>JAQPPZ010000938.1:3670570-4894094 GCA_028583015.1 Wollemia nobilis | reverse complement strand
GCCATGGATCCTTCTAAGATGTGGAACAAGGTATGCAATATTTTTATCCCTACTTCAATGGGAAAAAAGTAGTGTCAACTATAAAGTAGAGAGCATCGTTAAATACTTTTAATGTGAAGGTGGATTTGGTTATGTGAGATGGAGGAAGATTGAGATGATGGAGGGTAGATGTGGTGATGATGTTAATGGAGGAGTCGATATCAATTAAGACTCTTTTAAATGACTTCCTATAAATTTTAGCCATTATATGCAATGTAGGATCCACTTATTTTAATGATATTGTTTTAATATCAAAGTCATAAAACATGATGGAAGACTCCATGCATGTTTTAATACTCCCTAAAAGTTATTAAAGGCATTGGAATCTTGATATTGGAGTTCTATGGATTTTAGAATATCCATTAATTCCTTATGATGTTGGGGAGATTGTTGAATTAGGTCATAAATAGATAGTTTTGATGAAGCTATTTTTAAATTCATGGTTAACCAGCTACTCAAAGAAATTATTGGAATTTGGGGGTGATTGATGGGATGATTTGATGTATTAGAATGGTTGGGAATGTGGATTGGTGGAGAAGGATTTGGGAAAATTTGGATGGGTGGTGATGGAACAGGTTGAGACTCCCTTGCTTGTGAGTTCATGGGCTATTGAACGGGTTGCTACCATGCATCTTGTTGATTGTTTTGTCATTGTTGACCTTGGGTTACCACATGAATGACACCTATAAAACCTTGGTACTGTTGAACATGGTTAACTTTATTGGGAGGGGTCTTGGTGTTAGAACCTCCCATTGTGGATTGAACCTCCTCATGATGAGAAAGTTATGTTTGGAAGATACCAAGATTTTGGTTTTTTTGAGCTATGGGGTTGTTAAGGTTGATGGCATCCAAGTCAACAAGGTCTTGTACTATATCCTTAAATACATGGTAGTTATTTATGTCATGTTCATTTTGTCTATGATAAGGGTAAAATAAATGTTCCCTATAATTTTTACCACGTATGGTGGGATCATATGGTTTTACCTTAGTTAAAGCAAGTCTATTGGTGTCATACAACCTTTGGAAGATGGAGGTATAAAATTCATATAGAGGGGTGTATTGATGATTTTATTGAATAGACAATTGATGTTGGTGATTCTCCATAGTTGGCACTATGTTTTATATAGATTAGGTTATTGAGGGCACCACATGATAGATAATTTATTGCATTGGTTGTTTTTGAGCCATTACCAACTATCTCATGACCACTTGATTGACGTGATTGGCTTGATTGGCTAGATTAGCCTGTGTTGATTTGATTTGTCTAAAATAATTACTTTTGTATTGGCCCTCATTTTACCATTCCTTATTCCTTGGATTAAGTATGCCCTCTTGGATTTTTATCTCTTCAATAACACTAGCTTGGGCAAGAGCTTCCTCAAATGAGTGATATGTTTCCAATTGAAGCATCCAAGAAATGGGTTTGAGGTAGCTCTTAGTGAATAACTTAATATGTTCTTCCATTGGTAGGGTGAATGGCATTTTGGTTATTATGGCCCTCCAACGGTTGCCAAAATAATAGATAGACTCATCATCATGTTGTCTTAAACCATAAATATCAGACAATGAGACTTTATTTCTTACATTAAGGGTAAATCATTCAAATAATTGGTCAACCAATTATTCAAAAGTATAGATACTATGATTGGTCAATTGGTTATATCATTCTATGGCATCTTCTCCCAATATCTAAGGAAATATGTGGAGAATGAGAGTATTATCATTTTTAATTCTAAAACATGAGTGCATGAATGTGCTCACATGCTCTTTAGGGTCCTCAGTAATTTTGAACTTGTCAAACCTTGGTACCTTGAAGTCTTCTGTATATGGCAATGATGGTACCAAAGGGTGGTTTTGTTGATTGATTAATTAATGTAAGGTTGGCTTCAGGTTATTGTAACCAAGAGTATGTTGTATCAAACTATAAATCTATTTTTGCATAGCCTTGATTATAGGGTCTTCCCTAGGAATGTGAAAGCCCTAAATCACTTGATGATTTTGTTATGGGGTGGAAAGATGTTTTGGAGTGACAAGATGATGATGGATAGGTAGAGTGGATTTGAATTACTGATGATGAAATTGATTGAGAAATGATGGTGACTATTGAAAAGGAAACAATGCATGAGGACTATGACTGGGTTGGCCTATTGGAATGGAATGAGTATGGGTGGATGGAGGTGTTGGAATGGAAACCATAGAAGATTGTGGTACCCAAGATGGACTTTGTGAGATGAAGGTGGATTGAGTAGAAATTTTTTGAGACCTAGGGTTCACTTGAATATTTTTATTGAGGGATATACCCATGAAGATAAAGGTACACATGCCAATGTGTACTACTTCACCCTTCTTATGAGGTAAACCCATAGTTCAAGGTGAAAGTGGTAGCTTGGCTAAGTACAAAAGAGAATCTTGAAGAAAAGAGTTGACCTGATCTTATGATGAAACTTTGATTAGTGGTTCCTTACTTACCTTTAAATTTTCAAGTTTCTTGATAACATGAGATGAAGAAATTGATGGACATGAATTGATATTATATTGAGCTTGCTCAACCATTGAACAATATTGGAATGAATGAGGGTCACCCAAAATTTTGACAAGTTGATATTTTAATTTGAACTTCAAATATTTATGAAGAGTAGAAGGGACAACCCTCATTGCATGAATCCAAGGGCATCCAATAAGGATATTAAAAGATACAGGTCAATGTACCACATAAAAAAAGGTATCTAATATATTAGGTATAACCCTAAGGGGGAGGGGTATAATCTCGGAGGCCTCTTGGGACTCATTTTTGAAAGCTTTGATGATGACATCAGATTTAATTAAATCTTCCTCTTTTAATCCAAAATTTTAGAAAATTTGATAAGTGCATATATTGAGGGAGGAACCATTATCTATCAAAATTCACTTGATAAACATTTCCCCAATATATGTAGTGATGTAACTAACTATCAAACATCTAGGGTTGTTTGGCAACATTCAAACCCAAGTCGAGAGCTCTGGAAGAGAAAAGTAGGGCATCATTTGGATAGCCAAAGAGATTTTTGGTTGTTGTGGAATTGAAGACAAGATTTTTTCCCCAGGAGGGCCCAATGGGGACATTTCTATTAGGATTCTAATCCTAACTATTCCTATTATTTAATTCACTAATTTAATTACGGACCAACGTGTCCTTTCACATCACAACCTTAGAGTAGATACATATATGCATTTACATGGGTGTTTTCAAGCATCCATCAAAGAATAAGAATATAATTTATTAATCCATTGGTTGGTTTTGCCTCCAGTGTAAAAGGTGATTCAATTATAACTGTGATTCTTTCCATTTTCCACTTGATTGCATCTCATTTCATCTATTTTTGTATCCACCATATTGCTAGGAACTATGGTTCCTACTAACTTTCAGATCCACTTTTAGATAGAAACAATTATTTTATAGATTTGTTAAAGGATAAATCTCCAACAAAGATTGAAGAAGCTCAAAAAAGTGCATTAAAAATGCTTTTTACAGCTGTTGGAAATAGATCAACATCTCAACAAGTTAATGGATGCTTACCACAATCATAATCAAGGCCAAATATTGTCATTGAGCAAAGGAATGTAGAAGAAATAGTTTTATATAGAGACAATCATGATTTGATCTATAAATTCGTGGTATATGCCCTACCCTAATTTTTTGTATTCCTGGGTCCGAAAAAACTAGGAGCCTCTTGGTGAGTATTCTTTTTGGTTTATTAGTAATGGATATTTTATTGTTAGTTTTTCTTCACTTTTCGATATAAATAGGACTTTTGAATCAGAAAAGAGGAATCATGGTTTGACAGGATTATTTGTTCAGCCTTGGAGAGTGGGATTTGATACTCAAATTGAACCCACTACTATCCCAGTTTGGATCTATTTATATTCACTTCCAGTGGAGTTTTGGAGTGAGTAGATATTGGAAATTATCGACAATTCTCTTGGAACTGTAGGGTTATGCATAAGGGGTCAGCCCCAAAATGTATTTATAAAAATTTAGTGAATTAGTTTCAAAATCCAAGCGAATAGTATTGAAACATATATAGAAGGTTAACTATTATTAGGGGTAATGTTGAAAATTTAAATTTATGGTCAAATTATTATAAAATTGGGGTGAATCGACCCCCCCAAAAAAATTGCACCAAATTTTTTTTGGCTAATGGGCCTTGGTCAAGGGTCCCAAATATTAGCCAATTCCAAATTTCAAAAATCCTAATTTTAGCCAATTGGCTATAAATAGCCACTATGCATAACCCTACTTGGAAGAGATTTGGGTGTTTCCAAAGAAATCCATTGGTGGCCAGATGGGATGAGGTTCAAAAACACTTTAGAGAAGGAAAAATTATAGAGCAACTCAAAGAAGAGGATGATGCATTGCGTAAGGCAGTTGAGGAAATTAACAACCAAGAGGAGACCTTACTAGAAATAGAGAGCAAAAACCACTTGGTTATTAGAAGGTGATAAAAATACCAAATTTTTCCATCAGGCTGCTTGTGCTAGGAGACAGATGAACAACATGGAATCTCTTCAAGATGAGAATAGACACTCCTTTGATACAATACTAGGTATGCATTTCCATTCAATGGATTATTTTTCTAAACTATTTAAGGAAAATATGGTGCAAGATGAAGAGGCTCAAAAAGAAGTTCTTGTTGTCATACCCTTTGTTATCTCTGAGGAAGAAAATCAAGCCCTACTTAAACCCATTGATAGAGAGGAAATAAAGAAAGTAGTCTTTGGAATAAGCACCAAAAAACACTAGGTCCAGATGGATTTCCAATTGAGTTTGTTTAGGCCTTCTGGGACAACTTGGAGGAGGATGTAATGGATGTTATAGAGGAGTCCAAAGGTAGTAAAAGAATACTAAAAGCATTAAATCATACTTTTATTTCCTTAATTCCAAAAGTGGAGGAGGGGGTACACATTTTAGATTATAGACCTATTACCTTATGCAATGCCATATATAAAATAATCACAAAGGTAATGGTTGAGTGGCTAAAACCTATTATACATAGCATTATCTCCTTGGAGCAAGGGGGTTTTGTAGAGGGTAGGTAGATCTTGGATGGTGTGGTTCTAGCTCAGGAGGTAATCCATTCAATGCAAAAATCTGGTAATAGGAGAATGTTCATAAAATTGGATATGTCAAAGGCTTATGATAGGGTGGAGTGGAGCTTCTTGTTGAAGATAATGGCAAACTTTGGTTTCTCTCAGGATTGGATAGAATGGATCATGAGTTGTGTATCTACTCTAACATACTCAATTTTAATCAAGGGTCCTCCATCACGATGGTTTGGAGCTACTCGAGGCCTTCGTCAAGGAGATCCTTGTTTCCCCTATATTTTTCTCATATTGGCTGAAGGTTTGGGTAGAATCATCTTGAGAAGAAGAAAATAAGATTTTCTAATAGGTATCAAGGTGGGTGAGGAAGTTTTGACTCACCTACAATTTGTGGATGATACAAGATTGGTGGGAGTGGCCAACTTCAGGAAAGCAAGAATGATTAGAGATACACTTAATGTCTACCTTAGGGCCACAAACCAAGTCATTAATTTTTGGATATTTTGAGCTCATTGAGTTGTCATTGAAGTCAAGATGAGAAGTTTTCATTGATGCCAAAGTGAACATATGAAGTTGTCATTAATACCATGGAGTACACCATTACTGCCACCAGGAACAATGCAAAGAGTTGAAGAAAAGTTGTCAAAATATTGTTTTATAAGGGTTTGTGTTAAAAACATGGTGAAAATTAAAAAGACTTCCTTAAACATTGTTATGGTATAATTAATGTTTTTATTAAAACCATGCTGGTAGAATAATTTACATAAAATTAGTGGAGTACAAAGAAAGGTTTAAAGTTTATCTCAAGAAGGATTTATTTTTTATTAAAGTTAAAGGTTTATAAAAATAATTTATAAAATTTAAATTCTTTTAGAATTTAAATAATTTATAAATTATAAAGGTTTTAAAGAAGCGCCAACATCATCAATTTAGTGGAGAACTGATGTCTATGTCAAAAGGTGAAATTCACATATAAAAGTTATGCCAAAGGGGCATTAAACTCACCCTTCATTGATTAATATTCATGCAACAGAGAAAAGAGTTATTCGTGCAATCAGTGAGGAAGAAGACAAATTTTGTGTTGTCTTTTAGCATAAGGAAGAAGACAAAAAATGAAGGCTTAAGGTCTCAATCCCATTCAATAGGGTGGTCCATTGGCAGTGCACATTTTATGAGAGCATTGGGAGTGGAAGTGACCACGATCAATTTGCATGGAGGTTGTTTTCATGTTTGTCTTGAGCGTTGCGAAGGAAAACTTTTTGGTATGCGCTCGTTTGAGCACTAGGCTTAGAAGAAAGAGCAAAAGATGCTCTTAATATTCCAAGTGTGCATCTAGCACATGCGGTGGTCTAGCCCATGGCTAGGGTGCACATGAGGACGCAGAGATTGGGGGTTCAAATCTCATAGTGGCAAAGATATATTTTTTTTGTTAAATAAATTTTTATTTGCCTAATGTTTTTCCTAACGTAAAAAGGGAGTTATAAGGGTAGAATGAAAAGTTGCATGTTGGGTAATTGATTAATGTTATTGGAGTTATAAGAAAAGTGGATTTTATTTTTGACAAATTTCTTGCTATTAAAATTTAATTAAAGAGATTTTTGAGTTAAATTTTGGTGGATGTTAAATTTATTTTAATTGGGATATTATAAGGTGTTATTGGAAAATAGTTTATGTATGTTGATGGTTGTTTTTATAGATGGAGTGATAAGGTGTAATTGATATTTTGCATTACATTGTGAGAAAAATTTATCTTCTAACCTCTTTGAGTTTGTCATAGAAGTGGTTGTGGTTGTGGCATATTTATGAGATCCCTTAATCATAAATAAAAAGGTATGAGCACATTATTCCATAGTTGAGTTGATTGATTGGTTTTTTAAAAATATGTTTGAAGTGAAAAGGACTTGATTAGGGCTTCCTTATTGAGTGTGTTTGAGTTAATGTTTCAAGGTTTTTTGGGTTAAAGAGTTGTTATGTGAGGATTTTTTTATAAGCATTGTTTTTGAAGTGAGTAGTTGAGCAAAGAACTTGAACTAGGGTTTGAAAAGAACATGAGTATCATTGTTATGTGAGATTTGTGGTTGAGCATTGTTGGAAATATTTTGAGTTGATGTTTATATGCTTGGACTAGGGTTTGTGAGCAAGGATTATTTCATTGATTAATGGGTTGAGTAGAGTTGGTTGAGCCTAGTCAAGTGGATGTGTGAAGTGATTGTTCAAGTTCCATAAAACAAACTATTCTATATTTTGAATTGAGTTGAGAAAGTGATTTAGAATTGAGTTGAATTTGATGCATATTGAGTCTCTAACAATTCTCCTTATGTTTCTAAGAGAGTGATTGAAAATAATTGAGAATTGTGATTAGTATAGAACATATTGAGTCTCTAACAATTCTCTTTATGTTTCTATGAGATTGGACAAGTTCTGTGTGGACTTGTTGAGCAGATTTGAGGTAAGTCTTTGAGGAGACTTGTAGACTGATTTTGTGTGAGATTTTTGTGGAAGCTTACAATACAGATTTGGATAAGTTCTTGAGAGGATTTATTGATCAAATTTGGACAAGTTTTAGAGAGGACTTGTAGAGCAAATTTGAGAGCAAATTTTGGTGCATATTTGAGGACAAGTTTGTGCCTGACCAGAGATAGAGATTGAGCAGAGTTGTACTAGACCGAAGGACTATGTTTAGTGCAGATTTGAGATAGATATTTGGAGGTGACATAGCAAAGAGGACAGTAGTATCTAGTGGATAGAGATCCATTAGCCAGGGTAGTGAGGACAGGTCTTCTAAGTGGGGATAAGAGTCTTCAGTGGAGAGAGATCCACAAGCTAGTGTAGTGGAGGCAGTAGTCTTCTAAAGGATCACCAACCAGAGCAAAGGAGAAGGATTTCTCCTATGGATAGAGATCCACGAACTTGATTTAGGGGATTGGTGTCTCCTTTGGACAAAGGTCCATAAACATTGTAGGGAAAGGATTCCCAAGAGAATTTATTTGAGAAAAAATTATAAAAAATATTTTCTCCGTGGAGTAGCCCGCATTGGGTGAACCACGTAAAATCATGTCTCTTATGTGTGTGATTATTTGTGTGATGTTTACTACTTTAATATTGCTGATGCTATTATTTGGGTTAAAAAGAAAAAATATTTATTGTATACTGTTCACCCCCCTCTTAGTATAAGCACATGTTCTTCAATTGGTATCAGAGTAGGTCCCTCCGTGAAAATACTAACATCTTGGAGGAGGATCCATAAGTAGCACACATGACTTCAAAAAATGAAGAAGAAACTATGTTTAATATAAAAGAGGAATTATTTGGTGCTCTTAGAAAGTTGGAAATACTTAGAGAGAAGAATTCAATCTTGAAGGAACAAGTTCAAGAAGATGAAGAAGCAAGGATGGAACTTATTCAAAATCTCACATAACTCAAGATTAGGGTGGAAGAAGGAAATAAAATTGAGAAAGATATAAAATATCTATTGAGAGTCAGGGAAACAAAATGTGAAATATTGGAAGAAAAAATTGTCCACTTAAGGAATGAAGTTGAAAGGATAAAGGTACTACAAGATGTAGAATATGAGAAACAAAAAGAGGAATCAAGTCTTCAAAAATTAGAAACCTCAAATAGGGATAAGTAAGCAAAGGATATCAGAAAGGAAGAAAGCAAAGGAGAACCCTGGATAAGAGTTAATCACAAGAGGAAGATTACTTCACCACAAACTCCAAGACATACAAATAGGTTACATAATTTCTTCCATGGTCATTGCTTTTCTTGTAATAATTATGGTCATAAAGTTGTACATTGTATTCATCATGCAAGAAACAATGTCATAATAAATTTCAATTCCTTTGCACCTCTCATGGATGATGATATTATATGTTACAAATGTAATAATTTTGGGCATAAGGCTAGATGGTGTAAAATGATACTTCCTGAGTCTGGAAAAACAATTTCAACAACTAGGAAATATGAAAGGGAAAATGTTAAGGCTAGATCAATGTTAGCTCAAACAACCCTTCATGCTCAGGATAAAGAAGAACAATGGTATATTGATAGTGGTTGCTCTAGTAACATGACAAGAGATAAAGATAAACTCATTGTACTAAAATAAAAAAATAGAGGATCAATAAGTTTTGGTGATAATGGATCAACAAGGATTGATGGAAGAGGAACTCTAAGTCTAGATAATGGGAAAACAAAAAAAAAAAATGTATTATATGTTAAAGGGTTAAAACACAATCTGTTGAGTATAAGTCAACTTTGTGATCAAGGGTACATGGTTACTTTCCATCCAGATAGATGTGAGATAAGAAAATCAAAAACTAGAAAAATCATTGCCAATGCAAGAAGAACTCCAAACAACTTATACATGCTCAATGAGATCAAAGGGGAAAAGTGCTTTCTATCACAAGAATATGAGATTTTGTTATGGCATAGAAAATTGGGTCACTTGAATTTTGACAACATAGTCAACATAAGCAATAAACAGACGGTCAAATATTTACCCAAAATAAGACCTCAAAACATAATCTGTGCACCCTGTTAATATGGAAAGCAAACTAGGATAACCTTTAAGTCAAAAGGATATATGCCATCTGAGCCATTAATCCTAATACATACTGATCTATGTGGTCCTACTAGAACACAAAGCATTCAGGGTGAGAGCTACTTTATACTATTTATAGATGATTATTCCAGAATGGTTTGGGTAGCCTTCCTAAAAGAGAAGTCAGAGGCCTTTGAAAAATTCAAAGCATTTAAGGAATTGGTTGAAAATAAAATTGGCAAAAGGATTAAGTGTCTGAGATATGATAGAGGAGGAGAATTTACTTCAAATGAATTTGTAGAGTTTTGTGAACAACATGGGATCAAGAGAGAGTACTCAGTAGCAAGAACTCCTCAATAAAATGGGGTAGTTGAAAGAAAAAATAGGATTGTTGAAAACATGGCTAGAGCTATGTTAAATGAATCTAAGATATCATATGGTTTTTGGAGAGAAGCTATAAAAACAATAATATACATAATCAGTAGAGCTCAAATGAGGGTAAATCATCACAAGACTCCATATGAGCTTTGGAAAGAAAGACCTACCACTGTAAAACACTTCAAAATCTTTGGAAGCAAATGTTACATAAGACGGGAAGATAAAAACTTAGGCAAGTTTGATCCAATATGTGATGAGGGAATTTTTCTTGGTTATTCCAAAAGGAGTAAAGCCTACAAATGCTTCAACAAAAGAACATGCACTATGGTGGAAAGTATAAATGTAACAATTGATGAGAAGATAGATTCAAGAGAACCAGTTCAACAAATTGTGTATCAAGAAGATGGATGTTGTCAAGAAGAATTTTGTGAGGAATCAAATAAAGAAGAAGAAGAAGAAACATATATACTTCTTCCCAAAACTCCATCCAGGTATGTACAAAAGCATCATCCAAAAGAGCAAATCATCGGGAATCCAAATGAAAGATAGACAAGGAGAAGAATAATAAAACCATCTCAACAAGCAAATTTTTCTTTGTTATCTAAGATTGAGCCAAAAGACTTCACTCAGGAAAGTGAGGATAAATTTTGGATTAAGGTAATGGATGAGGAATTAGATCAGATAGAGAAAAGAAAAACTTGGGAACTTGTTCCATGACCAAAGGACAAAAATGTGATCAACACAAAATGGGTATTCAAAAACAAGTTAAATGAATATGGATAGGTGGTCAAGAATAAAGCATGGTTAGTATGCAAAGTTTATACATGGGTAGAAGGAATTGAATTTGATGATATATTTGCTCTAGTTGCACGAATTGAAGCTATAAGGATGTTTTTAGCCTTCTCAAGTTTCAAAAACTTTAAGGTATATTAGATGGATGTCAAGTCAGCATTTCTAAATGGTGTTCTAGAAGAAGTTTATATTGAATAGCTAGAGGGATTCATATTAGTAGATAAACCAAATCATGTATGCAGATTGAAAAAGGCACTGTATGGTCTAAAGTAGGCTCCGAGAGCATGGTACTCAATATTGGATAAGTATCTTCAGGAACAGGGATTCAGAAAAGGAATAGAAGATAGTAACTTATATATCAAAAATGAAGGGAGTGATCTACTAATAGTGGTTGTTTATGTTGATGACATCATTTTTGGGGGAAACAATGATAAGATGTGTAAAGAATTTTCTAAGAACATGCAAAATGAATTTGATATGTCTATGCTTGGTGAATTGTCTTTCTTTCTTGGACTTCAGATTTTACAATCAGAAAGAGGGGTGTTTCTCTCACAAATCAAGTAGATAAAATAAATGTTAAAAAAATTCAGGTTAGAAGATTGTAAACCAGTAAGTACCCCCATGGTCACAGGATGCAAGTTGAGTAAGGATGATGAATCTCTAGAGGTAGATCAAATATTATACAGATCTATTCTTGGCATCTTATTGTATGTTACAGCTACAAGACCAGACATAGTACAATCAGTGGGATTAGTGGCAAGTTTTCATGCAGCTCCTAAGGAAACACATGTGGCAGCAGTAAAAATAATTTTTAGGTATCTAAAATGGACTATGGATTTTGGGCTTTGGTATCCCAAAAGTGATAGTTTCACACTGATAACATATACAGATGCAGATTGGGCTGGTAGCATTGATGATAAAAAAAGTACAAGTGGAGGAGCATTCTTTCTTGGAGACTGTTTAGTCTCTTGGCTAAGTAAGAAGCAGGTTTCAGTATCCTTATCTACAGTAGAAGAAGAATACATTGCAGTAGTAGCCAGTTGTACATAGGTGTTATGGATGAAGATAACTCTAGAAGACTTCAAGATAAAGCATGACCATCCTATTCCCATACTATGTGATAATACAAGTGCTATAAGTATCTCAAAAAATCTAGTGATGCACTCCAGGACAAAGCACATTTCAATTAAGTACCACTTTTTAAGAGAACATGTGACAGATAAACAATTTTGGTTGGAATATATTACTACAAAGGAATAGATAGCAAATATTTTCACCAAGCCACTTTCAAAGGAACCTTTGAGTATCTTCAAGAAAAACTGGGAGTGAGACTCCCACTCTAGAAATAACCACCCCAAGAGGAGGTGGGGGAGGGGCTAAGCTAAGAGGCTCATTCTTAGCCTCGATCCCCAAAGGTGACCCTTTGCCATTGATGTCAAAGGAGGAGATATTTGAGTAAGGGGGAGAGATTTGGTATTTGAGAGAGCATTGAGCTAGGGGGAGCATTGTACCAGGGGGAGCAGAACAAAGGAAATGTCAAGTTTTCAGTAAAAAGAATTTGGGTTGCCATTAATGACAAAGAGAGATTGTTGGATATTTTGAGCTCATTTAGTGGTCATTGATGTCAAGATGAGAAGTTTTCATTGATGCCAAAGTGAACATATGAAGCTATCATTAATACCATGGAGTACACCATTACTGCCACCAAGAATAATGTGAAGAGTTGAAGAAAAAATGTCAAAATATTGTTTTATAAGGGTTTGTGTTAAAACCATGGTGAAAATTAAAAAGGCTTCCTTAAACATTGTGATGGCAGAATTAAGTTTTTTATTAAAACCATTGTGGCAGAATAATTTACATCAAATCAGTGGAGTACAAAGAAAGGTTTAAATTTTATCTCAAGAAGGCTTTAATTTTTATTAAATTCAAAGGTTTATAAAAATAATTTATAAAATTTAAATTCTTTTAGAATTTAAATAATTTATAAATTATAAAGGTTTTAAAGAAGCACCGACATCATCAATTTAGTGGAGCACCGACGTCTATGTCAAAAGGTGAAATTCATATATAAAAGCTATGCCAAAGGGGCATTAAAATCACCCTTCATCGATTAATATTCATGCGACAGAGAAAAGAGTTATTCGTGCAATCATTGAGGAAGAAGACAAATTTCATGTTGTCTTTTAGTGCAAGGAAGAAGATGAAATGAGAGGGCTTAAGGCCTCACTCCCATTGGACAGGGTGGTCCATTGGTAGCGCATGTTTTGTGAGAGCTTTGGGAGTGGAAGTGACCACGATCGATTTACGTGGAGGTTGTTGGCATGTTTGTCTTGAGCACTTTAGAGGAAAATATTTTGGCACGCGCTCATTTGAGTGCCAGGATTAGAAGAAAGAGAAATAGATTCTTTTAATCTTCCACACATGCGTCTAGTGCACGCGGTGGTCTAGCCCACGACTAGGGCACACGAGGAGGCAGAGATTGGGGGTTCGAATCTCATAAGTGGCAAAGGTATTTTTTTGTTAAATAAATTTTTATTTGCCTAATGTTTTTCCTAAGGTAAAAAGGGAGTTATAAGGGTAGAATGAAAAGTTGCATGTTGGGTAATTGATTCATGTTATTGGAGTTATAAGGAAAGTGGATTTTATTTTTGCCAAATTTCTTCTTGCTATTAAAATTTAATTAAAGAGGTTTTTGAGTTAAATTTTGGTGGATGTTAAATTTATTTTAATTGGGAGATTATAAGGTATCATTGGAAAATATTTTATGTATGTTGATGGTTGTTTTTATAGATGGAGTGATAAGGTGTAATTAAGTTTTTGCATTACATTGTGAGAAAAAATTATCTTCTAACCTCTTTGAGTTTGGCATAGAAGTGGTTGTGGTTGTGGCAAATTTATGAGATCCCTTAATCATCAAGAAAAAGGTATGAGCACATTCTTCCATAGTTGAGTTGATTGATTGATTTTCTAAAAATAATTTTGGAGTGAAAAGGACTTTATTAGGGCTTCCTTATTGAGTTTGTTTGAGTTAATGTTTCAAGGTTTTCTAGGTTAAAGAATTGTTATGTGAGGATTATTTTATAAGCATTGTTGTTGAAGTGAGTAGTTGAGCAAAGAACTTCAACTAGGGTTTGAAAATAACATAAGTATCATTGTTATGTGAGATTTGTGGTTGAGCATTGTTGGAAATATTTTGATTTGATGTTTATATGCTTGGACTAGGGTTCATGAGCAAGGATTATTTCATTGAGTAATTGGTTGATTAGAGTTGGTTGAGCCTAGTCAAGTGGATGTGTGAAGTGATTATTCAAGTTCCATAAAACAAACTATTCTATATTTTGAATTGAGTTGAGAAAGTGATTGAGCATTGAGTTGAATTTGAAGTATATTGAGTCTCTAACAATTCTCCTTATGTTTCTAAGAGAGTGATTGAAAGTAATTGAGCATTGTGATTAGTATAGAATATATTGAGTCTCTAACAATTCTCTTTATGTTTCTATGAGATTGGACAAGTTTTGTGTGGACTTGTTGAGCATATTTGAGGTAAGTCTTTGAGGAGACTTGTAGACTGATTTTGTGTGAACTTTTTGTGGAAGATTACAATACATATTTGGATAAGTTCTTGAGAGGACTTATTGAGTAGATTTGGATAATTTCTAGAGAGCACTTGTAGAGCAGATTTGAGAGCAGAGTTTGGTGCAGATTTGAGGACAGATTTGTGCCAGACCAGAGATAGATATTGAGTAGAGTTGTACTAAAATGAAGGACTATATTTATTATAGATTTGAGATAGAGCTTTGGAGGTGATAGAGCAAAGAGGATAGTAGTCTCCAGTGGATAGAGATCCATTAGCTAGGGTAGTGAGGATAGGTATTCTGAGTGGGGATAAGAGTCTTCAGTGGAGAGATATCCACAAGCTAGTGCAGTGGAGGCAGTAGTCTTCTCACCATCCAGATTAAAGGAGAAGGAGTTCTCCTGTGGATAGATATCTACAAACTTGATTTAGGGGGTTGGTGTCTCCTTTGGACAGAGGTCCATAAACATTGTAGGGAAAGGATTCCCAAGAGAATTTATTTAAGAAAAATATTTTCTTCTTGGAGTAGCCCGTATTGGGTGAACCACATAAAATCATGTCTCTCATGTGTGTGATGCTTTGTGTGATTTTTACTGCTTTAATATTGTTTATGCTATTATTTGGGTTAAAAAGCAAAAATATTTATTGTATACTATTCAACCCCCCTCTTAGTATAAGCACATGTTCTTCATTAATGATGGTCTTTTTAAATCTTGATAAAAGGCTTCAGGATAAAATTTAGAGATCTTGGAATTCATGAGGACTTCTCTCCTAGTGGTATACTTGGGGGTCTCTTTACATTTTAAAAAATTGAAAATAGATATCTGGAGGAATATTTTGGATTGTATCAAGGAAATAATTAATCATTAGTCTCACAAATGGTTAAGCTATGGGGTATATTAACATTTTTATAGTCAATCATTTGGGCCATGTCAATTTATAAATTTTCTATCCTTGTTGCCCCACATACCATATGGAAAGATTTGGACAAGATGACTAGAAAATTTTTATGGGGAGGAGTAAAAGAAGAGAGGAAATGGGCCTTAGTAGGTTGGGATAAAGTAACCCAACCCAAGGTAAAAGGAGATTTGGGACTGAGAGATCAAAGTTAAATAATAAAGCTTTGGATGGAAAGCTTTACTGGAGGTGGAATTCCCAACCAACTTCTTTATTCAGTAAATTTTTAACTAGTAAATATTTGGGACAGGTAAACCCAAATGAGGTGGGTCATTTCTCTGTATATGTTAATGGATCCTTAGTGTGGTAGGCTCTAAATTTAGGATCTCAATTAGTTAAATATGGATTATTTTGGAAAGTGGGGAGAGGGGAGAAGCCACATTTTTGGACATATTCATGGGATCAATACCCACCTATCATTGTTGAATTTCTAGAACTACAACCAATAAAAAAAACCATGGAAACTAGGGGTTGATTCCAAATTGAAATTTATTTCAACACTAGTCAGCTAGGGGATTATAAGTTTAAGTAGTTTAAGAAGTTGGATGAGTGGCCAATTTCAATCCCTTCGAAATTGACACCCATCATGACTAAAATATTGGCAAAAATATTTCTCATAGGTAGAGATGAGGAGGATGAATTATCTTAGGGCTATGGGAGCCTTGGTTTCTACACAGTGAAGGATGGATACGATAAGATCCTTTCAAAGCCTCCTCATGCATATTAGGTTGAGAATTGGAGAAATATTTGGCAGTCCAAGGGTTGGTCGAAAGTAAACTTTTTTGCCTAGAAGTTCAAGCATAATGGAATTCTTACATTTTATCATCTTAGATGTAGGGGAATTATTGGTCCATGTCAATGTGTTTTATGCTACAAGGGTGAAGAAACATCTGACCACTTGATGTTTGAGTTCCAATTCATGCGCCAGATCTAGGAGAGATAGTTTTTATCTTATAAAATTTGAGTTAATAGTGATTTGAATCGGATTAATATTTGGGAAAGATGGAAAAGGGGTGGATTTAAATCTAAAGCTCTTTGTATCTATTGGGAGCTTGGATTAAAATTAATTTTGTGGTAAGTGTGGTTGAAGAGAAATGGTAAAATTTTTAGAGAAACCTTTTCATCTTTAGATGGATTTTGGAAGGTCATCTAGATCAAAGTCACAGAAACTATGGCAGTATATGCTAAAGAGAAAACTTGAGCTATTATAGGGACAATGGAGAAGTAAGTTGAAGTGCAAGAGGGGCAGGACAAAACTAGTTGGAAACCACCCCCAAAAGGTTGGATTAAAATTCATACTGATGGAGCTACAAAAGACAATCTGGGTAGATCTGGAATTGCATTTGTTTGTAGGAATTATGTTGGGATAGTGCCCTATTGGGAACTACAAGACTTGGAAAGGGTCACAAATAATGAAGTGAAAGCCTTAGCTATCAAATATACTTCTATTTGGGCAATAAAAAATGGTTACAGGAGGATAATCCTACAATCAAATTCTCAAATAATGGTAGGAGCTTTGGATTGCATGAGGAAATTTACTTTGAAGACATGAAGATTGAGGATTCTTGTCACTCAAATTAAGGAATTGTGGAGGGAATTAGATGATGTGATTCTAGTTTATGTGAGTAGAGATCTAAATAAAGTGGTAGAATTCATGGCTAAGATGGGTACTGAGAAGGAGGTAGGGGTTCAGTGGCATAGTGACATAGATGTTGAGGATAAGAGGATTAGGTAGGTTGGTGAGAAAATTCAGTGTTTAGCTAATTTGGACAACAATTGTAGAAATATGGTTTAGGAGTTTTGTGCTCCAATGTAGATCTTCTTTTACAGTTGTAAATAGGTGAACAACCATTGTAGAAATATGGTTTAGGAGATTTTTCTCCAATGTAAATCTTCTTTTACTATTGTTAACACGTGCTCTCTTTGGCTAAGGTTTGGAGAAGACTCATCCCAACTTGTAAATGATATTTGTTTTAGTATAATGTTTTCAAATTATTTATTAAAAAAATATATGCAATGATGTAGAGGGAAGAATACCCTTGTAAGTATAATGAAGGAACATAAACATCCAAAAATGTGATATGATGTATCCCGAGGGAGCCTACAACATCAACTATAGTGCTAGGGGAAATATCTTGAGGGATAGATTCTTGACTTAGGAACTTCAACAAGGCTTCCCTAGAATAGGAGAAGTTTTCAAAAGCTCTAAGAGGGAAATCTTGGTTGGGGCACTAGCTAACTACTAAATTTTGAAGGAGACTTTTGGTTGTGGGTTCAAAACTAAGGGTGGGTTTTGTAATCTTGTAATCCTTTTTTGGGTATTCTTCAAAACCAAGGGTGGTTTAGAAGGTTGACTGGATGTAGAAATTATCTCCTTCTAAGATCATTTAATTGGTTGATCCTGTGCTTATTGCCTTGTAGTTGCTTCTATCATACCAACCAAGTTATTGTAGGTAGGTGGAACATTACGATATAACACTTTATTAGTTGCCTATTACCCATGCTTAGGTAGGGGATCTTGGAAGATCTCCATGTCTTGATTAGTTGTGGGTGCTTGTTGAGTAGAAGGTTGATTATTTGTTGGAGTAGGTTGAGAACCCTTTATAAAAAGGCAACCTACATTTATTAAGTCATGAACCACATGTTTCAACCTCTTACATGAATTTTTCATGTATCCCTCCATTCTATGATACCCACAATGCTGACCAAGGTTACATAAATTAGTCATAGTATCATTTTACCTTATGGGAGGTAACTCAATCATTTGAGCTTCTAAAAGATATTTAAGATTGATAAAATAGGTTGGTTGAGTCTTATGAAATTCCTTTGTGGATGTTTTTAAGGTTTTCTAAGCACCATATTTTTCAAGGTGTTAGCAACCTGCTAACAAGTCTACTATTTGTTACCCCATCACCAATTCCATGTGTTTTATTATACTATATTTTTGTGGTATTATCCTCTTCTTTCTTTGGTTTAAGTTGAACTCTTTGAATAAGGGCTTTCTCTACCCTTATTTTCAAATATTTCACTTGTTCAAAAGAGGTAATAGTTGATGTTTCCAATGCATATGATATTTGCTCTTGTAAATTTCCAATAAAAATTTCTAACATGTCTCAAGGAGGTAAGGTATACCTTAAATATCTAACTAAACTTCTCCAACGAGACAAGAATTTTAAAAAACTTTCATCTTTTCCTTGCTTCAACATATAAACATATTTCATAGTCATATTTTTCTCAACATAAGCTTCAAATTTTTAAACAAACAATTCCATTGTCTCTTAAAAATTACTCAAAGAATGATGATGCAGTTGATAATACCATTCTAATTCCATAACACCAAGTCTCTTAGGGAACATATTTAGGAACGATATTTCATCATATATAATATCATGAAACATTGTCGTAAACATCCTTAGATGTTCAATTGGGTACTCTGTTCTCTTATAAATAGGTAAAAATAGTATTGGAAAATTCTTACGATAGGGCCTAGAGGTGACAATAGGGTCTAAGGGCTGATTGCAAATTTTCTTATACTTGTAGGTGAAACTTGGAGGTTGAATCATATCCACTCTTGAGAATAGTTGTTTCACCATGCTTGTAAAACTATGCATATTGATATTGATGTTGTGCAATACCCCTAGGCTCCCTAAGGGAGGGTTATAGGTAGGTTGTTGAAATGTAACTTGGCCAATGTTGGAGGTATTGACACTATTATGGTATGGTTTATAATATGTGGTATATTGTTGTGGAGGATAACTGATATTTGGTAGTACAAAAGCATGAATGTTGACATGAGCAATATGAGGAGGAAATTGAGCATAATCTCGATATGCACTACTAGTTGAAGGAACATGTGGAATTATTTCAATGTTGGTGGTTACAATAGTGACATATGTTGGTTTATGAAAAGGATTAATATGATGCAAAGATTCAAACAATGAATTAGTGTGAATATTCTAATGAGAAATGGTTGTAGGATGATATACCTCATCCTCTTCAAGTTGGGCATCTTAATCCATAACCTTAACAAAGGAATCCTTATGATGTTTAATTATATTCTAGATATAATCATATGATTTAAAGGTGAGGTGTCCATTAGACCCCTCAAGAGGATCAAGGTCATCACTAGTTTCTATATATTTTTTCTTTTCTAGATTGGAATTCTCCCTATCAATTGGATCATCTTCTTGGGGAACCTGATCAAATTCTAAAATATTTCACTTACTCCTAAGGTTAGGAGCCATTAGGAGAAAGATAAAGGATAAAGGAGAAAAGGAGGATCTAAAAACTAGCAAAAAACACACAAAATATTCTTAAGATGTCTTAAATATTTTATAATTTTAAGCAAAAAAAATTAGTGGTCTTTCTTAAAAATTTAAAAAATAAATACAAAAGGAATAGGCTTTCTAATTTGACCACTAAATATGTGTGTTCATGTTGGATTCACCAAATATGTAAAGGGAGAAAACTATCCTGTCACGTATGATTCTTGGTTGGATCCACTAGGAGCCAAGGTGACCACTAGGGTGTGTTATATTCTCTACACTTGGGGGCTTAGGGATTGAAGGGTTTACTAGGAATGGTTTAAAAATGAGGATGGAGATGTTTAATGTGTATATTGAGAAAACACCTATGTTTGGCTTTTCTAAAATCTATACTATGGAAAATGAAAGAACAATGCAAGGCAAACAATAGTGCAGGCAAGAAAACTAATCCTAGAATGATTCTTCATTTTCAATGATGACTAAACCCTAACTTGCAATAAAATAAATATTTTTATTTTTAGCAAGGGTTTTGAGACAATGCAAAAACAAAGTTAACCCTAGAATGCAAACTATATGGTTTTTCTCTTTCAAATGTCTAGAAATGAAATCAATTTTTTTTTTTTGTTTATGATTTAGATCTGGAACAAAAATGGATAGAAATCAAATAGCAAATAGTCTAAGAATTTTACTTACGAAACTTATCTATTTTGATGGTTGACCTTAGCTTTTAACTTGCATCCAGATATTTCCAACATCTTCAAATTCTACAAAATAGCTTCACAAAACCCTAGAAAATTTGATCAAGATTTGGGGGCCTTCTTAGGCCATTGTGTGATTGAGCTTGGAGGTGCAATAGTAAAACCCCTTGGTCATTTTAGTTGACCATTTGAAAAAAGTGATTGTTGACATTTTTGGAAATGAACAAGCAAATATGTAATAAAATAAAACAATGCAAAAAATAGAATGCAAAGTATGTTATTATGACCTAAATGAAGCATGCAAACATGAATTGAGGGTTTGGGAGTGAAATTTTCTCCTAAACCTGATGAATTCAAAATCATGCCCCATAAGACGTGACCAAAAATTCAAATCTATCAAAATCATACCCTATATTAACAGGGCATGACTTTGTAGCAAAAGTGTAAAAATGATCTATAAACGCTAAATGAAACACAAAAATTCATAATTAATGATCTAGAAAATTTAAAACATAAGAAGAAACCTAGTAGTAGCGAAGGAATAGTCAAAAGGATGAAGACCTCCATAAAATGGTAGACTCCTCCTCAAGGCTCCAACACTTGTCCACCAAGAATAGAAAATCAAAGCAAAGCAGCAAAAGAACACCAGTAGACACTTGATCTTGTTAGGATAATTCATCAAAAGCCAAAATGACTTAGCACTTATAGCAAACTATCACCTCTAGGAGAAAAGAGGATCCAAACCCTCTATTTATAAGAGGTTTGGAGGGAAAAATAGTGAGAAGATAAAAATATAAATATAAGGGAGGGTCAACATCCTAGAGGTCAACTCAAAAGTTAGGTTTTCTAAGAGAAAAATCTAACTTGGTGAAATTATGCCCCGTATTGTATGATATTGATTTCAAAAAAACTAGGGAAAAAGGAAGAGGGAGGGGAAAGAGAGGCCCAAACTTATATTTTGACAAGTTTAAGGGATTCTCTGAGGTTTTAGGAAAAATGACTCACTTGGGTCGATCAATTTTCCATGTCTACATTTTTCTCCCTCTTTGATGCATTTATGGCCTAATAAATGCGTCAAAGAAATATACAGACACCTATGGATGAAGAATGATGGGCACAAAAAGGGGTGGTTGGTTTAGAAGGGGTGGTGCAAAAATAATGTTATATCAGATACATTGAAATTTTACATGGAAAATGAGGCATTAGGGACTTTAATGTCTCTTAGGCTAGGGTGCCCCCTCGAGATTTAGAAGGAATGCAAAATTCTTGAGGAAATGTGAAAAAGGCTGATGTGGAAGAAAAGAAAGCATCAAATAGGAAGATAAAATGCAAATAGGAGAGAGAAAAGCTAGGTGTATAAGAAGAGGGAAGGGTAAAAATGAATTCATTTTTACCACATGAGAAGAAAAAATGAGCTCTAGAGAAAAAGACAAATGGCACTTCCCACAAACTGTTTAGCCATTGCGAGGGGTGAGGCTAGTGCAACAACAGAGTGAGCATGGGTAGGGACTAAAATCCTTCCTCTATACTAGGGTAGATTAGGTTTTTTAGTTTTTAAGCAATTTATTTATCTTTTAGAGGAATTCACCATGTGTGACCCCAATGCAATTTTGGGAGCTAACTATGATTTTGGTTGGTTTGTGGCAGTGAATGAAGTTGCACCCTAGAGTTATAGGGTGTGAATTCACAAATTCAAGCCTCATGAGCATGGGGTGTGAATTTGGTAGAATACAAAGTGGGGATGAAATCACACCCAAAGAGAATCAAGCATGATTTTGGCAGAGAGAAGAAGAAAACAAAGACAAAAGCAAATTAGGCAAAGAAAACAAGAAGAAGATAAAGAGAGACAAGACAAGCAATCTTAGAAGTTTTAACTTAATTTTTATTTTGTTGTTTTTATTTGCATTTATTATGTTGAAATGATTGCAACATGACATACAAGAGAGTCGATAGTTACAATAGAACTCCTTAGAGGTGGAGCTACAGCTGCTAACACCAGTAGAGAGGGAAACCCTAGGGGTGGTGGGGCTACTACACCTAGAAGAGATGCCCTAGGTGAAGGTGGATAGAGCACTATTGATGGCATTGGTGAAGAGGTGGTACCCAATTTTTTTTGTATTTTAGCTATCGATAAGAGAGAGAACAATCACATTGGAGGATATGTGGTGCATCCTACCCATACCTATCAGGAGGAGGGTAGTTTATAGGGCATAGGATAGTAGGTCATGCTTCAAATATTTTCAAGGAACTAGGCCCACTAGGTCTGAGAGAGTCGAATCCTTATCAACAAGTTAGTGGGGCACTATGGAGTTGATGCTATAACAACTATGCTCTATGGGGTGGTGATGGGATTCTTGATGTATCATATTAGTAGGTAACACCTACCATGGGTACTAGTGGGAGTAATGGGAGACATGTAGGATGAATGGGTGTGGTTTGCATGGGGTCCATATGTGTTAGCTCAATTGTATAGGAAATTATATAATGTTATGTACAAATGACATACAAGGTTTATCTATATGACCTTGCTCTAGGTGTGGTGTTGGGAGCACATAGCAGTCATGAGACCATATGCACTACCAAGACCACTTCCAAACCTAGAGTGACCAGTAGCATATAGGTGGTCCAGGAGATTTTAGCGGGTCCAAAAGACGTATGTTGAGATCCTACCACTAGGGAGGTGGGTAATAAATGAGATATGAAAGTACAAGATCATATGGTGAGTGTGGTTCCTACAACCTAGATATATGAAGGACACAAAGAAGCTAGAAAGGGTTAAGAGGATTAGGTGGGTCTCTACAAATAAGGGGGAGTTGGAGCTCTTTTTATTTGATCAAGTCTAGTGGTATTTTGGCATATTTTAGGAGATACTAAACCTAGGTGACTACACGTCTAGAAAGATACAGAGGGACCCATCAAGGGTTAGAGGAGATCTTGATGTGGGTGCTGGATTGAGGAGGATATGTATTACCCACTATACATGGACCTAGGAGTGGATGATATTGGGATGGCCCTCAAGTATAGGAGATGGTACAAGAGCATCATGCCCTTGAGGATATTCCCATTGGTGCTAGTGCAGAGGAACCAAGTTATGGATCAACAAGTATAGCTGGCAATGTAAGAGATTTTCCAACACATCATAGAGTAGTGGTAGAAATACCATGAGGTCCCATGGTAGACACAAAAAAATATTCAAGTAGATATGATGGTAGATACTACCATCACTCCTAGGACCAAGGAGAGGGGTACTAGGATATGCCTCCATGACAATCAAAGCTAGGTCAAGCATAGCGGTTAGAGAGGCATCCACATCAATGGTAGCTAGAAAAATTGAGATCATGGGTTAGGAAGATCTTCCAAGGGAGATAAAGGTTCTACAAGCTCATATAGTGGTCATGTAGAGGGATATGGACCTACTCTGAGAGGATAGGTCCAAGAGGATAGAGGGGTTGTGGATTACCTTGAGCATGACACTCTTTGAGAAAGACGTGATGAGAGCTAAGGTATACCAGATTAGGGGGGAGGTGAGCTAGCTATACCATGAGAAAAAATAGGCTTAGGCTAAGGGTATGGTTATCATTATTGATAAATAATAGGATGAGAGGATCTTTTTGCTATAGGAAGAGTTTTAGAGGGTGGGGGAGAGGTTGGAGGTAGTTGTACAAAAGGAGAACTTCTACTAGACTCTATACTTACAGGTGATTCCAATAGAGTAAATGGCACCTCCACCTTATTCCCTATAGACATAAGGTCAATCATGGTCTAGTTCATGGATGGATATATGGTTCATGAATATGCCCCCACTAGGACCACCTTTGGCAGGTAAAACAAAGGAGATGGGCTCATAGAGCTAGGACTAGGATCGAGGTGACATGCTAATTTTAACTATGGAATGCATCCCTAGGGAGTGTCAAGTATGTTGGGCTTAGACTATGGTACACCAAATGAACTAACATGTGTACTCTTTATTTCTTGAGTAATATCATGTTGCATTATTTAAATGTGTGTATTTTTGTGTGTTTGTGATTTTTATGTTTTTTATATTTTTAATTATGCATGAATGAAAAGAACTAAACTATGGAATTTAAGAATGAAATAAACTAATAAAATGCATGATGGGATAAACCTAACTAAAGGTATGAAATGCATGGATGGATGAAGGGATGAAAGAAAAATACGATGGAAGAAGAAAGAGAAGAAAGAAGAGAGAAAAAACATGGCTCTAGCCAAAATCATGCCCCATGAAGATAAACTACGAATTTAACATAGAGGGAAGTCGTGTCCCATATGAGTAGGGCATGATTTTGGAAAAGAAGAAATACAATAAGAAAATAAGAAGTAGAATAAGAAGCAAAATATGAATAAGGTCAAAAAATAAAAAAAGGTGCTTGGGATATGATATTTGAATCAACATAGATCACAAAAGATTAGTGTGACCGAATGATCAAGTGAAAAAGAAAGGAGTAAAACCTTGTAGGGATGTATTCTCACAAATGATCAAATGGAGTCTTCCCCTCACTTATGGCCATGAAGCTATCCCATAAGGGTGTTATGCTCACAAAAAAAGGATCAAGTGTGGAGCGATATCCACTATGGGTGTAGTCCTCACTAATGGCCAGAGATGAAGAGATGAATCAATATTCCTTGACTTGGATAAATTAGAAACGATGAAAAATTTCAAGGTAAAGGAATATAAGAAAGAGAAGAATAAGAATATAATAAGACATGAGAAAATGCAATGATGAAAATACATGAATATGGACCCCTAGGTTGGGGATTCACTATGCATTAGAGCCCTAGTTGAGTGCAATGCATGTGAGCTAGAACCTAACTAGGTTTCATCACTTGCCATCCTCATGAAGCCCCCAAGAATATATATGATCAAGAAATCATGCAAATATGATCAAGAAAAAATGTAACTATATGACAAGAAAAAATGCATATGGAATATAATATTAGGCAATCCATGCAAAATATGATAGCAATCATGTAGTATGAGCAAGCAAACCAAAATGCGGGATGAAGGTAGAAGATGCATAATCATGCATAATATATTTTTAGGTGCATTATGTTCATTGGTTCTTTAAGTTATTTTCCATCTAAAAAATCTAAATGATGGGATTTTAAGCTAAACTTGGTTGTTATGACAATGGGGCCTAACCAATTGGGCTAAAACTTGCCTTTTAGATCTAATTGAGCATTGGTGTTCTTTTGGTTCTCCTTGAGGACAAGGTCCCCAACCTCAAAATAATTATTGCAACCTATCTTGGAACAAGATCACTTGAGTCTATTATGATAGGATTGAATATGCTCTAAGGCATGAATGCACTTTTCATCCAACAACTCTAATTGGTTCAAATGATATAAATGATAGTAAAAAAAAACTATGATTGTGCCTCCTATCTTAATTATAAGTATGATAGTACAAAGGATTGACCCATAAAAGAAAAATTTATTATGGAGGATATCTTCATGACCGATATCACAAAGAGGATCATCCATAGCATATTCTTCAAGAGTTCCTAAATGAAATTCATTGAAAATTCTAACTGTGTTATCCTTAAAAAAAGTGGGGAAGACTCCTAATTGGTAAAGGTGTAACACCCCTACTTGGTATAACTTTTGTAGATAATTAACTATGTATTGATGTGTTTATGTAATGGCATAATTCTTTCAAGATGAATTTAATAATAGAATGATTGATTTCTTTAAGCATGGAACATGGTACTACTGATGTATCTATGGATGCAAGAGCACGTACCTTCTCCTTGGTGGGGCTATGGGTAAACCACCTACATGAAGGAGACCTAGGTAAATGATGATGATGGCTTACTCATAAATAGCTTAGGGTAACAAGAAAATTACTCTTCATATAGATGCATTGCATTTTTCATTCTCATGATTCACACCATTAGGTCAGGAAGTTGCTTGCAATGAGCCTCCTAAAAAATGGGTCAATAATAGCATTAGTATATATTAAAGGAGATCATCCATTTAAGGATAAAATAATTATGGGAAGCATTAATGAGTGCATACCTATGTTTTTCTATGTTATACTTAAGCTCCTTTAATCTTTATTTGGTATTCCAATAGTTTGGTTTAATTAAATTGCTCAATTGATGGATTTAATACTTTAGAAAAGAAAAATACTAAATAGCCTATTAATATTAAGGATTTAAGGAGAAACTAATCCTATTATTTTAACTTTAAATTAATCGTGAATGCTTTAATAAGCATGTTTGTGGCTCATTACATAGCACACCACCCTAACAGGGATAAGGATAGTGAAGATATTTAAATTAATGCCTTCTTGGATGTTATAATGGGTGACCCTCCATGCAAATTGTGAATGCTTCACCCTTATTTCTAATTTTCTTGAAACCAAAGTTTTGGGTTGGCAAGAGAAGAGGAAGCTTGGAGGTAATGAGAGAGGACCCTAGAAGTGCAAGTTAACCAAGTACTTTTTTGATTTATTATGTTGGGTGGAATGCTTTCTTGGGTTTTATCTCTTTTGGCTTTGTTGTTTCTGCCTTTTCTATATTGATCTAGGTATGGGTGTGGCTCGTATTATCTCTCTCGGGGTATGGTGGTTTGATGTTGTTGTTGTTTTAATCCCCCCTTATTGATCTCATTTTTGGGGTGCTCAAAAGTTTGGATCTATGTTGCCACCTTGGCCACACTTGGCTTGGTTTAATTACTCTTTTCCTTATGAGTCGAGATGTTATGTGTCATCCTTTCTACATGTTGACAGTACTCCTTGTGCACATTTTCCATTATTTGACTATATCTTTTGGTTTTGCACCTCTAGTTTGGTTAGACATTGGTTGACCTGTGTCATGTCAACGTTAGTGTTGATCTGTCTTTATCTTGCATGTTGGTTGAGTTTCATTTGCCTTATTTTGTGTGCATCGATTTTAGGATTGTGTGACCCATAACCTAGAGTGTTCCTACATTAAACCTTATTGGCTTGGCTCTAGATTTTGTGATAGATTATTTTTTTAGCATTGGTAGTAAATATTAGCTGAGGTTTATTTGGAGTTTTGTTCTTCCTTGCGCCCGTGTAGTAAAGAGTATTAATGTGTTCTATAATGCATTGTTAATATACTTTGGTTTTACTTAATAATAATAATGCTTTGATTATTATTGTTGTAATAAAGCATTAGGTTTGAGTTGAGATTAATAATTCTTTGTTTATTATTGTTTTAATAAAGCATTAGACTTGGATTAATATTAATAATACTTTGATTATTATTGTTGTAATAAAGCATTAGACTTGAATTAATATTAATAGTGCTTTGATTATTATGTTTTAATGAAGCATTTGATTTGATTTAATATTAAAGATGCTTTGAGGTTTATGTTTTATTAAAGCACTTTGATTTGAGTTAATATTAAAAGTATACTTGTTTATTAGGATTTTATCAAGGTACTTGTGCTTTAAATAATCATAGTAGTGTATTTTGATTATTGTTTCTAGAAAGAAAATATTTACAATGATTCCTAAGTTATATGTGGATTAAGGGATCATTATAAAGAGAAGTATGGGCTTCTCTTGTATTTTGAATGTTGTTTGGTTTGAAAAAAGAAAATATTTATAATGATTTCTAAGATCTATGTGGATTAAGATATCATTATAAATAGAAGTATGGGCTTCTCTTGGATTGTTGAATGTTTTGATTTGGTGTGAAAAAGAAAAATATTTATAATGATTCATGAGATCTATGTGGATTAAGGGATCATTATAAAGATAATTATGGGCTTCTCTTGGATTGTTGAATGTTGTGATTTGGTGTGAAAAAGGAAAATAATTATAATGATTCCTGAGATCTATGTGGATTAAGGGATCATTATAAAATAGAAGTATGGGCTTCTCTTGGATCATTATGGATTGATTTAACTTCTAATGGATTAAAATAATGATTTTTTCTTTAGTAAGAGAGAGATTATTCTCCTCTTATAGCTTGATTTATGTGTTAGAATATATTACATCATTTGGTTATTATAGATTACTTCAGGGGGAAGTTATATAGTTACTTTATGCAATGTAATAATTGCACAAGTGTCAATGTGCAAGTTGTATATGTGCAAGTTTTCCTTTGTACAACTAGGTAGAGTGTTGGCTAAGGAATCCATATTCCTATATAAAGAGCCTCATATCTCTACTCGAATGTATCATTTTTATTCATTCAATAAGATGTTATATTGCTTTTATCTCTATATTTTGTTGTAGTTGAATGCTGCTAAAGCCATCAGTGGTATCAGAGCCATGGTCATTCCTAGATAGGAATAGGGAAATTCATTACTATAGGTTTTACAAAATAGATGCGAGCCTTTGGATCTACCACTTGCAAATTCTATTGTTTTGAGATCATGTGAACTTGGTAAGAATAAGGAGATCAAATAACTTTTTTATAAGCAGAAGATTTGGGACAATTGTCTCCATCCAACAACAAGCCCAAAAACGAGAAGGTTATGGCAATGAGTGTCAAATCCCCAAGAGGAGAACAAGCCACCAAATCCTAAGGTTTGTGAAAGAGAGTTTGATACCATATTTTTGTGAAGATGAAGTTGTTTAGGGTAACCTATAAAGAGCTATAATATCTTACTCAAGGAAGCAACTTGGTGATCTTGGATGCCAATATCTACATCCTCTACATAAGTGGTGAAAAGGGCTTTCAGAAAAAGGTAAGAAACTATTGGTGCAAGTAGATTCATTAAAGTGGATTACTTATTAGATTTGTTTAAGCACCTTAATCTAGATTAAATTTGCAATAAAGAGAATTGAATTATAGTCTTCAAAAGTGAAAAAAGAGAAAGGTTTCTTTAAGGTTCATTTGCACTTTAGGAGTTGATTAGATTTCAGAATTTCAAACTATCTATCAACTACATGTCATCTACATTGGAAAGCAAAAGAAGACTAGCTCCTACTACCTTGCTTATAAGAAAATTACAGAATAATTCTTGAAGATTCATTTCATATTATTATTTATTAGTTGCAATAAATTGATTAAGTGCATTATTTTTAAGAGTTGATTGGAGTGATAAGGTGAAATTGTTAGTGCATTAAAATTAAAATATTATTATATTTATTTGCACTATTATATTGCTCTAAAAAATGTTATTGTTGTGTCCATGAGAAGGGTACAAAAAACAATTTTTCAAAGTGTCTAAAGACACTATTAGTGCATAGAAATATCCAACTCATAGTGGCCAATAGAAGCCACTAAAATTGGTTAGTATAATTGAATAAAAACTAACCAAAAGAAGCTTCAAATATTGAGACTTGGTGAGTCTCAATTCCAATGCACTATAGGGTTAAGTGCAGTAGAAAAGTACTTCTATCTATAGAATTTGTAAAGCTTGGATCTATCATTAAATATCCAAGCAAAGAGGGCAAGGAGTCTATCCAAAGGGATGTACTCAAAACACTCATTTGTGCATTCAAAATTTTCTACAAAATCAGACTAAAGAACCTGCAAGAAGGAGTGCAAAAAGGGTGCAATAAGAACATATTATTCTCATAGAATATTACAAGGTATTGCACTACATTGTTTGTAGGAAAAGGGAAGATTGAAGGTGCCACTAAAAACTACAGGGAAATCCAACCAAGAAAGGTCGAACGTTAAGAACTCCTCATCCATGGTACAATGATCCATTCAAAGGGGCCCATACTTCACATCTTGTACATACGAAATTGCAAAAGGCAATGCACATATCAATTGATCATCAACCTGCATTTACATAGATAGAAAGGGAGCTCTCTTTTACAAGCAAAAAGGTGGCAAATTCTACCTCAATCAACTTGGATGAACAACGTAAAAGGAGCACATTGAAGGGAACAAGGAATGAGGATAAAAGATTATATATTTAGAGGTTTTTAGATTGGTGAAGATTATCCACCAAAAGAACCACCTACAATGCCATTCAAAGCTCAAAAATTAGCTCAATGATCAACCAAAAAGAGAAGAGGTTGCTTTCACTCTAAGAAATGTAGCAAGAAAAGAAGAGGCATACAAAAAGGAGTTATACTCTCCTTGGAAGTGTTACAATGAAATAAATCCATGCAAAAAGGTTGAAAGCCACTTGGAACAAATTCTCTAAGGCATCATCCCATTTATTAATGTCCAAGAAAACTCACAAAGGAGTTACAAGCATTCACACAAGTGTTCATGCATTACAAGGTGACAAAGAAGCTAGTAGAGCGGTACTAAATGATTGTTACATTACAAAGGAGATATTTTATATGTAACGCTCAGTGACACTTGTTAAAGCCTTCACCACCTTAAAAGTAATCTAAACATGAAGTGACATAGGGTGAAGAAGAGAGAATAGTTCAATCAAAGGAATCAGGAGAGAATAGCATAGTGAAACACATCCGAAGCATAACATGGAAGGAAGGAAGAAGTAGCATTAAAGGCTCCTATAAAAGAAGGTCAAACCTTATCAAATCTACAACACTCTTCACTCCAACATTAAAGACAAGTTCGGTCCAATCCACACTCATCATCTCAAGTGCAAAAAGTTATGTATTGTAGTTGTTTTATCCAGCCAAAATCATAGCCATTCAAGTGTGGTGATAAAGGAGCTAAGGTAAGTAATTTATCTCATTTAATATTGCTTTAAAATAAAGGAGATATAAGGTTTAAAATCAAGGATAAATTTTGAGATTATGAAAGAAAAAGACATAGGAGATAACTTACCAAGCTAAAATAATATTTGTAAATTAACCTAGGAGATATAAGGAATTTTACTTGGGTTAATTTATTTAATATTTTGCAAATATTATTATTTTTCTAATTTTCCAAATTTGATATCAAAAAGGATTACTACCTCAAATTAATTTATTGGAAATTAGATACACTTATTATTAATTACCAAAGGGTTATTCAAAAGAGAGGTTTATCATAGTATTTCAAAGGTTGAAAATTTATAAAATTATTGTCTCAAACTTCTCAAAAGGATACAAAAGATCCAACATTATAACCTCTTTAAAATTTGGAAAAGTGCTTAGTTCAATAGGAGCAATAAGGTATATTAGAAGTTGATTTTTGGTATTTACAAAACTTTACAAAATCAACCAAACATTTAACTTCAAATTTTAATAGCACTATCCAAAATATACTTGGAAAACATAAGGTATAAAAACAATATCATGGATTATTAGTATATAGATTCAGGTGCAAGTAAGCATATGACAGAAAACATACATTGGTTCAAATCCTTGAAAATGATTAATGAAAAACCATTTGCCGTAGCAGATAGAAAAACATATGAAGTAAAAGGAATTGGAGATATTCCAATAAATCTTAAGGATGGAAGAGGTATGATCAAAAAAATTATTGTATGCTCCAAGATTAACTACTAATCTTATTTTCATCTCTCAACTTATGGATCAAGACTTAATCATTGAGTTCAAGGTTCTCATTGGTAGAAAACAATATCACATTTCTAGATAGGAAAGAATGATAGCATTAGGATCATGTAAAAATGGTCTATTTGTTCTAGACACTACTATTCACTCAGCTCTTTTTGCCAATGCTTCATAACTATGGCACAAATGACTAGGACATACCAGTGAAACATCAATGAGGGAATTATTTAGATATCAAATGGTAGAAGGTCTACCTAAATTTTCTCCAGAAACTACTGTGTGTCCAGAATGTCTAGTAGGAAAGCAACATAGAATCCCTTTCAAAAAATTTCAACACAGAGCTCAACAGCCTCTAGAAATATTATATACAACTTTATGTGGACCAATGCAAGTTGATAGTGTTGGAGGACATAAGTACTTTCAATTATTTTTTGATTAATCACACTATAAAAATGTGGGTATATTTCATGAAGTACTGTTGGCAATTTGAGTTATTTTATGTTGTCATTGATGTCACATGAATCATTCATGTCATATTGATCACATTGAATTTTGATGGGCAGATGATATTTTGAAGGTTAGATAAATTCAGGGTTTTTTCGAAAACCAAGGCAAGCAAAATAAAAGGTTTTATTTAAAACCATGGAGGGAAAATTTGAAATGGATTTTTCTTAAAACCCAAGTTGGGCTTTCATTTCGTCGAAAAAGGTGCCTCGGTGATGGAGATATTTGATTTTAAATATTTAGTTTAAATTTTAATTATTTAAAATTTAAATTTTAATTTTAAAATTAAAATTAAAATTATTGTCGACGTCATAAAGTTCATGTGCTATCAAAGGTAATTATTAAAAGTTAAAAGTATCGACGTTTATTATTTACAAAGGAGATTGCATATATATATGCAAAGGGATTTTTGTTTTAAAGCCCCTAAGCAAGATTCGAAGAGAACATTTATTCATAGGCACCAAATTTCCTCGATGTGATAGCGTGGTCCAACAGTGAGCTTGGGAGTGTTAAGGTTTTTGCTAGCGGATGTGCATGTGTTCGATTCCCACCGATTGTGAATTGCGAGGAGTAAGGAAGGAAATTCTTGGCCCACGTTTTGATGTGAGCAAGAGGGTAGCGAGATAAGGGGAGAGTCTTCGCTCTCCATCTTATGCGAGCGAGTAGCTCACGTGGTCTTTGGCATCATGGTTGAGGTGTTGTGTGGGCAGCGATGAGGGTTCGATTCCCTCTAGAGGCAAGTAAACATTTTATTAAAATATTTTTTATTATTGCCTAATGTTGGAGGAATAAGGTGTGGTTGAGGAAAATGTTTGATTAAATATTTTTTATTTAATCGGAAGGCAAGTTTAAGAGTTATAGTGCACTTTTAGAAAAGGAGATATTTTTGGTTTTTCCTTTTATAAAAGTATATCATGTTATATATCATTGGAAAGCTTATTTCGAGGGCTATTTGATTATCTTGCTTAGAAGGAGAAATAAGGTGTACATAAAGAGATATTTCTATTTTTGTAAAGGGGTTCAAGTGAAGGTTGTTTTGTTCTTTTCAAAGTGTGTTGAGTGTGGTAGATTTCCAAAGGGGTTTCTTCATCTTCATAAAAGGTATGGGCACATTATCCTATTGATTGTTTATGGTGGTTGATTTCTAAAATATCATTGGAGGGAAAAGGATTGTTTGTGGTTTTCTTTTTTGAAAGTGGTTGTATCGCTCCAAATTTTTCACACCCTTACCTTCAGGCTATAGGATCCATGCCCGAAATGGGGATGTGAAAAGGATGGCACGGTACCTCGGACTGAGAGGCCTTGTGAAGGTCTCGCCTCTCGGAGGAGATGTATTATGGTGATTTTTCGATGGATGGTGGGTTCACCAAGAAACATTTAATGGCAGTTTCCACGCCTAGGTTGGAAATGTGTTTTGTATGTTCAATTTTATCCTTTAATCATCCAAGTCCTAGGTTTGGCCAAATGAATCTAAGTTGCTCTTTATGAAAATGCAGATTAAATGAATACAAAAGAACAAATTAAGACATAAAATAGAGAAAGTAAGCAAGATTAAAAGTCATACCTGATCCAGATGTCTGATGAAGATTCTGATTCTTGAAGCAGTCAGGATCACCTCTAATTTGATAGGATCGTCTGCCATCAGACAAGATCATCTGAGATCTGATGAATTTGTTAGACAAATTCATTAGAGACCTACAAACAGAGAAATAGGTGCAAAACATAGAAAATATAGCAATGCTAACATAGGGAAACAATGTAAAATGACAGTAACAATATCAAACTGAAACTTATAAACAGAAACATGAATGCATTATACTGATTTAATGACAATTATAACTTAATTATGCATTTGATCTAGATGGGTGAACTCCAAAATGCAGGATAACAGAAAATAATAAATAAACTAGCTAATTGCAGAATAAAACAGCAGATTGAAGAGAGGAAAATGCAAACTCTGGGCACTGATTGCCCCCAATGTTGACTGCAGTCGAAATCATCTTGTATTGGTACAAAATTGTCTCTAATTCGATAGGATCACCTTTGATCTAAATAGGATCATCTGCAACGATGTAATCTTGCTCCGGCTGAAAAAAACTAAGGTACCTGCAACAAAATTTGGATAGAACTAATGCAAATAACAATTTAGGATATCTTAATGCGTAGGAAGTCAAGTTATAGGAAATATCAGCCAGGGGGATGTTAATGGGAGGGCTTAGGATTAAATAGGCTTAGGAGGGAGGTTAGGAGGTTGGATATCATCCCTATTTGGGAGATATTCAATGGGGGAGGGTCTCTAACGGCGTAGACACGCTTCTATCCAGATTAGAGATGCCATTGGAATAGAAGCTAATTGAGAAAAATCAGTTTTGGGACAAGATCGTCTGGACGTCCTAGTCCAGACGAAATCGTTTGATTTGAGGCGATATCGTCTGATCGACGACGATATCATCAAACGGTCAAAACAAATTCTAAAAATGGCATGGGAAAGGAGGAAACAGATTAAGCAACAGTTTGGGAGGTTAAAATTTGAATTTGAATTATTTACTAAAGTAATTGTAATTATTAAGATTTCACTGTGCTACATTTTGCCCCCTCTTTAGCAAATTTTTTGAAGAAAATGCGTTAAAGATGAGTTCTTCTCGATTTACGAGTAAGCAAAAATTATTCCTATTTTTAGGTGACGATTCTTGGTCGAATCGTACAACAGCTTACTATGGTGCCCCCTCCGTGTTTTTTACCCAAATCGAATGTTTGAGGTAAAAACATGGAAAAACAAAATTTTAAAATGTTTTTAATTGTGTTTTGAATAAAATTAAGAAAAATAGGGTAAAACCCTAATTCATTTTTACTGTTCATTTTCTGGTTTTCTAGAGCTCTGCAAGCAAAAATGGTGGAGACGACGCACAAATCGACAGAGGTCCAATGCGGGCTACGGGTAAGAATCTAAACTTAGCTTAGAATGTTTTAAGTTGAATTTACATGCTTTTTAGGTGAATTTTGATCAATTTTGAGAATCACGGACATTTTTGGGCCGTCGACGTCATCCGAACGAAATCATCCCAATTTCGACAAAATCATCTCAAGTTCGCCGATTTCGTCGAAGGGCAAAATCGACGAAAGGGGGACGATTTCGTCAAATTAGAGACGATTTCGGCTTGCAAAATTGAAGATGATTGTGCTCAAATTAGGGACGATATCGTACAATAGTGGGCGATATCATCATTTGTATAAAATTGAACTGATTTGCATTATTAATTACTAAGTTTTATTAATGATTTTTATTGTTTTGTTGTTTATGTTGCAGAGAGGTTTACTAAAGAGCAAAGAATGGAAATACAAGGGGTTGAGAGATGACTTGGTTGCTCTATCATAGATAGAGCGGGATCAGCTGGCTCAAGCCGCCTTACAGCATGTGGCAAAAATGCCACAAGTTTTTACAGACATGGGGCTACTGATAGCCCTGGCAGAGAGGTTGTATCCGAGTTCTTCCTGTTTCTGGTTACCTACAGGGGAGATGACTCCCACATTAGAGGATGTATGGAGGATTTTGATAATCTCCATACAAGGATGGTTGATCACTCCTGTAACCAATTAGGGCCATGCTATGATGCATTTGTATGGTGACCCGAGCTTCTCCCTAGAGAAGGGCAGAGTGAACATCGAGGCACTGTATCAGATGCCTAGGGCATCCAGACTCACACAAGTTTTGGTCAGAGTGGTAGGTGGACTTTTGTTGTGCCACCAGAGCGGATGCAGGGTACCATGGATGCTAGTATATGTGATCTGCGACATGCGAGACCATGGTTACAAATTTTCTTGGGGCAATTTTGTTCTATGCCAGCTGTACAGGATCCTGCATGGGGTCGTGTACAAGGGCGGCCGATGTCTAGTTATGACATCGCTCTTACAGGTTTGGTGTTGGGAACACATTGTAGTACAAAGGCTGATAGGGCTTCCTTTGATAGGGATTGATGGGGAAAGGCACCGAGTTTTCTACTGGTGGCTCCAAAGAGGGTCACAACAACGGATTGATCTATCGATGTCCCGAAGACTACTGGATGACCTTGTCTCGGATCAGATCACCTGGAGGCCTTGGAGGGAGCATCCAAGGTGGGCCGAGGACGGACAGGAGCTAGCTCACATCAGACGATTCTACTAGTTGTGGATGGAGAGGGGAGAGGTGGAGCTCCATCGCTATGATCGAGTTTTGTGATAGTTCAGTCTACAGCAGGGGATCCCATCGCTCAGGGATTACAAGTTTTTTTGGACTATCTGGGATAACACTACGGTCAATGAGGCTCTAGATATGCAGCGCTTATGGATTCAGGATGCAGATGATGCCCCCATTTGGCCAATGGATGGGGACAACATAGGGGTATTTGACGGCTACGATGCCTGATACGTAGGCATCTGCCCTCCTTGGATGATGAGGGCTCAGGGTTTGATTCATGTAGTTATGCATCGGATAGGGAGGTGGCACCAGGTGGCTATTGAGGTGGCCCAGGGTCACAATGAGAGAGAGCAGAGGAGACCATAGGTGCAAGAGAGGCCATGACAGCGAGAGAGGAGGGCGGAGAGACCCCCTTCTCCATAGAGAGAGAGGCCACCATCATCCGACAAGGGCAAGGGTTTTGACACTAGGGAGAGCAGCGAGACAGTGACTCTTCGAGCAGATATAGTCCATCTCTAAGCACAGGTGCAAACCCTGCAGGAGGAGGCTGCACGACATCGAGGTAAGGTGACACAACTCAGAGATGAGATTGCACACCTCAGAGCATGAGGCAGAGGGGCGAGCACTCGAGAGCTAGCACGGGCTATTGCCCATATCACTTTTTATCAAACATTATACTATTAGATGGTGCCAGAGGAGGAGATATTACCATTTTCGGCTAACATCACAGATCTGATCAAGATCGAGTCATCGAGGACTTCATCTCGATCCATGACTAGGACTCATAGTACTACACATATTACGATGGGGCCACCCCATCCACCTCAGGGTGGGGGAGGAGATGAGGCTGAGAGCTCGAGGGGTTCTCGAGGCTAGCTACTACAGATTGTACTGTATAGATTGATATATAGTTTTTATGATTTTTGATAGAGGATTGAGTATGCCGAGGTACAGATTGTGGCATACCAATCCGGTTTTGAGATGATGTATATATTGTTGATATATATATGAGATGAGATATTTTTTGATCATATGACTTGTGTCTTATGTATTTTTATGATGCTCTTATGTTTGATTGATTTGATTTGATGATTCATATAATTACGTCGTTGGAAATATTATGGTTTGAATGTCATGCTGTAAGATTTTAAATGAAATAATCTAATGTAACAAATTGGTTGTTTGTGATGTAATGTGATAAAAAAATAAAAAGAGACTTCTAAAAATAATTTCAAAGGACATTGTGGCTATTATAGACCATTTCATGGATTCACCGCTCACTCGGTCGTCAAGCTCCCAATATAGAAATATTGTTAAAAAGTAAAAGAGTGCTTAAGAGACTGTCTTAAGACTTTGGTGCAATGGTGCAAATGATGGTGATGATGGTTTGTTTTCAGATTTTCATAAAAATAGTATGCATGAAATAATGTTAAAATGATTTTTGCTAGGCATAAATTCCTAAGTGTGATAAATTTTTTGGATAATTCCCTAGGAATTATACCATCATTGCAAAATTGAAGGTTGACATAATGACATGAAATAATGATAATGTGCATGCTTTTTGTTTAAAAACATAATTGTATAATAGAATGATTTAAGTCATATGGTTTTCATGATTTTTAAATAAATGGGGAATAAAAATTGTTACAATGGTTTGTGCTAGGCATAGAATATGTAGGTATAGACTTATACCATCATCGCAAAAATCAAGGAAGAAAATAGATTGTTTTATTACATGGTTGGTTTTTAATTTTTTTAAAATATGAAGATGATGATTTATGCTAGGCATAAAATTCCAATTTTGGTTTTGGAACTATACCATCATCGCAAAAGTCGACAATATATATATATATATATATATATATATATATATATATATATATATATATATATAGTTTTTATTGTATGGTTTGAAAGAAATTTTGATGTTTCTATTATGCATGTAGTTGTCTTTAGACTAAACAACTGTACTTTAAAGAAGAAAATGAATTTATTCCAAAAAAATTGCAAAAAATATTTCAAAGTATCTTAAATACAAAAGTTAGATTTATAAGGAATCCCATGTGCATATGTGAATTCATTTCCAATCTTGATTTATCATAATGATACACAAAATCTCTCAAATACAAATGTGTGTGCAATTGCTATGTTCGTTTACCAGTTTTGAGCAAGATAATATGATACAAGTGATTTGAATAAACCAAATAAGTGTTCATTAACCATGATGTAGATGCATATAACCATACTAGACTACTATGTAAGTCGGATTATCAAGAGCTAGCTAATCCATAAGTAGACATAGGTCTGTACAAAAAAAGGTCACTAATGTGACAGACATATCGCCACGCTAGGAGTTACCCAAGGCCAAGCAGGTTGGGCACAAACCACCTGTTATGGGGCTTACCTCACAATTTTCGAATAATTGAGAATTCCAGGGATTCAAGCTCATCAACCCTTCTTTTCTTTTCAAAGGGTAGGGAAAGGGATTTTATTGTTTTTTTGCTTTTGATTTCTTTTGCTTTTCTTTTGCTTTTCTTGCTTGATAATGCTGTAATGATATAAAATAACATTTTTTTTTCTTTTTCTCTTTTTTCTTGAACTTTGCTTTTTCTTTCTGTTCTATACTAGGGATACTTGCTTAGATTAGCTGTAGAGCAAGGGATTTTTATTCTGGGTAGCGCAGTGCCCATTTATGGAATATATCGGCGATCGGCCAGAAAACGAAGATATTTTCTTGCAGTTATAGATGGATGAGAATAATATCAGATCATGCCTTTTTCATTTATGGCAAGTAACTGCACTAAGATTTGCAAAGTGGTTAGGGTTTATTCAAAACTCTATTTTTAAAGGGGCTTATATTGTAAAACCGAGAGAGTAAGGTTTAAAGGATAAGTTTTAGGGTTTGAGAAGAAGATATTTTTGAAAAGGTCAGGGTCTATCTGAGTCTATAAATAATTCTTTTGAATGTAAATTGAGGAGGCAGAAACTTAGAAATACAAGCTATTGGAGCAATTTCCTGCAAATCTTGTTTGAATGCTTTGTTTTGGACTTAGAGTTGGTGTGACTTTCATTTTCTGTGATAGCGTGGCCAGGAGCCTAATCTCTTTCAGATTGTGATAATTTCATCTTCTTTTGTTTTCATTTCATTAAGGTTTATTTAATTTATGCTATAGATCTATGTTACTAGGATTGGATATGCTACTAGGCTTTATTTTCTTTATTGTATGTTAGGGAAAATTATGGATTTAAGTTTCAGGCATGTTCTAATTTCTCTGTCCTCACTGTGCGAGCTAGGCTACTGGTGAGAGATACCAATTTTAACCAACTTCCCTTTTGTTTGTGATTTTATTTCATATATGTTGTTGTCTCTGTCTTATGCTCTTAGTGGAAGGTGATCTTAGAAAGTTGGACACTTTTCTCTTTGATTTGTTCTATTGTGAAGCTAACCGGTATAACTAAAATTGGTAGTTTTGGTTTTGCAGCTAAGTTAGGTAAACTTCTCTTTCTGCCCTACCCTACTCTCTCTGTTCCACCATGAAATGATCCATTTTTATCTTTCTTTAAATTTGTATTTTATTTAAATCTGCTAAAGCATAAAGAGCTAGATCAAAGAACTGATTGTAAATCTGATTGTCCACAAAGATAACCAACTCCAAAAACATTACTAAACTGAAGTACAAAGCCCGTTGTAAGGTAACAGATAGTCCACTTGAAACTATTCCAGAAGCAGAAAAGAGTGAATAGACATTCGACCCAACTTTGTAACTCACACCTTGGATATCCAGCAAGATCCTAAAGTGATTGGGATTTATCCCGTATAAGTGTTATCGGTATTTTATGCTCATTCTTCACGGGGTGTGTATAAAAGTTGAACCAAAAATACCTTAGCATTACATTGATGTCTTAGAGAAAGGAATCGGGTGATTCCTTAATTGCATCAAGAGTTTAGTACATGGCAGATGTATCCCTTGGCCTGTATCTAATCTATAGATGCCTTCTATAATTGTAATATCACCATTCAAGTTTATGAATATGAGGAAGATTATATTTTGGAGGTTGGGTTTTTCCGGAAGGGTTTCCCAGGATAAATCTTGGTGTTACTCTAATTTTGTGGTTTGATTTATTATATTTCCTGGATGTTGTTTTATGTTCAAATGAAAATGATTCAAGATGTAATGTTTATTTCATGCACTATGATATATGCTAAATTTTCATTGGGTTAAATATGTTAGATGCTAGAAAGTATGTTCAAGTTCCATTATGTTGTTAATTTAATGCAATGCAATTATTTCATTCTCTTTGTAATAATTTATGTTAGAAGAACAATCCCAGGTTATGGATGAATGATATTTAAATATGTCAATGGTTCAATAGCATTTATCTAATTTTTCACTATAACATTGAAGGGTAATAAATGATATGCAACCCCATTTATGCTTATGTTATAGAAACCGATCCTTAAAGGAAAATTGGATTTATGCATTATATCCTTATTCTTGTAGGGCACACCAATCCGTCTAAAAATAAGATTTCGTATAATGCTTTAAAACTAAGGATATGTTGTAATGGATTAAGTGCTCTCAAGATGGTTTAATTGAAAATATGTTGTGGAATGAAACTCTCCAGAGGACACTATGACCTTGACTTACCATCCAAGACAGATCCTCCTCTCTACACCAAATGAATAAAATTACATGGGACTAGTATTGTCCATTTAAAAGGAGTTCATTAGAGGGATTGTCTAATTAAAGGTGTAATATTGTGCAAGGAGGATTAAAGATAGATGTTCCATGGATTCTTATCATGATAGTGATATAGTAGTCTTAGAACTCCTTTCTAAATGGATTAGACTGGAGCTAAGATTTAGGAATGACCATGGGTGTGGTTATTCTGTCCATGATGGTTTATCCTTGGTGGGGTTCTCCATCCTCAAGGTATTCACCTGGTCTTGGTGGGCCAAATGGTGATTTCTCCTTTTAAGAGGATGAAACCAGTACGCTTGGCCAGTGTACTCATACCAAGAGGGGTATGAAGGTTTCGTAGAAGCTGATCACTTCTACTTAAAGAGACTCTAATCAAGTCTCTATAGCTCTCAAGCTATTTGCCTTGAAAGTTATGATCCAAATGGAATTCGCCTATTCTAGGATATGGGTTGGTCCTACCATATGTAAATGAGCATTTACTTATGTTAAAAAAAAAAATCTATGGTTAAGGAGTAACGAATTGGGGTTCGTTACAGTTGGTATCAGAGCCTAGGCTAACTGGTAGGCTCTAGTGAAATTCTAGGTTAGCAAAGACTTGGGGCATGAGACTAAACTTGAGAGAAAATTCCACAACTCTAAAATATACACTTGGTAAGTGCTTGGGATAATGATGTTTGAGTTCTTATTCCCCACGAGTAGATCCTCAGTCGTTCAAAAGTGGAAGAGCTAAGCGAACCCTCCTGCATGGATTTTAAGCGGTGTACCTTAGACTCTCTCGAGAAATAACTCGGTGTCTATATCTCTAAGATCTACTGGTGGTTGAAAGTAGTATGGGGTGATAAATTATTTAAACCAAAAATTATCTGCTATGCCACACATGTGGTACTAAACTCGAAAGAAGTTTATAGTGTTGCGGTTTAAGGTACGGACAAATTGCATACACAAAATCGGTAGTAGACCACACATCAAAGATAAAAGTAAATTAAACCTAGATGGTACGATACCTTGGGACTCTAAAAATCATAAAGGAACACTTTACAACAGTAGTATCGTGAGGGAGACGCATTTTGCCAACAGAGAAGCTAGGTACAAAATCATCCATTGGAACCATCGAAAGGTCGATGATAGGACTTGAAAGAATGTGTGGGATATGATTACCCCCTCAAGAATTGGAAAAGAACCCAATAATTAAATTTTATGGATTTGTGAATCCATAGAAATTAAATGGGCCTCGAAATACTACCTAGCAAAACTGTAAATAGTTCAAAGTTTACTCTAGTTTCGAAAAATAGAAATACCCTAAGCACTATTGGTGATAGTGGATATCGTACCACTCATATTCAAGTTATCCTATTAATACTAGTGATCTCGGAGACAAGATCATAGTGTGTCTTATAATCATTTTATTCCTACTAGCCGATCTATCGATACATACTCTTTGAGCTATGGCCATTGAAAAAGTCAAAACAGACAATGATAATCCCACAAATAGATCAAAAATTCGGCCATTAAAAATTATTAGGGCAAGGCATTCTCTGAGGACGCTCTTCTAGAATGCCAAGAATAGACTGGATGCGAGCGACTGGCAATGGTTGAAAGAAGTAGGATTTGAGGGAGCAGCTCGATTAGAGCCAATACATATAGATATATGTTATCTGTCAGCTCTAGTAGAAATATGGGATCCCGATAGGGGAAATTTTCAATTACCCACTGGAGAAATTATTGTTACGTTGGAAGACATATACAGGATATATCGAGTACCGATAGAAGGACGTGCAGTCATTACTACTAATGAAGCAAAAATGGGACATATTCTGGAAAGAGTATTCAAAGCATATTGGAGAAAAGTGAACACCGATAGGGGGTGTATAGAGCATGAACTTCTTTATGTGTAGGGTAGACTGACACATAAGCATGCGATTATAATGGAGCTCATATCGGGTGTCATTCTGCTCGAATCCAGAAGTGCACATTTTCCTTGGAATTTATTGGGAATAGTGCAAGACCTAGTGGAAGAATCAGTAAAATATGCATGGGCACCAACATTATTGGCCCAAACCTACAGAGAGTTGTTTGATTTAAGAACAACGATGAAAACAAGATTAAATTGTAGCACTTTGCTACAAGTTTGGGCATGGGAGCACATAGCGGTAGCCAAACCTCAAGGACTACCTTATGATGTGCACACCAAATTATGGGGCCAAAAATACCCTACGCATTGAGATGGCAATAGAAAAAGGAATGGTCAAATTGTAGACCCCTTGAAGGAAATAAAGAGCAATTTCGCTCCATTTGGGAGAACCTGCAATCCCGTGATGTCATCTGGAGACCTTGGAGATTGGGCCCAGTTTGGGTAGAAGATAGTGTTCAACTCGCTCGGGTAAGATGAGCAAGATGGTTGATCGGATGTACCAGTATGCAATACGAGTATTTTCAATATACTCGGGTATTGTGATAATTCGGTATCACACAACAGATACCAAAACCATTCATGGTTTATACAAGGAAGGGGAAGAAGGTAGTAATACCTCCATCGGTAGAACCACTAGCTTTTGAACCTGATGAGGCTATATGGATGCTTGATGAGGATGATGCAGGCACGACACCAGACTATGACATTTGGTGGTCCACATAGTGGCAATGTCAAGAGGAAGATTCCAGTGAAGATAGCGATTGTAGAAAAATAGCCAAATATTTGGAAGAAGAGCATTCACTTAGGAAGGAAAATGAGGAAGAACCTTCCAAAAGATGTGTACGCCAACGGTTGGATATAGGAGCCAAACCATCCAGCCTAAGAGAGAAGGAACCAATGAAGGAAGTGCACCTGGAGATAGATGCATTGAAGAAACAAATTCATCTGTTAGAGGTTCAACAACTAAAGTTGGTAGACAAATGGGCACAACAAAGGTTCAATTTGGAGTCTGAGAAAGAAGTCGTCATCTCTAAATGAAAGAAACTTCGATAGGAGTTAACACAAATGCAGCACTGGAGAGATACCGAGGGGACAACCTTGCAAGTAGAAAACACACAATTACGTGATGGAAGGGATATATACCGGACTGCGTTCTTAACTTCTTGTATGGATGCGCTAATAAGCTATGGTTTACTTCTTCCAATACAACCAATGGCTATGGGACAACGTGATCAGGAAAATGCAACTCAGACAATTGGTCAAGCTACTCCTCAAGTGGTTTCTCCAATAGACTCTCAAACTAGGAACTTAGTTAGGGGACTGACAGATGATAGATCCAACCGTGACCACTAACCGAAAAACTAAATGTAAAAGTGTGTCGATACGGTTGGTCAATTGTAATTATTAGTTGAAATATATTTGGTTCAATGTGTTTATCAAGTTGTGATAAAAATTAATGAAACTAAGGAAAAAGGACAATGATAAGATTTTACATAGATATAAGAGGACACGTGCCATTTTGAAAAACTGTGATAGGCATGGTGCGCCTTGTTTAGTCAGCATGAAATCATCCATAGGACAATCAATCCGAAGAAAAAGGTGTATCATGGGAAAGAGAATGATTCACCTTGAAATTATCAGGATACGATTGGTAAGAGTACAAGAGAAATAGATATTGGTTGACTTTACGATCATTTGAGTATTGGAGAAGTTTCTCGCCATGACATCCAATACGGTTGTATTTATGGTAGGAATCGCCTAGATGATATTATTTTTAAGTGGGGTAAATCCTATAATATGCTTTATGATCCTTTTGCTCTTGATTATCGATCTACTATTGCACACACCCTGAAGAGGGGAAGCTGATCCGAATCAACACCAATTTATAGTAGGTGCAATAAACATGGTAAGAATTAGGAAACACCTTAAGTCAGCCAAGAGGAAGTCTCCAGTACAACATGTTTAGGAGGATGCTTGGGTACGAGAAATATTAAGGTTGATAGCAGAAAGAGACAAGGCCATCACGGAGCGGGATCAGCTTAGATTGGAGAGATTACAAAGAAATAATTGGAGAGCAATGACGATGGTAGCTATGCTCATAGAAAACCCCCAATTTTGCCAACAAAGGGAGGAATTCACTGCGGCATTCCTGGAATCCTATTTGGTTGCCTTGATGAATCATGGTATGCTTCTTCCACCACAACCAGTTGTTGGTACTCAGCATGGGAGAAGGGGAAGTAGTGATCAGGAAGCTGCTGGAGTAGTAGCTCCACCACCATCTCCAGTCGTAAGTACTAGCACAGTACAAGGAGGAAAATAGACCCAGGAACCTCAACCTTAAGGTCCTTTAGACCACCACTCTATAGGCCATCATGTTGTATTAATATATTAATGCCAAGGATGAGGCATAAACATTAGCAACTTTTGGATTTTATATTTTTGTTTGAAGGTTATTTGAATATTATTGTTTATGGTAAATTTTTGATACGAGAGAATGCATGAATCTTGAATTATGTTGGACTAAAATGAATATAAGGAATGGATTGGTGTCCATTCTTGGAGAGGTTATGGGACTTCTCCATGATTTTATGATGATATAAACCAGGAGACATCTGGGTGGATGCTCTGGTATTAAAATGCATATTAGGATACATGCAAATATCTTGAATTGAGATTCTAAAATTATGTTGTATCTTTGTTAGCATTTAATTTTATCATGTTAATTCAAACCAAAGATTAACCAAATTATACTATGAAACTCCTTGGTGGGAGTTTTGATAAAACTAACAAGACTTTTTATGTCTAGTAGGGTACAAATGCATAATTTCATGATATCCTTGAAATATCCTTCTGCAAAATTCTAATACTACAGTTCTCTAGATCAATTGTTGGTGCAATTTGAAATGAGTTAAAACTGTAGTTTTGTATTAATAATGCTTTCAATACTTGTTGATATGCAATATGGATGTTATATTGTTTACAAGAACATGGTACTACTGATATTTTGCATTTTTGCAGGTCTAGGTACTCGCTTGGATGGAATATGGAGCTTTCCATCGAGATTGAAGTGTTGGATGATAGAAAATTTTGATTCTAAAATAGCAGGATAAATGCTAGTTTTCCTATGCAAATGTGTTTTTGTAAGGTAGGTGTTCAAACACAAGAGGACTGTGTTTAATCTAAGGAGGGGTGTATGTCATGACCCGTTACCCTCCTACCTTATTTAAAGAATATTAATTGATCTTGGGGGATCAATTAATGCCTGATAGAAGGGGCATGACCCTAAAGAATCCTACAAAAATATAATAGAAGAATTTTATAAGGATAAGGAAATATTAATTATTTAAAGGCTATCTATGAGGTCTAGTAAAAGATATATTTAAAGAGTTATCTTTTACAAAAAAATTGAAACCATATAATAAATCTGGTGCAGATTTAGTGGACCCTATGTGGATGGGCCTAAAAAGGACCAATGAATTTTTAAATAACTCATGGGTCACCCCTATATTTTGGGAAGTACTCATGTGGATACTTGACATTGGTGGGAGTTATGCAAGGAAGTCCATGGCTTATCAAGAATAGTTCCACCCTTGTAACTATCTTATGCCTCAATAGTAGGAACTTTGACATTCATCTCATCCCTAGAGGACCCTTGAAGGACATGATGAAGTCATATTGGTCCTAGGCATCTTTTTAGTATTATTATAATATGGCCACTATTTGGCCCATGAGTGGAAAATTTCCCTATAAATAGAAGGCATTTTGGGAAGAAATGGCTATCTAGGTTCTAGGAGTCTTAATGGTCTAGGGAGTATGCTCTTCACCCATGGGGGTGAATCAGAAACTAGAAGGCCTAAAATATTTCCTAGATATAATAAAAAGGCAATACATAAGGTTAGAAGGATTGTATAGTCGGAGAAGAGATGGATCAGAGGGAAACATGAAGGCACTAAGAGACATTCCAGGTTGGATCTTTCTAACCCCTATTCTTTCCTCTAAAGTACAATTAGCTTTGTTTGATTATTAGCATGCGTTATAAAAGTAGGAATCTTTGTTAATAGTCTAGATATGATTAAGCCCTAGACTATGTTAAACTCATGTAATGGGATATTTTAAAGTGACTCCAATACGATAAGCTCATCCACCTACGAGTTTGAATAGATTGCCTATGCTGCCTGGCGGGATATCTCCTTTATCATGTATTTATGAATATGCTTTTTGTGAAATATTAAAGTTAAAGATAAAATGACCACGATGTTTTACTTTTATAAGATCATGTCCTTTCTATGTATCTAGGTAACACTAGTATTTATATTATTGGTGATCTGTAACTAAGTTTGAATAAATGAAGTCTTAGCAGACAAAACAAGCTAGGAGTTACTTTGGTAATATAAATAAAAGTTGCTATTACAATTAGGAACCATACTGTATTTGTTATACATTTAAGTATGCATTTCGATTACCTAGTAGTGATTACTTTTGGAGGGCCTGAGTAGGCCACTTGATAATGCGAACCGCCGATCGATGAAGCTAATTTGACTATGGTAACCAACCCCAAGTTACAAGTCACCATCAACTACGAACAACATACTATGTGATTCAGGCCATTCTAAAACCCTCAATGGCAACCAACCGACGTAGGCCAACATTTGGGGGTAAGTTTCGATAGGGGATTCCTCCCCTTTACCTTTACATTGAAGTGTATAAGGGATATTCAATAGTAGGCGATTGATAGAACATTTACCACTACTAAACAATGATGCTTTACTACTTTTGCCATGTGAACTAATTAGCGTATGCATTCCTGGGGACTCTCAAAGACCTGTACACTCTGAACTGAAATCAAAACTACAATGATTTAAAAAAAAGGGTTCAAATAAGGTTCAAGCTTAGAAAGAGATTTCTAGAAGCCACGTCCTTCGAAAATACTATGATATCCCCAAACCCTGAAGCCATTAGATTGTCCTGACAGACAGAAGTTTTAGATGCCCACTTCAACTTGAAAGAATCAAGGTTATAACCCTCAGACCCACTGCAGCTTTGATCAGGAGTAATAGGAGTTTTGGTGACTCCTTTGTCTCGTCTAGAAACCAAGCTATGGTAATATTCCTATTCAACTCATCCTAAGAAATGAAATGGGGCATTCCTTGATATGATAATGACTCTTGGACTGAGGTGCTTCCTGAGACCGTTAGTTGTTTGCATACCATAGAAGATTTACCTGGTGACATGACTGGCAGGCTAGAATGTTCGCATCCCTTGAGAAGACCAATAATAGGTCTGTAGCAGAAGTAAACCCCTCCATGCCTACTGCTAGACACTGTCGACAAGTAATATAGTATCGAACCCTGCAGGATGCCTGTATGCTGGATAGGGAGACCGAGTCACCCATGAGCTTAGATCCACAAGGGGCATGTGAGAACCAAGATTGGAAGATAATAGGAGCCAAAATGTCCTTATGGATATCAATCCTAAGTGGTGATCCTATAACCAATCCCTCAGGACCGTCGTAGAGCCGTTTGAAGTCACGCGAGACAAAGACTGAACATAGCCACTTGCTAATCAATGACTTAGGAATGATACCACTTGTTTAACCATTGTACCAATGCTGGTTCACATTGTGTTCATAACACCATAACACATGTTATCCCACAATTTGTCTATTCCATGCAGGGTAGATTTTGTTGCTAAGCGAAAATATTGGTTATTCCTCACCTTGCGAGTAGAAGATAGAAGGTACTCTTAATGGTCAAGCCTTTCGAGGGGATCGATCAGATGGCAAGCACTGGTGGGTGGTGCCTTGACCACTTGGGAAGGGGAATACTATAATGTTAAGGGTTAAGATACCTTATTAACATAGCTAAATTAGGATCTTTTAAATGGGTGCGATCACTTTAGGAAATGGATACTATAAGATAGCCACATAGGATTCTATTTAAAATTAAGGTAATAATCTTGTAATCATTCTAGAATAGATTGAAGAAAAATAAAATATGATCTTGTTATGATTAAGTTTCTTAGGCTAAAGTTAAAAGAAAAGAAAAAAAATAAATAAATTGCTATTATTGTTTTAGCGAAAGGTTATATGCCTCATAAATTAAGGGTATGGGACCTTAATTTATGAAGTGGAAGTTGATTCTTCATCAACTTGGAAGAATGAAGTAGGACTTCGTTCTTGAGGGAAATTTTATAAAAATTCCCTCCATTGTTAAAGATTCATCTCCAAAATGTAAATCCAATGATCTTCATAAACTTAACAATTATTATAAATCCAAGATGGCCTAGAAAGAAAACCATTCAAGTCCTTAATGGCCTCTTATTTATTAAGGAATGAGAGAATTCCTTACTGGTTCATGTAATACCTTAGCATTACATTGATGTCTTAGAGAAAGGAATCGGGTGATTCCTTAATTGCATCAAGAGTTTAGTACATGGCAGATGTATCCCTTGGCCTGTATCTAATCTATAGATGCCTTCTATAATTGTAATATCACCATTCAAGTTTATGAATATGAGGAAGATTATATTTTGGAGGTTGGGTTTTTCCGGAAGGGTTTCCCAGGATAAATCTTGGTGTTACTCTAATTTTGTGGTTTGATTTATTATATTTCATGAATGTTGTTTTATGTTCAAATGAAAATGATTCAATATGTAATGTTTATTTCATGCACTATGATATATGCTAAATTTTCATTGGGTTAAATATGTTAGATGCTAGAAAGTATGTTCAAGTTCCATTATGTTGTTAATTTAATGCAATGCAATTATTTCATTCTCTTTGTAATAATTTATGTTAGAAGAACAATCCCAGGTGATGGATGAATGATATTTAAATATGTCAATGGTTCAATAGCATTTATCTAATTTTTCACTATAACATTGAAGGGTAATAAATGATACGCAACCCCATTTATGCTTATGTTATAGAAACCGATCCTTAAAGGAAAATTGGATTTATGCATTATATCCTTATTCTTGTAGGGCACACCAATCCGTCTAAAAATAAGATTTCATATAATGCTTTAAAACTAAGGATATGTTGTAATGGATTAAGTGCTCTCAAGATGGTTTAATTGAAAATATGTTGTGGAATGAAACTCTCCAGAGGACACTATGACCTTGACTTACCATCCAAGACAGATCCTCCTCTCTACACCAAATGAATAAAATTACATGGGACTAGTATTGTCCATTTAAAAGGAGTTCATTAGAGGGATTGTCTAATTAAAGGTGTAATACTGTGCAAGGAGGATTAAAGATAGATGTTCCATGGATTCTTATCACGATAGTGATATAGTAGTCTTAGAACTCCTTTCTAAATGGATTAGACTGGAGCTAAGATTTAGGAATGACCATGGGTGTGGTTATTCTGTCCATGATGGTTTATCCTTGGTGGGGTTCTCCATCCTCAAGGCATTCACCTGGTCTTGGTGGGCCAAAAGGTGATTTCTCCTTTTAAGGGGATGAAACCAGTATGCTTGGCCAGCGTACTCATACCAAGAGGGGTATGAAGGTTTCGTAGAAGTTGATCACTTCTACTTAAAGAGACTTTGATCAAGTCTCTATAGCTCTCAAGCTATTTTCCTTGAAAGTTATGATCCAAATGGAATTCGCCTATTCTAGGATATGGGTTGGTCCTACCATATGTAAATGAGCATTTACTTATGTTAAAAAAAAAAAAATTCTATGGTTAAGGAGTAATGAATTGGGGTTCATTACAATGTGCTAGACTAGAGCTACCTTTAGAATGCAATAAATGTGAGACATGTGAAAGGAAAAAACTTAACGAATGTATAGAACATATTGAGCATTTTTCATGTGCATATCATTCTCTATATGTTCAAGAGGTTAAACAAATTATGGGTAGAATATATCTAAACTACTCCAAGTTAAAGAAATTACATTGAAGATTGGATAAAGCACTTGGTGACACTATTATGCAAGATCTACAAATATATTAACATTGTTTTGTATGCAAGATTTGGAGAGTTGATAATAGGTTTTGATGAGCAGATTTGAGTATGTATTTTTAGTAGTTTTTGATCATCTGTTATGAGCAAGTCTTTTGAGAAGGCTTATAGGTAGATTTATGCAAGTCTTGTGAGAAGACTTTAAACAGGTTTGAGGTAGATTTGAGCAAGTCTTGTGAGAATACTTGAAATAGGTTTGAGGTAGATTTGAGCAAGTCTTGTGAAAATACTTGAAATAAGTTTGAGAGAAGATTTGATGAGCAAGTTTGAGATAAATTTGTGCTAGTCTTGTGATGAAGCTTGGTGCAGATTTATGCAAAGTTTGTGAGAAGAGTTGAGATATATTTGTGCATGTAATATGTGAATATTTGGGATAGAGTTAAGATAGATTTGTGCATGTAACATGTGTATATTTGAGTAGAGTTGAGAGTAGTTTTTATTGCTAATATGAGAAAGCCTTGTGTGAAGCCTTGAGGTAGATTTGTGAATGTAACATGTGTATATTCGTGTAGAGTAGTGAATAGGCTTTGGAGCTAACCAGAGCATAATAGATAGGAGTCTCCTATGAATATAAATCCACTAACCAAAGCATTTGGGATAGAAGTATCCTATGGAGAGAGGTACACTAGACAAAGTAGTGGGGATAGAGGTATCATATGGATAGATATCCACTAGCAAGAGCAGTGGGGATAGAGGTCTCCTATGGATAGAGATATAATAGCCAAAGTAGTGGGGACATGTGTCTTCTATGGATAGAGTTCCACAAACCATAGTTAAGGGGATAGAGTTATCTTGTGGATAGAGTTCCATAAACCAGAGTTAAGGGGATAGAGTTATCATGTGGATAGAGTTTCACAAACTAGAGTTAAGGGGATAGAGTTCTCTTATGGATAGAGATCCATGAACTTGAGCATATGGTATTGAGATCTCCTTTGGACAGAGGTCCATAAACATTGTAATATGGAATTGGTTCCCAAGATATTTGTTGAGAAAATTTAGAAGAAATATTTTCTCTATGGATGTAGCCCATATTGGATGAACCACGTTAAATATGTGTCTCTCATGTGTGTGATGATATTGGTTGATACTATTTTTGGAAAGATACTAAAATTGATAACATTGGATAATATTTTTTGGGAAAGAAAAGTAAAATTTGGTCTTATACTTTTCACCCCCACTCTCAGTATAAGTTTGTGTTCTTCAAAACCTGCTCTCAACTCGGCTCAAATTTTCTCCAAGTCTACACACAAGACTTGCTCAAATATGCTCACCAAAACCTGCTCAATTCTACTCCAAGCCTACACATAAGGCTTACTCAATTCTACTCCAAAACCTACTCTAATATGCTCATAAGGCCTACTCAATCCAACTCTTAAAACCTGCTCAAATCACTGCTCAAACCTGTTCATAACGCATGCTCAATCTAGCTCATAAAACCTGCTTAAATTTGCTCCAAGCCTTCTTACAAGGCTTGCTCAAATTAGCTTACTATCACTGCTCAAACCAACTCAAATCTACCTCAAATAAACCTTCTCAAATATACCTCAATCCTGCTCATAGAAACTGCTCAAACATTTCCAATTCTTGCATACAAACAATTTCATATATCTTTCCCAAAAGTGCTTTATTTGACTAAAGTAGTTTAGACATATTCTACCTAGAATTTGTTTAACCTCTTGAACATATAGATAATGATATGCACTAAAAAATGCTCAATATGTTCTTCACATTCATTAAGTCTATTGCTTTCACATGTCTCACATTTATTGCATTCTTAATGTAGTTCTAGTCTAGCACTTGATAATTGACCTAGTTATTGTTGAGTTGCACCTTTACTTTAAGACCAATCATAGTGCATAAGTATTTCTCATATATTCACAAATTCAATCATGAATATGCACAAATTTGCTTCACAAAACTGATCTATAACTCTTGCCCTTTTATTTCCAATATCACTCAGAACCAATGCACAAGTTTGCTTTCAAAAATGATCTATAATTTTCATCAATTTGTTTCCAATTTCAAACATAAAAAAATATGAAAAAATTTGTTCTCAAACCCTAGCACATGTGTTTCCAATTTCATTCAACAATGATGCATAACTTTATTCTCAAACCCTAGCATATGTGTTTCCAATTTCATTCATCAATGATGCACAACTTTGCTTTCACACTCTAGCATTTATATTTCCAACAATGCACACAAAATTAATCCTTATATCTCCACCTTGTGACTTGAAACTATTTTCTTTCAAAAAATCCACCTTGAGAAGGAGTTAAAATAGCATACCTCTAAAACTACCTTGATGAAGATGTGCCCTCAAAAACCTATCTCAAAATAACTCCCTTTATTTGGCCACTTCAAAACAAGTTAGCAAAACTCCTTTTCAAATAATCCACATAAACCCTTTCAAAATATGTGCACAATAATATCCCAAAATAATGCTCTATAACTCCTCTTGGTTTCACAAGATAAAGCCTTTTAAATATCAAGAAAAAATACAATCAACAAAAAGCTCTTAATACACCTTATAACTCCCTCTTTTAATATTGCAAAAGTAAACTCTTCTCACACTTAGACAACAATACAATTTTCAAATCATAATACACCATAAAACTCCCACTTTGATTATGCAAAAATTAACCCTCTTATGCACTATACAACATACAAATTTCAAATGTCTTACTACACCATAAAAATCCCACTATGATATTTCAAATATAAATTCCTTATGCACAATACACAAATCAAACAAACATTGCACACCTTATAGCTGCTACTAAATCCAATTAAAATCAAAATTAAATAATTTAAGATCCTTGTAAACTACTGTGACACCTCGAGTCAAATCAATGCAAAATTAAAATTTTAAATACCTCATGCATGATGTGACTCGAAACCAAGACCTCCTTGGTACAATGGTTTCCAAGATGCCTATGACCAGCTACACTAGTTGAGCCACTAAAACCAAAAGGGTGTCACCCAACCTTAACTCTATTATCTGCATGCAAATCAAAACCTTATTTGCACATCAAAACAACGTCCATGGGTTTTGACCCTGTAACCTTTCCTCTAACAACACTCATGCAAGCCAACCAACCACTGGGCTACCTCATTTGGATGAAATGTAGTTCTTTTTGGTAGATAAGATACTATAGCATTAATATCGGGTTTTATAGGTTGACCCAAAACCTTTTACAAAAATCAGCCCAGGGTTGTTGATGAACATGTCCTTACTAAGGATCCTATATATGTAAAATCTACATGCCGCCAAAGCAATTACATCCGGTAAGGCACATAGCCTGTTATCAAAAAGAAACTTCCCATACAAAATTTTGGGTATACCTCGAGAAAATACACATGCATAATAATTACAAAAAAGGAAACAAACATATATCCCTTCCTTGAAATAGTGGAGAAACAAAAAGTTGTAGACACACATAGCAGAGTACTGAAAAAAACTCCCGCAAGCTCTGTATTGACAGTTACTCTTAATAATTCTTTGGTAATTGCATTCTTCCATATATGACATGCTTTGGGACCACATTCCAAAGCATGATCTCATGCTTTGGGACCACATGCTTTGGGTGAAATGTAGTAGGTATGCACTCGGATAAATCATTTCCAGCTCTTGCACACTTTTAATTTTTGTTGTATCTCTTATGTTCTATTGTTTGCATAAAGCACATGAGTATATTTCATATCAAAGCTTGCATTCAACAAATGGAGGAGAAATGACAAGTATTTATATGCATAAGCCAAAATCTTTGAAGCTCCAAGACATTGGCGCATCCTTGCAATTCGAAATACGTTGGCACCTCAAACCCTTTTTTTTTTAACTTTGGTTATAATATTTAATTAAAATATTATAACATAAACTTTTAGGCCCATAGTTATCTTAAAATATTTTGAATAAAATAATGTAAACTTGTGGCCCATGTAAACCTTGGTCTTCAATCTTTTAAACCTTTTTATTTTAGTCCTTAGTCTCAACCTTTAAACCTTTTTGATTTGAATCCTTTGTCTCAAGTAGTTAAACCTTTTGGCCCAATTCTCTTAAACCTTTTATGTATAATATTAAACATGATATTTAAATATTATAATCTTTTCCTTTAAACAATATTGCCTTGAGAAACTATCCAACCTCATAAATTCATCAACCTTGAAGAATATTCTTGCCTTAAATATTATGCACCTTTTGGCATCAATCCTTTGACATCAATGACAACTCAATGTACTCAATATTTCCAACAACTAGGAATGTAAGGATTTTGTAGCAAGTTTTTTAAGGGTTAGTTTTAATAACCACATGGGTTATTTCATACAACATATACTAGCATAAATTATCATATGAAAAGAATATGATTAGGAAATCCTTCTCCATATAAGTGTACCAATTTTCTCTTGGAAGTATTGTTCAATTAATATAGTAAATGGCATACTTCTTATGGTTATCATATTATTGAGTAAGGATAGATCCAAAGGAAAATTGAGTAGCTAAGGTATATAATATGAATGACTTATCTAGTTTGGGTGGGTGAAGAGTTGAAGGCTACAAAATAAATTTATTGAATTCTAGAAAGGCCTTGTTACAACATTCATTCCACTTAAAATCAACATCTTTCTTAAGTAAATGATTCAATGGATAAGATTAAAAATCTAACTTAGGTATAAATCACCTAAAGGATCCTAGCTTCCCCAATAAGGATTTGATATCTTTAACAATTTTAGAGGAAGGTATAATGTCAATGTATTTAATTTTTTTTTTTATCAACATCTATGCCCCTATGGGATACCATAAATCGTAATAGATTACCACTAGTAACACCAAATACACACTTCTTGGGATTAATCATAATATTATAGTGATGGAATTATTAAAATATGACATGAAGGTGAGTTAGGTTATCAATTTTATTCTTAGACTTACCTAAGAGGTCATCTACATAAGATTCTACTATCTTTCCAATGAAGTCATGAAAGACCATTATCATGGCTTGTTGATAACTAGCACCAATAGTTTTAACCCAAAAGGTATCATAACATAACTGAATATACCCCAATATGTAGTAAAAGTTGTTTTAGTCTGATCCTTAACAATAATATGGATTTGTTTATACCTTTAATAGCCATCAATAAGGGATAGAATTATATACCTTGTAGGAGAATCTACAATAATGTCAATTAAGGACAAATGAAAGTTATCTTTAGGACAATATAGTATGATGTGTCTAATATCATAGCAAATATAGAAAATATTCTTTAGATACAATGTTAGACACCCATCACAAATAATAAAAAAGTATGATAAAATTGATATCTAACAACTTTTATATTTCACTTTTGCATAGGTCTTGAATGAGTGGTGAGAATATTCTTTGCTTTTGTTTGATAGGAGTGGCATCATAATAAGTAAAAATATTATGAACAACCAAATCCTCATCCATTATAGGTATGTTAAAATATTACCAAGCAAAGGCATCCTTATACTCCTTAAGCAAGGTGGTAAAGGTGGCTTGCTCTTTAGTAGATAGGCCTACCCCAATTTTAACTATATATGGTTGCTCAAGGGTGCCTATTACATCTATGGTTGGTTTGACATTCATGAAATTGAATTATTCAAAATGGTCTGAAGTAGGGGGGATATTCTCTAATTTAGCTTACTCTTTAGTAGATAGGTCTGCCCCAATTTTACTATATATGGTTGCTCAAGGGTGCCTATTACATCTATGGTTGGCTTGACATTCATGACATTGCCTTATTCAAAATGGCATGAATTAGGATGAATATTATCTAATTCCAAATTAATATCAACTTAGAAAACATAGTATGGCTATTTATACCTTCCCCATTTATGATTAGGTTCTTGAAGGAACCCTTTCTTGTGAAATTAGCAAGCAAGTCTTTCCTCTCTAGCATATGAGAATTGTATAATAACTTCATAAATTAGAAATGTTGGGATAAACATGACATAGTATAAAGAATTTGGAGTGTTGGTTTTTTTGCATGCCCCTTGCCCTAATCCTAGAGAAGATATAAGTATGAGATTGGGTCTTAATAAAAATAGAAATATGTTTACCAGGGTATGATCTTATTTGCTTATAACTATTTGTTAAATAATTAATTACAATCCTAGTTTTTATCTAAATTGAAATCTCATATTCAATTAGATGCATTGATAGACAAGAGGGTGTAGTATCAATAAACTCATTAAGCCATTTGTAAGACAATTTATCTAAATAGGATAATATTTCTAGATTTGAAAATAGTCTAGCAGGGATAATAGGGAACATGTAAGTAGTCTTTGTTTATTAGAAATCTATAGGAATAAATATCATCATATTTTGAGGTATTTGTAGTTTCTAAGAAATATCATCAAATATGTGAAATATTCTAGGCACAACAAGAGTTCTACAAGCCAAAAAATTATCAGGAATTATTAAAATAATAGGAACATGCCCAAAAATAGATGAAATAATAGTGCACACTATGATTGACACTTTAAATGGTGTTCTTGGTGATTAGATATATTTTAATAGATATTGAGCCAACAAGGAATTTGGTTTAGTACATGTTAATATAGCATATGAATTAATAGTTCTATAAATAAAGTAGTCAGTAAGACAATTTTAAAACTAACATATTTCAACCTTTGTTAAATTCATAGGCAAGGGAATAATTCTTGTTTCACCTAACCTATGCAAAGGTTTTGAGATAGAAATAATAGAAACATCAATTGTTCGATACCTATCTAGCCTTATTTTATATTCATTATATTTAGTATTCTTTAGCATAAAATAGGTAAACATATTATTGTTATCAACTACAAAAAAAATTATATCAAGATGATGATGATTATCATCTAAAATACGAACTTCCATTAATCCTACCTGATAATACCTCACATCTACCTCAAAAATATTAGTAGAAGTAACATTACTAGTTCCAAGTTAAAGGCTTGATTAGAATCATTGTCTACATCACTATAAGGCCCCCCCAACCCCTACCCCATGCTATCATTATTTAATAAAATATTACTTGTTTTAATTTGATAACATCCTCATGGGATTTATGTAATTTGGTCCACCTTTAACAAAATAAAATAGGATATCCTCTTTTTTTAGGTTATATTAATTATAGAAATTTATCTACTATCTCTTGAGGAAAGGGAGTACTGGGTTGACCATCTTTAGATTCATACCTATCATGAGGGAATTTCAAGTGTAATTTAGTATTCCCCTTGTATAACTTCTTTATAAAATTTCATTAAGGCTCATATTCATCTATTGAAACCTTTTGTATTTCATCCATAGAAATAATAAAACAAATCTCATGACTTGGAGGAAGATGAAGAACATAGGCTTATGCTGAGAGTGGGGGTGAACAGTTAAAGATCAACTTTTACTTTTCTTTCCCAAACAATATTATCCAATATTATCAATTGTAATATCAATAATAGTAATCAAAACAATGCACAAATCATCACACACATGAGAGATATAAATTTAATGTGGTTCATCCAATATGGGTTACATCCATAGAGAAAATATTTCTTCTAAATTTTCTCAACAAATCTCTTGGGAATCAATTCCCTATTACAATGTTTATGGACCTTTGTACAAAGGAGATATCAATCCCAATATTTTGTTTTGTGGATCTCTCTCAATAGGATAACTCTTTCCATTTTCTCTAGTTTGTGGATCTCTCTCCATAGGAGAACTCTTTTCCATTTTATCTGGTTTGTGGATCTCTCTCCATAGGATAACTCTTTCCCCTTTGCTCTGGTTTGTGGATCTCTCTCCACAAGAGAACTCTTACCCCTTTGCTTTGGTTCATGGATCTCTCTCCATAGGAGAACTCTTTTCCATTTGATCTAGTTCATGGATCTCTCTCCATAGGAGAACTCTATCCCCTTTGCTCTGGTTCATGGATCTCTCTCCACAGGATAATTCTATCCCCTTTGCTCTGCTCAACTCTACTCCAATATTCCCCAAGCCTTAACACAAAGCTTGATCAAATAAAAAACCAAACCTACTCTCAAATTAGTCTTAAATATACCTTCAAGAGTTCTCAAAAGACTTGCTCAAATCTAACTTCAAGCCTTCTCAAAATACTTGCTCAAATCTGCCTTAAAGCCTTCTCAAAAGACTTTCTCTAATCTGCCTCAAAGCTACTTCAATTCTTCTCTCAAGAATTTCTCAAATATGCCTTCAAACCTTCTCAAATTTTTTCTCTAGTCTGCTCACTGTATCTGCTCAATTATGCTCTAATACATGCTCAATATTGCTCATAAAATTTACTTTATTATAACACTTCAACCATATTCTATCAAGAATTATTGTTCAAGAACACATAGGAAATGATATGCAATATGATTCCACCATATGTTCTTTTCAAATTTACTCAACCCAATACACAATTGCTTTACAAGACTTGCTCATCCACATTCAATACATTTAAATCAATGCTACAAAAGGTTTCACAAAAATGCACAAACTTGTATTCAAACCTAGCACAAGTATTTCACAACCTCTAGCATAAATTTCTCAATATTTTTCAATAATGGAAGCACAACTTGTTCTCAAACTCTATCTCAAATGTTTTCAAAACCATTCAAAAATGAAGCACAAACCCTAGCTCAAATATTTCCAACAATGCATATGAAATTAATCCTTATATCTCCTCATTATGACATCACAAGATATGCCCAACCAAATGCCTCAAATAAGGAGTAATGTTACCATACCTCTTAGCTTGCTTTGGATGGAGATGAGCTCTCGAAAACCTATCTAAAAAATTATTCTATCCTTTATGCCACTTCAAATATTAGTTAGCACTATATTTTTCAACCATTTATATAAGAAAAATTTCCTCAAAATAGTGCACAACATATTGTTTTACCAATTCTTTTATTTTTCCAATGCAAGGTTTCTAATCACTAAACAACTCCTCTCAAATTGTCTTTCACAATGTTGGACTACACATAATACTTAACCATTTAACACCTTCTTGCTCCTACGTGATTTTCAATAATAGAAACCAAACCCTAAGTACATATCACAAATTAACTCCCACTTCAATATACCTTATACCTCCTAATATATATCAATTTAATTAAACATAAAATAAAAAATGTCACACAACAAAGCTTACAACCTTATGTCTCCCTAGAAAATTGCACACCAAACAATAAAAAATTAATCCTTATATCTCATTAAGTTGTGCGCTATGCATACCTTATTTAATAAAAAAATTTACCTTACCTCAAGCAATACCACACTTCCACCATGACTCGACCTTACATCTCCCTGTTGGCCTGCACCCTAGCGCTAAGGTGGACACCACGTGGGCTAGGTGCCCACATGATCACCAAGGAGCATATGCTCCTTTTACCTTCTACGTTCGGTTCTCCTCTCAACCAAAACAAAAACCTATGCCATGATTTGAATGTGTAACCTCTCACTTACCATGATCTTCACAAGACATGCCTACCACTAGGGCTATCCATCCACGTAGGACCAAAAATGTGCACTTTCTCCTTAATTTCTTCATTTCCCTTGAAATGCGCAAAAAGACTTATCTTATTCTCTACCTCCACAACATGCTTGAATGAATGTGATTATGCCTTTGATAAAAAATTTTGTCCATGCAAATAATTTAACCTTTTTATACCCTTTTGATTGCCTTACTTGGATGTTGGCTCAACCTTTTATTTACCACCTCTTAAATTCTAATTCTTGGCACCTTTTGATAATTCGAATTTGTTTTATTTTAATATAATATTTAACCTTGGTGTTAAATAATATTTTATCTTGTAGTCCTTTTTAAATTTAATTTCTTTTTGAGACCTTTGTCCAATGCACTTTCAATCCTCCTTTTAATAAGTCTTTTTGGCCTAAATATTATAATATTAAAATATTATAATATTGTCTCTTTTAATCCTTAGTCACTTGCTTTCTTTTGAACCATGGTATTAAAATTGGACCTTCAACCTTTTAATCTTAATGAATTTAAAATCAATGACAATAATATATTAAAATTTCCAACAATCTCCCCCTTTTGTCATTGATGGTAACCGTTTCTAAAAATTCCTTTTCCAACCACTAGATTCCAAATATGCTCCCCCTAACTGGATGCTATCTCCCTCTAACATCAATGGCAAAGGGAATCCTTTGGGTCTAAATATAAGACTCTTAGCTCAGCCCCCTCTCCACCTCCTCTCCTTGAGGTGATTAATTTTGGGGTGGGAGTACCTCTACTCCCAACATACAATGCTTTTTTTTGTTGTCAACCTTTTTTTTCAACATTTTTTTAGCCATACCCTTTTGATTCTTTTGAGTGTCCTTGTTTTTTATTGTCTTTGGAAGTTCTTGAAATTATGTTCTACACAATTTGGCCTTATGCCCAAGATTATTGCACTTGTAACACTTAATATTGTAATTATTGGAAGGTGTAAATATCTTGAAGTTCCTCTTGGTGAAGCCATAATCATTTCTATCATGAACCCTACAGTGGATTGCTTTATGAAATAATAGATTACAAGATTAACAATACCCTTGAAATAAATATCCATATTTGAATGATTTGAAATTCCTTTTAGTGAGGCCATACTATTTATTTCTATGAAACCTGCAATGCATAGCCTTGTGACCTGTTGGCAATTTTGCCACATTGTTTTTGTTGCTACTGTTAATATAAAAGAATGCATGAATTGTAGAGATACTAATTCTTCTGTTTGTCCCTTCATGCACTTTGAAGGGGAAAATGTAAAAATCTCTATAAGTTTTGTGTTAGAGCAAGGTAAATGTAAGATGCCGCGATATCGCTACATGTCGCGATATCGCGACGTGTTGCAGTTTCGCGAGTCCAAATGCAGAATTCGGCTAAGTACAAAAAATGTCACGATATCGCGACATGTCGCATTTTCATGACCTGTCGCGTTATCGCGGTCAAAACAGTCAACGACAGCGAGGGGGTAAAACCGTCGCGATATCGCGACGTGTTGGATTTTCGCGGTCAACGCAGTCAACGGAGGCACTAAAATGAAAGTTGTCGCGATATCGCGACATGTTGCAAAATCGTGACTTGCGGTGGCCATGGAGCAGAGTGATAGAAAATGTCACGAAATCATGACATAATTGAGCAAAGGGCAATGTCAATGAAACTCGTCGCGATATCGCGACAGAAAAGCAGAGAGGGAGCAAATGGAGAAAAACGTCGCGATATCGCGACATTTTTGAGGACGAGGCCAAGTAAGAGAAACTTGTCGCGATATCGCGACATGAAGCGATAATGATGAAGAAGGCAAGAAAATGTCATGATTTCATGACATATTTGACAAGAAGGGCAAAGTGCGGAGAATTGTCATGATTTCGTGACATGTCGCGTTTTCACGAGGCGAAAGCAAGGAGGCGGTCAGATTGTACGAAATGTCACGATTTCGCGACATGTTCCATTTTCGCGAGGCAGAAGGCGAAAATAAGGAGAACATAGAAACCTGTCACGATTTCGTGACGTGTTGAAGATGAAAGAACCAAATGGAAAAAACGTCGCGATATCGCGACATGTCGCATTTTCGCGACCTGTTGCATTTTCGCGGGTTGAAAGCTGAACCATACAAGACAACGAGAAAGTGTCACGATTTCGTGACATGTCGCATTTTCGTGACCTGTCACATTTTCGCGGGTAAGAAGGAGGCAAAGACAGCACAAGAGAAACATGTCGCGATATCGCGACATGTCGCATTTTCATGACCTGTCTCATTTTCGTGACCGAAGCAACAACAAAGGCCCGATACAATTCTATTGCATTTTTCTTCAGGATTGCATAGGAGAACGTGCAGAGGAGATAAGGATCAATTAAAGGCTCTCCAACGGTTTTCAGATCATGGTCAAAGAAGCGGTTCCAAGATTAAATGTTGCTGATTACCGAGGTGTGCAAGATGGAAGAACCTGAAGCAGTTTTTGATGCCGCTAGAATTAAAGACGCCTCCAATATTCAAAGCGCCTGTTCGTGATCTCTTACAGCTTTCAGCTTCCCTTGATAACGGTCATTTGATGAAGAGATATGGGTCCTCGTTTCTGTTTCATTCTTAATTGTAATCCATTAAAAGTAGGGACTGTCATTTCTCCGAGGCAGATTAAGGGGATTGTTCTTCGAAATCTGCTTCATGTATTAAATGTTGTAATATGAAAGGAAGAGGACGGACCTCTATAAATACCAATGTAAAGCTCAAGCAAAGGGAGGAGGATCTTGTTGCAAAAATTGAAATAGAAATCCTAGATGCAATTGCTTCCATTCTTAGTGTCTTCTAGAGTTGGTGATCTAATTTGTTGTGTATGTTTGGCTTTCTGTGTGATTTACTTCTGTGTAGTCCAATGTAATATCAGTTGAATTCTGCTGTCTTGAATTTGGCTGTATTGGCATTTGAATGTTTGAAGTTTATTTGGAAGCAAACTCATGGCTAATGCGTGATCTAATTTCTATGTTCTAAGAGTCGCTTGCTGCTGAGCTTTAGGATCTAGTTGAAGTTATTGTTGTTCGAGATTATTCTCCCCATTAACGATCGGCTTCGGCTATATTTACATCCCTTTTGGTTTATTTCCCATTTCTTTCTGCATTTTCCCATTTCTTTCCTGTATCTCTAGTCTTGAAACCAGTTTAGATTAGTGTGGGAACCAGCCCTCTCTGGAGATTGGTCCGGGAGACATTTCTTTCTCTCGGCCTTTCAATGTTGGCCGGGTCTAGGGCGCATAGATGTAGAAAATCCTTTCCTATGGCAGATTCGTGACCAACAGTTTTGGCACGCCCGATGGGACAGACTATTTCTGTCTCTCAAAGATCCACAATCGATGGGACAAGTATTATTTCAAATCGATACCCGGAGGAATCAAGATCTTGATGAACTGTCTTGACCTCAAAGCGGAGATTGTAAGTTCATCTGGTGACTCTGTTGAAGGTGATTGTACCTAGAAATTTCTAATTGTGAAGCTGGTGAAAATATTTGCTTCATGATCATGAGATCAAGTGCCAAAGAATCGAAAGATCCAGTCGAATTCTTCGAGATTGATGTTCAGAACTGGAGGGAGCGCCCAAGATTGGTAAGCCCTATGAATCCATCATTTGTTGTTTCATCGTAGGCTGCAGGTCAGTTTGTGCCATCCTCGACTCCTCCCAGTACTGCTACAAGCTTCTTATATCCAGATCCAGCAGCCCAAATGGCTCAACATCCTCCACCAAGGAAGTTCTCGGCATGGAATGGTTCGGGAGCTTTGAACTTATCGGCACAAAATCCAGTTCCTCAAGCTGCTTTGAAAGCTTTGCCGACCTATGATGGTACTGGTAAGACTGCTTATGAGCATATTAATGATGTAGCTTCTTTGGCGGCCATCCATGACATAACCGACGAGGATGTGATGATAAAGTTGTTGGTGTTATCACTGAGAGGTAAATTGTTGTATTGGTACCGATCATTGCAACCAGGCACCATTACATCATGGGATCAATTAGGAGAATTGTTAGTCAAAAATTTTCATGAACAAGCTGATCCATACTCTTTATTGCATCAATTTAATGTAATTCAAAGGCACCCGCAGGAAGAGATAGCTGATTTCAATGTCAGATTTACTAGAAGCTGGCAGAGAATTCTTGATGGTCTTCGGCCTGTTGATGAGCTAGCTACATTTTACTACCTCAGAGCATTTAACACAGACATCGGTTGGGCTGTCCGGTAGTCCAACGTGACTACATTTCTAGAGCTGTTCGAACAAGCGTTAAAGGCGGAAGCTGATTTGATTGCTATAGGTAGGCTTCCTCCAAAGGTAACAATGCCTATCATACCTGATCTTCCTAAGTATTTGTACTCTGGTTCACTTTCATAGCCCATGCCTTCCATGTATCCTACCCCATCATGGAGCTCAAGTGCGCCTCAGATCGCACCCATTCCAGTTCCCCAGCTTCCTGCTCCAACTATTCCCCAGTTGCCTGCACCGAGCATTCCACGGTTAGCCTCTCCACTTCCAACTCCTGCATTACCTTCCCCACAGGTTCCATTACCTTTATCGGCACCGCCTGTATCCTCAAGCCTAGATCCTCAATTGGCTATTTTACAAGAAATTCAGTCGGCTATGAGATCTCTCACTAACAAGGTGACATCTATGGAACGGAGAGAGGCGAAAAGGAACTATCAGCCATGAAGATTTATGTCGGTAGTAACTAGAGAACAACTTGCTCCTAGCAAGGCTATGGAGAAAGTACCTGAAAGGAACTCAGCAATCCTGGTAAGTGAAGAGGTTGGCCCTTCTGAAGTTTCACATGAGCCATCTTACTGGTGTTCTTCCTGCAATGACCCACATGATGAGTCCACTTGCATGGTCCACCAAAATTATTTGCAAGTTCTTGCAGGGAGCCATGTAAACATGATTCGAGAGGTGGATCTTAATTCCGTGGAGTCTCTGGAGGAACATATAGCAATACTGACACGCAGCGGCAAGAAACCAATGTTGGTAGATCCGGCTAAGATGGAGCCATTGAAAGTGCCTCCTGTACAAGCAACAAAGCAACAAATGCCAACAAAGGCTCATGATCCCCCAGCGCAATGACAATCACCTATTTTGTCGAAGGATCCACTTCCACCACCAGCAAAAGAGAAGGAAAAAGCTTCTACTTCCCAGCCGCAAGCAAAAACAAAGGAACAAGCCAGAGAGACGTTGCGGTATCCATCATTGACCAAACGACAATGAGTGGAGGCTACCCAGCAATATAAAAGCAAATTTGAATCTACTAGTGGAGGGAAAGAACAGATCTCCATGGAGTACAACATTGTTGAAGAACTCAAATGGATACCAGCTAAGGTAAGTCTGTATGACACCTTGCAGTTGCCTGGATAGGTAAATCTCTTACAGGAATCCTTGAAGACCATACAAAGTAAGGGGAAAGCTCCAGCCCAGGTAGTTATGTCTCAAACGTTAACTTCTTCAGCCACTGGAAAGAATAGACCACCCCCATTTTATCTGTCACTCAGGATGGAGGGTTGGATTGTACACAATTGCCTGATTGATTCTGGTGCTGCGACAACTGTCATGCCAAAGGCAGTTTGTGAAGCGATGGGAATGGAATATACAAGAAGTAGCCCTGGTGTCTTGCAGTTGGATGGGACTCCAGTGAAAATAGTGGGTGTAATCAAGGATGTTCCTATTGCTCTGCATAATATGCCTCAGATTACAGTAATTCAAGAGATAGTTGTGGTTGATTTGGAACCATATTTCAGTATGTGTTTATCGAGAGAATTCACTGCTAAGTTGGGAGGCTACCTTGCTCTGGATTATTCTCACTTGGAGATTCCTTTCAAAGGAAGAAGAGTCCGGATCTATAATCAGAAGCCTTCTACTTTTCATATAGAGAAGATGGAAGAGGAAGAAAAGTCCAAACATGCTGTCAATATGATAACTGAAGAATTGGAGGATCCTGACTTGGAGGATGAGTTTTCAATGCTCAATTTTAATGCCATGATCGAAACTGAGATTGGTTGTTACTCCATTACGAAGCCTGAAGAGGTTGAAGTCAAGTTGCCTCCTGGTCAAGTTGGTCGAGACTCTCTGCCAGATCAGCTCTATTTTGATGGAGCACAATACAGAAATGGTGCTAACACTGGGACTGAACGATCATGCCTAGGTCTCAAGACGGCTGAGAAACTTGGAGCACGTCAGTTGCAGATCTTTGGTGACTCCGAGCTGATTATCAATCAGGAGTCTACTGAGTGTCTGTCAAAGGTCTGGAATCCAGGAGATGATAGAGCCATGTTTGGGTTCGTGTCTTTCCCGAGAGTTCACAGCTAATTCGGGAGTTACCTTGTACATAAAAAAAAAAAAAAAATTGTTTTTACTTCGGCTCTTTTTGCATGCGAGCCCGTAGGTACATTTCTTTCTTTTTCTTTTCCTTCCTTCCCAGTAGTTAGTGGCTTCCTCTCTACTTCTTCCTTCCCCTCTTCATTCCCTTCTTCTCCTACTCCTTCTTCTGCAAATAATCAAGCCACTGTTGTTGTTTCTACTTCCCCCTCTGATGTTCCCATTTCTACTTTCCCTTTCTTCTAGTCCTTTGTCGTGTGAGTACTTCATCATAGCCATGGGTTCTACTACCATCTCCATTCCATCCACTTCCATTTCATTCTCTATTTCATAGCATCTCCATAGTGGGTAGCACAGTAGCACTCTGTTGTTGTATCTACCATTTCCATTCCTCCATCTTCCACCATTCCATCATTCCCCATCCCCGTTCCACGGCCTGCGCATCCGCGGGTCATCCCTCCATTCATTTCCATTTTTGTATCTCAGGTGCTTTTCACTACTACCCTGGAGATCTTTGCACAGCACCTGGTCCTTACCCAGCTCATCCGAGCTAGGCAAAGTGCAGTAGTTCTAAAGAAATAAAGGAAGTTCTGCTATTCCACACATTTTTGTTGAAGATCCTATTTTTGAGTGTTGAGTACCAGCAAGAGTTTGTTGCAGCAGTCTGTAGACGCATCCAACATCAACCAACACTTACTCTCCTATTTCTCCTATCTCCTGACTCTGTTGCCCAATGGATAAAGGCCTGAGATTCGTGCATACAGCAGAACTGTATACCCCGCGAGCCGCCAAGAATGTTGGCAATTTTGCCACATTGTTTTTGTTGCTACTGTTAATATAAAAGAATGCATGAATTGTAGAGATACTAATTCTTCTGTTTGTCCCTTCATGCACTTTGAAGGGGAAAATGTAAAAATCTCTATAAGTTTTGTGTTAGAGCAAGGTAAATGTAAGATTCCGTGATATCGCTACATGTCGCGATATCGCGACGTGTTGCAGTTTCGTGAGTCCAAATGCAAAATTTGGCTAAGTACAAAAAATGTCGTGATATCGCGACATGTCGCATTTTTGTGACCTGTCGCGTTATCGCGGTCAAAATAGTCAACGACAGTGAGGGGGTAAAACCGTCGCGATATCGCGACATGTTGGATTTTCGTGGTCAACGCAGTCAACGGAGGCACTAAAATGAAAGTTGTCGCGATATCGCGACATGTTGCAAAATTGTGACTTGCGGTGGCCATGGAGCAGAGTGATAGAAAATGTCATGAAATCGTGACATAATTGAGCAAAGGGCAATGTCAATGAAACTCGTCGCGATATCACGACAGAAAAGCAGAGAGGGAGCAAATGGAGAAAAACGTCGCGATATCGCGACATTTTTGAGGATGAGGCCAAGTAAGAGAAACTTGTCGCGATATCGCGACATGAAGCGATAATGATGAAGAAGGCAAGAAAATGTCACGATTTCATGACATATTTGACAGGAAGGGCAAAGTGCGGAGAATTGTCACGATTTCGCGACATGTCGCGTTTTCACGAGGCGGAAGCAAGGAGGCGGCCAGATTGTACGGAATGTCACGATTTCGCGACATGTTCCATTTTCGCGAGGCGAAAGGCGAAAATAAGGAGAACATAGAAACCTGTCGCGATTTCGCGACGTGTTGAAGATGAAAGAACCAAATGGAAAAAATGTCGCGATATCGCGACATGTCGCATTTTCACGACCTGTTGCGTTTTCACGGGTTGAAAGCTGAACCGTACAAGACAGCGAGAAAGTGTCGCGATTTCGTGACATGTCGCATTTTCGTGACCTGTCGCATTTTCACGGGTAAGAAGGAGGCAAAGACAGCACAAGAGAAACATGTCGCGATATCGCGACATGTCGCATTTTCGCGACCTGTCTCATTTTCGCGACAGAATCAACGACAAAAGGCCCGATACAATTCTGTTGCATTTTTCTTCAGGATTGCATAGGAGAACGTGCAGAGGAGATAAGGATCAATTGAAGGCTCTCCAACGGTTTTCAGATCATGGTCAAAGAAGCGGTTCCAAGATTAAATGTTGCTGATTACCGAGGTGTGCAAGATGGAAGAACCTGAAGCAATTTTCGATGCCACCAGAATTAAAGACGCCTCCAATATTCAAAGCGCCTGTTCGTGATCTCTTACAGCTTTCAGCTTCCCTTGATAACGGTCATTTGATGAAGAGATATGGGTCCTCGTTTCTATTTCATTCTCAATTGTAATCCATTAAAAGCAGGGACTGTCATTTCTCCGAGGCAGATTAAGGGGATTGTTCTTCGAAATCTGCTTCATGTATTAAATGTTGTAATATGAAAGGAAGAGGACGGACCTCTATAAATACCAATGTAAAGCTCAAGCAAAGGGAGGAGGATCTTGTTGCAGAAATTGAAATAGAAATCCTAGATGCAATTGCTTCCATTCTTAGTGTCTTCTAGAGTTGGTGATCTAATTTGTTGTGTATGTTTGGCTTTCTGTGTGATTTACTTCTGTGTAGTCCAGTGTAATATCAGTTGAATTCTGCTGTCTTGAATTTGGCTGTATTGGCATTTGAATGTTTGAAGTTTATTTGGAAGCAAACTCATGGCTAATGCGTGATCTAATTTCTGTGTTCTAAGAGTCAGTTGCTGCTGAGCTTTAGGATCTAGTTGAAGTTATTGTTGTTCGAGATTATTCTCCCCATTAACGATCGGCTTCGGCTATATTTACATCCCTTTCAGTTTATTTCCCATTTCTTTCTGCATTTTCCCATTTCTTTCCTGTATCTCTAGTCTTGAAACCAGTTTAGATTAGTGTGGGAACCAGCCCTCTCTGGAGATTGGTCCGGGAGACATTTCTTTCTCTCGGCCTTTCAATGTTGGCCGGGTCTAGGGCGCATAGATGTAGAAAATCCTTTCCTGTGGCAGATTCGTGACCAACAGTTTTGGCACGCCCAGTGGGACAGACTGTTTCTGTCTCTCAAAGATCCACAATCGGTGGGACAAGCATTATTTCAAATCGATACCCGGAGGAATCAAGATCTTGATGAACTGTCTTGACCTCAAAAGCGAAGATTGTAAGTTCATCTGGTGACTCTGTTGAAGGTGATTGTACCTAGAAATTTCTAATTGTGAAGCTGGTGAAAATATTTGCTTCATGATCACGAGATCAAGTGCCAAAGAATCGAAAGATCCAGTCGAATTCTTCGAGATTGATGTTCAAAACTGGAGGGAGCACCCAAGATTGGTAAGCCCTATGAATCCATCATTTGTTATTTCATCGCAGGCTGCAGGTCAGTTTGTGCCATCCCTGAATCTTCTCCCAGTACTGCTACAAGCTTCTTATATCCAGATCCAGCAGCCCAAATGGCCCAACATCCTCCACCAAGGAAGTTCTCGGCATGGAATGGTTCGGGAGCTTTGAACCTACTAGCACAAAATCCAGTTCCTCAAGCTGCTTTGAAAGCTTTGCCGACCTATGATGGTACTGGTAAGACTGCTTATGAGCATATTAATGATGTAGCCTCTTTGGCGGCTATCCATGACATAACCGACGAGGATGTGATGGTAAAGTTGTTGGTGTTGTCACTGAGAGGTAAATTGTTGTACTGGTACCGAACATTGCAACCAGGCACCATTACATCATGGGATCAATTAGGAGAATTGTTAGTCAAAAATTTTCATGAACAAGCTGATCCATACTCTTTATTACATCAATTTAATGTAATTCAAAGGCACCCACAGGAAGAGATAGCTGATTTCAATGTCAGATTTACCAGAAGCTGGCAAGAGAATTCTTGATGGTCTTCGGCCCGTTGATGAGCTAGCTGCATTTTACTACCTCAGAGCGTTTAACACAGACATCGGTTGGGCTGTCCGGTAGTCCAACGTGACTACATTTCCAGAGCTGTTCGAACAAGCATTAAAGGCGGAAGCTGATTTGATTGCTATAGGTAGGCTTCCTCCAAAGGTAACAATGCCTATCATACCTGATCTTCCTAAGTATTTGTACTCTGGTTCGCTTTCACAGCCCATGCCTTCCATGTATCCTACCCCATCATGGAGCTCAAGTGCGCCTCAGATCGCACCCATTCCAGTTCCCCAGCTTCCTGCTCCAACTATTCCCTAGTTGCCTGCACCGAGGATTGTTCTTCGAAATCTGCTTCATGTATTAAATGTTGTAATTTGAAAGAAAGAGGACGGACCTCTATAAATACCAATGTAAAGCTCAAGCAAAGGGAGGAGGATCTTGTTGCAAAAATTGAAATAGAAATCCTAGATGCAATTGCTTCCATTCTTAGTGTCTTCTAGAGTTGGTGATCTAATTTGTTGTGCATGTTTGGCTTTCTGTGTGATTTACTTCTGTGTAGTCCAGTGTAATATTAGTTGAATTTTGCTATCTTGAATTTGGCTTTACTGGCATTTGAACGTTTGAAGTTTATTTGGAAGCAAAATCATGGCTAATGCGTGATCTAATTTCTATGTTCTAAGAGTCAGTTGCTGCTGAGCTTTAGGATCTAGTTGAAGTTATTGCTGTTCGAGATTATTCTCCCCATTAACTATTGACTTCAGCTATATTTACATCCCTTTTAGTTTATTTCCCATTTCTTTCTGCATTTTCCCATTTATTTCCTGTATCTCTAGTCTTGAAACCAGTTTAGATTAGTGTGGGAACCAGCCCTCTCTGGAGATTGGTCCGAGAGACATTTCTTTCTCTCGACATTTCAATGTTGGCCACATCTAGGATGCATAGACATAGAAAATCCTTTCCTATGGCAGATTCGTGACCAACATGACCAAACCAATTACATGAAAAACAATGTCCTTTGAAGAAATTATGTTTTGAAACCTCTGGTCTCTTAGCCCTTTCTTTGCCTTCTTTGTGATGATCCCTATTTCTTGTTTGTGCATTGTTTCATTTCTTAGTGAAGCTTCTATTCTTCAACTTATCTGCATAAGTCTTAATTTCTTCTTCACTCTCTTCCTCTAAAAATTCTTCTTCTTTTGAGCTTGAGTTTGACCCTTCTTTTTTTTCCCTTGTCCTTATTCAAAACCAAGTCCCATTTTGATAGATGAAGATCTTTGTGCATTGATAATTTTATCCAAAGTTTTTGAACTTTTCCCAAACCTGTGTAGCTTGTCTTTAGAGTATTTCACTTCCATCCTTAGAGAAATTACCTCATGTTCTAATATTTCACATTCTAACTCTTTTATCTCTAAATTTTCAACCATGAACTCTTTAACTCTCCTTGCCTTAAATTTTGAGTTTTTTAGGTCTTCTAGAATATTTTCCTTTTCTTCCTCATGTTCTTGAACTTGAGCCTTTAGTTTTGAATTCTACTTCCTAACATTTTTTAATTATCTGAGGGAAAAAATAAGTTCTACTTCTAGATCGACTATGCCTTCCTCTTCATTTTTGAATCAATCTCTACTTCTTGGTCTCCAAGAGCATCTTCATACTTTTTGACTTTATCTTCAATAGGAGCATCTTCTTCCTCTTCTATTTCCAAAAATAGAATCTCTTCTTCTTCACTATCTGAGAGTATTTCATCACTGTCACTTGAAGCCTTTTTTACCTTGTTAACGTAGAAAATATTCTTGTGCTTTTGAAATAACTTCTTCTCATGCATACCTTGACCATACCTATTTTTATTTTCATGCTTGGATTTTCCTTCTTCCTTTTTCTTATGATCTTATTTCTCTTCACTGCTACTGCTTCTGGCTTGTAGACAATTAGATGCATAATGACCAAAATTACCACAATTAAAAAATTTCACAGTATTCATAACTTTGTGCTTTTTTGAGTCCTTGTTTCTTCTCACATAGTTAGCTTCTTCATCACTGCTTGATTCACCACTTGATTCTAGTTTCTTATCTTTTGTCTTCTTTGAAGCTTAAAGGCTGCATATTTCTTGGAGTTTGGATCCTTTACTATTCTCATCTCATAAGTTGTGAGAATTCCATGTAACTCATCCATATTCAACTTATCAATATCTCTCATTTCTTCTATAGCTAAAACCTTTCCATCATACCTCATAGGGAGTGATATTAATACTTTCTTAGCAACACCAGAGTCTTCAATTTTGAATCCAAGTCCATGCATGGTATTAACAACCACATCCACATGAAGTAAGTATGTACCAATATCTTACTCATATTCCATATTCAAATCTTCAAACCTTTTCTTATGGTTTTGCAGTTTTGCCATTTTGACATTTTTATATCCTTTATATGTTTGCTTCAATTTTTCCCATCTCTTTTATTGATTTGTAATGCATAAATTTCACAAATTTTGCTTCACGTAATCCACTTAATATTCCATTCATAGCCTTGGAATTATTCACATGTAACAACTTATCATCCTTGTCTATGGGAGAAGTATTTGTAGGTGTGAACCCATCCTCAACTGATTGCCATATCTCATATCCTTGTGCCATTAAGTAAGTCTTCATTCTTATACTCCAAAAGGTATAATTTTTCCCATCGAATAATGGAGCTTTATTTAATGAAGATCCACTCTGAGATGTCATTTGTGTTCCTGTAATATCTTCCTTCAAGCTATTAGATTTTTTTGAAGGAATTCACTCTGATACCAATTAAAGAACACAAACTTATACTAATATGGAAGGTGAAAAATATAAGATAAAATTTTACTTTTCTTTCCCAAAAAATATTATTCAATATTATCAATTGCAATATCAATAGCAATAATTAAAGCAATGCACAAATCATCACACACATGAGAGACACAAATTTAACATGGTTCACCCAATGTGGGTTACATCCACAGAGAAAATATTTCTTCTAAATTTTATCAACAAATATCTTGGTAATCAATTCCCTATTACAATGTTTATGGACCTCTATTCATAGGAGATCTCAATCCCAAATATTCTAGTTTGTGTATCTCTCTCCATAGGATAACTCTTTCTCCTTTGATATGATTTGTGGATCTCTCTCTATAGGATAACTCTTTCCCCTTTGCTCTAGTTCATGGATCTCTCTCCACAAGAGAACTCTTTCCCCTTTGCTCTGGTTTATGGATCTCTCTCCATAGGATAAATCTTCCCCCTTTGCTCTCATTCATGGATCTCTCTCCATAGGAGAAATATTTCTGCTTTGCTCTAGTTTGTGGATCTCTCTTCATAGGATAAATCTATCCCCTCTACTCTAGTTCATGGATCTCTATCCATAGGATAACTCTATCCCATTTGCTCTAGTTTGTGGATATCTCTCCACATGAGAAATCTATCTCCTTTTATCTGCTCAAATCTACTCCAATATGCCCCAAGCCTTAACACAAATCTTGATCAATTTAGAAACCAAACCTACTCTCAATTCAGTCTCAAATTTGCCTTCAAGCCTTCTCAAAATACTTTCTCAAATATGCCTTCAAGCCTTCTCAAAATACTTGCTCAAATATGCCTTCAAGCCTTCTCAAAAGACTTGCTCTAATCTACCTCAAAGCTACTTCAAGTCTTCTCATAAGACTTGATCAAACATATCTTCAAGCCTTCTCAAAAGTTTGCTCTAGTCTGCTCACTGTCTCCACTCAATTCTTCTCTAATACATGCTCAATACTGCTTATAACATTTGCTTTATTATAACACTTTAACCATATTCTATCAATAATTATTGTTCAAGAACACAGAAAATGATATGCAATATGATTCCACCATATGTTCTTTTTAAATTTACTCAACCCAATACACAATTGCTTTACAAAACTTGCTCATCCACATTCAATACATTCAAATCAATGCTACAAAAGGTTTCACAATGATGCACAAACTTGTCTTCAAACCTAGCACAAGTAGTTCACAATATCTAGCACAAATATCTCAATATTTTTCAATAATGGAAGCACAACTTGTTCTCAAACTCTATCTCAAATGTTTCCAAAACCATTCAAAAATGAATCACAAACCCTAGCTCAAACATTCTCAATAATGCATATGAACTTAATCATTATATCTCCTCATGACATCACAAGATATGCCCAACCAAATACCTCAAATAAGGAGTAGTGTTACCATACCTCTTAGCTTACTTTGGATGGAGATGAGCTCTTGAAAATCTATCTCAAAAAATTTTCTATCCTTTATGCCACCTCAAAGATTAGTTAGCACTATATTTTTCAACCATCCATATAAGAAAAATTTCCTCAAAAATAGCGCACAAAATATTGTTTTACCAGTTCTTTTATTTTTTCAATGCAAGGGTTTTAATCACTAAACAACTCCTCTCATATTCTTTTTCACAATGCTGGACTACACATAATACTTAACCATTTAACACCTTATTACTCCTAAGTGATTTTCAATATTATCAAACAAACCCTAAGTACATATCACAAATTAACTCCCACTTAAATATACCTTATACCTCATAATATGTATTAATTTAATTAAACATAAAATCAGAAATGTTGCACAAAAGAGCTTACAACCTTATGTCTCCCTAGAAAATTGCACACCAAACAATAAAAATTTAATCCTTATATCTCCCTAAGTCATGTGCTATGCATACCTTATTTAATCAAAAATTTTACCTTACCTCAAGCACTATCGTGCTACCATTGTGACTCGATCCTGTGTCTCCCATTGGCCTATGCTCTATCACTACGATGGATACCACGTGGGCTAGGCACCGACACGATCACCAAGGAGCACACACTCCTTTTACCTTCTATGTTTGATGCTCCTTTCAATTGAAAAAAAACCTCTACTATGATTTGAATGCGTAACCTCTTGCCTACCACACTCTTTGCAATATGTGCCTACCACTTGGGCTATCCATCCACGTAGGAGCAAAAACGTGTGCTTCCTCCTTAATTTCTTCACTCCCCTCAAAATGCGCAAAAATACTTGTCTTATTCTCTACCTCTATAACGTGTTCGAATGAATGTGATTATGCCTTCGATAAAACTTTTTGTCCATGCAAATAATTAAACCTTTTTATACCCTTTTGCTTGCCTTACTTTGATGTCGGCTCAACCTTTTATTTTCCACCTTTTAAATTTGAATTCTTGGCACCTTTTGATAATTCAAATTTATTTTATTTTTAATATAATATTTAACCTTGGTGTTAAATATTATTTATTATATTATTTAACCTTGGTGTTAAATAATATTTTGGCTTGTAGTCCTTTGTCAATTTAATTTATTTTTGAGACCTTTGTCCAATGCACTTTCAATCCTCCTTTTAATAAGTCCTTTTGGCCTAAATATTATAATATTAAAATATTATAATATTATCTCTTTTAATCCTTAGTCACTTGATTTCTTTTGAACCATGGTATTAAACTTGGGCCTTAAACCTTTTAACATTATTATTTTTTTTTAAGCAAAAAACCCCTTACGGAGCCGCCTTGGTCTGAGAGACCAGGAGCAGGGGGTTCTACACCATCAAAGTCACCCGGGAGTCACACCCGACCCTGCCCGCACCAACATTATCAATTAGATTTTGGATACCCAATTCAACTTTTTGGTAGGGTGGAGATTTGAATCTGGGACCTCCCTTGGAGGATTGCCCTCTCCTCTCCAACTCACCTACAACACCTGGGTACCTTTTAAAATTAATGACTCTAACATCAATGACAACAATATACTCAAAATTTCCAATAGAAGAGGTCCCCAAGGATCTAAGTATCATTTTATAGTGAAAATTTTATTATCATATGCATACTTTACCACTTGACAAGCAAAGGAAGCTATGGATCTCATCTTACAAATCCAAGGTCTACCTAATAACATGTTCTAATTGGTATGAAAATAAAACACCATAAAATTCTATCTTTATTTTTTGGGCCTAGCTAAAATTGAAAACCAAATGCAACCCACAAGATCTTGAGGTTTACCATTATATGCATAGCAATGACTTATAGTAGAAATGACATTTTTATAAGGATATTAAATTTAAATATCAAGGAAAATAACACCACATATGTACCACTCCCTTCATAAACTAAAGACCTATGGACTACCATGTTATTATAAACAATAATTATGATAAATGGTAGGTCATTAGTCCTTGCTAAAATATCAACAATCATGGTTTTTAAAGGAAATTTTATGACCAAATATGGGCTAGTGTGTGCACCAATACAAAGGTTTTATCTATGTGATTAAATATATTACACTTCATAATACCCTATAATGGTAGACATAATGTTAGCAATTATTGGTCTAGGAATCTCCATCTCATCTACTAAGTCTCTTAACCTTTGCCCTTGACAAGGAAATATCCTAAATAATTCCAAGTATGGTATCTTGAAAGGAGTTATATACAACTCTTCAACAATGTGCCATGATTTTTTTGCTCATGAATACCTTCAACAGTGATTATTTGGGTTGGGTGTCATCCTATTATTTATTACTATGGATGTCGAGATCACCACTTTAAGCAATGATCACAATCTTTCACTATTTAAAAAATTGAAGGTTCTATAGACTAGGATGAGGTTTTCTCAAGAATGTTTTATATATTTTTAGATGTTTCTATATTTGTAATGTGTTTCTAAATAACCAAAGGAGGGTTAAAATTCTAGAGATGAGGAGCGGTGGAGGAAGCGAAGGAGGAGCAAAAATGGCATGCAGGAATTTTGAACCAACGGAAGGAGAAGATCCAGAGGCAGGGCAGAATGTTGTAGCTAGAAAGGAAAAGGATTCCCTATCAGCTCAGTTCAAAAATTCTAAAGGTACAGATCCTCTAGGTAAACCCTCAGACAAAGGGTCCCATTGGGGTTCGGGAGCTGGCAACAAGGGCCCAACCTTTTTGGAAATGCTAAAATGGAAAAAGAAGGAGCTAGTCAGTGAACTATCGCCCCTAATACCAAACAATAACAGGTTAACTATTCCAGTGGAGATTATGAAAATATTCTTGGATATGGAGGCATCATCCTTAGTTGGCAAGTTTTTGGGAGGAAGGCCAGACATTGAGACTATTCGCTCATGGGCTGCGGCAAAATGGAAAACTTTAGGAAGCTTAGAAATCGTAGCCATGTCAAGAGGTTTTTTTATGATAAGACTCAACAACAAAGATGATGTAGAGCGCATCTTGATAGGAGGACCCTGGTTTCTAGGAAGGCATAACCTCTTTCTAAGGAAGTGGGGGGAGGATTTCAACCCTGAGAAGTAGAACATTAATATAGCACCCATTTGGGTCCACTTACCAAACCTCCCAGCCTAGTTTTTTAATGAGTACTGGCTTAGTGGCATAGCAAAGATGATAGGAGAGCTCATGGCAATAGACCATTCAACCCAGGAAAGGACTAGACTGATGCATGCCAAGATCTATGTAAATGCAAACTTGGATTCTGATCTACCTTCTTAAGTGGAACTAGCATATGGAGAGTTTCTAAGGATTCAACCTATGGAGTATGAGAACAATCTGGCATTTTGTAGCATGTGCAAAACCCAGGGCCACCTTCAAGCCCAATTTCTAACAATAACTACAAATAAGGAAGCCACGAGCGAAGGTTTTCTAGGGAAAGCTAATGGGAGAGGGATCCCAAATTTTCAAGGACTGCATCTTAAATTGGAAGGATATAGACAAGTTAAGAATAACCAGGCTGACCAAACCAACATAGAACTGGCAAAAATCCAAGAGAAAGGAAAGAAACACAATGAGGGAGGCAAAAATCATAAGGTATGTAATAAAGATCCTAGCTTGAACATGTTTGATATCCTAGAAAATCTAGAATTTGAAAAAGAAAACAGTAAGGATGATACCATTAGTGTCAAGTTTCCTGAAACCCTAGACTCCCCATAAAAATTGGGACCATCCACAGTTATGAAAAAAAGCCCCAAAAGCTATGCTCAAAATGAAGAAAAATTTCTAGGTCATTTCAGTTTAAACATGGAAAAAATAGAGTCAAGATTCGAAGTTGTGGAAACAAGAGGCAGGAATGTAGCTCCTAATCCGATAGTGGAGAAAATTATCCCTTATCAGATGAGCCCAACGGTAAAAGGTTCCTTGAAGGAAATACCCCTGTTTAGGAACCAGATAGGAGAGGTGAACCAAAACAAGGCTGAGGATGAAGAGGGAATTGAAAACCCCCAAAATGATGAAGAAGGTTCAAGCCCTAGACTATCATAGTATATGCCCCATCATTTCAGTCCAAAACATACTAGAAGCACCACCAAGCCTCCGATAGATTATGGAAGTGAAAGAAAGAAAGGGATAATATCTACAGAAGAGCACTATAGAATGAGAATCAATGAAAAAATTGCTAACAGAAAGCAAAGAACATTGTTACAACAATCTATTCCTGGCCAGGATAATAGCAAAATTGAAAAACCCCCTTTGGCTCAGGGAAGGGGGTGGGGAAAAAATATCAAACAGTCTAAATGAAGGTTCTTTCATGGAATGTGAGAGGCCTAAATGGCCCACCAAAACAAAGGATGGTGAAGTCTATAAGGAAGGATTGGAATCCTACTATCATTTTTCTTCAAGAAACCATAATAGATGTGACACAATCAACACTTATAGCTATAAGGATTTGGAAGCAAGGGTAAGTGGCCTTTCAACAGGCGATAGGAGCATCTGGGGGTCTCATGATCTTATGGGATCCTATTAAAATAGAAGGAAGTATTATTCAAGCAAATGAAAGAGTCTTAAGTGTATTATTTCATGATTTTGATACTAATAAGAATTGGAATATGTCAAATGTTTATGCCCCCACGTCTGTCCAAGGGTGGTCTAAACTGTGGGAGTTTTTGGGGCATTTGATCCAAGCTTTTAAAGACATTCCTTGGGTGATTGGGGGAGATTTAAATACCCCCCTTTACCCATCTGATAAGAAGGGAGGATCTGGGTTACCCTCAAGGAGCATGGAGGACTTCAATGAATTCGTTAACACAAATGAATTGATGGATGTAAGACTAAAAGGAGCCAAATTTACATGGAGTAACAAGAGGATAGGAAGTCAGTTGATTCAAGAAAGGTTGGATAGGTTTTTTTATCCAAAGAAGCTACAACAATGTTTGGTGATTCAGCGTTACAAGCCCTTCCTAAATGCGCTTCAGAACATAATCTTATTCTATGGGAGGCATTTCAGGCTAACTCCTTTAAAAATCCATTCAGATTTCTGTCAATGTGGGTTAAACATCTGGACTTCAAGAAACAAATAGAGGAATGGTGGTAGCAGCCTATCCAGGGAAGTGCTTCCTTCAAACTATCTCAAAAACTTAAGATGGTGAAAAACAACCTTAGAATATGGAATAAAGAAGTCTTTGGAAATATTTTTGAGAATAAGAGAGTAGTGGGGGAAAAAATGAGAATAATAGAAAGCAAAATCCAAAATGAAACCTATGATGAGGCGACAAGGACTGAAGAGAATGAAACCCTTTGTGAGTTTTATAATATTTTAGCTTGTGAGAAGATGTATTGGAGATAAAAATCAAGGGCATTATGGCTAAAGGAAGGGGACTCTAATTAAAAGTTTTTCCATGTTACCACATTGAGCAATAGAAGCAACAATAATATTAGAAATTTAACTAAGGTGGATGGATCCTCAACTCAAAACATTCAAGAGATCAGGGACAAGGCTGTTAATTTTTTTAGTTCATTATTGGGTGAAGAACGGGCATGTAATGCCCAAGCAAAGGACTCTCTCCTTCAATTCATTCCATAACTCATTGATGAAATGATTAATGAGTCTCTTACAACAGATTTTTTAGATGAAGAGATCAAGGAGGCTTTGTTTAACATGGATCCTGACAAAGCTCCTGGGCCGGATGGGTTTTCATCACGGTTTTTCCAAGTTTGTTGGGATATTGTTGGAGCAGAAGTTTTTCTGCAATCAAAGAGTTCCAAAGTTCAAATCATATTCCAAGGGGTTTCAATTCAACTTTCATTGCTTTTATCCCTAAAGTTCCCAACCCCAAGACTATGGCTGACTTTAGGCTGGTTAGTCTGTGTAATATATCCTATAAAATTCTGTCCAAAGTTTTAGCCAACCGTTTGAAGAAAGTTCTACTAGTTATCATTGATCCAAGTCAAGGAAGTTTTGTACAAGGAAGATCAATCTTATATGGAGTTATTACTATTCATGAGGCTCTTCATACAGCTGCTTAGACCAAAAAATTAGTCATGGATTTAAATTTAGACATGAACAAAGCTTATGACAGGATAAATTGGAAATTCGAGGCAATTTTATTAAAATTTGGCTTCAACATGAAATGGGTCAAGTTAATAAGAGAGTGTATTTCTAAGCCTTGTTTTTTAGTTTTGGTTAATGGGTCTACTACAGGTTTTTTTCAAAGCAAATGTGGTCTAAGATAAGGATATCCCATAAGTCCTATGATGTTCATCATTGTAGCTGAGGCCTTAGGAAGAACCATTAAGGTAGTAGCGTAGCTGGACTCATATCAAGTATCAAGGTCATGTCGCTAACTACCCTGGTGACACATTAGCAATTTGTTGATGATACATTGATACTGACTTTGGCTTCTGTGGTTGAGGCAAGAACTATTAAAAATATTCTTATAATGTATGAAGAAGCGGCTGGACAGAAAGTGAATTTTGATAAGAGCAAACTTTATTTCATCAATACCCCCATTCCTAGGCAAAAAAACATAGCAAGGATCATGGAATGTCAGATTGCATCCCTTCCTACCTTCTATTTAGGTATTCCCCTGTTTACAGGGAAACCTGAAGGATCAATGTGGAACATAGTTCTGGAGAGGATCCAAAAAAATATAGCAGGTTGGAAAGGACATCTATTATCTCAAGCAGGCAAAGCAGTTTTAACTATGGCTTCACTTAAAAGTATACCCGTTTACTTCCTATTAGTGTTCAGATCTCCCAGCAAGGTGTATCACAAAATTGAGCAGTTTCAAAAAAAAATTCTCTAGTCAGGGATTGAGGATAAGAAAAGGATCCATTTAGTAGGTTGGAACAAGGTTTGCAAACCTAAAGCTGATGGGGGGTTAGGATTGAGGAGATTTGCTCATCTCAATACAACTCTGTTAGCCAAACAAACATGGTTGTTATTGACTAAGGTCGATAATGAATGGATTGCCATAGTTAGGAGGAAATACCTCCAAGGTGTGAACTTCCTTAATGACAACTTAGCAAGCAGGGGGTCTGCTTTTTGGAAAACAATCTTCATGAGAAGGGATCTTGTCAAGAAAGGTCTTAGATGGATTCTAGGAAATGGGCAAACAATAGACTTTTGGAAGGATCGATGGGTGAGAGCTGAGGAGTTATCCCAGAATCCTCGTTGGGCTAAGATTCAAGAGAATATGGAGCAACATATTGGAAATAAGGTTGCAAATTATATGTGGCAGGATATAAATATCAATAGGTGGATACACATCAGAGTACAGGGTTTTGAAGTGGAGTCTGAAGAGCTTTATAACATTTTAAATCAGCAAATTATTCCCTCTGGAGAGGATGAAGATCACATTGTTTGGGCTAAGACTGAAAGTGGTGACTTCACAATTAAGACTGCCTATAATTTGCTTCTCAATGTGGAAGGTCAACAATTTCAATTGAGTTTTGTTTGGATCAAAGGCTTAATTCCTAAAATATCCTTTTTTTCATGGCTGGTGATTCAAGGAAAAATCCTCACTATGGACAATATGTTATCCAAAGGTATGGTTATTGCTAACCATTGCTACATGTGTAGGGCAGGATGGGAGACAACCCAACACTTGTTTCTAGAGTGTTCGATAGTGGAGTCCATCCTGGATGAACTTTTCCAAGCCTTTAGGATCTCGTGGGTTAAGCCTGCTCTTATATCCGAAGTGTTCCATCAATGGCCTCAACCCTTTTTTAGCCTAAAACTTAAGTACCTATGGAAAATCTATTGGCATAATTTTCTATGGTAGATTTGGCTAGAAAGGAACCATATAGCCTTTAAGGATACCATTCACAACCCAAAAATCATCCTCAATAGGATTATTGTCTTTGCAAAAGAAAACCTTAGCACCTTAGTGGATGAGAACCACTCAATTCCTCCCCAAGAAAAACAATTAGCTCAGGCCTTAGGTATTGAGGACAAACCTTCCATTCCTTTGCCCAATCCCCAAAATGGGATTTCTTGGGAGCCACCCCCCCAAGGTTGGTTTAAACTAATTTTTTATGGTTTAGCCAAGGAGAACCCGAGAAGAGCTGGAGTTGGAGGAATAATCAGGGATCATCAAGGAAATCTGGTCAAGGATTTCGTTGAACCATTAGGAATCAAAACTAATAATGAAGTAGAAGCTAGAGCCCTTTGGAGAGGGTTGCAAGTAGCCCAAGAAACTCAAGGTAACTTGATGATTGAAGGTGATTCGATGAACATCATCAACTTGTTAACCAATGGCAAAAAACCTCCATGGAGAATTGAGGGAGTCATCCATGAAGTGAGGATCCTTTTTGCGGCAAGACAAAACATGAGGGCTCGTCATGTGTATCGTGAGGCCAACAGGTCAGCTAAAAAATTAGCCAACATAGGTGTTGATGTTGGTAGTTTGGTGACATGGACACAAGGTGTGCCATGTGAAGTGGAAAATATTATTAGTCATGAAAATAAACCTACCCGTTAAGGAGAAAGATGAATGGGTGTTCTTTCCCCATGGAGCTGGTAATAACTATGGGGTTTCCTTCTAAATCATACCAAATTGGAAATGAAGGTAACAGGGTGTAAGCCTTGGAAAATTTTGATAGAGAATAGGAAATGGGTAAGCAACAGGTTTCACAAGTGCAAAGTTCCAAACTTCAATTTCTTGTCAATGTAAGTAATGTTTATAGTTATGTTTAGGTATGGGTGTGCCTTGTTAGTAAGGTGTTGTAGGGGATTCAACACAAGTTCTGGTAAGAAAGTTTCAAGGATGACTAGGATCTACAATCTCAGTAGAAGGCTGGATATTGTAATAGGTTTTGGGTTAACCTGCAAAACCGGTAATTAATGAAGAATTTTATTTACCAAAAAAAAGAGGGTTAAATTTTTTATCAATAATGGTAGGATTAACCATTTCCTATATTGGTTCTTTTCCTTTGTCCTTGGCTTCTTTTTATATTGATATGCACTCATAGTAATAACAATAATTGGTTGTTTCAAACATGTATATTTTATCTTTGTAGCTCTAAAATGTTTCTATACTAAGATATATTTTATTGACTATAAATATATTCTCCATTTGGTCTAGGTTGGGAAAAGAATTGATTAACTTGAGAGTCATTTTGAGAAGTGCTAGGTCTAGGATTTTGATTTTGGGAGTTGATGATTTTGGCCCTCACCTTGGTTTCCCTAATTATAATTGTATCCTTTATTTTCATAATTTTTTTGGTCACTAAACCCTTGAACCTAATTTTATTGTTTATTAGGATCTTGTTTATCATGATTGGGGAATGGAGTGTTATAGATAACTAGACTTTGATTTCAAGGGTGATTACACCTCTACTAGAGACTCTTTTTATTTTCATGGAAGAAATTGATCCTATTATTGATAACCTAATCAATATTGAATTTAGGAACAATGACTTTTCTAAGGTAGAACTTTGACAATTTTTTGCAAGTGGAATTATCATGGCAATAGATTCCATGCTTAAACCAAAAATTGCTAGCATAATGTCATATAAGAGATTTAAACTTATCATTAATATGATAGTGTTTTAATTTAAGTGGTGGGTAGATTTTGATAATATATTCATGTATCCATTGAGACATCATATTCCTATATTTTGGACCACCCCCAAATTTAGTTAACATATGGATAACAACTCTAGCTATGTAATTCATGAGAAGTATCCTAGATAACTATATTATAAACTAAATTCCCTACAATATTTCTGTTAGGCTTTATTATTTTTCAAGGATTTTTAGTCTTCCTTATTTTCCTAGTGTTCAAGGATTTTAACAATATGTATACCTTTGTCAAGGGAAGGTAAACCACAAGGATAATGCTCTTGGAACTTATTTTAAAAAAATGGTCTAATCTTATTTATAAAAATTAAAATAATAGGCTCTTTAGTTAAATTAATATTTGCATGACATTTTATTCTCTCCCATATTTTATAAACTATATAACAAACTCATTAGGGCCTTATTTTATGTTTATAAAAATATTTATTGCTTCCATCACAATAATATCATTATCAAACTCTTGTTTTAACTTTTCAACAAAAGTGTCTAGGGAATCAATGGAATGTTTAGGCAAATATGCAAATCAATCAAGAGCATTTCATGCCAAATCCCTAGTCATTAATTTTAGCAAAGATTTATTATTGTGAATTCAATCCTCATAATATAACATGAACTTGTCTATAAATATTTTAGTTTTATTAGGCCCATAATAAAATAACTTAGGCACATGCCTAGATAGTTCTATAGCTTCCACCTTAGGAGCTAGATATTGAATTTTATAATTTATTAAAGTTGGATTTATTAATGTAGGTAAATCCTCCCTAGGGTTAGCTAGAGGAAGAGGAGGAACATTGGTGTTAAATAATGAAGGAGGGATAATAGCTTGCACTACAAGGTTTCTATTTGCACTTAGAATTCGAGCAAGATTGGTTCTAAATTATTGAATTTGTTTGGTCGTTTCTCTCCTATAAGCCTCCATTTAATTTTTAGTATTATTCCTATCACTATCTAACTAGTAAGCTAAATATTCCTTAAGGGTTGTCATATACATGATATTAAAGGTTAAAATAATAATATAATGAGTAAAATAATATATGAGAAAATTAATATGTATCTCAAGATGAGAAATATTACATTATTTGGTACATGCTAGTGTACCCCTATGGTACCTTCATGGTACAATTTTAAATATGTAATAGATTAGGGTTAAGTCTATAGTTTAGATTATGATTAATAATTCTCTTTTATGTAAGTGTCAATGTGTAGGAAATGCATAAATGTCATGTAAATTAGAGTGCAAGTGTAGTTTCAGAGAATGTGTACAAGTGTCATGTATGCAAGTATGAAAACATGTAATTTGAGGATGTGCACAAGTGTCTTAGATTAAGAGTGCATGTAGAAGTTCAAGATTCATGTAGATGTGTCATAAAGTCAAGTGTCCATGAAGAGTATTGTATGCAAGTGGCAAGATGATAAGCCAAGGGTCATGAGACTTGTCATATGGAGAGCAATAGCAAAGTAATTGAAGAGTCACATTAATATGGCTATGTTATGGAGATAATAATCCATGAGAAAGTAATATAAAGTAATCCAAAGGAATCCAAATATTATATTACAAAGTTGTAACAAGGATAAAAGAAATAAATCTTGTATACAAATATTGTAAGTTTTCTTCATGCATAGTTTATAAATGACTTAGGCCATCTACTTTCATATTTGATTATATAAGTGAATTATTATTTTAGTATTATATAGGCCTTGATATACATATTAATTTGATCATATATATTATTCTACTCTTCATTATTATATTTTGATCTTTAATATTATGAACATTTTATATTGGAACCTGTGATATTTTGTGGTAGTAAGATTAAAGTTAATTTAGATTTTGTCCACTTGAAAGGTAGCACAAACTTGGGCTCTACTTTTAAAAGTCTTATTGAGTAGAATATTGATGGAACAAGGATTCAGTCACCATGATTTAAATTCTAGGGGCTTTTCACTTGGTTGAAGGAAAACTAGTGAAGATTAGAACTCAAATATATTGATAGAAAGGGCCAAATTAGAAGAAAAGTTGGATATTTGATAAAGGAAACCAAACCAAAAGAAAGTTGGATATTTATTGGAAACCAAATAATAAGAAAGTTGGATATTGATTGATTGAAAGCCAACTCAGAAGATAGTTGGAGATTCAGGGACATACAAATTTTTTTTGGTATAAGGTAGAGGTGGTTATAAGGTCCACAAACCTTTTACAAAGTCAAAATGGGCTGGTTCTAGCATCAAGCCCGTATAATCAAAATACAAAATGGATCTTTCTAAGACTCACATTAAGCCATACTTAGAGTCCACGAGTCCTATACTTGTCGCTTGACTATTCGGGATAAAACAAAAACCAAACAACACCTAGCACTTACTAACACTAGGTTGTCTGTCTTGTACACTTGTCACCTCCCGGGCCCCGACAAATGGGATGCCTTTTCTGCCTAATTCCATCCGTCGGATTACTCATCATCAGCCCCTCCGATCTCCCGATGCTCTAACGGGTTTGATCTTAGCTCTTCTCTAGCAACCAACACCAATAGTTCTTGAGGGAAGTTATCCTTCCAAATTTGCATCTCCCCAACGAAGCCGCAATATTTGCCATTAGATCCGCCGCCTGGTTCCCTTCTCTGAAGGTGTGTTGGATTCGGGCATTAACCAAATGAGATTTATGAATCTTTGCTTCTAGGATAAGCTCCAATATGGTCCAGTTGGGGTCTTTATCCTCCTTAATTGCCTTGATTATATTAAGTGAATCCCCTTCAAAGATAACTTCCTTATAACCCTCAAGTCTGGCAATTCTCATTGCTCGCATGCGAGCTCGGGCTTCTGCAAAATGATTTGTTTGAGTTCCCAAAGGCTCCGCAAAGGCAAGGACCACTTTTCCTTCCTCATTTCTCAAAACTCCTCCTCGCTCCTGCAGCCCCGGATTTCCTTTGGCTGCCCCGTCAAAATTAAACTTAACCCACTTTTGTGTGGGGGGTATCCACTTGACACCATCCCGTGGGTTGGTTGTAATGTCTAGGTCTGGAAGTTCCTCTCCCCGGTTCCGCAAAATCCTCCTTTCCCTTAGAGACATGGTCTCATTTTTGAAGAAGAAAGTTTTCCGGTTTTCTTTCAAAGCTCGATTATTTTATTACCACATAACATGGGATCTTTCTTACGTCCTTTAAATACTCTCTTATTTCTCTCATTCCATATCCCCCATAAAAAATGGGGTAAGCTGAGCTTCCCGAGCCAAGTCAAAAGCTTTGCCCGGAAGGGGGAAGCCCACTGTATGCAGAAGTCAGACATTCTATTTGGACGAGACCCAATCTATATGAAATTTGGACGGGATCATTTGGAAGAGTCGTACAAGAAAAATCACAAGTTAGAAATATATGACTTACGGATTCTATTGCTTTCTCACACAAGATACATCGATTGATGAATTGGAAACCTCTCCTTTGCAGATTATCTGTTGTCGGGATCTTATTTTGAGCTGCCAACCAAAAGAAGAAAGCTATTTTTGGGGTTAAATTATTTAACCAAATAACGAAGTCGGAGTCCGACCATTGAATCCCGAGTGGATTAACTTATAGGCGATTTTTCTTGAATAGATCCCACTTGTAGTTTTGCCCCAAATTGCCTTGTCTCTTCCTCCCCCGGGAATGATCGGGAACACCCTTAAAGCATCATTGAGTTTGGTTAGGGCCACCTTCTCTTGCTATGACAGATTATGAGCTGTGATTTTCTTCCAAGAAGAAGTTTCTGTGCTACGACAATAAAATCCCCTACTTTTCCTCCCATTTCCTTCGAAAGTTTATGTTGGAGGACACGAAGGTCTAAGTTATCTTTCGGAGGGGCCTCTTCCAACCACGGGTCTTTCCAAAAGTCCACTTGTCTTCCATTACCAATTCTCCATCCGATGCCTTTCCGACTACCTCCCGACATTCGAGCAAACAATTCCAAAAATAGGATCCTCTAGGAAGATTATCAGCTTTCAGGAAGTCCTGATTATTTATGATATATTTTGCCTTAAGAAGTTTTACCCATCCCAATTGATCATTATTGATAAATCTCCATACCTGTTTGCCAATCAGAGCTTGATTCAATTCTTTCATTCTCTTTAACCCCGAGGCCTCCACGGTCCTTGCTTGCACACACCGATTCCATGCTACCAACGAAATTCTCTTTCTCTCCTCCGAACTTGACCACAAGAAGTTGCGTTGAATTAGCTCCAATGTAGCTTGGACCTTTGCGGGCATTCTAAATAGAGACATGGAGTAAATTGGAATGCTCTGTAAAGTAGTTTGAACTAATAAGGCTTTTCTGCGGAGGTGAGAAGGCTGCCCTTCCACCCTGCTAACTTTTTGGAGATCCTGTCAATGATCGAGTTCCACAAAGTAGCCTTCATTCTTCCTTCGAACATAGGCATACCTAGATAAGTTCCTTGGTAGAAGCTCCTTTCCACAACCGAAGAGGTTAGCTATTCTTTCCTCCCTCCCACCGGGCGTGTTAAAGAAATAGATGCTACTCTTCTTATAGTTTATGTCTTGTCTCGCTTCTGTCTCATACTTGGTTAGAATTCTCTTCAACTTCCTAGCTTGAGGCACCGAGGCTTTGGACACAATGATTGTATCATCCACAAACTGTTGGTGAGACACTGGCCCTGCTGTTGAGGCTGGTTTAAAACCTTCCAATTGACCATCTGCCACCGCTGCTGAAATGTTCCTACCCAATGCTTCCGCTAAAATAATAAACAAGTATGGAGACAAAGGATCTCCTTGTCGCAACCCCCTTTCACTCTTAAAGTAACCGGAGGGTGACCCATTCACCATGACAGAAAATCTTGTAGTAGAGATACAACTAAAAATCAACTTAATCCACTGGGGACAGAAACCAAACTTACCCAAAATCTTGGTGAGGAACCGCCATGAGACCCGGTCGTAGGCTTTATTCATATCAAGCTTTAGTAACATACCTGCTTCCTTACTAGTCACCATTGAATGAATAACCTCATGAATTGTGATGATACCATCCAATATTTGTCGCCCTTTCACAAAGCCACCTTGGTTCATATCAATGATGAAAGGAAGGATAACCTTCAACCTATTGGCGATTGTTTTTGTGAGAATCTTCATCGAGTGTTACATAAAGCGATAGGGCGAAAGCTGGAAAATTCCATTGCTCCCACTAGTTTAGGGATGAGAACTAAAAAAGTAGCATTAACTCCTTACGGGATTTCCATGTCCTTTTGAGCCTCAATTATAGCTTCCACTACATCATTGCCTAGGATATCCCAAAACTTCGGAAGAAAGGCTGCGGGGAAGCCATCCGGTCTGGGGAGCTCGTTACCATCCATGTCAAAAACGACCTTCTTGATTTCCTCCTTTGTGAAAGGACTAAGTAAGAATCCATTAAGATTATCGATTACGAGGGGTGGAATGGCTGCCAACGAGAGAGTCCTCTTCTTCAATAGTCGGATTTACATCTTCTAGCAACGATTTAAAGTACTCAACCGCTTCCCTCCTTATGTCTTCCATATCTTTGGTGTTAGACCCATCGGCCATCTTGATCTCCTTAATTTTGTTAGTACTCCTGTGGCGAAGAGTAGAGACATGGAAGAACTTTGTATTTCGTCACCCTCCTTTAACCAACGCAATCTGGATTTCTGCCTCCAAAAGGTTTCTTCAAATCCTAGCATCGTGTGGTATTCGGCTAACGACTCCCTCTCCCGGTTTCTCGGATCCTCCGTAAGTTGCTCCGACTTCAACTTCTCCTGTAGTTCATTGATCTTGTCTTTTAGTTTCGCCTTTTTAACAAAAATATTGCCAAAGGAAGTTTTGTTCCACTCTCTAATGTTAGCCTTCACATTCCTTAGTTTACATGCCACTTGGGCCAGTTTCGAACCATTATACTTTTTGTCCCACCATTGGGCAACCGAGATCCTTGAGATCTCGATGTTGGAACCACATAAGTTTGAATCGAAAGGGTCTGATGTATCTTTTCTTAGAGTCCTCCCCTGTTTCCCACAGAATTGGGTTGTGATCAGACCCGATTCTTGGGAGTGCCGTTAATGAAGAGTCCCCAAACCTCTCCAGGCATTCTTGAGAAAGAAGAAACCTATCTAATCTTATCTGAATTTGGTTTTCCTTCAATCTTTTGTTAGACCATGTATAGGAGAATCTACGCAGGTCCACATCCATCAGCTCATGTTGCTCAACAAAATCTCTAAACTCGTAGATATCAGGAGTTATTCTTTGAGAGCCCCCCAATTTATCTACGGGATTAAGGTAGCAATTGAAATCCCCCGCCACAATCCAAGGGTAGTTGGGGACCGTCTCCCTCAATTCAGCTAGCTGACTCCAAAGAACCCTTCTCAGTCCCTGTCTAACTGGAGCATATACATTCGTTAAGATCCACTCTTCCTGTGTGGTTTTATCCACACATAAGAGACAAATAAACCAACTAGACATCAGAATCACTCTACTATCAATCACATTTTTGTTCCACATAACCAGTAACCCTCCTGCTGTTCCAGGTGGCCTCTTGGCCTACTACTTCAACTTCTCGCCAAGTCCTATTCTTAAAAGGAATAACTCTACTCTCCTCCATTTTAGTTTCTTACGGTAAAATCATATCCGGTTTGTGTTCTTGTCTAAGAGCATACAAAGCTCTTATTTTTGTAGGATTACTCCCACGAATATTCCATGAAAGGATCTTCATTTATGGGCTTTGGATCCTCGAGCCTTCGCCCCAAAGAGCAATATTGCTTGAGTGCCATCAGCCACTCCTCGCTCTGCTTCTTTACGCCTTAAGGCGGCATTGCTAGGTTTCCCTCTTCCCTACCGAACCATATCCCCATACATCCGCTCTAGGTTGAAGTTCCTTGGGATTCACTTGGCTTCTAGTAACCATCTTGGGTAGGTCGGTCTTGGTATTTGGGGTAACAATCGGCTTTCCGGGTTAAGCTGGTCTTTTTGACGGTGGAGATGATTCCGTGCTCTTAGCTTCTTGATTAGTAGATTCTTTTTTCCCTGCTTTGGGGTTACACCGATCTTGGTGGTTCACCTCTTCCTCCCGAGTATCCTTGCTGTATTATTAGTTTCCTGCTCCTTCCTCTGATTTTTCTCCTCTAAATCCTTCTCTTGAGTCTCCTCTACCTCAGATTCCACTTCTTGGTTGTCCATCTGATCTCCCTTCAAATGATTTAATGCATCAAAACTGTTCTCCATTGGGATGTTGATCTCCTTGGAATTTCTTCCCATAAATTCCTCTGCAGGTACATGGGACCACTTCCACCGAGCCTCCATAGGCCTCCCGTATCACCCAATCAAACTTACTTTCCCCCGGGCGTTGATCTATGGGGTTCTTTCCTTTGTGATTTGGCTCACGAGGCTTGTCTGTAACATCTTAGGAGGAGGTTGAGCTTGAGGGTTCCCATCAAAGGGACCAGCTCCCCTGTGAGAGGGTTTTGGGGCATAGGAATTTTTGGGAGGAGGGTTAAAACGTTGCCTCTTGCTTACAATAGGGCGAACAGGGTCTCTGATATTCGGATTTCGAGCTCCACGTCCTTGAGGCCCGAGGTTGGGTAGGAATGGAGATCTACGGGGGAGGGATATTATTACGGGTTTGAGGATCAGTATTTTGGAGTGGGGGCTGGTTCTTGGAAATGCAGTGGATACCCTGGTGCCCTACCTTCCCACAAACACTACACTTAAAAGACATATTTTCATATTCAAATACCTGAGTATGAAGGCCAAACATAGACGACAAAATAATGGATTTAGGGAGCTCTTTACTCAGGTCCGCCAATACACACATGCGAGCGAGACAGGAGTCTTGTTTTGCTCAAGGTTGCAGGATCAATAGCTATTAGTTCTCCAATCTCTGTAGCTATCCCAACCAATATTTGTTCGTTCCAAAAAAGCAGAGGTAATCCTGGCATCTTAACCCAAATAGGAGCCAAATCCAGCACCTGAGTCTGGGGTTGAAATCGGGGGACCAACGCTTTAGATACAAGCCCCTTTTCCCAAAAAACCAAGGACCTCCTTGGAGAGTCCTTTCCATGTCCTGTTCACATTGAAATGTCACCAAAAGAAAACTCTTGGGTAAAGCCTTAATCATCATACCGGCCCTTGGCTGCCATTTTTGGATGGCCCATCTCCTTATGACTTCCATGTCCGGCCTCACCCCCATAAATTTAGCCACCAAAGATGTTACGCCCTCCATAGCCACATGCTGAGCTAAGGAATGCGGGACGTGCAACCTACCATTGACAGATTTTAGATTAAAACAAGAGTCGGATAATTTTTGCTTACCGCGAAGAGCATTAAGATATGAAGGTCTCCGGTTGCCAGGTTTCTCTTTGTCTCCTTCTTGGGTCTTCCTTTGATCCTGACGCATAGAGTCCTGGTCCCCCTCAGAGAAATCTTCAACCGCATCCGCCCAACGCCCTTGGACCGGTTCCAATAGAACTTCCTTGTCCACATCCTCCGCCCGGGGGCCTGCTATCTCGCCAGAGCCCCCACCTGCCGCGTCTGCTGATCTGCCCTTTGAAGTCCCACACCTAGGGTTTGATGCCCCTAGACCTCTCGCTCCTCCTCCTTGCTGCTCCATTTAAATGCCAGGGACATACAAATTCACCCTAATAATATTTTGGATTATCTAGAGAAAAGAGGACAATAATTATTGAAGATTGAAAATAACCAACTCAAAAGAAAAGTTGGTCATTCAAGGAAATTCATAGTCACCTTGTTATTGATATTGGGTTCTCTAGAAAAAATAAATATAATTTTGTTCTTAGGTGTGATCTAAGACATCGAAGAAAGTTTTTTCAGAGGTTGACAAGCTTCCTATAGACATAGAGAAGAATTTTAACTATTAACTATAGAAGAGCAGTTAAGGTTTAAAAGAATAGAAAATCATCATAGTTCAATATATAATTGATTCTTGAACCTGATATATATTTGAAGATTAATCTATTAGCCTTCAAGTCTCTATTGCACCAAAATATAGAGAGCATCATTAGAATAAGACTAGACTAGATTGAAGCATTTGTACACTATTCTAAGCATCATTATCATTGGGAGATAGGGTAAGTATACTAGCCCAAGATTATTAAGAGAAATTTTACTAAGATATAAACAACATTGTCCTAAGAAGTAATAAAAAATATATAGGATAGGGATAACACATTGCTAAGAGAAGATTATAGAATTTTATTTTTTCTAACATTGAGAGTACAACACTATCAGGGTACTTTCTAATAAAGAAAGCAAAATAGAGAGTTAACAAAGAAAATGGACCAATGCGCTATCAAGGAATACATAGACTAGTGTTCCATCAGGGTATATGTAGATTAGCATGCTATCAAGGCATACACAAACCAAGCATACACAGACTAGGCATACACATACTAGACATACATAGATTAGGCATATATAGACTAGAGAGATATAAAGGTGTACATAGATCAAAGTGAAATAAAGAGCATTACTATTAGAAAAAACATGGTAATACCAACTTAAGATAAATAGGAGGGTTTTATTCAACACCTCCAGTATAAGACAATAGAAGGAGATATTTGTGTAAATACCCTCTAGAAGAGCATACAACATTGACTAAGTGCTTGCACCATTCAACAAGGAGAAATAAAGCATTGTTTAAGCACCAATTCATTATTCATAGATAAGAAGCAAGGAGACCAATGAAGGAGACTAGAAACAAAGGAAGGAGATCAACAAAAAATCAAGAGATCAACGGTAAAGCAAATAAACTATTGAAGAGTCCAATGACGAAGCAAAGAGACTAGCAAAGAGATGAATAAAGGATTCATGAAGACTAGCATAACGAGAGCACATAAATACCTATGATAAGTAACAAAGAATTATTTTTGCTTGTAGCCAACTAAAGTAACAAAGAATTATTATTGCTTGTAGCCAACTAAAGTAACAAATGAAACATTACTTACTAATATTTGATTAGCATGCAGAGTTCCATGTAGATATAAGTTTTTGAATTGGCATATTTGAACTAGAACTACTTAAATTGGAGAGCAGTGAACGTTAGCACAACCAGTGAACATAAGCACATCTAGTGAGAAAGTAGAGAATGAATAGAAGTTCAAGCCAATTAAGTTGAAAAGTAAGGTTAGTTAAAAATAAAGTTTTTAAATACTTTAATTTGAGTTGTGGAGTTATAAGGTGATTATAATTTAATTAGTTGGAGTTATAAGATTTAGTTAGAGATATAAGTTTTAGAATTTTCAAAGTATGGAGTAATAAAATTTTCTACTTAAATTAGTTTATTTAATTTAAGTTTTGTTAGTGTTTTAAGATATTTGCAGTTTCTTAATATAGAATATTTATTTTTATTAAGTTCTTCACTTTTTTTGAGAAAATTTGAAATTGAAAAATATTAGAAAATTTTAAAATTTAATATATTATGGAGTTAAAAGGTTTTCTACATAAAAGGTTTAGAATTTTAAAATTTTAATTTTTTTATTTGAGTTATTTAAACTTTGGAGGTAAAAGGTTTACTACTTCAAAGGATTTCAAAATTTTGAATGAGTTCCATTATGTCAAATAATAAAATTTTCCTTTCTGAATCTCAACTATTGAAAGGACCAAATTTTACATCATGGAAGAACAAAATGAAATCAATCCTAGTTGTAGAAAAACTTTGGGATATAGTAAGTGGAACAAAGAAAAAACCTAGTAAGGATGAAAGAGAAATACAAAAATTTGAAGGAGATGCAAAGGCTCTCATGTTAATAACATTTGGAATAATTGATGAAATACAACCATATTTAAGTAGAGCATAAACTTCTATAGATGCACGGAATACATTATGTAAAATATTTTAAGGGAAAAACAAAGTCACAATTCTAAACTTACAATCCCAATTGTATTTTTAAAGGTTAATATTGGAGAAAGTATACAAATATTTCTTTGAAAAGTATCAGATATAAAAGCAAACCTATTAAATCTAGGAGAGAAAGTAGAAGATAAATTTATTGTTCAAGTAACACTAAGAGCACTTCTAGAAAGTTATAAACATTTAGTTACTTATTTACAAGTTCTAAGTAAAGAGACTACATTTGATGACTTAGTCAATATTCTTCAAGAATATGAAGTAGAGAACTTAGTCAAAGATGAAATGACTAATAATGCCTTGGTATCTAAAGAGAATATACCAAGTAATATAGCTTCAAATTCTAGATATAGATCTAAATGGAATTTAAGATTCTATCATATATGTAAAAGAAAGAGTCATAGTACAAATTTCTATAGATATAATCAAGAAAATAAAAAATAATGAAAAGAGAAGTGGATCAAATATGGTCCAAATTTATCTTGCAAAGTATGCAAGAATAAATCATATATATTAGAGGATAAATAAAATTTTCAAGCTATCCATGCACATGATTATAAGGATGAAGAAAGAGTTCAAGTGGTTCATGATCTAGAAAATCAAAATACTGAAGATAAAGAAGAACATGGAGCAAAATTCAAGCAAGAGGATGAACTCAAGATTCAAAATTATGAAGAAGAACTTAGAGTAGAACTCAAATAATTTGAAGATGAATCTTAATAAGAGGTTCATGAACAATGCAAGGTCACAAGAAGAGTAATATAGGGGGGTGTTGAGGAATATTACATTATTTGGTACATGCTAATGTACCCACATGATACCTTCAAGGTACAATTGTAAATATGTAATAGGTTAGGGTTGAGTCCATAGTTTAGAGTGTGATTTATATTTACTTTTTATATAAGTGTCAATGTGTAGGAAATACACAAGCGTCATGTGGGAGTGTAATGTACAAGAAATGGACAGGTGTCATGCAAGTTAGAGTGCAAGTCTAGATTGAGAGAATATGTACGTGTCATGTGAGAGTGTAATGTGCAAGAAATGCACAAGTGGCATGCAAGTTAGAGTGCAAGTCTATATTGAGAGAATATGCACAAGTGTCATGTATACAATTATAAAAATATGTAATGTGAGGATGTGCACAAGTGTCTTAGATTAAGATTGCATGTAGAAGGGTAAGAGTCATGTAGATGTGTCATAGAGTCAAGTTTCCATGAAGAGTCTTATATGCAAGTGTCAAGATGATAAGCCAAGGATCATGAGACTTGTCATATGGAGAGCAATAGTCAAGTACTTGAAGAGTCATATTACTATGGCTATATTATGGAGACAATACTTCATGAGAAAGTAATCCAAAGGAATCCAAATATTATATTACAAAGTTGTAATAGGGAGAAATGGAATAAAGCTTGTATACAAATTTTTAAGCAATTAATATTATAAGTTTTCTTCATACATAGTTCATGAATGACTTAGGCCATTTACATTCATATTTGATTATATAAGTGAATGTTTATTTTAGTATTATATAGGCTTTGATATACATATTAATTTGCTCATATATTATTCTACTCTTCATTATTGATATTTTGACATTTAATATTGTGGCTATTTTATATTGAGACCTATGATATTTTGTGGTAATAAGGCTTAAAAATCCAACATATCAAGGCCCATATAATACTTAAAATAACATTAATTTATATAATCAAATATGAATGTAAATGGCCTAAGTCATTCATGAACTATGCATGAAGAAAACTTATAATATTAATTGCTCAAAATCTATATACAAGCTTTATTCCTTTTCTTCCTATTACAACACAATAATTTGATATTCATATTACATTATTATATTATCTCCATAATATAGCCATAGTAATTTGACTCTCCAAGTATTTGACTACTTATCTCCATATGAAAAGTCTCATGACCTTTGGCTTATCATCTTACCACTTGCATACTAGACTCTTCACTTTCTTCTTGCATATATACTTGATCCTATGACACATCTACATGATGCTTTCACTTCTACATGAACTTCTAATCTAAGACACTTGTGCATATCCTCACATTACATATATTCATACTTACATACATGACACTTGTACACATTGTCTCAATCTACACTTGCACTTTAAGTTACATGACACTTGTGCATATCTTGCACATTGACATTTACATGAAAAGGAAAAATATAAATCATACATATAAATTATAGAATCAACCCTAATATATTACATATTTACAATTGTACCATAAATTTATGATGGGGGTACATTAACACATACTAAATAATGTAATATTCCTCAACACCCCCCTGTATTATATTATTTGGTTATTGAAGACTTTAGTATTCAATCTTGGTCTTCATCCATGTCTTCAATATTCATGTGACCTTCAATTATTCATGAACCTTTGTTTTTATAGAATCTTCTTCATTGTATTGAATCTTGGGTTAATCCATTTCTTATATTTATAGGATAAATTTGGACTATGCTAGATCTAGTTCCTAGTTTCCCGTATTTATGAAAAATCATGCAACTTATCATTAATTTCATCTTGATATAGACATTAAATAGTCTCTTGAGAAAATCCCATTGAATCTATGGTATATATTCCATTCTTGATTGAACCTATAGCTTTAATTTTGTTTTGATTCTTGATAATGCATTTTCTATGTTCATTTATATATTTGAATTCAACTAATTTTCCTTTTTCAACCAATTGAGCAATTGAGATAAGATTAGTTGATAGTCCAAGAACATATAAAATATTTTCTAGCACAAAGTCTAAAAATGGCATGCTAGGTATTACTCTACTAGTTTCTTGAACTTGATACATCTTATCATCCATAATTTTTAGTGAGATATTATCCCTAACTTCTAAGGATTCAAACCAATGTAAGTTTCTAGTCATATGATGACTAGCCCCTAAATCTATATACCAGATATATTTTTCTCTTTGAATTTTTGATGAGATTCAAGTGATATAATCTCACATCTTTGATAAGATTTTTTAAGAACTCTTTTATGATGTTGCCCTTTGTATTCAAAAGATTGTTTTTGATACAAATTTTGTTTTTGAAATTTTCCTCTCATAAAGTATGGTTTTGCACTTTGATAATTTCTCCTATATTGGGATGTTCCCATTTATCCATTTTGTGTCTTTAAGTTGAAAATCTTATATCTCCCAAGTTTAATATGCACTCAAAAATATAAAATTTGTAAATTTTAAAATTCTCTTATCCTTTGATGTAGAAAACCTTTTAACTCCAAAATAAATTAAATTTGCTAAATTTCAAATTTCAAAATTAAAAAAAAATTCAAAATCTTCAAAGACTTTGAATCCTTAAAAAACTTCACTCTTACAAAATTTTAAAACTTCAAAAAACTAATTTTTTTTAAAAACCTTTTTACTTCAATCATACTTTTAACTCATCTAATATTTAATCCTTAAGAAATAATATTAAACCTAAGTTGCAAACCTTATTTCTCCATATATTAGAATATATTAAATATTAAATATTTTTAATTAATAAAACTAAACCTTATTACTCCACTTTGACTTTTCAAATAATCCAATTCAAAATTTCACTTCCCTTTTAAATGCTTAAAAAAGAATGTAATGTTGTGAACATTACCTAGAACTAATCAATAAATATTTGCTATGCATGCAAATATTTATTGTAAATGATTGTAATTCTCTATTTCTTCAAACTAGTTTTGATTACCTTAGGCTATGTCTCTCTATGACTATTTTTAAGGGATGTCTTGTTGTTTCTCAAACTATGTCACCCTACTGCTTTAAGGATTGTTTCACTATTGTTCATGAGAAATATCTCATTTCTATTCCTAAGAGATGTCTTATTGTTGTTTCTATTTGCATTTTACTATTGGTCCAAGATATTTCTTTATGTGATGTTCAAATGCATCTCTTTGTTATTCAAATTTATCTCCAATGAAGATATTTAGGCTTCTCCTTAGTTGAATGCTACTTTTTTAGCTTCTCCCTGGTTGAATGCTTTTGTTAGCTTCTCTACCTGGTCAAATGCTTTTGTTAGCTTCTCCCTGACCAAATGCTTCCATTAGCTTCTCCCTAGACAAATGCTTATGATAGCTTTTTGATAGTTTCTATGTTTTACCATATGCTTTTTATTATGGCTCATATGTCTGATTGTATTCTTCTAATGATGCACTTCTGAATAGCACCCTTCTATGACCTGTATTACTTTGTTATGAAGATATTTTCCTTAATAGCAATTTTTTGCTTTTTATTTTTCTTATATTTACTTCTTAGTAATATGCTATTGGGTTTGCTATCTGGATTCTTCTTTTAAAATTGATTGCTTGGACCACTATCTTTCTATAAGGTCACTTGGGCTTTATCATTTTACAAGGTATCTTGAGCTTTATATTTTTACAAGGCCACTTGGGATTTATATTTTTAAAAGACCACTTGGGATTTATCTTCTTATGAGGTTGCTTCTATGTGGAGGATAGATCCACACTATTCTCCTTGCTTGTTGTAGATTGCACTCTGGTGCTTATTGTAGAATAATATCAAGGTCAATTCATTCTTGAATTGATTCTTCACCTATTCCTTTATCATATAAATATTGCAATGATTTCTCCTACTTTTCTTTGTGCTTACTTATTTTTTACTCTGGTTCTCTATCTCTATCTCAATATTTGTAGGAATATTTAATACTTCTAAATATTATGTGCTAGAACTTTAATGTCTAAAATATTCAATATATTGGGTCGCACCTAAGAATCCAATATGATTCTCCTCCTTACTAGAGAACCCAATATAAATGTCAGGGAAACTCTAAATGTGCCTAAATGACCAACTTTTTCCTGAGTTGGTTCTTCCTCAATCTTCAATATCCAACTTTTCTTTTGAGTTGTCTTATTCTATCAAATGTTCAACTTTTCTCCTAAGTCCTTTCTTATCAATATAACTAAGTCCTAGTCTTCCTTCAACCTAGTGGAAAGACCCTAGAATTAAAATGAGGGTAACTATTAATTGTCCCTTCAATATCTACTCAATAAGACTTTTAAAAAGAGTCCAAGTCTGTATTGCTTTCAAAGTGGACAAAGTTAAATATTAATAATGGTGGCTAAAATTTAACTTTATCAAAATGGATAGAGTCAAGTGGTAGCTCTGATACCACTATTGTCTTTTTAAGCCTTAATACCATAAAAAATCATAAGTCCCAATATAAAATAACCATAATATTAAATGTCAATATTATAATATAATGAGTAGAATAATATGAGTAAATTAATATGTATATCAAGTTCTATATAATATTTAAAATAACATTCTTTTATATAATAAAATATGAATGTAAATGGCCTAGGTCATTCATGAACTATGCATGAACAAAACTTATAATATTAATTGCTCGAATTTTGTATACAAGCTTTACTCCTTGTATTCCTTTTACAACACAGTAATCTGATATTTGTGTTACATTATTATGGAGTATTGTCTCCATAATATAGCTATAGTAATGTGATTCTTCAAGTACTTTACTATTTCTCTCCATATGACAAGTCCCATGACCTTTGGCTTACCATCTTGCCACTTGCATACTAGACTCTTCACTTTCTTCCATGCACACTTGACTCTATGACACATCTACATGAATCTTACACTTCTACATGCACTCCTAATCTAAGATACTTATGCACATCCTCACATTACATATTTGCATACTTACATACATGACACTTGTGCACATTATCTCAATCTACACTTGCACTCTAACTTACATGACACTTGTGCATTTCCTATGCATTGCACTCTTACATAAAATTTGTGCATTTCTTGCACTTTGACACTTACATGAAAAGGGAAAATATAAATCATACATCTAAACTATAGACTCAACCCTAATCTATTGCATATTTACAATTGTAACATAGAGCTACTATGGGGGTACATTAGCATTTACCAATTAATGTGATATTCCTTAACAATTTTCTCCTTTTTTAGGGTCATAGAATCATAACTATCATTCTAAATTATACACCATTTAAAACCTAAGAACATAAACATTCTATCGTATCATTTATCAAAAACCTTAAATTAATTGGATGACCAAGCTCCCCACTTAATGTGGTGGTATTGGCACCATTGATTTTTAGGATGCATGCTTTAGGAGACGCATGTCAAAATATCCTTTAATCATGATTCTATTATTATTTTTAGGTTTTGATAAATTTATGAGGCCAAAACATCATAAAACATGGTAGAAAAGTGATAATCGGGTGAAGAAAGGGAACCAAAACCATCGACCAACATGGCTTTTTGCTGTCCTACCTAAGGACTAACAATTTTACTCCAAAATAAACCTATAAATAGGAGGACACGTCTCTCAACCACCTATATAAGTCAGGTATTAGTGTTTTTCTTATAAATACAAGGTTCACAAGTTTTTTATACATAACAATAGAAGGGTTCTAATAACAAGAATAATATAAATTAGTAGTGGAAAATACTTTAGAATAAATTTAGATGTTTGTAGCAATAAGAAATATTTTATCAATATTAGAAGAGATATTTTTTCAATGCTTTGATAATAACATTTCAAAAATCTAGGTGCAACTTAAAATTGTAAAATACATTCCTAGAAATCAAAATATTTTTATGCATTCTACTAATTTTGAAGAAAAAGTCACTAAGATATTTTGGGAGATATAAAGTGTGGTGCCCCTCCTTTGGGAAACATAAATAAACTTAAAAGGTTCATTCAAAATGAATACATTTAATTTTAGAAATGTTTGTAAGGAGATCATATCCTTTAGGATTACTAAGAAGTAATTACATGTACAAGTCTAACAGGGATGACTAGAATGTGGTTACACAATTTTATTACTAAAAGGGAACATTCAAAAATTATGTTTTTAGCATGGTAATATTTGAGCCTCAAACTACTTGAAGTTCCACATTAAATTATATTATTTTATACAGTCAACCACTATGGCAAAGTCTTCTAGAATTCTCTTATATAAAGTAATTATCTTGTGAAGAACCAAAATTATAACTTAGGTTAGATATATATGGGGTATATAGGTTGGACATGGCCAAAGTTACCTTATGGAAATGTTAATCACTTGAGAACATAGTTTACTTATGAAAAAATTATTTGGTAACTACCCAATCCCAACACTTGGGTACTAAAATAAACCAAAATTGCTAATGTTCAAAGTTAAACGTATTTATGAGAAACTCATTTGGTCAATCCAAACTGATTTAAGATAAATTTTATTTTAACAAAGCTTAACTTGTCTAAGGAAACATTTAATTGTACAAAGTCAAAATACTTAAAAGGAATTTTGTTTAGTAGTTGCTGATTGAAATTGTATCCACTTAAGCCAAAAGCAAAGTCAACACATTACAAGCTAACATATTGGTTTTACCTAAAGAAATTATTATATTTAGATTTTTTATGAATTGAAGATGTTTAAAATATTTAAACTTCTAAGATTTACTTTCAAATTTATTTCACTATATGTATTGCTAAATTTTGAACACTTGTTAGGTAGGAATACTACCCAATTTATGATCATGGGCATACAATTCTAATCTAAACTACTAATATCATTTCTAACATTGATATAGGTCTAAAGGTCAAAAATCCAAAGTTTGAAGTTTTCAAGTCCAAAGTTTCAAAATGACAAGAAGTTTGACATTACATTGGTTAAGTTCCATTCCTTAACTTATTTTAGTGTATTCTCACTACACTTGGAAGGAGTAAGGTATTTTGGACCTTTTGAAGGGTCATTCTGATAGAAGACTAAGTTGATCAAGCATCAAATATGGATCCAAGCGAAAGCTAAGGGAAAATGAGACCTCATAATAGCAAAGGGCTTGGTAATCAGACATATGTGGTGAATACTCACAACAAAAGATACTACCACAATTTTTATAAGACTGCAAGGCTCTATAGTGTAATACAATAAAAACATTTGGCCCAAGGATGCAAAATAAGATCAAGCAACCAATTGCATACATCTAGTGATAATAATCAAAATAATGAGATAAAGTGAAAGCAAGCAACTACCGTAAGGAATATAATAAAATATGACCATACCACCTTTAGGCATGCCCTAAAGGAGTGAGGGAAAATTTTTCTTTGGGAGCTTTTGTCCTTGGACCCCATGTACTGTATAGAGATGTATAGTTCCATTGGATGAGTAATCTTTTCTTTTCCAAGAGGTATATAATTTAAACATACCATCATGAGATCACTAGAGAAGTAGCCACAAATCTAAAACATTAATAGTAGGAGGTATCCATAGAAAATATCCACCATGGGTGCCCTAGCCTCATATTCAATGACTCTAGATTCAAGCAAACCTTGGGATTGCACACCGTCAATATAAAAACATTGTACCATGAGTGGGAACTTTGAAAAGAAGAAATATTTTGAACTCAAATAGGGGAAATAACCATGTAATCTATAAATATGTATCACTCTTATCATTGTAATCCTTGAAAGTTCTTCATACTTTTTAGGGGTACTTTCCTTCATTCTAATCTATGTTCTAGCTTGGCTCGAGCCTTGTGCAACTCATCAGGTAGTTTTTAAACCTATTATCCCTACATGTATGTAACTTAGAGTTCACACTAATTACAATCTATGACTCTTTTACAATATTTATCCTAGTTTTGGCATGGGTGTTTTATTTTTGCTACATGTTCTCCAATAGACCTATGTTCCTCATGCACTATCAACCACTATGAATGTGTTTATTAAAACCCATTAGAACATTAGGAGGATATTATTTTTTTCTTTGGATCATCACCATCCATAGACTAGGCTAGATAGGTTTTTTTTCCTTCCTTCTACCACTTTCCTTTACTTTTTTTATTTACAACTTTCCTACAATTTACTTTATGTTCTATTTCTTACTTTCCTTCTCTTTTACCTTCCTCCCTTGAATAATCCTAGGCTAGGAGTAGATTAGTGAACCTAATATAGTGTTATTAAATTTATTATTATTAATAGAAAGCATTCACCATTGCACAAAAATATCAAATCATTCATCCATAATAATCCACAATAACAATCCACAAATGAGAGAGATAGATAATACCCTTAAGGTAGGGAAACACCAATAACAATTCTTAAGGAAGGAATAACTTCCCAAGATGAGAGAGCCACTTAATAAGGGCAAAGTTCCATAAGCCACTTCATGGGCAAAGACAATTATATATGATTGATCTTCATGATGATTACAATGATAAATATCTCTTCTTTGTATATCCATATTCTAATTCTACTTTGGAGAGCCTACTAATAATAAAATATAATATTATAATACAATCAACCTTGGGTTATGTGTGGCCCATGCCAACCCTTATACAATATAATAATATATCCCTAAATATCTATTCCTAGGTACCCTAACATGCCACCCTCACAAATGTTTCATCCTCAAAATATATGAAGAAACAAGATAATATGATTTGCTAAGAAATGTTAGCAACTGGTACCAATATCAATAATCCATCCATCCTAGTAAAACATTGATTGGTGGTGGTTTTTTTTGATGTTGGTATGCCATTTTGCCACTTGAGTAACCAAATATGCTTTGTTCGCTCCACACTTTGTTTGAATTATTTTGATAATTTGAATGATGGGTCCACTTGTTCCTTTATGCTGATGAACCCCTTTGAAAACTAGGATAACTATGCTTTCTCTACCAAACACTACCATACTTGGTGCCATTTTGATTCCATGTAGAACCATAATATTGCTACCTTGAGACATACCTCCAATATTGTTGCTGCTCATGGTGGTGTGGATGGCGATATGGTGCAATATTAACTTGATGTTTTACCTTCTTTGACTCCTCAACATTTGGCTCCATTAATTTAAATTCTTCTACACATTGTTCTTTCATGTTCCCTTTGTTTGGTATGTCCTAATGCTCTTCTAGCAAAGTTTTTTTGGACTCTGCTACTGTTGTTTCCATGGACTTTGGTGCTACTACTTATTCCATAGACTCTTTTGTTGTTGCTTCCTTCTCAGATTCTATTTTAGGTTCTTCTATTTGTTCTTCAATTTGTTTCTATATAGCCACTTCTTGATTTTCCTTGGATCCTTGCTCCTTAAGCTAAGAAATATCTTGCAATATTATCTTCTTTTTCCTATACCATAACTTCATAAACTTCTTTTGCACATTAATGTTAAAAGTACCCAAAGAATCTAACCAAGGATAACCAAGAACAATATCCTCATCATCCATCATCTTAATAGCATAAAATCTGAATGTAAAATATATTTACCCATGGTGATCTTCAAATCTTCAAAAATATTAACATTCTCACCCTCCAACTATATTTCCTTAATTTTTGTTGCTTGAACATGCAACCTCTTAGTCAAATAAATATAAATAAAATTATATTTGCTACTAGGGTTAATGGAAATAATAACATGTTCCTTTTGAATGCTTCCATGAACCTGCAAAATAGAAATTTGCTTTTGAAAATCCAAATATGTGACTTCATTCTTCTCACTATCTTAACATTTTTTGCTTTCTCTTCCTTGAGTAATCTTATTTCTTTTTCATAGTCTTAATTTTATTTCATGAGAAATTCCCTCTCTCTTTTAATTTTATTTTCCTCTTTTTGAAGCATGTTTATTTCTTCTTCATACCCCTTGATGGTGATCTTCAAACTAGCTATCTTTTTATATGGGTCCCATTTACTCAAGAATGCATGCTCCATTTCATCCCAAGTGTTTTTATAATTCCTTTATTTACAAAAATTATTCAACCAAGACCAAGCTTATCCTCCAATACAACAAGAAAGTATACTTATCCAAAGCAAATAATGATGATACAAGGATTTAAAATTTTTCCACCAATCCCTAACATCAATATCATCTTCTCCAAAAAAAATTGTATCTCCATAAGTTCACACCCCAAGATAATGCAAACTAGGGTTTCATGAAAATATATATCATGCCCCAATGCAAAATAGGGTTTTAAAAATATATATATCCCCACTAATTTGAAGCTAAAATTCCACATAAACAATAAATCTACAATTTTTTCTTCCAAACAAAATAAATTGCAACTGATTTGCTTACCGAGCTAACAATTTTACCTTTAAAAAAAAATGTGAATTGAAAATTCATCACTGCCTTTGTTCTAGATGGCTAACTTCAAAAGGTCATATATTCATCAATACGTATTAGATTCATTTATATTACCACTCATTTTAAATCTCTTCAAATACTACACAAATTGATCCAAGAATCGTCTAAATCGAGATATGGATCCTAAAAGATGAGATGTTTTTTCTAGAAAAAAACTGTAAAATTTGTCATTGCCCTTATTCTAGGTGGTTGAATTTAAAAGGTTGTATCTCCCTCAATACTACTTATATTCCTTAATATGACCACTCATTTTAAATATCTTCAAATTATGCATAAAATGATCCAAGAATCATTTGAATCGGATAAACTTTCACAGATATATGGCTCTTGAAAGACAAGATGTTTTTCCAAAAACAAATCTGCCCTAATTTTGCAATCCACAAAAAAAGACTTCCAAGGAGACAAGCATCAAAGAAGACATCAAGAAGCAAGGATATGACCTTTGGTAAAAGACACTTTAGGTCATCCAATAGAGCCACATTGTCATGACCCACCTTGGTAGGAATTTTTGCATGAGAAACTATGTATTTATGAATGATAACTTGATGTCTATTTTTGATGCTTTTGGATGGTTATGCAATATTTATATTGATATATCATTGAGGAATATGGTACTGTTGATGTATTATCAATTTACAGGATGAAGTACACTTGTGGGTAGAAATAGGTAGAATCAACCACTAAGAATGGGGTACTTGAAAAAGAAAATGATGATTATGGTGGCTCAGGATAACACGAATGACTACCCTTATATAGATGCATGCATTCTTGCTTTTATAGTGATCATCAACAATCCAACCATCCATAGCCAAAAGTTGGTAACCTAGAAGTTATCGTAAGTCTTCGACTAGGATAGGCGATTGGATTGCGATGACTTCACCCACCTTGTTTGATGCATTTGATTACTCACTTTTGTATACATATGCATTGTTGTGTAAGAGGATTTGGTAAAGAATCCCCTTCGAAAAGGATTAATAGATATAGAGGTTCTATTAATTCTTGGCCCATTTAAATACCATACTAATGTTCAATATTAGTATAGGTATTTTATTTGAATTAATAAAATAAGGAAATGATTAATGGATTTTATTGTTTAAATTAAAGTGAATTTAAAATTTTAAATATTGATGCTTTAAAGTTCTATTTAAATCTCCCTTTTTAACCTTTCATAGATTTAATAAATAAATGAAAGGTTTTATTTAAAGAAAGATATTTTAAAAAGGGAAGAATCATTTTAAATTCAAATATCTCCCCTCTTGCCACCTTGAGTAAGCACAAATTTACTTTTGGTAGATGGTATTTTTGTCTAACGTTGGACTTTAGGCCTTGGGTAGATGGGTTTCCATGCTAAGAGGGCTAAGAAAAGTAGGATAGAGAACTCTTTGAGGAAAAGCATGAATATGTTGGAGAGTATTTCAAAGACACCATTATGGAAATTTAGAGAAGAAAGACTAACCAAGAGAAGCTTTTGAATACTAACAGGTAGGACTTCTGTATATTTCACCCTATTTATACTGTTAGCTAAAATTATTATCACTGCTTTTGTTTTTCTAATTTCAAAGGTTTGTATCTTTTGAATTTCAACTTTGAATCCTTGCTACAATTTTTGACTACACCTCCCTTAAACTTAGAATATTTTATTTGCTTGAATGTCGAGTTTGGACAACATTCTCTTTTGGTGTTCATTTCAATTTGTCTTTGAGCCATGAAAACTCATTAAAGGAGTTACCCATTTTAAAATTCAACCTAAGAATCAACTTGTATCATTTTTTTACAAACCAGATTAAAACCCCTGCTTGCGTGCACCTCCACACCAAGTGTAATTTATTTTTTTGATCATTTGGTGCTTGAGTACGTCTAAAAACATCCACTCCTATTTTTTTGTGTTGAATCTATCCAGTCACCCTATGCTTTGGGTTTTCTATCTACAGACGTAAAACTCTCCCCTCTTGCTTTACCCTACGACCCTCATCGATATCCACTTTTTAGCAATTTTTGTTAATCTAGGTTGTTGGTTTATTTTGGATTTCATTGTGCCCTATCATAGGGATGGTTGGAAGTAAATCCATTATTGTCATCTAGTTTTACCACCTCCCTAAGGTTTAACCTTATGGGGTAAGTTTAATTAATATCTCACCATTATCACATCATTATGGAGCAGTGACTTTACGAGCGAAGGGGTACGGGTGACGGAAGGCCAAATAGACATTCCTTGGATAGTATCCCACATGGGATATGCCCTCGTGCCTTTGATGCATTAAATGTAATTTACCTCCCTTAGTTAGTCAACCATATTGATGTGGTCGAGGGGGGCGCTCCACATGGTGGGACACCCTACACAAATTAGGGGTGTGAACTTTAATTTTTTCTTTTATGACATGTGGCTTGGTTTTTATGCTGAACCATTGACTCTGCTATTGAATTTGTTGTGTTAGTCACCACATGAAATTCCTATTGTTTACCTATTCTTTACCCAATTGTAGGGCTATAAAACCTTTTTGTTGAGAGGTAGGGTATTAATCCCACATGCTTGGTGTAGGAGCCTCCTTGGCATATAAAATGGAAAGGGCTTCCACTTAAGGGTGAGCACCTCTAGGTGGTCACAAGACCCCATATTGACTACCTTGGTATTAGAGCCAATGGTTGGCATAGACTGTGTTATTGCTAGTTGATATTTTCATGTGTTTTTTGACCTACGTTACTATCATTTTTGACTATGTGGTTAAGTTGCAGTCTTAATAAAAACCCCTCTTTTGTTTAGATTGATGGTTAATTTATTAAATTAAAAAGAATTACATTTGGTTTAATTAAATTAAAATAATAATATTTGTTTATTGAATGAAATATATTTAATTTATTTAAATTAAAGGAAAGACTTCTTTTGGTAGGTGGTAGAAATTATATTAAATAGGTTTTAATTGGTACCCAAAACTAGAAACATAAGCATATGATCAAAAGTATGTAGGAAAGCACAAAATAAGGTGCCTACACCCTAGTTGTTCCATGAACCAGACCAGAGAAAAAATAGACCACACAGGGGTTTGCTTAGTAACAATTATAATATTGAAAGAGAGAACCCATGTAGGGGCTAAGGAGAACATAAATCAAAACCAAACCAGAACCCATGCAAGGGTCAAAATATTAATACCAAAATTCCCACGTAAGGGAATAGAGCTCGAAAGATAAAACAAACCAATTCTAATCATTGATAATCTCTTCAGCTACAAAGATATTTTGGCCATGTTTCTTGACCAATAGTTTTAGGGAGGCACTGATGCCATCCATGCCATTTATTATGCTACTAAGGATGGTGTTGTAGATCAAGTTAATAATGGATACCGGAGAAGCAGTTCTATCACTACCATCATTAAAAATGCACTAGTGTGAGGTTTTACCAGTTTCAAAGGCTAATTTTTTTAGACAAGCAAACCTTCTATTTGAGTCAAGCTTTCTTCCATAATAGATTTCTATTTAGGATGTATAGAGGGACTAGGTATGGGGGATTAATTCACCTTAGAGGTAGGGTATTTGGTTCCAAAATCATATTCACCACTATTATCATCAGGAGGGGAGTGGGATAGACTAAAAATAAATGGGAAAGGGGGCATGGTGTAGTGGAGCAAAGAGGAAAAAGAGGCAGGTAGAATGGTGGCTTCAGCATGGCGGTAAATTATGGAAAAAAAGCCTTGGTGGGTTGGAAAAGTTTGAGACTTCCTTTTCCTTGCATTGTGATCGGCTGTAATAGCTTACATTTAATTTTGCCAATCCGAGGGTAATCAAGGTTAGATTTAAAGAGTAGTAATCCAATATAGAATGTATTGTAGTAATTAATTCTAAGATTGATTCTGATCTCTTTTAGTCTCAGGTTTTGCAAAAATTAAAGTTTATAGAAAGTAAAATAAAATAAAATTGTGTTTAAACTAAAGATGTGATTTAGACTAAGTCTATATGAATGTAGCACCCTAAAATTGGTGCAGTAAAATTACAATAATTACATTCACCTTAGTAAATAATTTAAAATTCAAATTTAACCTCCCAAATCGCCCGTTAACCGTCGGGTAATCCGTTTCCCCCTTTTTCGTGCCATTTTTAGAGGTTGTTTTGACCGTTTGACGATATCGTCGTCGATTAGACGATATCGCCCTGGATCTAACGATTTCGTCTAGGCTAGGACATCCAAACGATCTTGTCGCAAAACTAATTTTGCAAAATTAGCTTTTATTCCAACGGGTCTCCAATCCGGGCAGAAGCGTGTTTGCGCCGTTAGGGACCCTCCCCCATTGGAGATCTCCCAAATTAGGATGATCTCCAACCTCCTAACTACTCCCCTAAGCCTATTTAATCCTAATCTATCCCCTTAGCACCCCCCATGGCTGAAATTCTCTGCAATTTAACTCCATCTATGCTAAACCATCCCAAATTTTCATTTGCACTGGTCCCATACCAATTTTGTTGTAGGTACATCACTGTTTTTCAGCCGAAGCCAGCACACATCGTCGCTGACGAACCTGTTCAGATCGAAGGTGAACCTGTCCAATTCGAGATGATTTCATACTGATGTGAGACGATCTCGACTGCATTCCATATTGAGGCAATCATTGCCTGAAGTTTGCATTTCTCAACCTTTTCTTTGCTATTTTATTCTGCAAATTAGATAGTTTATTCAGTGTTTATGTTATTTTGCATTTGGAGTTCACCCATTTAGCTTATATTGCATACTAAGATCATGATTTGTCATTAGAATATCGTAATTCACTTTAATTTCTATTCATAACTATTATTCAGTATTCATACAGTCGTTTGGTGTTGTTTCCCTCTGTTAGCACAATAGTATTCGTTGTATTTTGTGTCTATTTTTCTGCTTGCAAGTCTCTGATGAATTCGTCAGATCTCAGATGATTCTATCAGATCTCAGATGATTCTGTCAGATCTCAGATGATTCTGTCAGATCTCAGATGATTCTGTCGAATTCCAGATGATCCTGACTACTTCAAACATCAAAATCATCACCAGACATCCGGATCAGGTATTCCTCATTTGCATTTTGTAAATTCTCTGTTTTATGTCTTTAAATCTGTTTTCTGTATTCATTGAATTTGCATTTTCATGTAGATTAATCTAGATTCATTTGGCCAAACCTAGGATATGAATGCTTAAAGTTAAAAATTAGCACATTAAAACACATTCCAAACCTAGGCGTGGAAACTGCCCTTAAATTTTTCCTGGTGAACCCACCATCCATAAAAAAATCATCAAAATACACCTCCCTTGAGAGGCGGGACCTTCACAAAGTCCTCTCAGTCCGAGGTACCATGACATCCTTTTCCCATCCTCCTTCTGGGCACGAATCCAATAGCCTGAAGGTAAGGATGCGAAAAATTTAGAGCGATACATTTTGGTGAACCCGACGTGAATGCATCATAACCTTTTGAAAACAAAAACAAAACAAAAAAAATATAGAACAACATAGAAGCATTTTAAATCCTTTAAGTTTGAAATCATGTTTAGATGGTAGCTCCTAAGAAAAGGTTAGCAGTTACTATAAACATAGAAAACCAATTGGCAGCCATAGAAGTCAATTCTATCCTTAGTTTGCCTGAAACAAGTAGGAATCAATTCCTATGGAACGAACTTGATAGAAGACTTAGTCTCATCTCATCTAGGTCCACACAACTTAAGCAAATCAAAAGTCTAATCCTAGATAGAATCCTGGATCCTCATCAACTAGTTTTTTATCATGAACTTCAGAGAGCCTGCCATAGATGGTTAGCTTATAGGAGAGATCTAGTATCATCAGAACTATTCACCTTCGAGGAATACCTTGAGAACACAGCCATTGTGCACCAGTTCCTAGGTTGTGTAGAAGACCAATAGGTTGTTCTTACAGATAGGGAAATATGGAATAGAGTTCTGCGAGTTATGTTATATCGAGAGTATTGCCATGAGCTTTACTTTTATCAACCAGCATCTGAAACAAACAATATCACTATAGCTCTTTTCATCAAATTTTTAAAAGAAAACTTTCAATTTGAAGAACACTTCATGACTTCGGAACAACTCGAGCCTATTAATGATATTCATAAATTGTTTACAGAAAACTAGATTATTACTTTAGTATTATTTCTTGCATTTATTGTGTTATTTGTTGTCTTTATTATATTATTTCAAAAACTAAAAAAAAAAAAAAATCAAAAACTTAGCAAAAACTTAAAAACTTCATTTCAAATATTGTAGTAGGTATATAGTAAACATATACCTCTTAATTTGTTGCATATATATATATATATATATATATATATATATATATATATATATATATATTTGCTGAAATCAAAACTTAGCACCATGCCTAAACTTAGGAATGGTAAAGAAACTTTAGGAGAAGAAGAAGATTGGTTGCAAGACACAACTAGAGACCCAAATGTCCTTCTTGGAGATCCAAATCCGAAAGGAGAAACTCTAGGTCAATCAGAAGAAGACTTAGGTGAAGATAAGGAACAAGAATAAAGTGTTAAAGAGGATGGATCCTCATCCCCTAGAGTAGCTCCAAATGGAACTATTGCCTTCGATAATGCAGAGCATTTTTGAAAATTTCTCATTGATAACATTGATGACCTTAATGTGACAATTCGTATTGATAAAGGGCAAATTAGTAACACTCAAGAAGCCATGGAATATATGTGTAATATGCGCACTAATCCCTTGTCTTTCATTGATCAAGAAAGTGACAAGGCTGGGCCATCCAATACGGATATGGTCGCTATGGCTCAAAACATGTCAAAACAATAGGTTACCCAACACCCTAAGGAACCTGTTATTCAACCTAAAATCACTCCCACACAAAAGAAACCTTCCTTCACTACTTTATTCTACCAAACTATTGAGCAATATGCTTCAAGTAAACAAAAACCTAAAATGAAGCCAAATACAAATTTTCAACAATCTGGAATACAACATAATACAGCTTCAAAATTCCTTCATAATACTTTTCCTACCAATACTTTACACAACAGTAACATGGCATCTAATCTTCATGTTCCTCCATCCTATGCCCATAAAACCCATGTCAATGCCCTACCGAACCAATATGGGGGGCAAACTAGTAATCTGGAAGCCATGGTGAAACAATTAGCTTCACGTATGGACCAGATAGATCCCTACCGTCCCTCGTATAATTATTGAGAGATTTTTAGTCAACCTTTGGATCCCATAGTTGTAGCTCAACCATACCCTAAGCATTTTCCCATGCCCATCCTACCTATATATAAAGGAACCGAAGATCCCATAGAGCATCTTCGCATGTTTAGGATAGCATGTCATGATATATCGCATGATGACTTGCTATTACTAAAAATGTTCCCAAAAATTTTAGGTGGAATGGCATTAGAGTGGTACTATCAATTGCCCACTCATTCTTTGAGAAACTTCGAAGAAACAGCGAAATCATTTGTCCATAAATTTAGTGCCTACATCGAGAGGCATGTAACTATTAAAGACCTATACAATTTAAAACAAGACAAGGATGAATGCTTTGCCGATTTCTTAGCTAGATGGAGGCAATTGATAGGAAAACTACATTTTGTGCTACCTTATAGGGAAATGTTAGACAATTTCATCAATAATTTACAAGAACAGATATCTTATGAGCTATCAACTGCTACTTTAACTACCTTCGATCAAGCTATAGATTTAGCTCGAAGAGTAGAAGATGCCTTCATTAGGAGAGGCCAACTTAGGAAGAAGGATGATGAGAAAACATCCAAAAATCAATATAAAAACAAATAAGTTGTTGGTGACGGAGTCATTGACAGCAGGAATGTTGTGAATATCAATGCAACAAAGACAACAGAAAAATTTATATTGAAATGTCCTGATAAGCCTCCTCGAGAATTCACTAGATTAAATCAACCCTTATCAACTATTTTACCTCAATTACTTGAAAGAGGTTTGATCCAATTACCAGCCATCCGAGAACCGGATCCAACTATACCCGGATACAAAGCTGACTTACACTGTGATTTCCATAGAGGACCTAGACATTCTACCAATGCTTGTAAAATGTTGAAACATAAAATACAGGATTTGATTGACAATAATGAAATGGAAGTGCAAGCCTTCCAACCTAAACAAAACCCTCCTAATAATACTCAAAATACCGTTCCCCAAAATCAAAATCAAAATGCCAATCAAACTCTAGACGTATTTCAACACCCTTTACCAAGACATGGTAAAGAGGTAGCCAATCAAATCGAACATCATAATGTTCCCCCTCCTACCCGATATGTAGGAACCATTAGCGAGACAATTACCTATTCAGGATCCTCAAATATTTGACACGACCTTATCCCCGGTTACGACCAGGCCCTTACATAATTTTCAAACTTCCGATTCTAGTGATATAGAATCGGATAGTGAAAGTGAACTAGACATTACTTCAAACCAATCGAATAGTTCTAAAAATGAATCGGATCCTATTCAACCCGTCACGAGATGCCATGGTTCCGGAAGAACCATTTCCTAGAAGAGTCACTACTCGACCTTCTTCCAATATATTCCTTTCTAATGAACAAGCCATTAATGCTCAACCGAGACCAGTTCAGCGTCTTCACTATAACATTGTAGGTACCATTGGAGTTGTTACTCGACAACAAGCTCAAAACTCTCAACAAGAACCAAACCAAAATGATGGATCAACTCCATTCGTTTTGAAAAACCCCAATAAAGGGAATCATGTTCCTACTGTTCAAACTAAACCCCCTTACAATATTAATGAGCAATTGTCCAATACTACGGCCAGAATTTCCCTCTTAGATTTATTAAGATCCTCTCCCACCCATAGGGATGAGTTGATGCTTACATTGAGCCAAATGATGGTACCTCAAAACATTCAACCCGAAGCTATGGCCAATACTATCATCACTTGAGAGATTTATTGTATTGACTTTCGGGATAAAGATATCCCACAACACAATTTACATAAGGACAATCCCTTATACATTACTGCTCTAATTGGAGATGTAGCTGTCAAAAGAGTTTTGATTGATAATGTCTCATCTCTAAACATTTGCACTTTTGACTTCTACCAATGATTTGGCTTTAGAAGTGATGAAATGAAGAAAACTGATATGATTATCAAAGCTTTTAATGACGAAACACAAGAAACATGTGGAGTTATTACCCTCCCATTGCAAGTTGGTCCTAGAACCCTAGAAACAACCGTGTTTATTGTACATTGCCTAGCATCATACAATATACTTTTGGGTCACCCTTGGATCAACGCCATGCGAGCAATCCCATCAACTTTACACCAATGTGTTAAATTTGAGTTTAAAAATCAGTTGGTCACTATTCATGGTGACCCTAGACCTTTTGATATGTGTGCTTTGGCAGAACCCGTTGGAGTGCAATTTTGCCCTGCTCTGTCATCCACACATCCTAGTTCTTATTTTTCATCTAAAACTATGAAACATAAACCCATAACTTCACCTATTTCCCCTTCGTTAATTTCATCCTCCTATATAGACCAACAACCCTCTAAACAAATTACTCTAGAACCTCAAAAAGATCTTAAATCTACAACCAATCCTTCAAGTTCTACCCCTATAAATTCAAATCTTCTAGAAACAACTATCATACCTTCCACATCTCAAGACATAGGCCATAAGCCTTCTACATCTTATGCCCTTTCTGATGAACTTTTACCAGATTTATCCACAACCTTAATATCAAAAAAAACAAATTCTTTCATGCAAGATTCAAACCTTTTAAATAACTTGCTGCCATCTCCTCGTACTTTGGGCCTCCCACAACCTATGGGAAGTACTTACCAAGTCGGGAGTTGTGCCTTCATTTATAAAGGATATGACTAGGGAAGAATCCCTCGGAATATCAAAACTCATCATGAAGGATATGCTCGGTGTTATTTTACCAATGATTATATTAAATCTAAACCCATGATGCTTAAAATGGGATACAAAGGGAAAGGCTTGGGACCTTTCCAAAATGGCATGAAAGAACCGTTCGAGGTAGAACCATGGCCTGCCCGCTATGGTGTGGGCCTATTTCCTAGTAAGGGTCAACCATTTTCTTTTGAAGATGATGATCATCTCATATGTTATCAAGATTATATGGATAGGCATGTTGATTTGCCTCTTAAAAATTAGTCATTTTTATGCAACATGCTATCCATAACATACCCTGAAATGATTCCTGACCCCGATGAAGAGTTGGAAGGAGATATCTTCCATGATGTCTCTATTGAAGAGATGTTACACAATGGATTTTATTTTGATGGTTCTATACCAACTATAGCCGAACTTGAGGCCACTAATCCTCAGAATGAATTATCTAAATTAACATTACAAGAATTACAAGAATTGGGCGTTTCACCCGCCCCACCTAACTTTGAAAGAGATCTACATATGGAGGTAGAAAATTTCATTAAAATTAATATTGGAACTGAGGACAATCCTCACATAATCAATATTGGATCAGAATTAAGCCAAGAAAAACAAGAACAATACATTGCATTCATTAAAGAGTATGAAGATGTCTTCGCTTGGACGTACGAAGATATGCCAGGTCTAGACCCTTTTGTAGTCATGCATGATCTAGTGGTCCATCCGGATGCTAAACCTGTTAAACAAAAACTTAGAAAAATGCATCCCAAAGTGGCTCTGCTAGTCAAAGGGGAGTTAGAAAAACTCTTGAATGTTATCTTTATACAAGCTATTGATTATGCTTGAATGGATCTCAAACGTAGTTCCAGTCACCAAGAAAGAAGCTACCAAAGTTAGGGTTTGCAAATATTTTAGAGATATTAACACTGCATGCCCTAAAGATGACTTTCCTCTTCCAAACATGGATCAAATCATTGACTTCACTGTCGGAAGTGGGATGATGTCCTTAATGGATGGATTCTCCGGTTATAATCAAATTAGGATAGCTCCTGAAGACTAGGCTAAAATAGCCTTTATTACCCCCTAGGGTACCTTTTGTTGGAAAGTGATGCCATTTGGCTTAAAGAACACCGGTGCAACTTATCAATGAGCTATGACCTATATCTTTCATGATATGATGCATGATATCCTACATGATTATGTAGATGATATTATAGCTCGCTCTATTATTGAAAATAATAATTTAGATGATTTAAGAAAAGTCTTTAATCGATTATGAGAATATCTCATTCGATTAAATCCAACAAAATGCATATTCGGAGTTAAATCAGACAAACTATTAGGGGTTTTAGTTTCTTTACGTGGTATTGAAATTGACCCTCTCAAGATTGCGGCCATCACTGATATGCCCGCACCTACTAATATATCTGAGTTACGAAGTTTACAAGGTAAACTTCAAGCCATCCGTCGCTTCATCGATAATCTGGCGGACAAAACCGGTCCCTTTCTTAAACTCCTTAAGAAGGATGTCCCTTTTAATTGGGACACATAATGTAGAGAAGCTTTTGAACTTCTCAAACAATACCTCCTTCATCCACCTGTGCTTTCACCACCTAAATCTGATCGCCCATTTTTCCTATATATTTTTGCTTCAGATTCTGCCTTAGTGGCTATGTTAGCTCAACTTGACGATGACAAGCGAGAACATGCTAATTATTACATTAGCCGAACCTTCATCAGTTATGAAACCCGCTACACAACATTGGAAAAACTATGTCTAGTAGTCGTGTTTGCTACACAAAAATTATGACATTATATGCTTAGTCAAAAAACTTATGTCATTGCTAAATATGATCCCTTAAGGTATCTCATGAGTCGACCTTATTTATCGGGTCGCACAACCAAGTGGGTTCTTGCTCTAAGCGAGTTTGATCTCACATTCATAGGACATAAGTCTGTTAAGGGTCAAATCATAGCAGATCAATTAGCTGCTGCACCCTTAGCGTCTACCCATCCCCTCATCATCGAGTTTCTAGATGAATGCCTTCAATTAGAGGTAGACCATATTGAACAATGGTCCTTATACTTTTATGGAGCCCGATGCATGAGTGGGGCTGGTGCGGGTATTATTTTAATATCTCTACAAAAACATCTTATTCCTCTGTCCTTCAAATTGACATTTGCTTGCACCAACAATATTGCTAAGTATGAAGCTCTAATCCTTGGATTACGAGCTGCCCTAGCACTAAAAATTAAACATCTCTTAGTTTTTGGTGATTCTCAACTGGTTATAAACCAAATTAATGAATTTTATCAGACTAGAGATGATAAACTACGCCCATATAAGGCCTATGTTTTACAATTAATGTCTTTATTTGATCAAGTTACCTTGGAAGCTATTCCTCGAACTAGCAATCGTGCAGCTGATGCTATGGCCACAACTGCATCTCTCCTGCCCTTGGAGTTAGATGATGAATATGCCACTATCATTATTCATCGACTCCAGGAACCCGCTTCAAATAAGTCATGCTTAGAGCCTTTGGATGTGTTTCTAATCAATGAAACTACTCTCGAACCTTGGTATACAGACATATTTGATTTTCTCCAAAATGGGACTTTCCTCGCCAATTCTAATAGAAACCAGCGTTGGTTATTACGTCGACGAGCAAGTCGATTTGTAATAATTGGCAATACTTTATATAGGAGATATTTTGAAGGTATCCTATTAAGATGTTTAAACTTAGAAGAATCTAAATCAACCTTGAGTGAAGCCCACGATGGATCTTGTGGAGGACACTTTAGTGGTAGTGTTATTGCTAAAAAGCTCCTTCGGATAGGATACTTTTGGCCTACCATGGAAATGGATGCACATGAGTATGTGCGCCATTGCGACAAGTGTCAAAAACATGCTGACCTTGTCCATGCGCCTGCACAAGAGCCGTAGGCTATTTCATCTCCTTGGCCCTTTTCTAAATGGGGCTTGGATATTATTGGCAAAATCAATCCTGTGTCATCTGATGGACACAAGTTCATCATCACTGCCACTGAGTATTTCACGAAGTGGGTTGAAGCTATGCCTTTAGCTTCCTACACTAGCACACAAGTATCTAAATTTATTTTTAATCAAATCATTTGTAGGTTTGGAATTCCTACAAATCTCATCTCTAACAATGGAACTTGCTTCAAAAATAAATATGTTAAAAAATTATGCCAAAAATATAAGATTCAACATCGCTGGTCCACTCCCTATTATCCTCAGGGTAATGGTCAAGCAGAAGCATCTAACAAAACCTTAATCAAAATTCTCAAAATATTAGTCAATAAAATTGGTCGTGACTAGCACATTCAATTATATCTAGCCTTATGGGCCTATCGAACTAGTGTTCAAACCCCCACGGGAACTTCACCATTTGTTTTGGTTTACGGTGCTGAAGCAGTTTTTCCATTTGAATTGGAAGTTCCTTCTTTGGCTCTGCTACTTCAAGATATCGAAGTAGGAGATGAATATCGAGCTGGCAAACTCAGTCAGCTAGAACTCCTAGATGAAAAATGCATCAATGCTTTGGAGCATCTCCGTGCTTACCAAAACAAGCTTAAAATATCATATGCTAAGAAAGTTCATCACAGATCCTTTGAGATCAGTGATATCGTTTTAAAAGAAAATCAAAAAAATACAAATGCAACTAAGGAACTTAAAGGTAAATTCGAGCCCAATTGGCTTGGACCATACATTATTACTGCCAAATTTGAATCAGGAGCATACAAATTATCTACCTTAGATGGTAAAGAACTTAAAGAACCCATGAATATTTTGCATCTTAAACGTTACTATGCATAAATTTGGTCATTTCATCCTTGTATATAATTGTTTAAAATACTTTCAAAATTTTTATCTTATATTTCTTTCAAATTTATAAAAATCCAAAAACATCCAAAATATTCATAATCATCAAAAATCTTTAAAACTATTTATTGCATTTATTTAAGGCACTTGTTAAATTTTTTTCTCAAAAACAAAAATCAAACCAAAAATCAAAATAATGATAAAAATAAAAATAGCTATATGCTTGCCTCTTTCGAAACCAAGAAGAAAGAGAGAGTCAACATTCTCAAAACTTCTCAAAAGTGTTTATATATTTTTATTTTCTTACAATCATTGCAGTTATATGTTTCAAATTATTTTGGGATAAATTAGCATTTATTTGGAATCCCTCACTTGCACACTCACAAAAATAAATATCTTGATTTTATCTGGCATGATTACTAATCTCTCTTATATCAAAGTCCACAAAATTCAATTAAATCAAATTTGAGCATAGAGAATTGATCTTGTTATTTACTTAAACCAAGCACATCTTTTCACAATAAAATGATTATATTTGTAATTTCCATGTTTTGCTACATAGTAGAAGTGATTTCTTGAGCGAAAAGTTTCCCCTGCTATCCTATCATGCACATGGTCTAGAATCTTTGAGAATTGGCAAAAGGACAAGCTCACCCCTACCCTGAATAAAAATCTATTGCTCTACAGCTAATCCGAGCAAGTATCCCTAGCAAAGAAAAAGAAAAGAAAAGTTCAAGAAAAAAAGAGAGAAAAGAAAAATGTTCTTTTATATCATTATAGCAATGTTCCAAGCATTATCAAGCAAAAGAAATACAAAAAAGAAAAATAAGCAAAGTTCAAAAGAAAGCAAGAAAGCAATAAAATCCCTTTCCCTACCCTTTGAAAAGAAAAGAAGGGTTGATGAGCTTGAATCCCTGGAATTCTCAATTATTCGAAAACGTGAGGTAAGTCCCATAACAGGTGGTTTGTGCCCAACCTGCTTGGCCTTGGGTAACTCCTAGCGTGGTGATATGTCAGTCACATTAACGACCTTCTTTTGTACAGACCTATGTCTGCTTATGGATTAGCTAGCTCTTGATAATCCGACCTACATAGTAGCCTAGTATGGTTATATGCATCTACATCATGGTTAATGAACACTTATTTGGTTTCTTCAAATCACTTGTATCATATTATCTTGCTCAAAACTGGTAAATGAACAATGCAATTGCACACACATTTGTATTTGAGAGATTTTGTGTATCATTATGATAAATCAAGATTGGAAATGAATTCACATATGCACATGGGATTCCTTATAAATCTAACTTTTGTCTTCAAAATACTTTGAAATATTATTTTTTGCAACTTGTTGAAATAAATCAAGTACAGTTGTTTACCATAAAGACAACTATATAATAGAAAAATAAAAAATTTCTTTCAAAATATACAATCAAAACATAAAAATATATATCTGGTTGACTTTCGTGATGATGGTATAGTTTCAAAACCAAAATTGGAATTTTATGCCTAGCGCAAGTCCTCATTTTCATATTTTATGTTCATCAAAAATCAACCATGCAATAAAACTATCTTTTTTGGATTTTTGCGATGATGGTATAAGTCTATACCTACATATTCTATGCCTAGCGCAAACCATTGTAACAATTTTTATTCCCCATTTATTAAAAATCATGAAAACCATATGACTTAATTCATTATGTTACACAAATTATGCTTTTAAAAAGCAAACCCATTTTTCATTATTTCATGTCATTATGTCAACCTTCAATTTTGCAATGATGGTATAATTCCTAAAGAATTATCCAAAAATTTTATCACACTTAGGAATTTATGCCTAGCAAAAATCATTTTAAACATTATTTCATGCACAATATTTTTTTATGGAAATCTGAAAACAAACCATCATTTTCATCATTGCACCTGTTATGATCCTGCTATAAAATAAACTCAAATAACACACTCTCACACAATTGCTTGGAAATAACTCACATAAACATCACATTAATATAACAGAAATTTGCATAAAGAACAATCTCACAATAAGATCGAATCGCGGGCCTCTTCGAGGGGGCAACCTCCTTCAATACTTCATTAATTTTGCAAAATATGGTTACATTGGTGCCCTTTCGGGTATTTAAGGAGTTTCCTTCCAAGGTTGGCTTACATGCAAAATGCCACCTGGATTACATGCATAATGCCACCCGAATTACATGCATAGTGCCACTTTGAATTACATGCACAATGCCACTTGAATTACATGCACAATGCCACTCGGATTACATGCATAATGCCACACGAATTACATGCACAATGCCACCTATCTACCATGTGTTACATAAAAAGGGTGCCATTTGTCATGGGCACTACCTAAGCTAAAACTTAGAACATTACAAAATATTAATCATGGGTACTACCCACGTTCACTAGGAATTATTACATCATGGAAGTTATTACATTAAGGGTTAGGATGAGATCCTAACATGCCTTTCTCCTTGAAGAAGCTTTGTCCTCAAAGCTAAAAATGAGAAAAATGTTGTTGAAGTTGATGGAGAGACTCCCATGTAGCATCCTCAGGTTGAAATCCATGCCATTGAACCAGGACCTCTGTGATGGTACGGTTACGAGTTGGACGATACAGCAGCTGCTTTGGTGCAAGTAAGATGGAGCCTTTTTCATCCAATTCGAGAAGTGTTGATGGAACCTGTACCTTGGAGCTGCCCGAAATGTAGGAGGGAGGTGTGAGTGGAGGGTGCCCGTAAACTGCCTCTGGTGGCGGTATGATAGGAAGTGTTGTACCACCATTCAGCCAAAGAAGGCCATTTTTCCCAATGAGTAGGATGATCGGAGGCAAGCAATGAAGGTAGGTTTCCAAGTAGTTATTAACAACCTCTGTTTGACCATCTGTTTGCGGGTGGTAGGCTAAACTCATTGTGAGCTGAGTCCCCTGCAACTTAAACAACTCTTGCCAAAAATTGCTAGTAAGGCTGGGATCACGATCAGATACAATGGAGGTTGGCATGCCATGAAGGCGAAATATGGAGTCAAGAAAAATTTGGGCAATAGTGAATGCTATGTAAGGATGGGTTAGGGCACAAAAGTGAGCATACTTTGAAAGGCGGTCCACTACCACAAAAATAATAGACTTGTCTCCAGATTTAGGTAGCCCTTCTATGAAATCCATAGAGATGTCAATCCACACCTGATCCGGTATCGGCAAGGGTGGAAGAGTGCCCGAAGAGTGCACTGTTTCTCTTTTCATCCTTTGACCTGTGTCGCAGTCTGCCACAAAACCTTTCCAAAATAAGGTGTGCTTGAGTCGCTCATAAGGTGGTCTGATATTGGGAGGTGTACTATCCGGAAATAATGGAATGGCATGGTCGTGAGAGCGATGCAGTGGTAGTGTGATGGGTTCTAAAAATATGGTCGCATGTTTGTGGAGAATCTGTTGCATGTCTTGTGGGATTTCACCCATTGGATATGTGGATGGCTGGATGGAGAATAGTTGTGCAATGACCCCACGTGATGATTTCTTTAGCAATTTCTCCATGTCGTTTGAACTGATAATTTGAGGTGTTCCTGTCGAGGAGCCCTTGATGATGTGTGTTTGTCCATTCTGGAAGAACTGCATCCAAAGTTTAGCAAAGTTCCAACTGATAGTGCCCAACGTACTCAACCATTGGCATCCCAAAACAATATCACATCCACCCAAATGGAGGGCAAACATGTCCTGCTTGAGTTCATAGTCCCCTATCTTGATTTGAACATTGCAACACTTTCCTTGACAAGATAAGGTTCCCCCATTGGCTACCATGACCTCAAAGGAATTATAATTGTGGATATAGCAATTTGCCCGTTGAGCAACTCTAGGGTCAATGAAGTTGTGCATGCTTCTCGAATCCAAAAGGATGGAAAGACGTTGGCCCTTGAAACATCCTGTAACCTTCATGGTTTGAGGAGTAGTAATGCCTGCAAGGGCATGGATTGTAATTGATGTCTCAGGTTCCTGTTTCCCTTCTTCTTGTGGAGGAGGTGTTTCTAGAGGGTCCTCATCCTCATCACTCTCGTCAGCGGTATCAGGTTCTCCAACATCTATCAAGAACAATTTTTTGTGTGCACACTTATGCCCCTTGAAAAACTTTTCATCACAATTGTAGCATAATCCTTGGGCACGATGTGCATCCATCTCTTCGGTGGTGAGGCGCTTGGGTGCAGCAGGTTTATTATCATCTGGGTGTTGGGCTCTAGGGGGAAATGAAGGTCTATTTTGAGGAAACTTTGATGGGTGTCTTTGGGCAGAGAGTTTAGATTCGGCCAAACGAGCCAAACTGATAGCTTCCATCATAGTTCGTGGTTTCAACATTTTGACTTCTGCTTGGAGTTCCATCTTCAACCCACTGATATAACAACTCTGGAAGAACCCTTCACTCAATCCTCTTGTTCGATTGGCCAATTTTTCAAATTGAGCTTGGTACTCTCGAACTGACCCTGTTTGTTGTAGTTTGGATAAGGCTCCTGTGAAGTCCTCAAACTCACTAGGACCAAATCGAGTGAGTATTTGGGATTCAAAATCCTCCCAAGAGATATTTGGGTAGGTAAGACGCAACCATTGAAACCAGTGTAGAGCCTCAGATTCCAAGTTAAAGGAAGCCTTCTGGACTCGATGAAATACTGGTACATTATGAAGTCGAAAGAATTGGTTAACCCGACATAGCCACCCATCAACATCCTTCCCACTGAATTTGGGAAAGTCCAACTTGGGAATTCTAAAGGGTGTATCATGGTCACGATTCCTTGTAGAACTCTCGACTTGGTATTCTGATTTGGGTGGTTCTCTTCTCAGTTTGTTGTCCACTTCAGTCAATGCTTCTTCTAAGCGATTGCTAGTGGCCTCATGCTCTAGGCGAAGACCTTGGACTTCTTCCCTTATGGAGTGAAAAGCCAAGTTCAAGTTCTCAATGGCTTTTGTTAGGGACTCCAAGTGTTCTAGTTCTTTCTGGTGTCCACGGGTACCCTGGGCCATTTTTTGACCTTTTGTGACCAGTTACTAAAAATAGAATTGAATTTTTTTTGACTTACTATTTTTAGTAAGTGCCCAAAAAAGTGCTTGGGTGCTATATATCAAAATGATCAGCAGGAGGATGTGGTCACAATGAGCTATATCTCTCAACACTACTTTTTGGCACCCCAGACTATTTTTTTTTTTATCTCCTGTTTTGCTGAGTCTAACGGTGTTTACAGATTCTGATTCTGAGCTACTGAGCAAAAGTTGGGTACTGGAGCACTATCTAAAATTGGCCGTGTTTCACACTCAAGATTCTTTGTATTTTGCAGGTGACTGATATGACAGTTCTGTTCTGACTCTGAAGACTGTGAATTCTGCCCTGACTGTGCTAACCTCTCTCGACTCGATCGACTCGATCGTGGATCGCCATCAGTAAATTTTATCATATTCTCCGGAATTTCAACTTAAGTGTCACCCTCATGGATTATCCCGAATGCATGTCCCTTCTGTTATTTTTTTTTTTGTAGAGGACTCCTTTCTCATATGCTCACTTTTGAAATGCAGGTTTACGAATGGGGGTGTTTGGATTCTTATTTTTATTTTTATTTTTGCATTTTTTTACAGGTTGTAGTTTTAACAAAACCAGGGAATGCTAAGTATAGGAGTATGTACCACCCATAGGCCCTCTAATATACCGACAGTGACGAACAATAGTGCTCGGACCAATATTTCAGGCCACTACTCAAGGAGGATTCCACACATACCCTTGAGCACACTACCTACCTCTCTGACAATACGGGAGGGTAATCGTCCAGGATGTCGTGTCCCGTAGACTATGAGTAATACAAGGCCGAAGAGCTTCCTAATGGCTAAAAGTTTGTTTAATCCTAGATGGTCTCCCGATATACCTGAAGATACGTGGAAGCTCAAGTCCGTGCGCGAGTTCTGTCTGAGGCCTGGGTATTGGAGCCTGATCACCCCTCACTTCACTAGACGCTTTATGGGCTATCTAGCTTAGCCAATAACAACAGATCCTTCACGATATTTTAAAACCCCCGGTACAGGGTTTCTACCTACTCAACTAACAATATATTTTTTTGTTTTTGGTCTGGAAAAAAAAAAAAAACACTGTATTTTTTTTGGATTTTTTTTTTTTTTTAATAAGGAAAAATGGAATGGAAAAAACACACAGAATTTATACCTAACAGGCGGATTGGATGGCAAGAATCATTGCAGTTGCAGCAGAAATTGGCCCCCGGAAAGCGCTCTGATACCACTTGTTATGATCCTGCTATAAAATAAACTCAAATAACACACTCTCACACAATTGCTTGGAAATAACTCACATAAACATCACATTAATATAACAGAAATTTGCATAAAGAACAATCTCACAATAGGACTAAATCGCGGGCCTCTTCGAGGGGGCAACCTCCTTCAATACTTCATTAATTTTGCAAAAGATGGTTACATTGGTGCCCTTTTGGGTATTTAAGGAGTTTCCTTCCAAGGTTGGCTTACATGCAAAATGCCACCTGGATTACATGCATAATGCCACCCGAATTACATGCATAGTGCCACTTTGAATTACATGCACAATGCCACTCGAATTACATGCACAATGCCACTCGGATTACATGCATAATGCCACATGAATTACATGCACAATGCCACCTATCTACCATGTGTTACATAAAAAGGGTGCCATTTGTCATGGGCACTACCTAAGCTAAAACTTAGAACATTACAAAATATTAATCATGGGTACTACCTACGTTCACTAGGAATTATTACATCATGGAAGTTATTACATTAAGGGTTAGGATGAGATCCTAACAGCACCAAAGTCTTAAGACAGTTTCTTAAGCACTCTTTTACTTTTAACAATATTTCTATAAATGGGACTAGCTTGACAACCGAGTGAGCAGCGACTCCATGAAATGGTCTATAATAGCGACAATGTCCTTTGAAATTATTGTTAGAAATCTCTTTTTATTTTTTATTTTTTATTTTTATTTTATTTTTATTTTTTTATCACATTTCATCACAAAAAACCAATTTGTTACATCAGATTATTTCATTTAAAATATTACAAGCATGACATTCAAATTATAATATTTCCAATGACATAATTACATGAATTATCAAATCAATCAATCAAACATAAAAGCATCATAAGCATACACATAATACAAGTCATATGATCAAAACTATATCACCTCATATATATATCAACAACCGTATATGTACATCATCAAATCTGGATTGGTATGCCACAATCTGTACCTCGGCATACTCAATCCTCTATCAAAATAATAATCATATAATACAATGTCAGTCCAGCCCTCTAGCCTCGAGAGCCCCTCAAGATCTTTGCCTCATCTCCTCCCCCGCCTTGAGGTGGACAAGGTGGCCCCATCGTAGTCTGTGTAGTCCTAGTCCTTGATCGGGACGTGGTCCTCGATGACCCGATCTTGATCGGATCTGCAATGTTGACTTGCAGGGGTAGTCTATCCGCCTTTGGCACCAGCTGATAGTATAATGTCTAATAGAATGTAAGTTGGGCAATAGCCCATGTCAGCTCCCCAAAGCTCGCCCCTCCACCCCGTGCCCTGAGGCATGCAATCTCGTCTCGCAGCTGTGCCACCTCAGCTCAGTGGCGTGCAACCTCATCCTGTAGAGTTTGCACCTAGGCCTGGAGATGATCTCTCTCCACTCGAAGAGTAGCCATCTTGCTACTCTCTCCTGTGTCAACACCCTTGCCCTTATCGGGCGATGGTGGCCTCTCCCTCTATGGAGATGGGGGTCTCACCTCCCTCCTCTCCCTCTACCACGACCTCTCCTATGCCTGTGCCTCCTCGGCTCTCTCCCGTTGTGACCCTGGGCTGCCTCCATCGTTGCCTGGCATCACCTCCCTATCTGATGCACAACTGTGTGTATCATAACCTGTACCCTCATAATTCGAGGAGGGCGTATGCCTGCGTACCAGGCATCGTAGCCATCGGCTACTCCTGTGTTGTCCCCATCCACTGGCTGGATGGGGGCATCATCTGCATCCTGGCTCCAGAATCGCTACATTTTGGAAGCCTCGCTAACTATAGTGTTATCCCGAATAGTCTAGGAAAACTCATAATCCCTCAAAGATGGGATCCCCTGCTGTAGACCAAACTGCCTCAAAACTCGGTCATAGCGGTGGAGCTCCACCTCTCCTCTCTCCATCCATAGTCAGCAGACTCGCCTGATGTGAGCCAACTCCTATCCATCCTCGACCCACCCTAGATGCTCCCTCCATGGTCTCCAGGTGATCTAGTCTAGGACTAGGTCATCCAATAGTCTCTGGGACATTGAAAGGTCAATCCACCACTGTGACCCTCTTTGGAGCCACTAGTAGAAGACTCGAGGCCTCTCCCCGTCAACCCTTGTTAGAGGAAGCCCTATCAGCCTTCGCACTACAATGTGCTCCCAGCACCAAACCTGTAAGAGCGATGTCATGACCAGACATCAGCCGCCCTTGTACATGAACCCATATAGGATCCTGTACAATCGACATAGAACATAACTGCCCCAAGAGAATCTATAGCCATGATCCCGCATATCATAGATCACATATACGAGCATCCATGGCACCTTGCACCCACTCTGGTGGCACAGCAGAAGTCCACCAACTACTCCAGCTAGTACTCGTGTGAGCCTAGATGCCCCAGGCATCTGACGTAGTGCCTCGATATTAAATTTGCCCTTCTCTAGGGTGAAGCTCGGGTCACCGCACAATCGTCCCATAGCATGGCCCTGATTGGCCGTAGGAGTAATCATCCGTCCTTGAATGGGGATTCTCAGAATCCTCCATACATCCTCTAGTGTGGGAGTCATCTCCCCTGTAGGTATCCAGAAACAGGAAGAACTCGGATACCATCTCTCTGCTAGGGCTGTTAGTAGCCCCATATCGATAGATACTTGTGGCATCTTCGCCACATGCTACAAGCCGACCTGTGCCAGTTGATCTCGCTCTGCCTGTGTGAGAGTGGCCAAGTCATCTCTCAACCCTTCGTACTTCCATTCCCTGCTCTTTAGTAATCCTCTCTGCAAACATAAACAACAAAACAATTAACAATCATTAATAAACAATTCAAGTAATTAATAATGCAAGTTAAAAATCAATTTTGTTTTGCAATTGATGATATCGCCCACTATTGGACGATATCGTCCCAAATTTGAGCAACATCGTCTCCAATTTCGCAAGTCGAAATCGTCTCTAATTTGATGAAATCATCCCCCTTTCGATGATTTTGCCCTCGGGCAAAATTGCCGAAATTGAGACGATTTCGTCGAAATCGAGACGATTTCGTCCCGACGATGTCGACGGCCCAAAAACGGCTGCGATGCTCAAAAATCATCTAAAATTTACCTACAAGGCATGTAAATTCAAATTAAAGCATCCTAGTTAAGTCTAGACTCTTACCCATAGACCATGTCGGACCTCTGTCGATCTATGCGTTGTCTCCACCATTTTTGCTTCAGATCTCTAAAAACCAAAAAATGAACAGTAAAAATGAATTAGGGTTTTACCCTATTTTTCTTAATTTTATTCAAAAATAATTTTTTTCTTTTTCGTGTTTTTACCTTAAACGTTCGATTTGGGTAAAAACACGGAGGGGGCACCATAGTCAGCTGTCGTATGATTCGACCAAGAATCGTCGCCTAAAAATGGGAATAATTTTTGCTTTCTCGTAGATCGAGAAGAACTCATCTTTAACGCATTTTCTTCAAAAAATTCGCTAAAGAGGGGGAAAAATGTAGCACCCTAAAATTGGCGCAGTAAAATTACAATAATTACATTCACCTTAGTAAATAAATTAAAATTCAAATTTAACCTCCCAAACTTCCCGTTAATCGCCGGGTAATCCGTTTCCTCCTTTTTCATGCCATTTTTAGAGGTTGTTTTGACCGTTTGATGATATCGTCGCCGATCAAACGATATCGCCCCAGATCTAAAGATTTCATCTGGGCTAGGACGTCCAGATGATCTTGTCGCAAAACTGATTTTGCAAAGTTAGCTTCTATTCCAACGGGTCTCCAATCTAGGCAGAAATGCATCTGCGTCGTTAAGGACCCTCCCCCGTTGGAGATCTCCCAAATTGGGATGATCTCCAACCTCCTAACTACTCCCCTAAGCCTATTTAATCCTAAGCTATTCCCTTAGCACCCCCCATGGCTGAAATTCTCTGCAATTTAACTCCATCTATGCTGAACTATCCCAATTTTTCATTTGCACTGGTCCCATACCAATTTTGTTGCAGGTACATCACTATTTTTCAGCCGAAGCCAGCACACATCGTCATCGACGAACCTGTTCAGATCAGAGGCGAACCTGTCCAATTCGGGATGATTTCGTACTGATGCGAGACGATCTCGACTGTAGTCCATATTGAGGCAATCAGTGCCTGAAGTTTGCATTTCTCAACCTTTTCTTTGATGTGTTATTCTGCAAATTAGATAGTTTATTCAGTGTTTATGTTATTTTGCATTTGGAGTTCACCCATTTAGCTTAGATTGCATACTAAGTTCATGATTTGTCATTAGAATATCGTAATCTGCTTGAATTTCTATTCATAACTATTACTCAACATTCATACAATCATTTGGTGTTGTTTTTCTCTGTTAGCACAGTAGTATTCGTTGCATCTTGTATCTGTTTTTCTGCTTGCAGGTCTCTAATGAATTCGTCTGACGAATTCGTCAGATCTCAGAAGATTCTGTCAGATCTCAGACAATTCTGTCAGATCTCATATGATTCTGTCAAATTCCAGACGATCCTGACTACTTCAAACATCAGAATCATCACCAGACATCTGAATCAGGTATTCCTCATTTGTATTTTGTAAATTCTCTGTTTTATCTCTTTAAGTCTATTTTCTGTATTCATTGAATTTGCATTTTCATGTAGGTTAATCTAGATTCATTTGGCAAAACCTAGGATATGAATGCTTAAAGTTAAAAATGAACACATTAAAACACATTCCAAACCTAGGCGTGGAAACTGCCCTCAAATGTTTCCTGGTGAACCCACCATCCGTCGAAAAATCATCAAAATACACCTCCCTTGAGAGGCGGGACCTTCGCAAAGTCCTCTCAGTCCTAGGTACCGTGACATCCTTTTCCCATCCTTCTTTCGGGCACGGATCCAATAGCCTGAAGGTAAGGATGCAAAAAATTTGGAGCGATACAATGAATATGTGTGGATCCACGTATGATTTAATAATGCATAGTATAATTCATAATTATTTATTGTGAAATTTTAATTAAGTTTATGGTCTAAGACTTATTCTACATTCTAACTCTATCTACTATGTTTTGGGGGGAAGATATTTAGGGACTAACCTTTCAAAGTGGGCCTTGCCTATGGAAGGTTAGTATTAACATCCTCCCCTTTCTCTACTATACTTTAACTTCAGTAATCTACTCTCATTTAATTAATCTAATACTTAATTATTTCATGGTTACAGGAAAATAGAAGAAATGGAAATTACCAAAGTGAGCAAAATGTAAAGAAATTATAAGATACAGTTACCATATTATGAAGAAAATATTGTTGCTTTATTACTAAAAATTCAAACGTACATGGTTGCGCATCCAACTTTCAAAATTGTATCTAGAAGATTACATTAGGAATAGTCACAAATTAGACATTTTTTCCATTAGCTAGCTAGACATTTTCAAAGGTCTCCCTATGTAATTTATATTATGACTTAGACAATTCTAAATAAACTCTTCCACATATTTTGCCATGTGGAGTTGTGGACTTTATAATGTGACAACTATGCACTAAAAAAAATAATCTAAACTAATGAAATTCCTAATTCTACTTGGACTCAATAAACATCCTAAGTGGTCCAAGTGGCATTTTATAAATGCACTTAACAAAACTATACTAATTTGAATATTTTGCAAGATGTATAATATAATCATATGTCCTTTATTCTTGGAAAAGACATAACAATATTGCATCTAAATCTAATCAACCTAACAATATTCCAATTATACAATGTTTACAGAATAAAGTGATAACAACTTTATTAATCACAATATCCTCATGAATAATGTGTGATAAATCAACTAATCTAAGGTGATTGTAATCATATATTGCCATGTAAGAGCGCCATGTTTTCGTTGATGTGGCATACGACATTGGTAAAATCTCTTCGATAACTGTTGGTAAGAGTTATCTTCAATAACAATCTTCAATAACGACCTTTTGTAACATACTTTGATAACTATCTTTCATAACATACTTTAGTTACCATATTCTATAAAAATAATCAACCACTGTTCTGTCATCGCATCTAAAGATTCCTTGATCCTTTGTCCTTATGTCCATCTTCTCATGTCCAAGGTATATCTCGAGGCTTGCGCTGCTGCATCATGCATCTATGGAACACCCTTCAATACTTTCCTGCATAATTACCCATAACTTGGACATATTTTACATAAAATGCACACATTTGTCAGATTTATCTGCATTTATATTTTTACTGATAATACACAAAAATAATTAGAAACTACTACCTTAAAATACATTATAATCACAAATTAAATATAAAAAATGAAACAATCTACTACAAAAATATGTGCCAAATAATCACTCATCATTTTCCCCCAAACTGAAATATATGCATGTCCTCATGCATGGGAAGAAAATGAGACAAATAGAAGCTTACAAATTTTACACATATATCAATTATCATCAGCCAAATATTTGCAAATAAATGAAACATTAAAATCAATCAAGATTTATGTTTTTTTTAGAAAGTCATTTGCAAGATCATGAAACATAAATCATAATTATTATTTAAAAAAAAACAAATACATCATCAAATATTATCTTCAAATACCATTGGTAGCAATACTGAGGAACAAACATTTTAAGAGATAACTAAAACATAAGTTATCATATTACAATATAGCACACAGTTTCAATTAGATATCTACAACAAAATACAATGTTTCAAATTTTTCTAGAATTATTCTCATGACAACATAAATATTACAACATCTATCAAACATATCAGAAACATGATATTTGCAGTTGAAGATAAGATATTCCAGGTTGTCATATATTATTCTTATAACAATACAAAGTCTCATAAACCATTTAAGCAGATTAGAAAATGATGACTTCTGAAATTCCTTATAACAGAAATAATTTCATCAATTAAATGTAGAACATTTGATCATTTTTAGAAAACAATTTTTTTTTTGCAATAGCACAATATCATAACAATCCTTAGCAAAAAAATGATTTTTTTTTTCAATTTATTTCACTGCAGTAATGTACTAAAACTGTGATCATAAAACATCAAACACTACATATACAAAACAGGTTCAAATATAAAATACTATTTACAACACAAAGATATATATATATATATATATATATATATATATATATATATATATATATATATATATATATATATATATATATATATGTTACTAAAATATCTACAGATAGAAAACATTAAACATGTTACAGATAATAATATACAAATCAAATATTGAAGTCTAAAAATCATAAAATATTAATAGTTTTTTTTTAGTTCAGTTCATCTGACTTGTGTCCGTTGGGTGGATATTCTTGATGATGGGGGTCTTTTTGGTTGTAGCTTTCATTCTTATTTCACCTTTTGTACCTGCTTTTTGGCTTTCTGGTCATCAACTGATGTCTCAACCATGACAGTTTTGATATGTTCAACTTCAAGGGAATCCTCTCTACTTTGCATCCTATGTTTGAGAAGGTATAGGTTTATCAACCGATGCAACAATGTTATCTATCACTGCATTAATTTTTGGAGGCATACCGACACTTAAGACAAGATTATCAGGTGCATTTCCTATCTTGGTGGAAGGAATCAATATTTTCAATTGATTATGTTGTGTCAGACTGATGAACAATTAGGAGCTCTCTTCCTCAAGAATATTAGAAAATTCAAAGGGCTTGTTGGTGTGGACTGTTTTGCTAAAATTAATATATTTTTTTTTTCTTTTTACCAGTGGTGGAGCTTTTATTAGGGGAAGCATCGACAAATGGTGGTCGATTAACATAATCAACAGGTTTCATCACCCTATCCATTGAGAGTTGCTTAATCATATCTATTTGGAGGGCAAGGGCTCATTGAATTAATTTTGAATGTTTTGCAAAATCCTCCCTTAATTTATCGATTTTTATTTGTAAAAAGATATTTTATTCCCGCAAATGAGACAGGGTTTCAATAGCTAATTTAGGTGCAGGTAAGTCAAATTCATGCACTAATGTATTTCCTTTCTCAGGGGTTTCAGGAGTATGCTTTTGACGCCAAGCCTTTCATGCAAGATAAATTGGTTTAACATTTTTGATAGGTCAGCATTTCCATTTTGGAGATTTAGATTCCTCCTCATGACTATCTGACTCATGGTTTCCCTCAAATAGACTATCTTCCTCAAGCTCATTTTCAGTCGACTCGAAGTATTCTGGAAGGTTTGATTCTATGACTATTCTATTCCAGGCTATTTTAAATTTGTGTGTTTTTTTCAAAACTATCAATTTAATAAGGCCATGGTGTGTAAGTAGATGTAATTTAGGCTTTTCTTGAGGATTTTTAGGTTGGACACAGATAACAATAGACTTTAGATACTGAAATAGGAAATACGGTAGATTGATAACACAATCATTATTTTTTGGGAATTTTAGATTCATAAACATGTGAATATGGTAGGCTGCACAGGTGGACATATGTCCTTCTAGGGTGAAGAATTTGATAATTAAAATGACGACTTCCTACCACATGAGAGGGAGTGATGTAGTAGCAACACCCTTAATCCACCCTTATTTATCTCGAATAATGGTGCATTTCTCTCCAAATTTTCCACTAGCTAGGTGACACTTTTAGAGGGGTTTTTATAGTATGGCAGTCCTACCTCTGGTAAACCTAACACTTAAGAAATAATGCTTGGGTTAAGATTGATTTGGATGTCTCCAATGCGGGTAGTCATTTTTGTAGGGTTACAATTTAGGATAGATTGTTTGGCCATCCCTTGGTCATGCCCTCTAAATTTAGTGAGGGCATCCCACCATCTAGCCCTTTGAAACAATTTTGTCACAAAATCACTAGGATTCTGTGTTTCAATAGACGAAGGTTCACTACATTTTTGGAACACATAATGGGGTATGGCTCTTCGGGTAGAAATTTTAGAGTTTTAAGAGCTGAGAAACCTGCAATAATTTTCATCCGCACATAGAAAAACAAATTTTATAAATTTTTACAAAATAATTCACTATTGGACTTAATAAAAATATACAATTCAGACTTAAACAAATAATCATCTTCATTTAACAATTTTTGACAAGTTTATCTTTGAAAGAAACTGATAGTTTCTTTTATCGATATAGACGGTATATGACTATGACCTATCTTCTGCATATTTCCTAAAAATATTCACTAATTGCTCCCTAATAGACACATTAATCCAAATCTAATCTTCTACATAAATTTATTGAAAAATTATTCACTAATTACTCCTATAGCAGAATGATTAGGACATATATATATTTTAAATATTTAATCCTATGACTAAAAATAAAATGAAACAATAAAATATTACCTGTCATTTTTGCTTTTCCACTATGCTAGAATTATGTCATCCTATGTCATAATTTTTGAGTTATTTCATCCTTATTTTCAACAATTCCATCCTTATCTGGTGTTCCCCCTTTCAAATATTGATTCAAAACTTTTAATTTGGATTTGCTAATTTTTTTTGTAGAGTTTCAGCTAGGTTGCTGAGTTTTCATTTGGCGCTCACTACATTCTACAGAAGGAAATTAAATTAGGGTTTGTTTTTCCTATACATCATGTTTTTGCCATGCAGTAAATCATGACCATTTGTTTATCCTAAATTGATGACAACTACTCTTATCATGGCTTTAGCAAATCACAACCCTCGATTTCTGTTTCAATCGATGGTTAAAAATGTGAATCTACATCACCTTCATATAATTGGTTGGAAATTATTTTGTGCCAACATGATGAAGCTTCTAGACCTAGTTTTCCTTTAATTATAACCCTCCATGTAATTTTTAATCAATGGTCATCGTTGTTCATCTAGGGCAGTGTTGGCTATTGGTTGCATGTGCCATGTGTAATCATCATCATCATCCTTTTGCTAAGTTTTTACCACCTCTTTTACATGGAATGGTAATCGTAGGTTGGCACCGATAATTACTGCCTTCTTAACCATTGGCGTAACAAAAATTAAAAAATTATTTAAATTTCACATAATGATGCGTATGTGGCATGCATTCATCAAAATTTTCAAGTTTTTACCCGTGTCTATATAACATGTGTATTTTCCCTTACCATAGTGTTTTAATGATGTGTATAACAACTTCTATTAACTCTAGCATCCATGTGTATTGGTAGTTGGTACCTTTGAAACTTTACATTGATCTTTCATGCATTCATAGAGAGCATCTACGCTTTTCGAAGGAAAGTTAAAGATAGGTGATACGTGGCACCGTATCAAGTGTGTTAATCATATGCTAACCTTAACACAAGCTTTCGACATATTTACTAATGTAAGAATTTTTCAAAGTTTAAATTTTAATTTTGATACCTTAGTCCATATGCCAAAGGTATTAAAATGATGTTATAAATATTTGTGTAATTTTATCTCCCCAAACCTTTATGAATGCCATTGAAATTTTATGTCACATTCTTTTATATTTAGCATTGACATGTTCTTTCATATTCTCGGTTGACACATTATGTCATGTTCTAAATTGCCATGTGTTGCTCATATCAAGGGCCAGTTTTAAATATTGAAACTTAGAAATATTTCATGATATGTCTTACGGGTATCATCTACAGATGGTGTTTACAGAAGATTACTATAGAAGATTGTTACATAAGATTATTACATAATATTATTATAGAAGATTACTACATAAGATTATTACAAAAAATTACTACTAAAAATATTTACGAAAGACGTCTACATAAGACATCTATGGAAGACTTCTATAGAAGACCTCTACGGAAGACATCTACGAAAGACATCTATAGAAGACATCTATAGAAGATATCTACAAAAGACCTTTACAAAATATCTCTATAGAAGACCTTTACGGAAGACCTTTACAAAAGACATCTACAGAAGACCTCTACAGAACTGTAGTTGTTAGAGTTTAAGAAAATACTTTACTTGTTTCTTCCCCCCAAACTGTATTGTGAACTTTGTATACCTTTATTTACTTCCCCCAAACTATAATTTTGGCTATATAGCCAAAACAAGATGAAGGGTGTTTTATTTATATTGGTGGATAATATAATAATAAATTTTATTTATGGGGGTTTATTATAATTCTTGTGATTGTGCTTCTTGAATTTCATTCAATATCCAAGTGAGAGAAAAAAATAATGATTATAAAGCTTGATATCAATCATCAATGTATGGAAAAATAGATATCTATCAAAGACTTGGAGTATTTTCAATCATTTAGAAAAGTGGAATAGATATTATGATATTATGATGGCTTCTGTTAAGAGATACGATATTTTGAGAGATAAGAGCCATATTTTTGTAGGAGAAAATGAACCATAGTATTTTCATAGGAATTTGCTTCTGAATTTTGCCTGCTTATGATACGCTAGACTTATTTCTCAAAGACTTCAAACATCCTAGTGACTTTGAAACAAATTCATCTATTCATTTCATAAATCAACATGGTGTTAAAGTTATCCTAATATTTTCAAGATTCTCAAGCATCAACTATGTGTGGAGTGAGTATTCATTTCCCATTATGACTAAGGATTGAGTAACAACAAAGATCACTTATGGTAATAAGCTAGCTTATCTATCAGCATCCATAGGTCTTGTCCAGACTTAATGCTACTACTTAAGGATACCTTATTTTCAGACAAGTTTCATTTAACCCATTGTTGTAATGAGGATCACCCCATGGTTTTTGAGATACTAAGAATTCCAGGGATTCAAGCTCTTTTACCCTTCTTTGACTTTTCTTGGGATACTTGCTCATTTTGAGAGGGAGAAAGGGATTTTTATTGCTTTTTTGGATTCTTACCTATTTTATGAGAAGCAAGAAGATGCTTTTGGGATACTTTCTCAATTAGATGAGGAGTAGGGAATTTTTTTTTTTTATGAAGGAGTAAGAAATTTGGGGATTTGGATTCCCAACCACTCTAGTAAAGTCCTGATGGGAATTTTATCCTATCCTTACTATTCTTCTCCTTTTTATTTCTTTTTAGGGATGAAGGGTGAGCTTGTCCTTTTGCCAATTCATTAGTACTCTAGACCATGCACATAGATGGATAAGCAAGGGAAACTATTCACTTATGGCAATAGTAACACATGAGTTAATCTCTCCAAATATCACAATGTTTTTATATGTTCAAATGTGTGTAGTCCAAGAAAAAGTTTGATTGACTAGGAGTAACTCATAACATAAAAATAGTGCTTAACTTTCAACAAAAAATTTCTCAAAAAACTAGGCTTGTTTGAGTGATTGAAAAACACCTAGATTTTATCTAGTAAATAAGGTATTATGCAACATGTGATAATCATGTTGTGGAAGGAGGAGAGGCTCTGTAGGTGACTTCCTATGGAATTCTTGTTCCATTTCCCTGTATCCCTTCCCTGGCCCTGTCCTATGTCCCTAATCCTATCCCAGCTTCCTTGGCACTTCCTTAACCCTTCCTCCTTGGAAAGATAGTGTTGCAGATGATCTCCTTGCAGATAGAGATCATTGATCCAATGTTCTGCCTTTTCCTTACCCTATGGTGGGGTTTTTATTTGGTTCTTGGGTCTTGGGATGGTTTTGGGTTCTTCCCTGGGACTTTCCCTGGGTTTTTTGGGTTGTTTAGGATTTTTACTTAGATTTCCTAGTTTTTTCTAATTTTTTTTAGGTGTCTTCTTGACGTTTGCCCTTGGAGGATCTTTAGTTGTGAAATACTAGGGTTGTGGGAAAGAGGCTTCATGAGTAGTTTTGCATAGCATCCTTTTGGTCTTGGGGAGGACCATGTGCTTTCTTCTGTGACTCTACTCTTTGGGATTGATGTTGTGGGTCCAATGGGATTTTAGTTTCTTTCGTGGCCTACCTAGGAGGGCCTTTGGTTTCCTTACTACTGTTTCCTTGTAGGACTTCCTCATCTATCTCTTTGAAGTTGTTCATTGGTGGTGCTGAAGGCTATCTAGGATTTCTAGCTACATCCTTTCTGTCTGAGCTCTATCTTCTACAACTAGGCTTCCTCGTGACTCCTTCCTCTTAGGTTCCTTTGGAACTTTCCCATACATTTCCTACGGTGTGCTATTTTGCTTATGTTACTTCCTCTACTGGGCTGGCATCTTTGAAGGCTTCCTTATTCACTACATGAGGACTTCATGGCCTGTGGAGTTCCTCAGAATGCTAACCCACTTTTTAGGCTTGTGATCCATTGCATGAGGATTTCGTGGCCTGAGGAAATCCTCATATTGCTGTTCCATATTTCAGGCTTGCAAGGGATTCGGTTTTTTCTTAGTTTGAGTGATCCTATGGCATCCCTGGTTGCTTCCCATCCTTTTTTAGGTAGGATTTACTATAATTTTAGTTTCTCTACTCCACCCTTTGGTGTAGGGTGGTTTTTCTACATTTGACTAGTTTTCCCCTATGTGGGAAGTTGTTTCTCTCATGGTTTTTGGTTTCCCTTGGGTGGTTTGGTGCCTATTTCCTTTTCCTACCCTTGGGATGTTTCAAATTTAAATTTAGGTGCCTGTTTCCTTTTCCCACCTTTGGGAAGTTTCAAATTTGTTTTTAGGCAGGTTTTTTTTGTTTTTTTCTATCACCTTCTCCTTTCCCGCCTGGCGGGATTTTCAAATTTTGTTTCGCACGTTTTTCCTCACTACCTTCCTGAATGCTTTCCTAAAGGTGTTCCTCAAGGCTTTCCTCAAGCCTTTCCTGATGTCCATCCTTGGACTGTTCCTCTTGAAGTTTGATGTAATTAGGTTTTGGGATCCTTGATAAAAACCCACTTTTAATTCAACTTAACTTACCAAAAAAAGATAATCATTCTCTTACAAGATTTTTAAAGAAATATCCTTTTGTGTTATTTTTGAAACATTGAGACTGAAATTTTATGAGAATAAGATAGAAATATTGCAAATATAGAAACTTCATTATGAAACAAAGGAAGCATAATCCTTTATATATATATATATATATATGAGAGAGAGAAATTATTATTCAATAGATGTTGATTGCAGTTCAAATATACATTGCAAATCAGCCTGTTGCTTAGGGTGGTGTATGATTTTTTTTTTTTAGATAGTGGCTTCTTGTGTAGCTTAAACTTATGCCCATTAAGTAGTGATTTTCTAGTTGAGTTATCAATAGGCTTTCAGTTTTACTACACCTTTTCCAAATATTTTCTAATTGAAATTTTCATGATACTATATGTTTGTCTTTCCACTTTATAATTTCATTGATTCAGTCCTATATAATATCTCTAGTTTATTTCATTATTATTATTTTATTTTATTATTAATATATATATATATATATAAATATATTTTATTTTTATTTTATTTTATTTATATTATCATTTCTAATAATAATAATAATTTTTATTATTTATTTTTATTTTATTTTTTATTTTTTAGTAATAATTCCTAGAGGTCTATTGTAGTAGGACTTTCTTAGATTGTTTTCCACCATCTAGCAACTTATTATTTTATTTTATTTTCTCTCTATTTGGTTTTGGTTTTGTTTGGGTTTTGATTTTGATTTTCTATTTTTAATCCCATTGTTGTAAATTTTAGATACAAATCACAGAAATTGAGTTTATAACTATCCTTAATACAACAAGGAACAATTGAAATAAAATTTCACAATAATCCTAATGTTTTGCTAAAATTAGATGTGACTCATGTTCCTATGAATATTTATACAACCAATCTTAGCACATTAGGAGAAAAATGAAATACTGCTGGAAAAGTAAAATTTACTGAAAATAAAAGGTTAAACTATTGTTGTTTGTTTGATTGTTCAAGAGAGTTTTATTATGGCTGTGTCACTTGGCCATACCCACTTCCTACTTTTGACAGGGTCCTAAACCAATATTTAGGTTTGTTTTAGTATGTGTGTCTCACTCAGGCATACCTACTTCCTACTTTTCTCACAGGTCCTAAGTCAAACTAAATAATAATAATCACCTAAAGCTGGAAAATTTGCAGGAAATAATTTTTTTTGAAATAAAAGGTAAACTATTACTATTTCTTTGATTATTAGAAGGGTTTCACTATGGTTGTGTCACCATACCTACTTTTTGTTTTTATTGCAGGTCCTAAGTCAAACTAAATAATAATAATCACCCAAAGCTGGAAAATTTGCAAGAAATAAAATTTGTTGAAATAAAAGGTAAACTATTACTGCTTATTTTATTATTAGGAGGGTTTCACTATGGTTGTGTCACTCAACCATACCTACTTCTTACTTCTGATAGGGTCCTAAGCCAATTTTAGGTCTATTTCAGTATGTGTGTCTCACTCAGGCATACCTACTTCCTATTTTTCTCGTAGGTCCTAAGTCAAACTAAGCAATAATAATTACCCAAAGTAGGAAATTTGCAAGAAATAAAATTTGCAAAAATTGAAATTTGCAGGAAATAAAATTCTAATTAAGAAAGCAGTAAAATTGATTCCTCAAGAGAAATTAATCTGATAACTTTGAACGAAGGGGCTTATTGGGACCATCTCATGCCATTCTAACTCATATGCATGCCAAGGACTCATACATACCTCTTTCCACATACAAGTAAGCCTCACATTTTTGCACTGCCAAACAACTTTTTTGATTAACCACTACGACGCTACTCTCCCCAAAAATGACACCAAAATTATTAGTTGTAATAGCTTACATTTAATTTTGTCAATCCGAGGGTAATCAAGGTTAGATTTAAAGAGTAGCAATCCAGTATAGATTGTACCATAGTAATTAATTCTAAGCTTGATTTTGATCTCTTTTAGTCTCAGGTTTTGTAAAAATTAAAGTTTACAAAAAGTAAAATAAAATAAAATTATGTTTAAACTAAATATGCAATTTAGACTGTCTATATAAATATGTGTGGATCCACATATGATTTAATGATGCATAGTATAATTCATAATTATTTATTGTGCAATTTTAATTAAGTTTATGCTCTAAGACTTATTCTACATTCTAACTCTATCTACCATGTTTTTGGGGGAAGAGATTTAGGGACTAACCTTTTAGAGTGGGCCCTACCTCCGAAAGGTTAGTATTAACCTCCTCCCCTTTCTCTACTCTACTTTAAATTCATTCATCTACTCTCATTTAATTAATCTAATACCTAATTATTTCATGGTTGCAATAAAATAGAAGAAATAGAAATTACGAAAGTGAGCAAAATGTAAAGAAATTATAAGATACAATTACCATATTCTAAAGAAAATATTGCTGCTTTATTATTGAAAAATCAAATGTACATGGTTGCGCATCTAGCTTTCAGAATTGTATACAGAAGATTACATTAGGAATAGTCACAAATTAGACATTTTCTCCATTAGCTAGCTAGATATTTTCAAATGTCTTCCTATGTAATTTATATTGTGACTTGTATAATTATGAATAAAATCTTCCATGTATTTTTCCATGTGGAGTTGTGGACTTGATAATGCGATAACTATGCACTAACAAAAATAATATAAACTAATGAAATTCCTAATTCTACTTGGACTCAGTAAACATCCTAAGTGGTCCAAGTGGCATTTTATAACTGTGCTTAGCAAAAGTATACTAATTTGAATATTTTGCAAGATGTACAATATAATCATATGTCCTTTATTCTCGGAAAAGGTATAACAATCTTGCATCTAAATCTAATCAACCTAACAATATTTCAATTATACAATGTTTATGAAATAAAGTGATAACAACTTTATTATTCACAATATCCTCATGAAGAATATGTGACAAGTCAACTAATCTAATATTTTTGTAATCCTTTATTACCATGTAAGAGTGTTATGCTATTGCTAATGTGGTGTACGAAGTTGGTCAACTCTCTTCGATAATTGCTGGTGAGATTTCTCTTCGATAACAGTCTTCAGTAGCTACCTTTTATAACATACTTTGGTAACTATCTTCCATAACATACTTTAGTTACCATACTGTAAAAATAATCAGCCATTGTGCTGTCACCATGCCTAAAGCTTGCTTGATCCTTTGTCCTTACGTCCATATTCTCGTGTCCAAGGTATATCTCAAGGTTTACACTATTGCATTGTGCATCTATGGAACACCCTTCAATACTTTCCTACATAATTACCCATAAATCAGACATATTTTACATAAAATGCACACATTTGTTATATTTATCTACATTTATCTTTTTATTGACAATACACAAAAATAAACAGAAACAACTACCTTAAAATACATTATAATCATAAATTAAATATAAAAAATGAAACAATATACTACTAAAATATGTTTCAAATAATTACTCATCACATTGTGGATGGAGTATGATTAACCGATAAAGGAAATCTGAGATGTTCATCAGATTAAAACCTCTTAGGTGGTTGACTGGGGCAACATGAAAAGTAAACAAATATTTGGAGTGATCATTGACAGTGAGGTATTTGAGGATGGGGATGATTACAAATGGCCACAAAATAGGTAGATATTAATGCTCAAATGCAATTACCTTCCACTTAAAGGTCTTACAGTAGTTTGGAAAACCTTTGAGTTTAGGATCCCAATTATGCCTATCCCTACGCATCACACACCTATTTGCAAGAAGCTTCATAACCTCAACCATCATCTTGACAGTAACTCGAAAGTGGTGATTGCGAACAATGACATAGCCATTATTCCAAGTATTGAAAAAGGCATCCATAATATCCTACTCAGCTCCCTTAAATTTACTAAGGAAAGGAATAAGACCTTGGGCTTCCAAGAAGGAATGGGATAGAGGGTCAAGCTACATATTTAAGGGTTCGAGCAAGGCCATGGAGATAGGGGTGAAGGCTAAGGGACACCAAAAGCTTAGGATAAGATTATCACCACCACTAGGGATACTTAAAGGCACTTCCTACCAGATAATGAAATTGAATAGACAGTGATCAAATTTAACAAGCTCCTTAGCGCAAAGGAATGATAGGTCATTGGTAAAACTAGAGCATTGGATGATGGGCCATCAAGAAAGGGCAATAGATAAACTTACCACAACACAAGAAAACCATGCGTCCAAATTAAGAAAGTTTCCTATTTGATATAGTAACTATGGAATTTGGAACTCAGAGACCCTCATAGGCTTAGGTGAATTCCCATAGGACCAACTTTGGAACTTAGCACAAAGATCATAGTGAATCAATAAATGCTGAAAAAAAGGAATATCAATTCTATCTATGTGATACAACATCACCCAATAAAAGAAACAAACCTCTCAGGGACGGTTTTGCATTTCCAAGTTGACATCAACAACATTAAGAATATTTTGAGGGACATTTGGTGTTATATGGACAGATTTTTGTGACTAACCCCAACATTGGTGAGTAAATCAGTAGACTTGTTAGCTTTCCAAAACACATGGCAAGTTGTAGTGTTGCTAAAATTTTGCATCAAGACCTTAGCTTCCTGAATAATAGTGTGCACATTCCATGAAGGAATTTTGTCATTGATGATAGAGTTTGTAACATTCATGGAATCACCTTCAATTTGTAAATTTCCCCTACAATATCTGAGAACTTCTAACCCTCTCCACAAAGCATGATCTTCAACATAGTGGTTAGTTTAGATGCCCAAAAACTCAACATAGGCCACTATGAGTCATCTATAGTGATCCCTGACCAGACCTCCAACACTTGCTACACCTGAATTTCCTTTAGAAGCATCATCATAGTTAATTTTAAGCCATCCTATAGGATGAGGTATCTAGTGAGCACCAATTCTATGATGAGGATTATGATTAGAGCTAGGACTATGGGGAATATTGAGGGATCATAATAGAGTGGACTCAAGGGCAAACTCAAGTGGTTTGGTGCAAGGGAAAATCTTAGAATTTTTAATAGAAAAGGTGATGTATTTGTTGACAATAAATATAGAGTCCTTGAGGGTGTTTAAAAATATTATAATATTTCTTTCGATCCAGATCTACCATAGGATATGATGGAGATAAAATTTCCACAATGAAGATAACCTAGAATTTTTGAAAGGCATGGGCCACTGGGAGAAAAAAAGAGCCAGGGAGTTGGGTTGGGCCCAGGAGATGTGAAAGGTGGACATGATATGATCCATGGAAGAGTGGAAGAAAGAACATTCCATAAATTTATGGTTGACAGATTTCTAGGCCACCAAACAGATATGGCATCTGTTAGGAACAACCACTCCTCTCTTCATGATATTATCAATAGTGAGGATCTTGTTTTGGATGAGTAACCAAGAAAATACAACTTTATGTAAGAGGTGTTTAAGCCAAACCAAATTGAAAGGAATGTGATAAGTTTGGGGATTGAAAGTCAACATATAAGCAAATTTTTTAGAAAAAATACCAGAGTTAGTTTCTTTCCAGAAAGGGGTATCATGAGATATACCAGATGTAATTACATTTTCCCTCAACAATATTGATCATTCTATGATAGCATTTGATATTTGGGCATCAACATTTGTAATATGGAGCTCTTTACATCTTTTGGGTTGGACTGAAGAGTCTATGAAATCAACCACCTTTCTACCTATGAGAGTATCCAACAAAGGCTACACCACTGAGACTCCATTGTTCTCACTAAGTGATTGATTAGAGATCCACCTGTCTATCCAAAAATATATCTTATTTCCTATTCCAAGCTATCATATGGTTCCCCTTTGTATAAGAAGTTTGGTTTGGAGGATTTATTTACAGAAAGTGGACCCAATTTTAGAAATATTTTCATCCATAAAATTCTAGATGTTAGTGTATTTATTATTGATGATTTAAATCCATTCAAGATTGCATTTTGTAAATACCTTCCAAGCCTGCTTGGCCAACAGTGCCATGTTCATATTACTAATTATTTTAAGACCCAATCGTCCTTGAATTTTTGGTCAACAAACCTTTTACCAGCTGACCAGATGAAACTTTTTTTTATCCTCTAAACCTACCCAAAGGAATCTCTTTTAAATCTATTAAATTTTGTTATAGATAGAAACTAAGGCTTTGAATATTGACATAAAATAAACAAGAATACTTTAAATATAGGCCATAGTGAGAGTGGCTTTGACTACTTGATATAGGAGGGCCCCTTTACAACCTATTATATTTTTATTGATTCTTTCAATAAAATTGCTCCACATAGACTCTTTGGAGCAACTGGTGATTGGGGGAAGCCCTAAACAGATAGTGGAAAACTCAGATATGACACATTGGAGAATACGAGCAATATTGACCTATCTAGATAGGGGGGTATTGAGAAAGAAAACTTTACTCTTGGTATAGTTTATATTTTTCCCTATAACCTCTTCATAGATATCTAAAATACCTTTAATCGAATTTGCTTCCCAAACTAAATCATGTGTGGCTAAGATAGTGTAATCTACGAACTATTAATGAGAAATGGATCTCATGTTAGAAGCAGCTTGAATACCAGATATTTTGCCATTCAAGAAAGTAGCTTTGAGAGCTCTTCCAAAGAATTCAAAAAGAATAATAAAGAGAATAGGGGACAAGGGATCCCCCTACCTAAGCCCTATGTTTCTTGTGAAGTAACCTATAGTAGACCCATTGACTAACACTGGGAACCAGGGGCTAGAAATGTAGTCTTGAATAAGTTTAACCCACTTTCTATGAAAATTGAATTTGAGAAGGACAACAAGTAGGAACTCTCGATTGACCCTATCAAAAGCTTTATTCATATCAATTTTAAAGACCAAGGTATCTTTTTTTTTTGCTAGTGACATAATGGAGGACTTCATGCAAAGTTATGATACCATCAGTTATAGATCTTCCTTTAAACGAAATGCTTTGGTAGGGATCTATTATTTGGGGAAGAAATTCTTTCACTTTGGATGCCATAGCTTTGGTTAGGATTTTATAAATCACATTACACAAATTGATGGGTCTAAAATCCACCATATATTTGCACATAGGCCCTTTAGGAACAAGATCTATGAAAGTAGAATTAATACCTCTAGGGATGAATTTTGCATGTTGGAGTTCAATGATGACCTTGCACACATCTTGCCCAATAATTTTCCAAAAGGTATGAAAAATCTAGGGGAGAAACCATCAGGCCCAGGGGCTTTATCAGGGTGCATAGTGAATAAAGCTTGTTTGATCTCATCCGAAGAAAGAGGCTTGATGAGCGAGAAATTCATTTCTAAAGTGACCAAGGCAGGAATGTGATTGAATAACTAATTCTTAGCCCGATCAAAATTTTGGGGATTGGTTCCCAATAGATCTTTAAAACAAGTAGAGGCTTCATATTGAATTTCAAAAATATCCTTAGCAGTGGAGCCATCACCTTTGGTCAATTTCCTGATTTTGTTTGAACTTCTATGCCTGAGAGTGGAAGCATTAAAAAATTTAGTATTTGAATCACCTTCCTTGAGCCAAAGGGATCTAAATTTCTACCTCCTAAATATCTCTTCTTTACCTAAAATGTTATGACACTCTGCTAAAAGTTGTTTCTCCTTGACTCTGATTTGATCATTGAGTTGTCCATTCTATATTTGTTGTTCAATTTTTTTTAGTTTATCCATAATCTACTTTTTGCTTTCAAAAATATTGCCAAAAACTTCCTTGTTCTAGATTTTGAGGTTTTCCTTGACAACCTTGAGTTTATGGAAAATTTAGAAATGAAAGATCCAAAAAAATCCTGCTACCACCAATCATACATTCGATCATGAAGATCAGAGTGCTACATCCACATGGCTTCAAATATGAAAGGAATATTGGAATTGGGACCTTTGTAAACTTCAAATAAAAGGATACAATGATTAGAGCCAAATCTCAGGAGACAAATGAGAGTAGCATCACCCATAACAAGAATAGCCTCTTGAGAAAGAAACAATATATCAATCTTAACTTGGATATGTTGATCCCCAACTCTCTTGTTGCTCCATGTGTATTTTTCTCCTTTAATTTGAATGTTCATTAATTCACTGTTAGTTACAAAATTATGAAAATATTCAATGCTTATGGATGGAGTGATATTTACCCCTTGCTTATCCAAGGGGAAGAGATGGGAGTTAAAATATTCGACAAGGATCCATGGAATATTTTTGAAAGCATTCCTCATGTGTCTCAAAGTATCCCATAAGGTATTTCTACTGGTTGGATTGTTGGGGGCATAAACATTGGATAAAACCTAGGAATAATTATTGTCTTTGTAGTAGAATAAAATGTTTAGAACTCTGTCTGAAAAAGAGATTATTCTACCTTCAACTTTACTAGAATCCCATAGAAAAATTAATCCCCCTGGAGTGCCTTGAGTAGGGCTAAAATTGAAATAATTATTCTTCCAAATGGATTTAGCAAATTTTTGGATTTTGTTTTGATCAATATTTTTTTCTTGCATAATCATGATAGTGGGTCTGTATTCCTTCCTCAAAGTGCATGTAAGTCTCTACTTGACAACACTATTGAGGCCTCTCACATTCCATGAGAGGATCCTCATTTAGAAATTTTGGAAATTTTTTTGCCTCCCTTTGACTATTGTAAGGGAGGTTTGGGTCTTTTTGATTCATCTTTCTCTTGATTGAAAAGGTCCTGGAAAAGAGTATTTTGAATGCCATTGGCAATTTTTTTATCCGTTTCTTTATTTTTTTGGTCATTTATGCAAGGTCTTCCATTTTTTTCTCACTATCAAAATCAACAGAGGTTTTCTTGTAACTTTTGGTGTTGAGAGGGCTAAACTCAGGTTTGGCTAAGTTAGGGTTACAACTTTTAGAGTCGGTATTGATAGGAGTGGGACTACAATTTCCATTATTCTCTTCAGGGGTAGGCATAGGTTTAGAAGGAATATGGGAAGGTATAGATCTAGATGAGGAGTGGGTTTTCTCTTGTATAGTAGTGATGGGTCTAAGGATATAGACTTGTACAACAGGGTCTCATCAAAAGGAGTAGACTCAGAAATAAAAAATTTAGCTAGTACACCAAATTTATTGGGGAAAGCAAAGGGAGAGATAACATAATCTTGATCGTCCACCAGATCTAAAACTACAACTTGCTTCCCTTTAAGCATAGTTGAACTCAAATTATTTTTTTGGTAAGGCCTAGCATGGTTCTGCTTTCCTTGGAACTTGTCACCTGGATGCCCAACATGGGACCTGGAGCTAGCCATTTCTTTAGAGGGTTTGAGAGATGAATACTAAGCTTTGAGGTAACCTTGAGTCTTGGAACTCAATACAAAAATTGGGTTTATTATCATATTTAATAACCTGGCATCTACGATGTGTTGTAGACTAGGTTAATACAGGTAGGCAGTTGAGAATCCAAATTTGCATTAATGCATATTATTACATGAATCATGCAAGTTTGAGATTTAGTGACAGGATCGATAGCTACTAATTCTCCAATGGATTTAGCAATACCATGCAATATGTCTTCATACTAGAACTGGATAGGCAGATTTGGAATATGAATCCATATAGGAGCATAGTTAATGCTTTAATTTTTTGGGTTGAAATATTCACCCCACTTCCATAGAAAAAGACTTTTTTGACCATAAAACTAGGGCCCACCTATGATAATTCAAGAGACATCATCCTGGTTATTAAAGCAAATCAACAAAAAAACTCAATATAGGGCAACCAGATCCATGTTACCTAGGTTTCTCCACTTAGAAAATACCCACCACCATATGGACTCCATGTCATGTCTACCTCTAATAAATTTCCCAACTAGAGTGTGGGACTCAATAAAAATATATTCAGTCATGGTCTCATAAGGGATAACAAGATCTTCACCATTGTAAAATAAGATGTTGATATATCTTTTATTAGAAACAAATTTCTCCCACCCTTTCACTTTTTTAGAAAAATTGAGCAAGGAGGAAGCAATATATTTGGGGGCCCTGCCCTGTTTGTCTGGAGGGTATTTTACTCGAGAAGGTTTCACATTCTCTAAAAACCTTGTACCATCTAGTTTTGAATCAGGGCCCACTTTCTCATCATTGTATGCATTGCCTATATTTGATGATTTATGAGGGATAGTTATGCCTATAGAAATTTGAAAATTCATATTCCCACCTTCCCCTCACTTCCTTAAAACCATTCAATCACCTGAAACTACTCGTTCGCTTGCAATTTTTCTTTCCTCCATTTTTAACAAGGAACAACTAAAATACTAAAGCAAAGACTTTTAATTCATTAAAGAAATGGGTTTATATGGAGTTTTAATTAGTTAAAAGTATGGTATTTTAATTGATTAAAGAATATGGTTTTTGTAAGTATTTAATTAGTTAAAAGTATAGGCTTTTAATTGATTAAATAAAATAGTTTTTATAAGTATTTAATTAGTTAAAAGTATGGAATTTTAATTTATTAAAGAAAATGAATAGTATGGGTGTTTGATTAATAAAAAGTATGGGCTTTTGATTAATTAAAATAATTTTTATTGAATTATTCTATGCATCAGTAAATGATAAAGGACTTTCATTTTTAAAGGATAAAATGACTTTCCTTCTATGATGAAACAAATAGTAGATGACTTTCATTCTTCGATATTGAATGCACTTTGTATGATTAATGAAAGAAGTATGCTAGTATAGAAAAATGGAATATTGGGTGAAATAATAGGTTTGGGGAAACTATGGGGTTTCCTCTTGATGGTTTGATTGAATGATTTATGCATAATTACATTGTGTAGATTGTATAGTTACAATTTGGTATTCAATCTATAAATACACATGTTCATAAGTCACAACAAATGCATTTAGTTGTATGCTTCATGGAATATATGAGTTGTCATAATCCCTTAATACCATCAATTGAGGGATGGAGAAGCAAGAAGGACCAAGGAGGATACTTAGAACCAAGACATTTACCCTTTTGATTTATATTGTAGTGAATCTCTTTATAGAAATTTATTGTGGAGTAGACTCTAGCGTGAGTAATCTCCTTATTGGATATTGATGTAATACTCTATTCACTTAGTGTTGTGACACTTTTACCCTACTTGGTTTATGCAATGATTTAAATTAAGAATGGAAGAGGTATGTTTTACTTGCTATAAATAAAGGACCTATGATGTTATAGTTTCATAAATTATCATATTTTGTTAATGTTTTAGATAGAAATTACATCTTATTTATGTATCTTCGTTTGGTGATATTATAGATGTTATCCAATGTTTAAGTAGGTATAATTAATCACAACCTTTTACGGAATGAGAGAATAGGAGATATTAATCGTTTAGTGTAGTTTATATGTTTAGAAATGATATATAAAAATGATTATGCTTATGTGTTAGAAGTAGAAAAAGAAACCTAAGGGATTATGGGATCCCTTAGGGAGGAACTTTAGGTAATCTTATTTTTCAAGGAACTCTTCTAAAAACCTAAACTAGTTAGATGTACAAAAACATCAATTGATTAAGGTAAATTAATTTGGTTATCACTAAGAGTGATGGATGTAATAAGTTAGCTCATCATGGGGATGAGATTGATAGCTTATTTACATTATGCTTAGTGCACCTACATAGATAAACTTATGATAATGTATTGATGGGTGTACCATTTTGATAGAAAAAAGGGATAAGTTAACTCATTCATGGAGATGAGACTAATAGCTTATTCATAATACACTTAGTATACCTAAATAGATAGACTTATGTATGGTGTAGGGATGGGTGTATCTGTTTGATAGATTAAGGGATAATTTAGTTCATAGTGGATATGAGATAGAAATCTTAAAACATTATATTAGGGCTTAGATAACTTCATAGAATGACATACACTAGATAGGGGTATGTAAATCCCCATTCAATATATATTTGTAATTTTTTTCCTTAGTTTGTTATATTTTGGTGTTGTTACACACATTGCATGCTCCCCCATACTTCCCAATACTGGAACCCAGTATGAGGTATAGGGCACTAGATGCACTTACTCGATAGATACAATCATATGCCAAAACCACAATCATAGGGGGTCATGATCAACCTTCCAATAGTTGAGACATAACTTGCTTAGTGGGATCCAAAATTGAAGACATCTATCCTCTAATTAAGAAGTTAGACCATAGAGCATGGTCATCTACTTTCTAAAAGCACTCTATAGATTTCACTTGTCAACTCCACTAATAAATAATAATCCGAAAGAAGAAGCTATCATCTCTAGAGTGAGGTTATGGTGGGAATATCTATTTATAGGGTATTGAGTACAATGTAATCCTTGTATATTTTGGTAGTTTGGTAAAATTGAAATATAGAATAGCTTAATGGGCATACTAGATAGGGGTTTTATAGATATCTCTTAGTTGATTTTGTATTAAAAAAAATAGTTCTTTTTAGTTAGCTTTTGGGTAGTTACACATCTAGAAAATAAATACAATAGCACACTTATATAGATACTTCCTAAATACACTTTTCAATAAATATATAAATATTGCTAGTACATTGATTAGTCTAAAAGGAATAATTATCGTAGCTTAGTGTATTGGTTATTTCACTTGGCTTTCAGTGGGTTTTGAATGATATCTTGTAGATATCTATTGCGGGCCAACAAGGTTAATTTCTTTCCTACTTTTGTCACATGCCCGTGCATTTAATTTATCAACCCAGGGAGCTTCGTAAACTTGCGAAGGGTCTGAATAAGATTGCTTACAATACCACTTGAGATGAGTCCGCTAGTTCTACTATTGGGGGGTGTTTCAAACGGTTGTCAATCATTCATGCACTCCTCAATAATTTACGTAAAAATAATTAAATCTACAGAAAGGAAATATTCACACATTCCTGGAAATGAACCTACTGCAAATACTGGAAATAACAATGCGATAAACAATCTTATAAAAGCAGTAAACTAATCTAGAAAAAAACAGGAAAGAAATAGGGGAAGAAATACTGGCTTGGAGTGGGCCCAGGCTCCAATAGCTTCCTCCCAGCTGAACACGCACTTAGAACTTCTTAGAACTGTATTACAATTATCAAAGTATTACAATCAAAATATTCTATCTCCTCTCTCTATATTTCTATGTCTATATCTCCCTATATATTTTTAGAGAGGTCTGCGTGTGTTTATATAGCACACCCACAGAACTTCTGTTACAAAGAAGTTGTAACAGTCGATTCATCCCAGACTAAACTAAGACAGTCTGGTAAATGTAATCGACGTCTACTAAAACTGGCATTCGGTTCTAATGGTGGCATGTTCGCTGATTGGTTTGTGCTTCGCCTGGCATTGGTAGGACGTTCTCATACGTCGGTGCGATCCCCAATTTAGCTCTACATGACGTAGAGTTGGAACTGCACCAGTCGCTTTTGTCCACGTCGTGCTTGTCTGGTCAACGGGCGAAGAACAGGGGCGCCTTCCCTATGAGGAAGGTGCCTAAGTATATCGAGTGCCTTCTCTATGCGAAAGGTGCCTCACTACTATGGGCACCTTCCCAGAAGAGGAAGGCACTTATCTTCTATTGGTGCCTTCCTGTGAGAGGAAGGCGCTTTGCCTTCTAGTGGCGCCTTCTTGTCGATGCCTTCCTTATGGGAGGAAGGCGCTTGCCTTCTAGTGGCACCTTCCTTATGAGAGGAAGGCGCTTGCCTTCTAGTGGTGCCTTCCTTATGAGTGGAAGGTGCTTGCCTTCTAGTGGCGCCTTCCCGTCGGTGCCTTCCTTATGAGAGGAAGGCGCTTCTTTTCCTTTGGCACCTTCCTGGAAGAGGAAGGCGCTGGCCTTCTATTGGCGCCTTCCTGGGAGAGGAAGGCGCTTGTATTTCCTTGGCACCTTCCTGGAAGAGGAAGGTGCCTACTTACTCTTGGCACCTTCCTGGAAGAGGAAGGCGCCTACTTACGTTTGGCACCTTCCTGGAAGAGGAAGGCGCCTATATTTTCTGCATTGATCCCGAAAGAAACAAAGTGCCAGGTCCATAAAAAGACCTCGACTGATCCAAATCTAACTAAATCAACTGCAATTCCACAAAAACACATTGAAAACACTTGAATTAGATAACACGCATAATTTCATCAAATATTTATATAATCATTCATAAAAGTATGCAATCCTTATTATACAGCCGCATAATGATCAAGAAAATGTATACAAAATATGAGCATTTCTGATGCTCATCATCCCCCCATGCCTAACATATGCCATGCCCTCATGGCATCAAAACTATAGGTAGCCCTGTTGACCCCTCATCATTGCCATTTCTTGGAGGATTCGACTGTACCTGCGACCCGAGTCTGCCTCTTCTACGCATTGGCATCTGAAGGTGTGGCTCTTCTTTTCCTACGTGGAGCTGAGGGTGCGGCTGTCGACTGTCCTTTCCTCGTTCTAGCCACTATCGATGGTGATCTAGCCAACATCATCTCTACTGACTGGAATGCAGCTTCTATAGCTTGCCAGAGGTCAGCATCCGGAGGTCTGACCACTGCCAGAGGGATATCTGAATTATCCCTCCTGGAATGAACTACTTGGGCTTTGTATAATCTGGCTACTTCAGGAGTAAGCCCTGCATTCTCCTTTGCAATGGTAGCGGCCTCCAATTCGGGGCCATATACCCCCCATCATTCCAAATACCTCCTCATCATGGAGGGCCATCCCCGGGATGACCCATAAATATCCTAGAACTGGCTGTCCTCTACCGGATTGATGTAGATACCAGTGTCCCCCTGCATCCTCGAGGTTGCCTTCCTGGTCTCCTTGGCTACTATCATCTCTTTGAGCAGTCGTTCAAATTATTTTTGCCTCTCTATGAATGGCTGCATATCCCACTCATCCTCTTCTGGCTCGATGAAGGTCACCTTCACCTTCTTTCGAGCCATCCTGGGCCCTTTTCCTCTGGCCTCTATAGAAAATGTGGTGGCTCAAATAGGGGTTTTCCCTTTCTCCTTGGTGGACATCTTCTCGCTCTGAGGGGCCTGCCCTGGAGCATTCTCTTCACTCTGTGCTGTCATCCCTGGGGGTGCTCCTTCATCCCCTTGTCTATCCTATGTTGACCCCTTAGGTTCTTCTCCTCCTTCCTCAGGTCCGGGGAGTTCCTCCTTATCCTCTGGTCCTGTCTACTACTGGAGGCCCTCGTCCTACTCTGTATCACTCAGGACGATGATAGGGGGTATTGTGGGACTTCTCTCCCCTTCACTCCCAAAAATAGAGGAATTCTCCCCTACCTCCGGGCTGCTCTATCGGGCGTCCGATCAAATTTCTCCCGAAGAGAATACTCATTCGATAGATGTGGGAGAATTCATCGAGACTTCTTTCGCCCAGTCAGTTTGGGTCGACGCATCCCTTCTTTCCATTCCCCTATCCTGGAGTAGCTGGTTTTCCTCCCACAACTATCGGACCAGCTGCTCGAGCTGGGCGATCCATCCATCTCATTCTTTCAACTCCCCTGTATGCTTGTTCTGGCAATCCTCCAAAATTTTTTGGGCCATCCAGCAATTGGTTTGCCATTCGAGCACCTCCTCCAAGGCCGCGTCGACCTGATCATTGCTCCCAAAAGTCCCTACATCTTGTGGGCTCTAGTTTGTCAATTCCTAGAGGGTTTGGGCTACAACATCGACTTTCGGGTCACTCTGTTCTTCTTCTATCGAGAGGAGGAGTCACCATAGGCATTTCCTCCTAGGGACTAGTTCTGTCAATCGAAACTCGGCCTCACCGCTAATAAGCGGTGCTCCTTCCTCCTCACGCTCGGGCACTAGGGAATGCCCTCTTTCCTCTATGCTTTTAGGCACTGGTGACTGCCCTCTTTCTTCTATGAAATAGGGCAATGCCAATTGCTTGATACTCACCATTTCCTCTATAGGGCTTCCCTCTTCTTGCCCTGCTTTGGCAATAGTATCCTGTTGCCTTTCTTGGCTGCCATCTCCCTCTGCGTCGGGGTTCTGCCTCTGCTTGCATGGCAGACCAGTGCCGATATCAGTCCATGGTGGGCCAGGGTGGATGGTGCTCCCTTCTGGTACCGAGCCGCTTCATCCTTCAGAGCATTCTCCAGGTAGAAGGGCATGTTCAACTTCCTTCCATGCACCAGGTGATTGAGAAACTGCACATGGTTAGCATGCAGATGGGTATATTTCTCGGTGCATGTGAAGAATCGAGCAACCTGCTCGAATATCTTCCATAGATTCATGGGAAGGCTATTTTTGGGTAGCCCCTCCTTGTCTATCTACACATTTTCCCCTAGTAGCAACACTTCGACGTACGGCTTCAGTAGTCCACCTTTGTATATGCATTCCCCTGTGAGGGGCAATCCAGTCGCCTATGAGATGTATTCGGGGGTGACTAGAATTTCTACCCCTCGCACCTGAGCTACGTCACCCCTCAAGGAGGTAGCGAACTCCTTGGCTACCTCCATATCTTGGCCCTGACTGACCAGGGTACAGTATTCGAGCCATCCCTCGACCTCGAACTATGTCTTCACCGCCCCCCTGATTCCTTCCGTATCACTCGGTTCATTCTTCTTCACTGCATGATTCTTCGACCTTCCTCCCATGGCGCCTTCCCTTACTACTACTATTTTTCTGTCCTTCCTTCTTCAGGAAGGCACCTTCTTATAGGGAAGGTGCCTAACCTTAGCATTTATGGAAGGTGCCATATCATTGGCACGTGGTTCCGGCTATGGGGGGATATGATTTTTATGATGACGGTATTTTTTTGGTACTGCATATCTTATAAATAATTATATAAAAATTTGAATTAGCATGCACGTACCTTATTTGATGTTTCAGGCATCGTGAAGGGCGTTGATTCATTGATTTGTGACATGGGGGAGGGGTATGGTCATCTGGTGCCGCTCGTTCATGTGATGATTTCATTCTGATCGAGGCATCCGGGAGGTGTAAGTGTTGGTTGTACATGGAAGGCGCTCTTTGGTACCTTCCCCATGTGGAAGGCACTGATGTGGCACCTTCCCGATGTGGAAGGCGCTTATATGGTGCCTTCTCGATGTTGTCGATGCTCTCTGAATGGATGCACCTTTCGATGGTGGAAGGTGCCTCTGATTGGATGCACCTTTCGGTGGTGGAAGGCACCTTCTTGATGATGGCACCTTCCTGCTATGAAAGGTGCTTCTGAATGGGTGTACCTTCCTGATGTGGAAGGCACCTCGGTCTGCATGCACCTTCCCGATGTGGAAGGCACCTCGGTCTGTATGCCACCTTCTCGATGTGGAAGGTGCCTCCCATGCCCTTCCATGAGTGGAAGGCACCTATGTGCCTTCCCGATGTGGAAGGCACCTCGTTGTATGCACTTCTCGATGTGGAAGGTGCCTCCCCCTTCTGATGGGAAGTTTTTTTTTTTGTATGGCGCCTTCTAGCCATGGAAGGCGCCTATATATATATATATATATATATTTTTTTTTTTTTTGTGCCTTCTTTATAAGGAAGGTGCCTTCTTCTAGTGGGTGCCTTCTTTATAAGGAAGGCACCTTATTCTGGTGGGGTGCCTTCTTTATAAGGAAGGTGCCTTATTCTGGTGGGGTGCCTTCTTTATAAGGAAGGCACCTTCTTCTGGTGGGTGCCTTCTTTATAAGGAAGGTGCCTTATTCTAGTGGGGCACCTTATTTATAAGGAAGGCACCTTCTTTCATGCCTTCTCGATGTGGAAGGCACCTTATTCTTGGCAATCATGTTGCGTTTGACTGGGAAAGGGTGATCAAGCCTTCTCTGTCTTGCTTCACGCTGCCTCAGCTTCTACCTACGAGTGCCGGTGTCAGAATGTTGAGCCAAATCAGGCCTGGTTTCCCAGATACCTATTCCTCGTGTTGTCAGGTCCTCCACCTACAAAAAGCAAATGAAAAGAAAGAAAAATAAAGGTAGTTAGATGCATTCCATGCCTGTTAGGCCCTGGGTCAGGATGCCTACAGCTTGCATGCGGGCGTCGTCCCTGCAAAACACACTGTAAGAAAAAAACTAAATTAACTAATTTTGGTGAGCACCTCCATGCCCACCATTTCTCCTGTTAAGAGTTTGGTCCGGATCTAACAAGATGGGGTCTCCCCCATGTCTATTCTGGATTCCACCTGCAAGGTTTCGGATGTGTTATAGGGGCGCAGTCGGTGGCCATTGACCGTTAACATGGTGTTGCTACCATCAATTGTTCTAACGTGCACTACCCCATTCTTGATGAGCTCTACCACCTCATACGGTCCCATCCATATTTGCATTAATTTACCTTTTCTTTCCTGGAATCGAGAATCGTACAACAGCACCCATTCTCCTTCTTGGAACTGCTTCAGTTTAATGTGGCGATCATGCCACCGCTTTCTTTGCTTTTGTATGATTTCCGTTCTCTACAGAGCATCCATTCGGATTTCGTCCAGCTGATCGAGCTGTCGAATCCTTTCTTCTTGAGCATCATCCAAGCTCAAGTTCAACTCTGAAGCCATCCTCAATGTCTTGATTTCAAATTCAATGGGCATCATCGCACTCTTCCCATAGACCAGTTGGAAGGGTGTGAAGCCTGTGGTGGATTTCCACGTGGTATTATATGCCCAGACTACCTTCGACAACCGTGTAGCCCAATATTTTCTGTGTTGCTGCATGGTCTTCATCAGGATGTTCTCTATTTCCCTGTTCATCACTTCCACTTGCCCATTTTCCTACGGATGGTAGGGTGTAGTTTTATTGTGCCAAACTCTGTATTGCTCCATCAGCTCCTTGATCAACCTGGAGGTAAATTGAGGCCCCTGGTCTATTGTTATCTCTCTAGGGACCCCAAATCATGTAAAAATGTGAGCAAATAAGAAATCGATGACTGTTCTTTCTTTTGAATCTCTCAACGCTTGAACTTCAACCCATTTGGTGACATAATCTATATAGACCAAAATAAACCTCCTCCCTATTGAAGGTGGATTAATTGGTCCCACGAAGTCCATGCCCCACTTATCGAAGGGTTCTAGGTGTACCTGAGGCTGGAGGGGCATTTCATCTCGATGGGTTGGTCTGCCCATTCTTTGGCATTCATCGCACTTGCTGGTGTACGTAGCCGCATCCTTGAATAGAGTGGGCCAAAAGTACCCAGCCTGTAGGATTTTGTAGGCAGTTCATTTCCCTACAAAGTGTCCTCTGCATGGTTCATCATGACACGCTTTGAGTACTTCTGAGAACTCCTGCTCTGCTACGCATCTCCTTATAATCTGGTCACGTCCTTTTTTGAATAGGAGGCCATCAACCCATAGGAACGATGCACTTTTCTCTATGACCGCCTACTTTTCTTGGAAAGAGAGAGCAGGTGAGGTTCTTTCGGTGGCCAAGTAATTGGCTATATCTACGTACCATGGGATTTTCTCACTAATGGTGAACAAATGTTCATCCAAAAATTGGTCTTCCACTATTGTATGGTCTATCGGTATCAATCTGGATAGAAAATCTGCTATGACGTTGTCCTTGCCTGGTTTATCGACTATTGTGATGTCGAATTCCTATAGTAATAGGAGCCACCTGATAATTCTTCCGCCAATGGCCGGCTTACTCATCAAGTATCTGATAGCCATGTGGTCCATGTGGACAATTACCTTATACCCGATGATATAATGGTAGAATTTGTTTATGGCGTGCACAACCGCAAGGAACTCCTTCTCCGTCATCGTGTAGTTGAGCTCGGCTCCTACCAAGTTTTTGTTGACATAGTAGATGGCATAAAATTCTTCGCCATCCTTCTGTCCGAGGACTGCTCCAATCGCATTGTTGGATGCATCATAGTAGATATGGAATGGTATGGCCCAATTTGGTCCTCTTAGAACCGGTGTGGATATCAGTTTTTCTTTAAGCAACTGAAATGCTTCCTCGTAGTCTTCCATCCAATTGAACTCCACATCCTTAGATAATAGAGTGTGCAGTGGTTTCACAATTTTGTTGAATTCGATGATAAATCATCGGTAGTACCCGACTGATCCAAGAAAACTCCTTACCTCTCTCTGCATTCTGGGGTTGGGTAGGTCTCTGATGACCTCAATTTTTCTTTTATCAACCTTTATTCCTTCTACGGAGAGGTGGTGTCCCAGTACGATGCCTTCTTGCATCATCATAAAGCATTTCTCGTTGCTCAGGGACAAATTGTTTTCCTTGCTTCTTTCGAGCACTCTTTCCAAGTTTGTCATTGCTTCATCAAAGGTTTCTCCATAGATGGTGAAGTCATCCATGTATACTTCGACCGCGTCTCCCATCATGTCTAAAAATATGCTAAGCACCACCCTTTGAAAGGTGGCAGGTGCATTGCACAATCCGAAAGGTAATACCCGATAGGCAAACGTTCCCCATGGGTAGGTGAACATTGTCTTATCCTGATCCTCTTCTCCTATCTGGATCTAGTTGTATCCATTGAATCCATCTAGGAAGGAGAAATACTTCTTCCCCGAGAGTGTATCCAAGACTTGATCAATGAATGGGAGTGGGAAGTGGTCCTTCTTGGTCACTTTGTTTAATGCTCTGTAGTCCACATAGATTCACCACTTCCCATTCTTTTTAGGGACTACTACTAACGGTGATACCCACTCACTGTCAAAAATTGGATAGATGAATCCGATAGTCAAGAGTTTTTGTAGTTCTTCCTTGACAATGTCTTTCATTGCCGGATTCATTCTTCTCTGTGGTTGCCTACTTGGAGTTGCTTGATCATCGAGGTATATACGATGGGTACAGATTTTTGGGCTGATGCCCTACATATCTGTGTAATCCCATGCAAATGCCTATTGGTGTCTAACTAGGAGCTCTTCTACTTTCATCAATTGTGTGGGAGTCAACCTACTGCTGACATTCAACGTTCTTCCTGGCCCGACGTGTATCTGCTGAATGTGGTGATCTTGGGTGCCAACCAATGATGATCCAGGTGTGGAGATGGAGGACTCCCCATGGAGGAACTCCATAATAGCACCATCCTCATCTTCTTCTACCAACTCATCCAATGTCATCATCGGCTGGATCATGGATAGCTCAAGATTTTCATGCTCGGTCAACATGGGTTCTCCTACTGAGTCGACAGACTGAGCTGGGGGTGAAATAGTCAATATTTTAATGTTCTTCCCATCGGAGATGGTCATCAACCCATCCTGACAGCTGATGTAAGCATCAGCTATTGCCAGCCATGGCCTTCCCAAGATGAGCGGGTAACCACCCAACCTAGTTTTAGATTGCAGGACTAAAAAGTTGGTTGGGTATTCCCATGCACTGACTGTTACTATTACATCTTCCAACATTCCTTTCGGTGCCACGGTCGATCGATCGGCCAGCTGCAACACTATTGTAGTGGGTTTTAGGTTCATGAGTTGTAGCCTCTGCATGGTCTCCTGAGGCATTACGTTGATGGCTACTCTAAGATCGACCAACGTATTGGATAGGGAATGTCCCTCAATTTTTATAGTCAGCATCGGGTTGCTCGGGTCTGCATACTTTGGATGGCACATTTTGCCCATCATCAAATCTGCCAGTTTACCCATGACATTGATAGTCTGGGTTGCTCTTCATCCTGGCTTCCTTAGACACATCTCTCTTATCACCTTGGTATATATCGAAACGTCTCGGATGGCTTGAAATAATGGGATTGTCACGGTGAGGTTCTTCAAGCTAGACAAGATATCGAACTCCGGCTACGTTACTTTCCTCTGTTCTTGCAGTTGGTTGGGAAATGGAGCCTTTGCTCTCTCAGGAATTTCTTCTATCACCTCTTCTACAAGAGGTGTTTCTACCTCTTCCTCCTCTTCTACCAGTGGAGGCGTTCCTACTCCTAGTTGTCTACCAGACCTAAGCTGAATATGGTACATCGGATACATCTCACCCTCCATGTTGTATGTTGGTTGGTTCACCCTGTTATTTAGATTTGTCATCGGTTGTGCGGGTAGCTACGTAGGTCTCACTACTGGCAATATCGGTAAATTCTGTTGGGGGTGAGCTGGTGCTACATTCTATGGAGCCTGATTCCATGGAGTGTGGCCTCTCCACTACTGCCCAGGATATGGATATGGCATCCATGGCTGCTGGCTCGGGAATGCTGTTGGGGGTGCGTTGGACCAGGGTGATGGCCCCCACCACCCCATGTTAGGTGGTTGAGGTGGGCCTTGGTGCATGTAAGGTCCTCCCCCATATGACGACATTTCGGTTGGCATATTCCCCATAGGGGGTTGTGGCCAACTCTTTCGATTGCCTATGAAATAGGCATCCACGCTTTCAGCATCCTCCTGATTACTGGGCAGTTGCGGGCACAATCGAGTTTTATGGTTCAGCCTACAAACTATGCATACTCTAACTTTGTTCTCTGGGCATGCATTCTTTGCATGCTTCCCTCTGCATTTTGGATAGAAATAAGCCAATGCTGCTTCATTTTCTTGCTTCTTCTTCTCTAACAGTAGCGTATCCATCTGCAATGCTAGAGACGAGAGCATTTCGCTCTTTAAATCTTCCAACATGTTACCTATTTCTGTCTTCATGACTGAAGCAGTCACTTTCATGGTTCTAGAAGTGGTCTTGCCTCTCCTTCTTGAGTAGTTCCAGCATAGTTTTCGGATGTCTTCCATAGCGTGCTGGTAGACATCACCTCCAGAAATCATGTTAAGAGCCTCTAGTGATTCATTGGTAAGTCCTCTCAAAAAGATGCTTTTGAGGGACTTATCAGATAGTCTCGTGTGAGGAGATCATTGAAGATTGAAGTTGAATCTCTCCCAGTATTCCTCGAGAGACTCATCTTCTTTCTGCATCATGCTCAGGACCTCTTCTCTGGAGTCTCTTGCTCTCCCAAAATCTTGGTATTGCTCTAAAAAGAGCCTCTTCATTTGATCCCAAGTGGCAATGTGTTTGTCTCCCAGACCGATGAACCACCGTAGAGCTGCATCGTCTAACATGGAAGGAAAGAGTTTCAGCTTCTACGTATCAGATTTGTAGTCCACAGACCTACATAAGACATCAAACTTAAATAAAAATAGGTCAGGGTCCTCAGTTGGGTATCCTCTGAAGGTCGAAAGGTGAGCAGGGGATATGTTTTTCATTTTGGTATCTCCTACTCCTTCCTCAATCGGGAAACTAAATCCAGATGAGACTTCTTCATTGTCAGCCATTTTTTTAGGAAATGTGGTCTCTAATGCAGTGTTTATGGCCTTATGGTCATTTAAGACTTTCTGAGTCAAGGCTCTAAGGTTGTCTGGTGTTATCATCCGATCTTCTATAACTTTCCACAATAGGGCTTCCTCTAAGGGTGTCCTATTAAATAGGGGATTTATGATGATTCGTTCTTCCCCACGTTGATGGGATGAGGAGGCACTTTGCACAAAGTGTGGCTCCTCACTCCAATGGATTGCTGGAGGTGGGTCGGGTGAGTCTAATTCAAATTTAGAATGCTCGGCTGACTCAGGTTCTGATGGATTGGTTTTTATAAACCGACCGTTCGGTCCTCTTCTTCTCGAAGAACTCATACAAGGTCAGATGGAAGGTTTCTAGGTATTGTAAATAATCTAGTTGAGATGCTTCCTCGACAATGGTGCCAAAATGTTGCGGGCCAACAAGGTGAATTTCTTTCCTACTTTTGTCACATGCCCGTGCATTTAATTTATCAACCCAGGGAGCTTCGTAAACTTGCGAAGGGTCTGAATAAGATTGCTTACAATACCACTTGAGATGAGTCCGCTAGTTCTACTATTGGGGGGTGTTTCAAATGGTTGTCAATCATTCATGCACTCCTCAATAATTTACGTAAAAACAATTAAATCTATAGAAAGGAAATAATCACACATTCCTGGAAATGAACCTACTACAAATACTGGAAATATCAATGCGATAAACAATCTTATAAAAGTAGTAAACTAATCTAGAAAAAACATAGAAAAGAAATAGGGGAAGAAATACTGGCTTGGAGTGGGCCCAGGCTCCAACAGCTTCCTCCCAACTGAACACGCACTTAGAAATTCTTAGAACTGTATTACAATTATCAAAGTATTACAATCAAAATATTCTATCTCCTCTCTCTATATATCTATTTCTATATCTCCCTATATATTCTTAGAGAGGTCTGCATGTGTTTATATAGCACACCCATAGAACTTCTGTTACAAAGAAGTTGTAACAGTCGATTCATCCCAGACTAAACTAAGATAGTCTGGTAAATGTAATCGATGTCTACTAAAATTGGCATTCGGTTCTAATGGTGGCATGTTCACTGATTGGTTTGTGCTTCACCTGGCATTGGTAGGACATTCTCATACATCGGTGTGATCCCCAATTTAGCTCTACTTGACGTAGAGTTGGAACTACACCAGTCGCTTTTGTCCACGTCGTGCTTGTCTGGTCAACGACGAAGAATAGGGGCGCCTTCCCTATGAGGAAGGTGCCTAAGTATATCGGGTGCCTTCTCCATGCGGAAGGTGCCTCACTACTGTAGGCGCCTTCCCGGAAGAGGAAGGCGCTTATCTTCTATTGGCGCCTTCCTATGAGAGGAAGGCGCTTTGCCTTCTAGTGGCGCCTTCCTGTCGATGCCTTCCTTATGGGAGGAAGGCGCTTGCCTTCTAGTGGCACCTTCCTTATGAGAGGAAGGCGCTTGCCTTCTAGTGGCACCTTCCTTATGAGAGGAAGGTGCTTGCCTTCTAGTGGCGCCTTCCTTATGAGAGGAAGGCACTTGCCTTCTAGTGGCACCTTCCCGTCGGTGCCTTCCTTATGAGAGGAAGGCGCTTCTTTTCCTTTGGCGCCTTCCTGGAAGAGGAAGGCGCTGGCCTTCTATTGGCGCCTTCCTGGGAGAGGAAGGCGCTTGTCTTTCCTTGGCGCCTTCCTGGAAGAGGAAGGCGCCTACTTACTCTTGGCGCCTTCCTGGAAGAGGAAGGCGCCTACTTACGTTTGGCGCCTTCCTGGAAGAGGAAATGAAAGCCCAACTTGGGTTTTAAGAAAAACCTATTTCAAATCTACCATCTATGGTTTTAAATAAAATATTTTATTTTTCCTGCCTTGGTTTTCACAAAAACCCTAAATTTATCCATACCTTCAAAATATCATATGCCCATCAAAACTCAATGTGATAAATATGACATCAATGATTCGTGTAACATCAATGACACCATAAAATAACTCAAATTTCCAATAATATCCCCCTTTGTCATTTATGGCAACACCTCTAAAGCAAAAACCACAATCACTACAAAATCCATCTCTGAAAATCAAAGCTACTCCCCCTGACTCAATAATCTCTATGGATGCTGCTCCCCCTAACTCAATGCTCTCTTTGGAGGTTGCTCCCCTAACTCAATACTCTCTTTGGAGACTGCTCCCCCTAAATCAATGCTCTTCCCCTTACTCAAATCTCTCCCCCTTTGACATCAATGGCAAAAGGGACCATAATCCCTATTATCATCTTCAACTTGTGTATTGCATTCTTAAATCTTCTTTGTAGTATCTAAATCCTTTTCCTTAATTTCTTCCTCTTCAAGTATTTCTATTTCTTTTGAACTTGATTCACCTATCTCAAAACAAGATCTAAACTGAATATTTGGAGCCATAGGAACTTTGGAAATTTTCTCACAAGTCTTACGTGCTTCCTTTTTTTCATATTTAAGAACTTCCTTTCCTTTTGAGTGTGATTCCCCAAACCTAAAATATGAGACCTTTGGTGCTTTGGAATCTTCCTCTTCTTTCTCTTCATTTGTGTCAAGTAGCAACTTGGCATCCATCTCTATAGCCTTTGAAATACATGTTTCCTTCTTAGTACAAATATATTGATCTTTTGAGTCATGTTATGGATCAAACTTCTCAAGTAAGGAACATTTCAATTCTTTTAGTTTCTCCTTAACCTCTTGTAGTTGCTCATGGATAACATTGAAGTTTTCATTTAGATCAACTTAGACATTATCCTCTTGTTTAACTTCTTCTGTTTGGAGTGAATGTTCTTCTTTTACTTCTTTTATCCCATATAAAAACCTTCTTCATATTTACTGTAACTAAGATCATTATAATATTCTATAGCAAACAAACTCTCAATATTTCTTTGACCATGCATGTTTCCTTGATGTGTCATCTCATATTCACTATCACTGAAACCATTGCGATATCTTGATCTGTGATCTCTTTGACCACACACAAAGCACTATTCTCTTTCACCTTCTATTCCTAGGAATAAATGTTCTTCATTTTCATCATCTGATTTATCTCTATCACTATGATCTGAGCTATCACTTGCTTCTACAATGTAGTAAGATTTATGTCTTACGAAAAATTTTCTTCTTTTCATACCTATTTTGCTTGTATATGTCATCTTTGTCATGCTTATGCTTTCCATATTATTTTCTTCTGTGATCCTATTTTTCATCATCACTATTTTCTTCATGTGGACACTTGTATGCATAGTGACCAAGGTCACCACACTTGTAGCATCTGAATTTCCTTCTATCTCTTAAATTCCTTGAGTCCTTATTCCTTTTGATGAAGTTAGCTTTCTCATTATTCTCTAAAACTCTATCTATTTTTGAAACTTTCCATTTCTCTTTTCCTAAAGCCTTGAATTCAATATCTTTTATTGGAACTTGGTGCTTACTTACCCTCATCTCATAAGTTATGAGAGTACCTTGCAATTCTTCCATTGTTAGCTTGTTGATATCCATTGTTTCTTCTATTGCCAAAATCTTCGAATCATATTTCATGGGAAGTGATCTCAAAACATTTTGAGTAACTTCTAATTCTTTCATCTCAAAACCTAGGCCTCTCATGGTGTTAGTAATCTCATCAACTCAAAGTAAAAACTTTGCAATATATTCAAAATCTTCCATTTTCAATTCCTCAAATATTTTTCTATGAGTTTGTAGTTTTGTCAACTTTACCTTGGAATCTCCTTATAAGTATTCCACAACTTGGTCCACATCTCATTAGCTTAATTACATACCATGACCTTTGAAAAAATTGTCTCATGTAGCCCACTCAAAATACAATTCATTACTCTTGCATTGATCTCAACCAATTTCTTGATAGTCTTATCTACGTTGGGATCATCTTCAACCCTATACTCTTTTTCAACCATTTTTCATACCTCATATCCTTGTGATATCAAGTAGTTCTTCATCCTCATGCTCCAAAAAGCATAATTGTCATAAAATAATGGAGCCTTATTTGTAGATGATCCATTCTGTGAAGCCATCTGTGTTCTTGTAGAATATGCCCTCAAGCTGTTAGCCTTTTCAAAGGAACCTGCTCTGATACCAATTGAAGAACACAAGCTTATACTAATAGGGGGTGAATAGTATAAGACCACTTTTTACTTTTTCTTCCAATTCAATATTATGTTGTGTATAGATAGCAGTATCAATAGTAGTAATTAAAGTAATGCACAAAATAACATACATAATAGAGACACCATAATTTACGTGGTTCACCCAATGTGGGCTACTCCACAAAGAAAATATTTTACTAAAAATTTCTCAACCAATCTCTTTGGGAATCACTCCTAATTACAATGTTTATGGATCTCTGTCCAAAGGAGATGATGATCCCCTAATATCAAGTTTGTGGATCTCTTCCACAGGAGAACTCTTTCCCCTTTTGCTCTGGCTATATGATCTTCTAGAAGACTCTGTATCTCTACTGCACTGACTAGTGGACCTCTCTCCACTTGAAGACTCCTCACTCAGATCTATCTTCAACTGTGTTGGCTATTGGATCTCTATCCACTGAGACTCTGTCCTCTATACTCTGTTACCTCCAAAGCTCTATCAATAGGCTCACTAATAACCTACTCAATAGGCTCACATAAAACTTGTTTAACAAGTTCAAACAGAACTTGTCAAATCTGCTCAAGCAAGCTCACCAAGAACTTGCCCAAATATGCTCTAGCAAGCTCACCAAGAACTTGCCCAATTCTACTCTAGCAAGCTCACCAAGAACTTGCCCAAATTTGCTCTAACAAGCTCACTAAGAACTTGTCCAAATCTGCTCTAGCAAGCTCACTAAGAACTTGCCCAAAATCTATCCAACAAGCTCACCAAGAACTTGTCCCAAATCTGTCCACAAATTTGTCCACAAATCTATCCACAAAGCTATCCATAAAGCTTTCCACAAATTTGTCCCAAAATTTTCCACAAGGGCCTTCCCAAAGGCTCAATAAATCATACACAAACTACCACAAATTTTTCTAGAATTCTATCCCAAAGATCTTCTCAAAGACTCAACCAATCATGCTTAACTAGCACTCAAAATTCATCCACAACTCTATCAAGGCAAAGCTCAAAGATGAACTCAACAATGAATGGCAATGTACTATTCAATGGATGACAACAATTATCCACAATGATCTCAACTCATCTCAACTCAAATCAACTCATAGAAGCATAAAGAGAATTGTTAGAGACTTAATATGTTCTAATATCACTCTCAACTCAAATCAACTTCATAGAAGCATAAAGAGAATTGTTAGAGACTCAATATGTTCTAATATCACTCTCAACCCAAATCAATCTCAAATAAACTCAAGTCAACTCATAGAAGCATAAAGAGAATTGTTAGAGACTCAATATGTTCTAATCTCACTCTCAACCCAAATCAATATCAACTCAACTCAAGTCTTATATAACCATAAAGAGAATTGTTAGAGACTCAATATGTTCTAAACTCAATCACCACAAGGGACAACTCTCTCTCACACAACCCTAGTCCAAGTATGTATCAACCAACTCAAATGTTTCCAACAATGCTCAACCACAAATCTCAAATAACAATTATACTCATGTTCTTTTCTAACTCATGTTCTTTCACAACCAATGGGCTTCAACAACTATGCTTATAAAACAAGTTTTTAAACACAACTCTCAATTCAAAAAACCTTGAAGCATTCAACCAACCACTATAGCACCCTAAAATTGGCGCAGTGAAATCTTAATAATTATAATTACTCTAGTAAATAATTCAAATTCAAATTTTAACCTCCCAAATGACTTCCAAATCGCCGCTTAATTCGTTTCCTCCTTTCTCGTGCCATTTTTAGAATTTTTTTTGACCATTTGACGATATCGTCGTCGATCAGACGATATCACCTCAGATCGAACGATTTCGTCTGGACTAGGACATCCAGACGATCTTGTACCAAAACTAATTTTTCTCAATTAGCTTATGTTCCAACGGTGTCTCTAATCCAGGAAAAAGCGTGTCTGTGCCATTAGAGACCCTCCCCGTTGAAGATCTCCCAAATAGGGATGATCTCCAACCTCCTAACCTCCCTCCTAAGCCTATTTAATCCTAAGCCCTCCCCTTAGCATCCCCCTGGTTGATATTTCCTGTAACTTGACTTCCTATGCATTAAGATATCCTAAATTGTTATTTGCATTAGTTCTATCCAAATTTTGTTGCAGGTACCTTAGTGTTTTTCAGCCAGAGCAAGCTTACATCGTCGTAGATGATCCTATTCAGATCGAAGGTGATCCTATCAAATCAAATATGATTTCATACCAATACGAGACAATTTCAACTACAGTCAACATTGGGGGCAATCAGTGCCCAGGCATTTTCCTCTCTTCAATTTGCTTTGTTTTATTTTGCAATTAGCTAGTTTATTTATTATTTTTTGTTATCCTGCATTTTGGAGTTCACCCATCTAGATCAAATGCATAATTAAGTTATAATTGTCATTAAATCAGTATAATGCATTCATGTTTCTATTTATAAGTTTCAGTTTGATATTGCTACTATCATTTTACATTGTTTCCCTATGTTAGCATTGTTGTATTTTTTGTGTTTTGCACCTATTTCTCTGTTTGCAAGTCTCTGACGAATTCGTCTGACGAATTCTTCAGATCTCAGACAATCTTGTCTGATGGTAGACGATCCTGTCAAATCAGAGATGATCCTGAATACTTCAAGAATCAGAATCTTCATCAGACATCCAGATCAGGTATGACTTTTAATCTTGCTTAATTTCTTTGTTTTCTGTCTTAATTTGTTCTTCTATATTCATTTAATCTGCATTTTAATATAGAGCAACTTAGATTCATTTGGCCAAACCTAGGACTTGGATGATTAAAAGATAAAATTGAACACACAAAACACATTTCCAACCTAGGCATGGAAACTGCCATTAAATGTTTCCTGGTGAACCCACCATCCGTCGAAAAATCACCATAATACACCTCCCCCGAGAGGCGGGACCTTCGCAAGGCCTCTTAGTCCGAGGTACCGCACCATCCTTTTCACATCCCCCTTTTGGGCACGGATCCTATAGCCTAAAGGTAAGGGTGTGAAAAATTTGGAGCGATACATTTTGGTGAACCCGACGTGAATGCATTTAAAACCTTTTGAAAACAAAAACAAAAAAACAAAAAATATATATATGTATACAAGAAAAACAAAAACAAAATCATCATTTCAAGTTTGTATGTTTTAGATTCAATTCTAAATAATAGATGCTAAATATTACTTTTAGAAGTACTAAAGAAACCATGAGTTTTTACTCAAATCCATATGAGCCCATCAGTAATGTTGGAAGAATTCAGCCAAATACATTTGTTGATTATGACCAACCTCATCCCTATTCAACATCACCTCCATCACACTCTTATTATTTTTCATCCATAACCCAACAAAACAATCCATTTTCCAATCCTCTTCATAACGATATTATCTATTCTCCCATATATCCATATTATGTCTATCAATCCACATATAATCCTCCTCCACCATTTCAATATTCTTCTTTCAATACAACACATTCATTTCAACAAGAAAATACTTATTCTTCCAATTCTACCATGCACTCACTTCATGCTTCGCAATCTTCCTGTTATCATTCTACCCATAATAAAGAAAGTAGAGGTGAGAAACCATTAGGTCCTTTTATGATGAAATTCCTAAGGCATTTATCAAAAACCTCTCGAAAACCTTCATCATGTAAATTTACTAAGCTCAATCAACCAATGGATATAATTCTCAAGTATTTACTTGACACAAATAGGATTGAACTCCCTTCCATAAGACAACCTGATACCACAACAGATTGGTTTAAACCTTATCTACATTGTGAATACCATAGAGTAGATGGACATATGACACAAAATTGTAAAGATTTAAGATGTGCAATTCAAGATTTGATTGATAAGGGTCTTTTTAATATAAAGGAATTACAATCTACAACTGATTATAAATATCCATTAAACAATCAAACTCCTACACAACAAATACAAATAATCAATCAAGACATGGGGATCTCCCAAGAATCCCTATTCAATTATCAACAACAAGAAACCAATCAAATATTGCATGTTAATATGTCCCATCATGATGATATTTTAATATTGTAACAAAAACTACAAATGAGCAACCTCAAGTTCAATCAACTCAATCTGATATTCAAGATATGGATTCCTCATTTGACCAACCTTCAAAACTATCTTTGGCTCTAGAGAATGATACAAAATGGAATGCAAGCATAGAAAGCTCATATTTAAAATCAAAATTTCAATCTGAAATCCACTTTGATAGCCAACAAGTGATTAATCCTCAAGCAAAGATATCCCTTTTAGAAGTATTACAAATTTATCACAAGGAAATTTTGTTCAAGATACCTAGCCAACAATTTGTTCCTCATATTATTTTCTCTAAGAACATAATTAATGGTGTAAACCCTCTTGAGGTTAACCATATTTCATTCTATGATGAGGATATTCCTTCCTCTACTCCACAAGAAGACTCCTATCTTTACATTACAGGATCTAGTAAAGAAACACTTGTTAGAACTATCATGGTAGATAATGACTCCTCTCTTAATTTATGCACTTATCAATTATTCCAAAAAATCAAAACAAAGGAAGAAGATCTTAATGAATCAAAAGTTCTTATAAAATCTTTTAACAATGAAATTCAAGAAGCTCAAGGTACTATAATTCTTCCTCTCAATATTGGATCCAATATCCTGGATACTCTATTTTATGTGGCATATTGCCCTTCATATTACAACCTACTTCTTAGAAGTCCTTGGATTCATACGATGAGGGTTGTCCCTTCCACTCTTCACCAATGTTTGAAGTTTGAAATTGCAAATAAAATTGTTACCATACATGGTGACCCAAAACCATTTGAAGAATATTTAATGGTTGAAACATCAAGTTCTATACTTTCTCTATTATCACAATTATTTTCTATCCATCACTTTCTTCATCCATATATGATCATCTTTGTTTACCAAATAACACTCATGCATATCTTTCACATATACTTTCTATATCTTATCAAGACCTGGAATATAGTGATAAGAATGAAGAAACTTCTTATCCTTCTTACATTTTATTTTGTAACATGATCAATTTTACACATATAAAAGTCAAATCTTTTTCTACATTATTCTACATTATAACAAAGCTTTTGTTATCACTACCTTTTATTCATCACCTTCTATTCTTACCTTCATCACAACCAAATTATCCTTCAAAACCTCCTTTGATTTTGAAGCAACCTTAGACATGCTATACTCAAATAACCTTGTATAGTGTATATAGATCATCTTGTATATACCACCAATTTCAGTTCATAAATTAAAAATCAAAATACAAAAAAAATCAAAATCCTCAAAATATTCAAAAAAAATACTGATGCAACTAAGGATCTTAAAGGTAAATTTGAGCCCAACTAGCTTGGACCATACATTATCACTGCTAAATTTGAATTAGGAACATACAAATTATCTACCTTAGATGGTAAAGAACTTAAAGAACCCATGAATATTTTGCATCTTAAACGTTACTATGTATAAATTTGGTCAGTTCATCCTTGTATATATTTGTTTAACATATTTCAAAATCACTATCTTGTATTTCTTTCAATTTATAAATTCAAAAACACCAAAAACATTCATAATCATCAAAATCTTCAAAACTGCTTGTTGTATTTATTTATGGCACTTGTTAAATCTTTCAATAATAATAATAAAAACAAAAATAAAAACAACAATATTCTTGACTCTTTCGAAACCAAAACAATATAAAGAAGAAAGAGAGAGTCAACATTCTTAAAACTTCTCAAAAAGTATTTATATATATATTCTTACAAATGTTGCAGTTATATGTTTCAAATTATTTTGGATAAATTAGCATTTATTTGGAATCCCTCACTTTCACACTCACAAAAATAAATATCTTGATTTTATCTGGCATGATTACTAATCTCTCTTATATCAAAGTCCACAAAATTCAATTAAATAAAGTTTGAGCATAGAGAATTGATCTTGTTATTTACTTAAATCAAGCACATCCTTTCACAATAAAATGATTATATTTGTAATTTCCATGCTTTGCTACATAGTAGAAGTGATTTCTTGAGCGAAAAGTTTCCCCTGCTATCCTATCATGCACATGGTCTAGAATCTTTGAGAATTGGAAAAAGGACAAGCTCAAAGTAAATATCTTCATCTTTCTGGTTCACTTGCCGGGAGCGCCTCATTAATTCCTCAGAAAAATTCAGAATGAGTCACTGGTTTCTCTGACATTTTATCTTTGTAGAGCCACTTCTGAGTTAAAATTCTCTGCACGCCATTACTTTCACCATAAATTCTCCTGTTAAATGCGTCCATCGACAACTTCCGATAACTGTGTGTAGATATTTTCATTTTCCAGTCAATTGTTGACATATTCTATTAAATGGATAGCTGCTTAGTCACCGTAAAGTCTCTTTGCGATCAGATCTATAAAATTTGGATGGACCAAAAATTCTCGGCATCTCACATTTCCATTTGATTGCCTTTGCTTGATCCGTGCTTATTTTGTCTTTTTCGCCATTACTTCCGCTAGTATGCAACTGCCAGATGGCTTTCTGCAAAAGACATGCAAGGATTAGTATTTTAATATTATTAATTTAAAACCCTAATATTCATTATATTTTGGATTTATTTATTTTTGTGACACGTGTCATGAAAACGTGACACTTCCTCAAGCTGCTTTTCACTTTCAACTTCCTTGTCGCGAAACCGCGACATGTCATGATTTCACATGTCGCAAAATCGTGACCTTTCCTTTGCTTTGCTTTCGTTGGCAACCTCGTTGTGAAATCATGACATTCCTTCGCACTCTATTTCCTCTGGTGACCTTTTGCCATGAAACCATGACATGTCACGAAATCACGACCTTCCTTTGCCCTTTGCTTCTTCCTCCCCACCGTGTCGTGATTTCACGATGTCGTGAAATCGCGACGTTGCGATTTTGTGACATGTTCATGCCTTGTGCTGCCTTCTCTCCATCGTGTCATGATTTTGTGACATCATAAAATCATGATGTCATAATTTCATGACACGTTCATGCCTTGTGCTGCCTTCTCTACCGTGTCATGATTTTGCGATGTCGCAAAATCGTGACGTCATGATTTCGCGATGCGGCCATGCCTTGGTTGTTTTTCTCTCTGTCGTGTCACGATTTTGTGATGTCACGAAATCGTGACTTCATGATTTCATGACATGGCCATGCCTTGGTGGTTTTTCCCTCTACCATGTCATGATTTCACGATGTTGCAAAATTGTGGCGTCGCGATTTCACGACACGGCCATGCCTTGGTTTCTTCTTGCCCCTTTTGCTGTGAAACCGTGACATGTCACGATTTTGTGACATGTCATGAAATTGCGACCTTCCTTCACACTTTCTCTCTCTTCCAAAACCTGTCATGATTTCACGATGCTTTCATTACTTGGTCTTTTCTTCCAAAACATGTCACGAAATCGTGACATTTTCATCAAGTTTGGCTTTCGACTCAAACCTGTCGCGATATCGCGACGTTTTTGAAACTTGGATTTTTCTTCCAAAATATGTTGCAAAATCGTGACACTTTCATCACTTGGTCTTTTCTTCCAAAAAACATCGTGAAATCGTGACATTTTCATCAAATTTGTCTTCTGACTCAAACCTGTCACGATATCGCGACGTTTTCGAAACTTGGCTTTTTCTTCCAAAATATGTCGCAAAATCGTGACACTTTCATCACTTGGTCTTTTCTTCCAAAACACATCACAAAATCATGACACTTTCATCACTTGGTATTTTCTTCCAAAACACATCGCAAAATCGTGACATTTTCATCAAGTTTGGCTTTCGACTCAAACCTGTCACGATATCGTGACGTTTTTGAAACTTGGATTTCTCTTCCAAAATATGTTGCAATATCGTGACGTTTCCAAAACTAGAAATGTCGCGATATCGCGATGTTTCCAAAAATTGAAATGTCGTGATATCATGATGTTTCCAAAAATGGAAATGTCACGAAATCACGACATTTCCAAAAATGGAAAATGTCACGAAATCACGTTGTTTTTATTACTTAGCAAATTTTCCAGAAATTGTAGGTTGACTCTAATGAATTCATCAGTACTCTGCATTTTTACATATCAGTGAGAGATCCTTTTATTCAGAAAGATTCTAACATTAAAGAAGTGAATTCCAAATTGAAATTAAAGCATATGCAAGCCTACTTAGATACTTTGGTATATGCAAAACTTGAAGAAAAATGAGGCAAGCAAAATTTGGAATTAAGACCTAGAAAACATCAAGAGGGTCCCTACTGTAAAATGAAAGCTAAATATTTTCAAAGGATGGAAATTCATTTTTTCAGTGGGGGTGTGTTGCTTCTCAACAAATGGCGATATCTGCGAGGAAAATAGTAGCACTATTTTAGAATCCAGGACTCTAGTTTCAAAACAATATAGACCATGTACCATGCTTTGCCACAAATATTCTTCAAAATAATTTAACTATTGCCTGATAGTTGTCAAAATTTCCCAAGGACATACTAGGTTGAATCACTTAAGGAATATTTATGATGTGCAATTACAAGCGTATAAAACTTTCTTCAAGAATGACTGGGCCTCCGAATGTTGTACTCTGGATTGATCAGCTTTTCTAGATTGTGAAAGAGAAAACCGAGTAGGGCTCTGTTTACTAGTTTAGCCTTTTACAGCCCTGACAGAGTTACTCTTTAGATTTTCATGACCCTGATCCACAACTGTGAGGTGGTATCTACAACTTGGTAAAAGAAAACATCTTCTGAAACCTTGGCTATATATTTCATTAGATAACTTTTTCCTTCCCTCTTTTTCTTTTTTTTTTCTCTCTTTTTTATTTTTTTGTGTGGTAAATAACAGAGTGCCAGTTTTATGTTGTCTTGCTCAACTTTCACCTTCTCTCTCTCTCCTTTGAAATATGCTGAAATCTGAAAAGCCTTGCTAAAAAACAATTTTTTTTTAATACTTCATCGATCTGGAACTACTTCAGCCTGGGTACTGATAGCCTCTATGGATACTCAAATAATTTCACGAATCAGAGTCCCCTCTTACGACCAACTTTTCTTGGATTCCCTGGGAGTTTCTCCAGCCAAACAAGATAGCAGTTTCTTTTTAAGTAAAATAATTGTGGCAAGCAAGACACAAAATCCAATCATCTTTCTACTATTGTTCTGAATAAAAAAATAGTTCCACTGTTCAGTTTAAGCAAACTATCTCTTAATTAGAATAAAAATGAACACAGGATTTTGAACTTAGAATAAAAACAATTTTTTAAAGGCTGATTCTTTCTTTACTGCCCAGGAAAAACTAAAAAAAATAGAATTTTAAAAGCTAAAAGAAATTTGTATAGACCCTAAAGGATAAAACACATAACTTTAAAATCAAACCAAATAAAATAAAAATAGACTACTTTGTACAAATCCCACAGGATAAACAAAAATAAAATAAAAACAAACTACTTCAAAGCTAAAATAAAATAAAAATAAACTACTTCAAAGCTTATTTACAATATATACACATGTTACAATGTCTTTGTGATTTATTCAAATGATATATCAGATGGGATAGCTGAGAATTAATGCTTTAGGTATTGACCATTAACAGGAAGGTTCAAAAAATTACCCTCAAGGTCCTGTAGATGGAATGCATTATTACCTAGGATCTCGGCAATCTGGTATGGCCCTATCCATAGCAGCTACAACTTTGTGTGTTTACCTTTATTTTCTTGGGCCTTGTCCCATAAAAGCACCAGGTCTGCATGATTGAAAGCGCTCACCCTGGTCTTTTCGTCAAGCCAGCGCTTGACTATCTCTTGGTGTCGACTAAAACGCTCCACAGCTTGAAGTTGTCCACCCTGCAAATCAAACAAGTCCAACATATGAGTTTTCGTATCTGCATGATCAAAGTAATGTAAAGCAAATTTTAATCCTAGTACTAATGCTTCATATTCTGCCAAATTATTTGTGCAGGGAAACTGCAAGCGATAAGACATAAAACCGGTTTGATTTTTTGGTCTTTTAAGAACAGCCCCTGTACCATAACCTTGCTCAAACTTAGCTGCATCAATATGAAGTATCCCAACTTCATTATCGTGATCAAGGTGAGCTTTAACCGGTTTCTCCTTTTGAGTAGTTGTCAAATTATAAACCCCGATATAACAACCCTCAGTAAGATTAACAGTCTCATTTTTGGCATTATATTCTATGATCATGAGTTTATATCTTGGTTCTCTGTTGATTTTTAATTGATTTGCAAAACCATTCCAGGGTAACCACATATGCAAAAAATCAGTAGCCAAGTACCCATTCAAGGATTTTAACCAATCCCTGCTCAGAAGCATTCCGTATCCTACAAGAATATCCACCACCTGAATATCAATTCTATGTTGCACTCTCGGCTCAGATGCTAGCTGGATGTGTATATTCTGAAGTTCACCTACCACTTTAACCTCAGACTTATCTAATTGGATGACTCTCATCTCGGAGTTCATTGGGGTTAAACCCAACTGTTGACAAATGGCCAAAGGCATAACATTAGCTGAAGCACCTGAATCTACTAGACAGTTGTGTAAATTTTTCCCAAATATTTGGACAGTCAATAAAAAAGGTGGAACTTTAGTCTTCTCTTTATACATGGCCACATTTGCATTTGCCATCTTCTTTCCTTTTTCCAAAGGTTTGGTAGTAGGTTCAGAATATGTTTTGATCAGGTTATCCCTCTATTCTGAAATTTGGGTCAACTCATGAAGAGTGATGTTGGCTTTGATCTTCTTCATGTCCTCCACTATATTATATCCCTTATTGAGTGGAGGGACAAATGCATCTGGTCCTCTCAGATTTCCTCCCTTGGGTGGAGATGGGTTATTGCTTGAACATGGATCTGGAGGAACATTGTGGGAGTTGTCCAGAGGGGTAGATGTAGTGTTGGGCTCCGGATTTCTATTTCTAAGGTTGTAGTTGTCCCTCTTGTACTGTTGAAAGGCTTGCACTTCATCCACAGGTAGCTCCACAACATTGTCTGATTCTTCTAGGAAAGTGAAAGAATCTAACACCATAGCTGCACTATGTTTAGATAAATTTGGAGCATCCACAGTTATTTGATGTTCAGGAGAAATCAACTCACCAGATAAAGCTTCAAAGGCGTTACAAAATTCCAAACAATCCAATTCTCCGTGCTGGGAAGTAGCATGTATCCTACACCAGTTAGGCAAAGCCAAATCACAAATATTTACATCATGACCTTTACCTTTATAATCCTTATTGGGTTCGTATGAGGGCCAAGTGAATCTGTTCTGCTAATAAGGAAATATGTTTGGGTTTTCGTCGATGGACACTTGCCTTTTGAAAGTCAAAAAGTCATTTGCCAACTTTTGGACTACCCTTGAAACTTCTTCAACTCTTGTGTTATCAGATTCTTTCTCCGAACTCTGTACATTTTTAGCAGGTGTTACAGCCAATGGATTTCCTGATGGTGGAGTTTGATGTACTGGCAGCATCATCTGATGTGGTATGGGATTGAATATAGGGGTACCTTGTGTGACCAAAGGAATTTGATGAGCATTTAAAGGTTGAGGCCCTAATTGCCTTTCCAACACTAAAGCTTCTTTGTAATCCTCTATTAGATTGGTAATAGAGGCATATTTTTTCAAGAAAATAGAAGTCATTGGATCTAGAGAATTCTTAAAAATATCTAATGCCAGGTTTGCATTTGGCACATAATAACCAGTCAGTCTACCATAAGCCTTCTGAAATCTGACATTGTAAGATCCGACAGATTCATTTATTTCTCTTTTAATACCCGAAAACTGCTGATATAATACATTGGGATCTATTACTTCACCAAACTGTGATACAAAAACCTTTTCCAAGTCATTCCAACTGGTAATAGAATCGTTAGTGAGATTTAGAAACCAGTCGTAAGCTCCCTCCTAGAGAGTGAATGGGAACAATCTGCAAGCCACATCTTCATGCTATACATTTAACAATTTTAGAGCATTCTTGAATGCTACTAGGTGTTCTTTCGTTGTCCTAGTTCCATCATGCTTGTATCTGGGAAGATATCTCTCAGGATTTCTGGGTAGGTCATGGGCTACACCCGAGATATTTAAGGTAGTGGAACCCAACCAGTTGGCCATTACTACTTGATTGATGATGATACTTTCAGTTGTAGTTGGAGTAACTACAAGTGGTGACAAAACTACTCCAGACAAGGATTTGGCCCTTTTGAGGCTGATTCTTCTTGGAGTTTCTAACTCAGGCACAAGGAGCTATCCAGCTCTAGAGTGGGACCTTGTTACTCTATAAGTGGAATCTATCTTTTCACAAGCAACTTATAATCTTACAATCCTTAACAGACTACTGAACTTCGGGCCCTCCTTCTAGCACCAATTTTAAATGTTGGTGTTGAGTTTCGTTGTTTAGGCAAAACTCAAACAAACAAGTTTAAAAAGAGCTAAAGAGGAGGGAAAAGGATTCAAAAGATAAAATACCAGACTCTGCACAAACAACTTACAATACTGAACAGAGTTCAGCAGGCCCTCCTTCTAGCGCCAATTTTAAATGTTGGTTCAACTTTTATACACACCCTATGAAGAATGAGCATAAAATACCGATAACACTTATATGGGATAAATCCCACTCACTTTAGGATCTTGCTAGATATCCAAGGTGTGAGTTACAGAGTTGGGTCGAATGTCTATTCACTCTTTTTCGCTTCTAGAATAGTTTCAAGTGGACTGTCTGTTACCTTACAACGGGCTCTGGACTTCAGTTCAGTAATGTTTTTGGAGTTGGTTATCTTTGTGGACAATCAGATTTACAATCAGTTCTTTGATCTAGCTCTTTATGCTTTAGCATATTTAAATAAAAGAAAAATTTAAAGAAAGATAAAAATGGATCATTTCATGGTGGAATAGAGAGAGTAGGGTAGGGTAGAAAGAGAATTTTACCTAACTTAGCTGCAAAACCAAAACTACCAATTTTATTTATACCGGTTAGCTTCATAATAGAACAAATCAAAGAGGAAAGTGTCCAACTTTCTAAGATCACCTTCCACTAAGAGCATAAGACAGAGACAACAACAGATCTGAAAGAAAATCACAAATAGAATGGAAGATTAAAATTGGTATCTCTCACCAGCAGCCTAGCTCGCACAGTGAGGACAGAGCAATTAGAACAGGCCTGAAACTTAAATCCATAATTTTCCCTAACATACAATAAAGAAAATGAAGCCTAGCAGCATATCCAATCCTGGTAACATAGATCTACAGCATAAATTAAATAAACCTTAATGAAACAAAAACAAAAGAATATGAACTTATCACAATCTGAAATATATTAGGCTCCTAGCCACGCTACCACAGAAAATGAAAGTCACACCAACTCTAAGTCCAGAACAAAGCATTCAAACAAGATTTGCAGGAAATTGCTCCAATAGCTTGTATTTCTAAGTTTTCGCCTCCTCAATTTACATTTAGAAGAAGTATTTATAGACTCAGGATAGACCCTGATCTTTTCAAAAATATCTTCTTCTCAAACCCTAAAACTTATCCTTTAAACCTTACTCTCTCGATTTTACAATATAAGCCCCTTTAAAAATAGAGTTTTGAATAAACCCTAACCACTCTGCAAATCTTAGTGTAGTTACTTGCCATAAATGGAAAAGGCATGATCTGATATTATTCTCATCCATCTGAAACGCAAGTAAATATCTTCATTTTCTGGCCGATCGTCGATATATTCCATAAATGGGCACTGCGTAAGTAAATATCTTCATATTTCTGGTGCACTTGCCGGGAGCGCCTCATTAATTCCTCAAAAAAATTCGGAATGAGTCACTGGTTTCTCTGACATTTTATCTTTGCAAAGACATTTCTGAGTTAAAATTCTCTGCACACCATTACTTTCACCATAAATTCTCCTGTTAAATGTGTCCATCGGCAACTTTCGGTAACTATGTGTAGATATTTTTATTTTTCGATCAATTGCCGACATATTCTATTAAATGGGCAGCTTCTTAGTCATCGTAAAGTCTCTTTGCGATCAGATCTGTAAAATCTGGATGGACCAAAAATTCCCGGCATCTCACATTTCCATTTGACGGCCTTTGCTTGATCCGTGCTTATTTTGTCTTTTCCGCCATTACTTTCGCTAGTATGCAACTGCCAGATGGCTTTCTGCAAAAGACATGCAAGGATTAGTATTTTAATATTATTAATTTAAAACCCTAATATTCATTATATGTCAGCTCTATTTATTTTTGTGACACGTGTCGTGAAAATGTGATGCTTCCTCAAGCTGCTTTTCACTTTCAACTTCCTTGCCTCAAAATCATGACATGTCACGATTTTGTGACATGTCATGAAATCGTGACCTTTCCTTTGCTTTGCTTTCGTTGGCAACCTCATCGTGAAATCGTGACATTCCTTCACACTCTGCTTCCTCTGGCGACCTTTTGTCGTGAAACCATGACATGTCACGATTTCGTGATATGTCGTGAAATCGTGACCTTCCTTCACCCTTTGCTTCTTCCTCCCCACCATGTCACGATTTCATGACACATTCATGCCTTGTGCTGCCCTCTCTCCATCGTGTCACAATTTTTTGAAGTCGCAAAATCACGATGTCACAAAATTGCGATGTCACAAGCGATGTCATGATTTCACGACACGTTCACACCTTATGCTGCCTTCTCTGTCGTGTCATGATTTTGTGACGTTACGAAATTGCGATGTCACGATTTTGTGATGCGGCCATGCCTTGGTTGTTTTTCTCTCTACCGTGTCACAATTTTGTGACGTCGTGATTTCATGACACGGCCATGCCTTGGTGGTTTTTCCCTCTATCGTGTCATGATTTTGTGACATGGCCATGCCTTGGTTTCTTCTTGCCCCTTTTGCCATGAAACCGTGACATGTCACGATTTCATGACATGTCGCGAAATCGCGACCTTCCTTCGCACTTGCTCTCTCTTCCAAAACCTATCGCGATTTTGTGACGCTTTCATCACTTGGTCTTTTCTTCCAAAACACATCACGAAATCATGACATTTTCATCAAGTTTGGCTTTCAACTCAAACTTATCGCGATATCGCGACGTTTTCGAAACTTGGATTTTTCTTCCAAAATATGTCGCAAAATCATGACACTTTCATCACTTGGTCTTTTCTTCCAAAACACATCATGAAATCATGACATTTTCATCAATTTTGGCTTCCGACTCAAACCTGTCGCGATATCGCGACGTTTCGAAACTTGGCCTTTTCTTCCAAAACACGTCGTGAAATCATGACACTTTCATCACTTGGTCTTTTCTTCCAAAACACGTCGTGAAATCGCAAAATTTTCATCAAGTTTGGCTTCCGACTCAAACCTGTCGCGATATCGCGACATTTCCATTTTTGCAACGTTTCCAAAAATGGAAATGTCACGATATCGCGACATTTCGATTTTCGTGACGTTTCCAAAAATGGAAATGTCACGAAATCATGACGTTTCCAAAAATAAAAAATGTTGCGAAATCGTGCTGCTTTTATTACTTAGCAAATTTTCCAGAAATTGTAGGTTGACTCTAATGAATTCATCAGTACTCTGCATTTTTACATATCAGTGAGAGATCCTTTTATTCAGAAAGATTCTAACATTAAAGAAGTGAATTCCAAATTGAAATTAAAGCATATGCAAGCCTACTTAGATACTTTGGTATATGCAAAACTTGAAGAAAAAGGAGGCAAGAAAAATTTGGAATTAAAACCTGAAAAACATCAAGAGGGTCCCTACTGTAAAATGAAAGATAAATATTTTCAAAGGATGGAAATTCATTTTTTCAGTGGGGGTGTGTTGCTTCTCAACAGGTATTACATGAACCAGTAAGGAATTCTCTCATTCCTTAATAAATAAGAGGCCATTAAGGACTTGAATGGTTTTCTTTCTAGGCCATCTTGGATTTATAATAATTGTTAAGTTTATGAAGATCATTGGATTTACATTTTGGAGATGAATCTTTAACAATGGAGGGAATTTTTATAAAATTTCCCTCAAGAACGAAGTCCTACTTCATTCTTCCAAGTTGATGAAGAATCAACTTCCACTTCATAAATTAAGGCCCCATACCCTTAATTTATGAGGCATATAACCTTTCGCTAAAACAATAATAGCAATTTTTTCTTTTCTTTTCTTTTAACTTTAGCCTAAGAAACTTAATCATAACAAGATCATAATTTATTTTTCTTCAATCTATTCTAGAATGATTACCTTAATTTTAAATATAATCCTATGTGGCTATCTTATAGCATCCATTTCCTAAAGTGATCGCACCCATTTAAAATATCCTAATTTAGCTATGTTAATAAGGTATCTTAACCCTTAACATTATAGTATTCCCCTTCCCAAGTGGTCAAGGCACAACCCACAGGTGCTTGCCATCTAATTGATCCACTTGAAAGGCTTGACCATTAAGAGTACCTTCTATCTTCTACTCACAAGGTGAGGAATAACCAATCTTTTCACTTAGCAACAAAATCTACCCTACACAAAATAGACGAATCGTGGGATAACATGTGTTATGGTGTTACGAACACAATGTGAACCAACATTGGTACAATGGTTAAACAAGTGGTATCATTCCTAAGTTATTGATTATCAAGTGGCTATGTTCAGTATTTGTCTTGCATGACTTCAAACGGCTCTGCGATGGTCTCGAGGGATTGGTGATAGGATCACCACTTAGGGTTGATATCCATAAGGACATTTTGGCTCCTATCTTCCAATCTTGGTTCAAACATACCCATTGTGGATCTAAGTTCATGGGTAACTTGGTCTCCCTATCCAGCATTCAGGCATCCCACAGGGTTCGATACTATATTACTTGTCGACAATGTCTAGCAGTAGGTATGGAGGGGTTTACTTCTGCTACAGACCTATTATTGGTCTTCTCAAGTGATATGAACATTCTAGCCTGCCAGTCATGCCACCAAGTAAATCTTCTATGGTATACAAACAACTAACGGTCTCAGAAAGCACTTTAGTCCAAGAATCATTATCATATCAAGGAATATCCCCTTTAATTTCTTAGGATGATATGAATAGGAATATTACCATAGCTTGGTTTCTAGATGAGACAAAGGAGCCACCAAAACTCTTATTACTCATGATCAAAGTTGCAGTGGGTCTGAGGGTTATAAAATTGATTATTTCAAGTTGAAGTGGGCATCTAAAATTTTTTTCTGTCAAGACAATCTAATGGCTTCAGGGTTTGGGGATATCATAGTATTTTCGAAGGACGTGGCTTCTAGAAATCTCTTTCTAAACTTTAACCTTATTTGACCCTTTTTTTTAAATCATTGTAGTTTTGATTTTAGTTCAGAGTGTACAGGTCTCTAAGAGTCCTTTAGAATGCATATGCTAATTAGTTCACATGGAAAAAGTACTAAAGCATAATTGTTTAGTAGTGGCAAATGGTCTATCAATCATATACTATTGAATATCCCTTATACACTTCAATGTAAAGGTAAAGAGGAGGAATCCCCTTTCAAAACTTGCCCCCAAATGTTGGCCTATGTCGGTTGGTTGCCATTGAGGGTTTTAGAATATCCTGAATCATATAGTATGTTGTTCGTAGTTGATGGTGACTTGTAACTTGGGGTTGGTTACCATAGTCAAATGCTTCATCAATTAGCGGTTAGTATTATCAAGTGGCCTACTGAGGCCTTCCAAAATTAATAACTACTAGGTAATCGCAATGCATACTTAAATGTATAAAAAATACAGTATGGTTCCTAACTGTAATAGCAACTTTTATTTATATTACCAAAGTAACTCCTAGCTTGTTTTGTCTGCTAAGACTTCATTTATTCAAACTTAGTTATAGATCACCAATGATATAATTACTAGTGTTACCTAGATACATAGAAAGGATAGGATATTATAAAAGTAAAACATCATGGTCATTTTATCTTTAACTTTAATATTTCACAAAAAGCATATTCATAAATACATGATAAAGGAGAGATCCTGCCAGGCAGCATAGGCAATCTATTCAAACTCGTAGGTGGATGAGCTTATCATTTTGGATTCACTTTAAAATATCCCATTACATGAGTTTAACATAGTCTAGGGCTTAATCATATCTAGACTCTTAATAAAGATCCCTACTTTTATAACGCATGCTAATAATCAAACAAAGCTAACTATATTTTAGAGGAAATAATAGGGGTTAGAAAGATCCAACCTGGAATGTCTCTTAGTGCCTTCATGTTTCCCCTTGATCCATCTCTTCTTCAACTATACAATCCTTCTAACCTTATGTATTGCCTTTTTATTATATCTAGGAAATCTTTTAGGCCTTCTAGTTTCTGATTCACCCCCATGGGTGAAGAGCGTACTCCCTAGACCATTAAGACTCCTAGAACTTAGATAGCCATTTCTTCCCAAAATACCTTCTATTTATAGGGAAATTTTCCACTCATGGGCCAAACAGTGGCCATATTATAATAATACTAAAAATATGCCTAGGACCAGTATGACTTCATCATGTCCTTCAAGGGTCCTCTAGGGATGAGATGAATGTCAAATTTCCTACTATTAAGGCATAAGATAGTTACAAGGGTGAAACTATTCTTGATAAGCCATGGACTTCCTTGCATAACTCCCACCAATTTCAGGTATCCACATGAGTACTTCCCAAAATACAGGGGTGACCCATGAGTTATTTAAAAATTCATTGGTCCTTTTTAGGCCCATCCACATAGGGGCCACTAAATCTACACCAGATTTATTATATGGTTTCAATTTTTTTGTAAAATATAACTCTTTAAATATATCTTTTACTAGACCTCATAGATAGCCTTTAAATAATTAATATTTCCTTATCCTTATAAAATTCTTCTATTATATTTTTGTAGGATTCTTTAGGGTCATGCCCCTTCTATCAGGCATTAATTGATCCCCCAAGATAAATTAATATTATTTAAATAAGGTAGGAGGGTAACGGGTCATGACACACATAATAACTGACCTTCTTATGTATTTTCCACAATCAAAACTAATGCACACACTTGCTTCACAAATCTTATTTCTAACACTTGCACATTCACTTTCAAGAACACACAACTCAATGCACAACTTGTTTTCAAAGATCAAATACAATAATGCACAAGTTTGCTCTCAACCCTAGCACACGTGTTTCTAGTTTCTTTCAAGGATAAAGCAAGGATGCACATTTTGTTTCACAAACCCTAGCTCAAATATTCCAACAACCCACACTAATCAAACCTTTTATCTCCACCTTATGATTCAAAAATATTTACTTAATAAAACACCTTTAAGAAGGAATAATGTCACCATACCTCTTAACTTGCTTTGATGAAGAAGTGTCCTCAAAACCTGTCTCAAAATATTTTGTCTTTCTTATGCCACTTTCAAGGGTTAGTTAGCATAGCACTTTTCAATCATCCACATGAAAACCTTTCCTCAAAAATTATGCACAAAAATATTGCTCTATACTCCTTTTAATTTCCTAAGACAAGGCTTTTTAATCAATGAACAACATCCTTCAAAATTTCTTTCACCATGCAAAAATAATACACACAATAATTAAACCACAAAACACCTTATAACTCCTACTTTTAAAACACACACAATCAACTCATACAATGAAAGAATCCTTATCACACATTATTTCTCCTTCTAAAGAGATTTTAAATTTCAATACCAAAATACCCTTTTCACACCTTATTTCTCCTATATCAAATGAGAAAAAATAAATGACAACTCAACCTTGTAACTCCCAAAAAAATCAAATCAAAATTGAGAAAATAAATACCTCTTTTATTCTACCCTCTATGTGACTTGAACCTCTCACCTTGTGAGAGCAATACACCCAACCAAAAGGGCCATGACCTGATTTTCTAATGCATCCCATGAGAACACAAAGGTGCCAATCACATTTTACCTCCTCCTACCGTGAACTCTACCTAGCCAAAAAAAATGGTTTGCGATGGGTGTCAAATCCAAAACCTCCTTGTCACAACACCTTCTCACAGGTTCAACCACCAGCTGGTCTAGCTGGCTGGATGGTATTTAATGTGCACCAATCCAAACATAAACCTTCACTATTCACTGTAGAATATTGTACTCCCCTTTTCTTTCCTTATCTATTATGTGCAACAAATAGGATATCAATATTATTTCTTGCACCACATCAAACCACTCAAAAATGACTTTAGGTATAAGGTATTAATATGATTTAATTTCTTCTTTCTCCAAAGTCATCCCACCTTGTCGTTTTTACACCATATGATGTTGGCCACCTCAATATAAAATTAATTTGAATTACCTTCAATTACTTGGTGCTGAAATGATATTATAACTTGAAATATTTATATTATAATATTAATTCTTTTGAACCTTGCCTTCACAATTAATATTATTGCCTTTAATAATATTAATATCTTGCCTTTATTTTTAAACTATTGTTCCAAATAACTCTTAAGCCATTTTTCCTTCATTATAATATTCAAAAATAAATATTATAATGTTTTTCTTGACAAATTTCCTTTCTCTTGAGATAAGCCTTTACCTTCATTATTGACCTTACTTAGAATAATAATTGTTCCTTGAGAATTTTCCTTGACATCAATGACATCTCTCTTTTGACATCAATGACAATGATTTGCACAAATATTTCCAACAATATTCCCTTTTTTCATTGATGGTAACCCTTCTAAAATACTTCCTTTTGCTACCATTGTATTCCAAACTACTCCCCATGATAAGCTGCTCCCCCTTACTGAATTCTCTCCCCCTTACTAAAACTCTACCCCTTTGACATCAATGGCAAAGGGACTCCTTTGGGGCTAAAAATAAGACTCTTAGCTCAGCCTCCTCACCACCACCTCTCCTTGAGGTGATCAATTTTGGGGTGGGATTAAATCTACTCCCAATATACAATGCTCTTTTCCTTTTCAACCTTCTTTTTCAACACATTTGTAATCATACCCTTTTGATACTTTTGTGTGCCCCTATTCTTGCTCATCTCTAGAAGTTCCAAAAACTTTGTTCTACACCACTTGGCCTTATACCCTACATTATTACAATTGTAAAACCTAATTTTTTAGTTCTTGGAAGGTGCAAATGACTTGAAGTTCCTCCTGGTGAAGACATAATCATTTCTATCATGAACCCTGTAGTGGATCGCTTTATGACCAAAGCAATTACATGAGTAGAAATAACCTTGAAAGAAATATCCATCTTCAAATGAGTTGAAATTCCTCTTAGTGAAGCCATAATCCTTATTTCCATGAACCCTACAATGCATAGCTTTGTGACCAAAATTATTACATGAAAAACAATGCCCTTGGAAGAAATATTCATATTGTCTTGAAACACCTGGTCTCTTGGTCCTTTCTTTGCCTTCTCTGTGATGGTCCCTCTTTCTTGTTTGTGCATTTTTTTATTTCTTAGTGAAGCTTCCACTCTTCAACTTATCAACATAGGTCTTAGGTTCTTATTCAATCTCTTCCTCTAAAACTTCTTTTTATTATGAGCTTGACTCCTCTTTTTTTACCTCTTGATATTTTTCAAGACCAAGTCCTCTTTTGATGAATGAATATTTTGTGCATTGATAATGTTATCCAAAGATTTTGAACTTTTCCTAAACTTGTGTAGCTTATCCTTAGAATATTTCACTTCCATCCTTAGAGAAAACACTTCATGTTCTAACCTTTCACATTCTAACTCTTTTGCCTCTAAATTTTCAACCATGACTTCTTTAAATCTCCTTGCCTTAGCTTTTCAGTTTTCAAGATCTTGTAGAAGATTTTCTTTTATTTCCTCATCTTCTTGAAATTTATCCTTCAATATTGAATTCTACTTTCTAAATATTTTCAACTCTCTAAGAGCAACAATAAGTTCTTATAGATCAACTGTGTCTTCTTATTTTTTTTTTTAACCTTTCTCTAGGTCTTCAATTATAGGAGCATCTTCTCCTTGGTCTTCAATAGGAGTTTTTTCTTCCTCTTCTATTGATGTAAATAGAATCTCTTCTTATTCACTATCTAAGAGTATTTCATCATTATAATTTGAAGCATTGCTTGCTCTTTTAACATAGAAACTCTTCTTGTGCCTTTGAAATTACTTCTTTTCATGCTTGCCTTGACTATACTTGTTTTTCTCTTCATGCCTAAGTTTTCTTTCTTCCTTTTTATTATAATCTTATTTCTCTTCACTGCTACTACTTCTAGCTTGTGGATAATTAGATGCATAGTGACCAAATTCACTATAATTAAAACATTTCACAGTATTTATATATTTATGTTTTCTTGAGTTATTATTTCTTCTCACATAGTTAGCTTCTTCATTACTGCTTGACTCATCACTTGATTTTGGTTTCTTATCTTTTATCTTCTTTGAAGCTTTGAAAGCTACCTCTCTCTTGGAATTGTGATCTTTTTCTATTCTCATTTTATAAGTTGTAAGAATTCCATTTAACTCATCCATAGTCAACTTATTGAGATCCTTCATTTCTTCTATAGCTGAAACCTTTGCATCATACCTTATAACGAGTGATTTTAATACTTTTTGAGCAACACTAGAGTCCTCAATTTCAAATCCATGTCCACGTATTGATATAGATACCTAATGTGAAGCTGGTTTATTATTCAAATGCATAGAATATATAAGCAATACAAAGAATCTCATGTGGTTAAGTGGTTGTAACAAGTTGCCAAACATGGCCAACCACTTAACTAACAGATAACCATCTGCTAAAAAAAGGTGACAACTAACTTCTAGAAGACAAAGTAGATCTCTAACTCTTCTAACTAAATACCTAAACCACTTAACAACCTATTTCTAACATGGGCATACTATGCCTCACATGAATACAAAGTGCAATGAAATAGGAATTGAATATAATAATAATAAATAATAAAATATTAACTTAGGCTTAAGTGGATAAGCCTAAGTATCCTCAACACGCATGGTATTGACAACTTCATCAATATGAATTACGTATTTAGCAATATCTTCATCATTTTACATCTTCAATTCTTCAAACCTCCTCCTATGAGTTTGCAGTTTTGCCAACTTGACCTTGCTATCTCCTTCATATATTTTCTTCAATTTATCCCATATTTCTTTTGCTAATCTACATTGCATAACTTTCACAAATTCTGATTCACGTAATCCACTTAAGAATCCATTCATAGCCTTGGAATTATTTACATATAATTTCTTGCCATCCTTATCTATGGGAGGAGTAGCTTTAGGTGTGAACCCATCCTCAACAAATTGCCATGTTTCATATCCTTGTGCCACCAAATAATTCTTCATCCATATACTCAAGAAACCATAATTACTTCCATAAAATATTGGAGTCTTATTTATTGAAGTTCCATTTTCAAAAACCATATGTGTTCCTATAGGATCTTCCTTCAAGTTGTTAGAATTTTTCAAAGGAATCCGCTCTAATACCAATTGAAGAACACAAGATTATACTAAGATGGGGGGTGAACAGTATAAGACCAACTTTTACTTTTCTTTCCCAAACAATATTAACCAATGTTATAAAATGCAATAACTTTCCAAAAATAGAATCAACATATATCATCAATAGTAGTATTAAAGTAATGCACAAATCATCACACACATGAGAGAAACAGATTTAACGTGGTTCACCCAATGTGGGCTACATCCATGGAGAAAATATTTCTTCTAAATTTTCTCAACAAATCTCTTGGGAACCAATTCCCTATTACAATGTTTATGGACCTCTATCCAAAGGAGATCTCAATCCCCAATGCTCAATTTCATGGATCTCTATCCACATGAGAACTCTATCCCCTTAACTTTGGTTTGTGTAACTCTATCCACAAATTAACTTTATCTCCTTAACTCTAGTTTTTGGAACTGTATCCATAGGAGAATTCTATCCCCTTAACTTTGGTTCATGTAACTCTATCCATAGAAGACACATATCCCCACTACCCTGACTAGTGGATCTCTATCCACAGGAGACCTCTATCCCCACTGCTCTGGCTAGTGCATCTCTATCCACAAGAGACCTCTATCCCCATTGCTTTGGCTAATGGACCTCTATCCATAGGAGACCTTTGTTCCCACTACTCTGGCTAGTGGATCTTTATCCACAAGAGAATTCTCTCCTCTTTACTATGGTCAGATACAAAGCTTGCTCAGTGCTCTGCTCAAATTTGCACATATTACATGTACAAATTTTCCTCAGGCCTTCATACAAGGCTTCCTTATATCAAAAATAAAAACTGCTCTCAGCTCTGCTCAAATTTGCACACGTTACATGCACAAATTTTTCTCAACTCTATCCCAAATATGCACACATTACATGCACAAATCTACAACAAGCCTCATCACAAGACTAGAATAAATTTATCTCAAACCTGCTCATCAAATATGCTCTCAAACATATTTCAAGTATTTTCATAAGACTTGCTCAAATCTACCTCAAACTTGTTTCAAGCCTTCTCATAATACTTGCTCAAATCTATCTCAAACCTATTTCAAATATTCTCACAAAACTTGCTCAAATCTACCTACAAGCCTTCTCAAAAGACTTGCTCATAACACATGCTCAAAAAATGCTCAAAAAACATACTCAAATTTGCACATCAAAACCTCTTCTCAACTCTCCAAATCTTGCATACAAAACAATGTTCATCTATTTCTAGATCTTGCATAATAGTGTCACCAAGTGCTTTATCTAATATTCAATGTAATTTCTTTATCTTGAAGCAGTTTAGATATATTCTACCTAAAATTTGTTTAACCTCTTGAACATATAGAGAATGATATGCACATGACAAATTCTCAATATGTGCTACACATTCATTAAGTGTGTTCCTTTCACATGTCTCACATTTATTACATTCTAAAGGTATCTTTAGTCTAGCACATGATAACTAACCTTCTTATGTATTTCCCACAATCAAAACTAATGCACACACTTGCTTCACAAATCTAATTTCTAATACTTGCAAATTCACTTTCAAGAACACTCAACTCAATGCACAACTTGTTCTCAAAGATTAAATACAATAATGCACAAGTTTGCTCTAAAACCTAGCACAAGTGTTTCCAATTTCTTTCAAGGATAAATCACAACTTGTTTACAAACTCTAACACAAATATTTTCAATTTCTTTCAAAGAGGATGCACATTTTTTTTCACAAACCCTATCTCAAATATTTCTAACAATCCACACTAATTAAACCTTTTATCTCCACCTTATGATTCAGAAGTATTTGCTCAATCAAACACCTTTAAGAAGGAATAATGTCACCATACCTCTTAACTTGCTTTGATGAAGAAGTGCCCTCAAAACCTGTCTCAAAATATTCTATCTTTCTTATGCCACTTTCAAGGGTTAATTAGCATAGCACTTTTCAATAATGCACATGAAAACCTTTCCTCAAAAATTGTGCACAAAAATATTTCTTTGTACTCCTTTTAATTTCCTAATACAAGGCTTTTTAATCAGTGAACAACATCCTTCAAACTTTATTTCACCATGCAAAAATAATACACACAATAATTAAACCACAAAACACATTATAACTCCTACTTTTAAAACACACACAATCAACTCATACAATGAAAGAATCTTTATCACACCTTATTTATCCTTCTAAACATATTTTAAATTTCAATACCAAAATACCCTTTTCACACCTTATTTCTCCTATATCAAATGAGCAAAAATAAATGACAACTCAACCTTGTAACTCCCACAAAAATCAAATCACAATTGAGAAAATAAATACCTCTTTTATTCTTCCCTCAATGTGACTCGAACCTCTCACCTCATGAGATCAAGGTGCCCAACTAAAAGGGCCACGACTAGCTGTGCTAACGTAGCTAGTGAGAACACAAAGGAACCTATAGCCTTTTAATTCCTCCTACAATGAACTCTACCCAGCCAAAAAAAAATGGTCCATGATGGGTTTTGAACCGAAAACCTCCTTCTCACAACACCTTCGCATAGGTTTAGCTACCAGCTGGTCTAGATGGCTTGATGGTATTTGATGTGCACCAATATGAACATAAACCTTCACTATTCACTATAGAATATTACGCTCTCCTTTTCTTTCCTTCTCTACCATATGCAACAAATCGGATATCGAGATTATTTCTTGCACCACATCGAACCACTCAAAAATGACTTTAGGCATGGGGTATTAATATGATTTAATTTTATCTTTGTCCAAAGTCAAACCACCTTGTATTTTTTACACCATATGATTTCGACCATCTCAATTCAAAATTAATTTGAATTACCTTCAATTACTTGGTGCTCAAATGATATTATAACTTGAAATATTTATATTATAATAAATATATTATAATATTAATCCTTTTGAACCTTGCCATCACAATTAATAGTATTGCCTTCAATAATACTAATATCTTACCTTCATTTTTAAACTATTGTTCCAAGAAACTCTTAAGCCTTTTGTCCTTCATTATAATATTCAAAAATAAATATTATAATGTTTATCTCAACAAATTCCCTTTCTCTTGAGATAAACATGTGCCTTCATTATTGACCTTACTTAGAATAATAATTGTTCCTTGAGAATATTCCTTGACATCAATGACATCTTTCTTTTGACATCAATGACAAAATTTTGCACAAATATTTCCAACAATCTCCCCCTTTGTCATTGATGTTAATCCTTCTGAAATAATTCCTTTTGCTACCACTAGATTCCAAACTGCTCCCCTAAGAAGTTGCTCCCCCTTACTGAATTCTCTCCCCCTTACTGAAACTATCTCCCTTTAACATCAATGGCAAAGGGACTCCTTTGGGGCTAAAAATAAGACTCTTATATTAGCCCCCTCACCACCTCCTCTCCTTGAGGTGATCAATTTTGGGGTGGGAGTAAATCTACTCCCAACATACAATGCTCTTTTTTCTTTTCAACCTTATTTTTCAACACATTTGTAATCATACCCTTTTGATCCTTTTGAGTGTCCCTATTCTTGCTCGTCTCTAAAAATTTTGAAAACTCTATTCTACACCACTTGGTCTAATTCCCAATATTATTGCAATTGTAGCACCTGATGTTGTAGTTCCTGGAAGGTGCAAATGACTTGAAGTTCCTATTGGTGAAGCCATAATCATTTCTATCATGAACCCTACAGTGGATCTCTTTATGACCAAAGCAATTACATGAGTAGCAATAAACTTGAAAGAAATATCCATATTTGAATGAATTGATATTCCTCTTGGTGAATCCATAATCCTTCTTTCCATGAACCCTGCAATGCATAGCTTTGTGACCAAAATTATTACATGAAAAACAATGCCCTTGGAAGAAATATTCATCTTGTCTTGAAACACATGGTCTCTTGGTCCTTTCTTTGCCTTCTCTGTGATGGTCCCTCTTTCTTGTTTGTGCATTATTTTCTTTCTTAGTGAATCTTCCACTCTTTAACTTATCAGCATAGGTCTTAGGTTCTTCTTCAATCTCTTCCTTTAAAACTTCCTTTTCTTCTGAGCTTGACTCTTATTTTTGTACCTCTTGACCTTTTTTGAAACCATGTCTTGTTTTGATAAATGAAGATCTTTGTGCATTGATAATGTTATCCAAAGCTTTTGAAATTTTTGCAACCTATGTAGATTTTCCTTAGAATATTTCACTTCTATCCTTAGAGAAACCACTTCATGTTCTAATCTTTCACATTCTAACTCTTTTACCTCTAAATTTTCAACCATGACTTCTTTAAATCTCCTTGCCTTAGCTTTTGAGTTTTTGAGATCTTGTAGAAGCTTTTATTTTATTTCCTCATCTTCTTGAACTTGAGCCTTCAATCTTAAATTATGCTTTCTAACTCTTTTCAACTCTTGGAGAGCAATAATAAGTTCTTCTAGATCAATTGTACCTTCTTCTTTTTCTAAACCTTTCTCTAGATCTTCAATTATAGGAGCATCTTTTTCTTGGTCTTAAATATGAATGTTTTCTTCCTCTTCTATTGCCATAAATATAATCTCTTCTTCTTCACTATCTGAGAGTATTTCATTACTATCATTTGAAGCATTGCTTGCTTTTTTAACATAGAAACTCTTCCGTTAAAATAACTTATTTTCATGCTTGCCTTGACTATACTTGTTTTTATTTTCATGCCTAAATTTTCTTTCTTCATTTTTCTTATAATCCTATTTATCTTCACTGCTACTACTTCCATATTGTGGACAATTATATGCATAGTGACCAAAGTCACCGCAATTAAAACATTTCATAGTATTTATATATTTGTGTTTTCTTGAGTCCTTATTTATTCTCAGATAGTTTTTTTATTACTGCTTGACTCATCACTTGATTTTGGCTTCTTATCTTTTATCTTCTTTGAATATTTGAAATCTACCTCTCTCTTGGAATTGTGATCTTTTTCTATTCTCATATCATAAGCTATGATAATTCCATGTAACTCTTCCATATTCAACTTATCGAGATCCTTCATTTTTCTATAGTTGAAATCTTTGCATCATACCTTATAGGGAGTGCTCTTAATACTTTCTGAGTAACACTCGAGACCTCAATTTTGAATCCAATTCCATGCATGGTATTGAAAACTTTATCAATATGAAGTAAGTATTTAGCAATATCTTCCTCATCTTCCATATTCAACTCTTCAAACCTCCTCCTCTGAGTTTGTAGTTTTGCCAACTTGACCTTGTTATCTCATTTATATGTTTATTTCAATTTATCCCATATTTTTTTTGCTGATTTGAATTGCATAACTTTCAAAAATTCTAATTCACGTAATCCACTTGCTATTCCATTAATATCCTTGGCATTATTTACATGTAATTACTTTCCATCCTTATATGTGGGAGGATTCGCTATAAGTGTGAACCCATACTCAATAGATTGCCATGTTTCATATCCTTGTGCTATAAAATAAGTCTTCATCCTCATACTCCATAAAGCATAATTATTCCCATCAAAAATTAGAACCTTATTTATTGAAGTTCCATTCTAAAAAGCCATCTGTGTTTCTATAGGATCTTCCTTCAAGTTGTTAGAATTTTTCAAAGAAACACGCTCTGATACCAATTGAAGAACACAATCTTATATTGAGAGGAGAGGGTGAACAGTATAAGATCAACTTTTCCTTTTCTTTCCCAAACAATATTATCCATTGTTATCAATTTCAATATATTTCCAAAAATAGTATCAACCAATATCATCAATAGTAGTAGTAAAGTAATGCATAAATCATCACACACATGAGAGACATATATTTAATGTGCTTCACCCAATGTGGGCTGCATCCACGAAGAAAATATTTCTTCTAAATTTTCTTAACAAATATCTTGGGAACCAATTCCTTATTACAATGTTTATTTATCTCTATCCAAAGGATATCTCAATCCCATATGCTCAATATCATGGATCTCTATTCATAGGAGAACTCTATCCCCTTAACTCTAGTTTTTGGAAATCTATTCATAGGAGAACTCTATCCCATTAACTCTGGTTTATGGAAATCTATTCATAGGAGAACTCTATTCCCTTAACTCTAGTTCATGGAATTCTATCCATAAGATACACTTGTCCCCACTGCTCTGGCTAGTGGATATCTATCCACAGGAGACCTCTATCCCCACTGCTCTAGCTAGTGGATCCCTATCCATAGGAGAGACCTCTGTCCCCACTTCTCTATATAGTGGACCTCTATCCATAGGAAACCTCTATCCCTATTACTCTAGCTAGTGGATATCTATCCATAGGAGACTCCTCTCCTCTCTTCTGTGGTCAGATCCAAAGCCTGCTCATTTCTCTACTCAAATATACACACATTATATGCACAAATATACCTTAAGCCTTCACATAAGGCTTCCTCATATCAGTAACAAAAATTGCTCTCATATCTGCTCAAATATGCACATGTTACATGCACAAATCTGTCTCAACTCTATCCCAAATATACACACATTACATGCACAAATATGTCTCAACTCTTCTCATAGACTCTACATAAATCTACACCAAGCCTTGTCATAAGACTACTACAAATTTATCTCAAACCTGCTCATCATATCTACTCTCAAATATATTTCAAGTCTTTTCATAAGACTTGCTCAAATCTACCTTAAACCTATTTCAAGTCTTCTCACAAGACTTGCTCAAATCTACCTCAAACTTGTTTCAAGTCTTCTCACAAGACTTGCTTAAATTTACCTACAAGCCTTCTCAAAATACTTGCTCATAACACATGCTCAAAAACTTTTCAAAAAACATACTCAAATCTTCTCATCAAAACCTCTTATGAACTCTCCAAATCTTGCATACAAAACAATGTTCATCTATTTCTAGATCTTGCATAATAGTGTCACCAAGTGCTTTATCTAATCTTCAATGTAATTTCTTTATCTTGAAGCAGTTTAGATATATTCTACCCATAATTTGTTTAACCTCTTGAACATATAGAGAATGATATGCACATGACAAATGCTTAATATGTGCTACACATTCATTAAGTGTGTTCCTTTCACATGTATCACATTTATTGCATTCTAAAGGTATATTTAGTCTAGCACATGATAACTAACCTTCTTATGTATTTTCCACAATAAAAACTAATGCACACACTTGCTTCACAAATCTTATTTCTAATACTTGCACATTCACTTTCAAGAACACTCAACTCAATGTACAACTTGTTCTCAAATATCAAATAAAATAATGCACAAGTTTGCTCTCAACCCTAGCACAAGTGTTTCCAATTTATTTCAAGGATAAAGCACAACTTTTTTACAAACTCTCTAACACAAATATTTTCAATTTCTTTCAAAGAGGATGCACATTTTGTTTCACAAAACCTATCTCAAATATTTCCAACAATCCACACTAATTAAACCTTTTATCTCCACCTTATGATTTATAAATATTTGCTCAATCAAACACCTTTAAGAAGGAATAATGTCACCATACCTCTTAACTTGCTTTGATGAAGAAGTACCCTCAAAACCTGTCTCAAAATATTCTATATTTCTTATGCCACTTTCAAGTGTTAATTAGCATAGCACTTTTCAATAATGCACATGAAAACCTTTCCTCAAAAATTGTGCACAAAAATATTGCTCTATACTCCTTTTAATTTCCTAAGACAAGGCTTTTTAATCAGTGAACAACATCCTTCAAAATTTCTTTCACCATGCAAAAACAATACACACAATAATTAAACCACAAAACACCCTATAACTCCTTTTAAAACACACACAATCAACCCATACAATGAAATAATCCTTGTCACACCTTATTTCTCCTTCTAAAGAGATTTAAATTTCAATACCAAAAGACCCTTTTCACACCTTATTTCTCCTATATCAAATGAGAAAAAATAATAGACACTCAACCTTGTAACTCCCACAAAAATTAAATCATAATTGAGAAAATAAATACCTCTTTTATTGTATCCTCAATGTGACTCGAACCTCTCACCTTGTGAGAGCAAGGTGCCCAACCAAAAGGGCCATGACCAACTGCACTAATGCAACCTATGAGAAAACAAAGGCACCAATCACCATTTACTTCCTTTTACCACAAATTCTGCCCAACCAAACAAAAATGGTTCGTGATGGATTTTGAACTTGAAACCTCCTTCTCACAACACCTTCATGTAGGTTTAGCAACCTGCTAGTTTAGATGGTTGGAGGGTATTTTATGTGCACCAATCTGAACATAAAAATTTATTGTTCACTATAGAAGACTACGGCCTCCTTTTATTTCCTTCTCTACCATGTGCAACAAATCATATATTGAAATTATTGCTTGCACCACATCAAACCACTCAAAAATGACTTTAGACATGAGGTATTAATATGATTTAGTTTCCTCTTTGTCCAAAGTTGGCCCACCTTGTCTTTTTTACACCATATGATGAAATTCCTCTTTTTTCCAAAGTCGACCACCTCAATTTGAAATTAATTTGAATTACCTTCAATTACTTGGTGCTCAAATGATATTATAACTTGAAATATTTATATTATAATATTAATCCTTTTGAACCTTGCCTTCACAATTAATATTATTGCCTTCAATAATATTAATATCTTACCTTCATTTTTAAACCATTGTTCCAAAGAACTCTTAAGCCTTTTTTTCTTCATTATAATATTCAAAAATAAATATTATAATGCTTTTCTCAAAAAATTTCCTTTCTCTTGAGATAAACATGTGCCTTCATTATTGACCTTACTTAGAATAATAATTGTACCTTGAGAATTTTCCTTGACACCAATGACATCTCTCTTTTGACATCAATGACAACAATTGTTCAAATATTTCCAATAGGTTTTGTAGCAGAATTGAGCAAGCCTTTTGGAAAGGCTTGAAGCAATGTAGAGGGGATTGAGGTCTCTGATGGATAGAGGTCCATAAACCAGAGTAGAGCATATTGAGGTCTCCTATGTATAGAGTTCCACAAATTGAACAAAGGGGATTGGTGTCTCTTAGGTCCATGAACTTGAGCATAGGGGATTGGTGTCTCCTTTGGGTTGGTGCCCATAAAAATTATAATAGAGAATTTTTTCCAACATTTTGGTTGAGAAAATTTATAAGAAATATTTTCTTCGTGGACGTAGCCCACATTGGATGAACCATGTTAAATTTGTGTCTCTCATGTGTGTGTGATGATTTGTGCATTGTTTCATTTACTACATTCATATTATTATTGTTATCATTTTGAAAGAAAAGTAAAATTTTTGATCTTATATTGTTCACCCCCCTCTTAGTATAATCTTGTGTTCTTCAATCGATATCAGAGTAGGTTCCTTCAAGAAATCCTAACAGCTTGAAGAAAGATCTTACAAGAACATAGATGGCTAATTAGGAAGGATTTTCAACACATAGAGCTCCATTGTTTGATGAGACTAATTATGTTTTATGGAGTGTGAGGATGAAGACATTTCTAATGGCATAGGGACTTGATACATGGAATTCAGTTGATAATGGGTAAACATCACCTGCAACTCCTCCCATAGATCTAACTGGTAAGAAACTATATGAAATAATGCCAAGGCAATGAATGCAATTTTAAATGGATTACAGGAATCTAAGTTTGTAAAAGTCATGTACAACAAATTAGCAAAAGAAATATGGGATAAGCTACAAAATACATATGAAGGAGATGAAAAGCTTAAGATGGCAAAACTTCAAACTCGCAGAAGGAAGTTTGAAGACTTGAATATGAAATATGAGAAAAATATTATTGTAGCACCCTAAAATTGGTGCAGTTAAACCATCAGTAAATAGTAGAAATTTGAATTTTAACCTCGAAACTGCCTGTTAACCGCTTACCTCATATTTCATGCCATTTTTAGAGGTTGTTGTTACCGTTGGATGATATCATCATTGATCTGACGATATCATCGTCGATCTGATGATATCATCCCAAATCAGACGAATTCGTCTGGAACAGAACGTCTAGACGATTTCATCTCAAAACTAAATTTTTGTAATTAGCTTTTATTCCAACAACCTCTCCAACTTGGGTAGAAGCGTGTCTATGTGGTTGGATATTCCCACATTGGGGATCTTCCAGATTGGGATGATCCCCAACCTCCTAACCTCCCCCTAATCCTATATAAACGGGGATTTTTCCAGTTTATCCCCCTAACTCCCTACCTGGATGCTTGGATGCTTGGCTAATTATCTCCCTACAATTTTAGTTTTTGTTGTGATCTCCCATCATTTGCACTTGTGTTTTCAAGTTTTGTTATAGTATTTCACTATGTTTCATTCAGAGGTAGCTCGGATCGTCACAGGCGATTCAACTACAATTTTAGACGATCCTGTCAAGATCGACGATGATCTTGTATGATTACAGATGATCCGGTCTGCAATTCAGCTTGGGGGCAATCAGAGCCTTGATTTTACATTCTCTATCTCATTTTCCTTATTTATTGGTGCATTAGATTAATTTACTTTTGTTTTGCATCTTGGAGTTCACCTCATTTAGCATAATTGCATGATAAAATTCAAAGTAAGTTTCCAAAATAGTGCATCTCATTTAATTTGATATCTATATTTATCATTCAAACATCTATACTCTTATTTCTATCATTTTGCATCATTCTTGCAATTGTATTTTTGGTTTTTGGTATCTATTTTCTTGATTGCAAGTTTTTGACGAACTCGCCTGACAAATTCGTCAGGTCGCTGATGATCTTGGGTGATCTTAGATGATATCATATGATTTAGGATGAATCTATACAATTACAGATGATCCTATCATATCCGGGATGATCTGGACTCCTACAAGCTTCATAATCTTCATCAGACATCAGAAATCAGGTGTACTCTTCTCCATTTTATATATTCTCTGTATTCAATCACATTAGGATTCATTTATGTTTGTTGTCTTCATATAAATTAGAATCTTCATATAGAATAGCTTAGCTTCATTTTGGCCAACCTAGGAATATGAATGATTGAACATAAAACAAATAAATCAAACCCATTCTCAACCTAGGCATGGAAACTGCCACTCAAAGTTTCCTGGTGAACCCCACCATCCATAAAAAATTCACCTTTATACCCCTCCCCGGAGAGGCACGACCTTCAAAGGGCCTCTTCGTCCGAGGTATTGTTCTATCCTTTTCTCACCCCCCTTTCGGGTACGGATCCTTTAGCCTGAAGGTAAGGGTGCAAAAAAATTGGGCGATACATTTTGGTGAACCCGACGTGAAACTAAAAACACCTTTTGAAAACAATCCAAAAAAAAACACATTATTAAGAACATCTAGAATCATTAGAAAACTGTTAAATTTGCATATCATACTTAGATGGTAGATTATAATAGAAGATGAGCTATCTCCATAAATGTTGAAAATCAATTAACGGCCATAGAGATTACTTTTATGCTTAGAGTACCTCAAACATATAGAGCCCAACCTTTGTGGGACGAACTTGATAGGAGATTGGGTATTATTGAATCTAGATCTGCAGAACTTAGGAAAATTAAGAGGTTTGTCCTAGATAGAATCTTGGATCCTGATCAAGTGACTTTGTATCATGAACTTCATATAGCTTGCCATAGGTGGTTAGCCGATAAAAGAGCACTTGTGTCTTCTGAATTATACACCTTTGAGGAATACCTTAAGAACGCAGTTGTAGTACATAAATTTCTATCTCATATAGAGGATCAATAAGTCGTTCTTACGGATAGAAAGAGATGGAATAGAGTTCCTAGAGCTGTTTTGTATTGAGAGTATTGCCATGAAATTTATTTTTACATGTCAGAGTCTGAAATAGATCATATTACCATAGCACACTTTGTCAAGTTCTTGAAAAACAACTTCCAATTTGAAGAGGAGCATTTCATGACACCTTATGAACTTGACCCTATCAATGATATCCATAAACTATTCATAGAAATCTAAGTGATTCTTTCTACTATTTTTTCTTACAACTAGCATGTTGTTTGTTATTTTTATTCTCGCAAAATAATAATATAATAAAATCACACAAAAAAAAACAACAAAACATTTCCTTTTAAAGTATTATAGTAGGTATATAGTTAAAATATATACCTCTCAACCCTATCGCATATATATATATATATATATATATAAGTATATATATTTGCTAAAACCTAATTTTAGCACAATGCCTAGACTTAGGAATGGAAAACAAACCGAAGAAGATGAATATTGGTTAGGAAGACCATCAACTGACCAAAATGTCCCTCCTAAGGAACAAGTTTAGGAAGAAGAAACCCTAGACCAGCAAGAAGAAGAGCTTGCTTTAGGAAATGAACAAGAAGAAAATATTAGAGAGGAAGGATCCTCATCCCCTAAAATGTCTCCGAGAGGAGCTATCACTTTTGAGAATATGAAACAATTCTGGAAGTTCAGTAACACTAATATTGGTGTTTTTAATAGAGAAGCCCATATGGACAAGGATCAAATTAGTGACACTCAAGCAACTCTAGAAGAAGTATTTCAAACACGTACTAATCCCTTGTCCTTTATTGAACAAGAGAGTGATCAAGCTGGACCATCCAATTTGGATATAGTAGCTGCGATCCAGAGCATGCAACAACAGTAGGTTACCCAACAATCTAAAGTGCTTGTTAACAAGCCTAGGGTCATTCCCACACAAAAGAAACCATCATTTATTGCTCTATTTCACCAAGATCTTGATCAACATACCTCAAATCAACAAAAACCCAAAACAAAACCGAACACCAATTACCAAAAATCTAAGGTACAACATAATACTATTACAAATCCCCTTCATAATACTCTTTCTACCAACACTTTGCATAATAGCAATAGAACATCCAATCCTTATGTCACACCATCATACACTCATAGATCCCATACCTATGTGCCACCAAACCAATATGGTGGACAAACTAGCAATCTTGAAGTCGTGGTGAAACAATTAGTTTCCCGCATGGACCAGATAGATCCCTACCACCCCTCGTACAATTATCGAGAGATGTGTAGTCAACCTTTAGATCCTATAGTCATAGCACAGTCGTATCCTAAACATTTTCCTATGTCTGTTCTTCCCATATATAAAGGAACCGAAGATCCCATAAAGCATATTCATATGTTTAGGATAGCATGTCATGATATATCACATGATGACTTGTTATTACTAAAAATGTTCCCGAAAATCTTGGGAGGAACAGCATTAGAGTGGTATTATCAATTACCCACTAATTCTTTGAGGAATTTCAAAGAAACTATCAAGTCTTTTGTTCATCAATTTCGTGCCTACATCGAAAGATGTCTGACCATTAAATATTTGTATAACTTAAAACAGGGCAAAGATGAATGCTTTGCTGATTTCCTAGCTAGGTGGAGATAGTTGATAGGAAAATTGCACTTTGTGTTACCTTATAAGGAGATGTTGGACATCTTTATTAATAATTTGCAAGAGCAACTATCTTACAAATTATCAACTACTACCTTGACCACCTTCGATCAGGCTATAGACTTAGCCCTAAGAGTGGAAGATGCTCTCATTAGGAGAGGCCAACTTAAAAAGAGAGACGATGAGAAAACATCCAAAAATCAATATAAGAATAAACAATTTGTGGGTGATGGAGTCACCGATAGCAAAAATACTGCTAATTTTAATGCTGCGAATACAGTGGAGAATTTTGTACTAAAACCTCCTGATAGACCTCCTTGAGAATTTACTAGGTTAAATCAACCTTTATCAACTATTCTATCACAATTATTAGAACGAGGTTTGATTCAATTACCAAATATTAGGGAACCTGATCCAACTATACCCGGATACAGAGTAGATTTACACTGTGACTTCCATAGAGGACTTGGACACACTACCAACTCTTGTAAAATATTAAAACATAAAATACAAGACTTGATTGATAACAATGAGATGGAGGTGCAAGCCTTTCAACCTAAGCAAAATCCTCCTAATAATGTTCAAAAGAACACCCCACAAAACTAGAATTATAATGCCAATCATTCATTGGACATATTTCAACATCCCTTACCAAAACATGGTAAGGATGTGGCTAATCAAGTTGAACATCATAATGTCCCTCCTCCTACCCGATATGTAGGGACTATTAGTGGGCATTTACCTGTTCATGATTTGGAAATATTTGACATAACTTTATCTGTGGTTACAACCAGGCCTCTATAAAATATTCAGATACATGATCTTAGTGATACAAAATACGAGACTGAGAGTGATATGGAAATCACATCAAATCAATCAAATAGTTCCAAAGATGAATCGGATCCTATTCACCCTATCACAAGTTATATGGTTCCAGAAGAGCCATTTCCAAGAAGAGTCACTACTAAACCATCGTCTCACCAATTACTTTCTAATGAGATAGCTATAAACACTAGACCAAGACCCATTCATCATCCGTAGAATAATATTGTGGGTACCATCGGAGTTGTTACTAGACAACAGGCTCAAAATTCTCAACAAGATAAAATTCAGAATGGTGGATCAGCTCCATTTGTTTTGAAGGTTCCTAATAAAGAGAATCATTCACCTAATGTTCAACCTAAACCTCCTTATAATATTAATGAACAATTATCAAATATTATAGCTATAATTTCTCTCTTGGACATTTTAAGATCTTCTCCTACACATAGAGATGAATTAATGCTCACATTAAGTCAGATGATGGTACCACAAGACATTCAACCTGAAGCCATGGCCGATACTATAATAAATCATGAAGTTGATTGTATTGAATTTCAAGATAGATACATACCGCAACATAGTTTACATAAAGATAACCCCTTGTATATTACTACCTTAATTGGAGATGTAGCAGTCAAACGAGTTTTGATTGATAATGGTTCATCTTTAAATATCTGCACTTTTGACTTCTACCAAAGATTTGGGTTTAGAAGTGATGAAATGAAAAGAACTAATATGATCATAAAATATTTCAATGATGAAACACAAGAAATGTGTGGAGTTATTACCATTCCATTGCAGGTTGGTCCAAGAACCTTGGATACGATTGTGTTTATTGTACATTGCCCTGCATCGTACAATATACTCTTGGGTCATCGTTGGATAAACGTGATGTGAGTTGTTCCCTCAACTTTACTTCAATGTCTTAAGTTCAAATTTAAGAATCAGTTGGTTACCATTCATGGTGATCCAATACCCTTTGATATGTGTGCTTTGGCAGAACCTATTGGAGTTCAATTTTACTATGCTCTGTAATCCACACATCCTAATTCTCATTATCCATATAAACATGTGAAACTCACACCCACAATGTCATCTACTTATTCTCCATCAGTTGCACCTCCACATATAGCTCAACCATCTTCTGAACAAACCACATTAGGACCTAAGAAATATTCTAATCCCACAACCAATGTCTCTTGTTCTACTCCTATAACTTCCATACCTATAATAGACCCATCTATCGACACCTCTACACCGTCTACATCCACCAAATTCATATTTTTTGCATTGAAAGACGTAGGGAATGTTCCTTCTACCTCTTATGCTCTTACTGACGAGCTCTTACCCGATATATCTAAAATTCTTATATCAGAAGAAACGAATGCTTCTATGCAAGATTCCCTTATTTTAAATAATTTGCCATCTCCTTGTACCTTGGGCCTCCCATAGCCTATGGGAAGTATTTACCAAGTTGGGAGTTGTGCCTTTATTTATAAGGGATATGAAAAGGGTAGAATACCCAGAAACATTAGAACTCATTATGATGGATATGCTCGATGTTATTTTACTAATGAGTATATTCAAGCCAAACCTATAATGCTTAAATTGGGATATAAAGGGAAAGGTTTGGGACCTTTCCAGAATGGTATGAAAGAACATTTTGAGGTATAAGAGTGGCCCGCCCAATGTGGTGTGGGCCTATTTTCTAGTAAGGGTCAGCCATTCCCATTTGAGGATGATGACCATCTTATATGTTACCAAGATTATTTAGATGAATGTTATGTTTTGCATTTAATGAATAAGAAATTCACATATAATATGCTATCTATAGCTTATCTTGAGATGACCACTGAATCCGATGATGAGTTGGAGAGAGATATCTTTCACGATGTCTCTGTTGAGGAATTATTACATAATGGATTTTATTTTGATGTCTCTATACCTAGTATAGCCCAGCTTGAGGCCACGACTCCTCAAAGATGAATTATCCAAGCTAACCTTGGAATAATTACAAGAATTGGGCGTTTCACCCGCCCCACCTAAATTTGAGAGAGATCTACACATGGAAGTAGAAAATTTCATAAAAATTAACATTGGAACCAACGATAACCCTCACATAATCAACATTGGATTAGAATTGAGTCAAGAAAAATAGGATAAATACATTGCATTTCTTAAAGAATATGAAGATGTTTTTTCTTGGACATATGAAGATATGCCAGGTTTAGACCCTTCTGTAGTTATGCATCACCTAGTAGTGCATCCGGATGCTAAACCTGTTAAGCAAAAGCTTAGAAAAATGCATCCTAAAGTGGCCTTACTAGTCAAAGGGGAGTTATAAAAACTCTTGAATGTTATTTTTATACAAGCCATTGATTATGCTAAATGGATCTTGAATGTAGTTCTATTAACTAAGAAAGAAGCTACTAAGATTAGGGTTTGTACAGACTTTAGAGATATTAACGTTGCATGCCCTAAAGATGATTTTCCCCTTCCCAATATGGATTAGATCATTTATTTTACTGCTGAGAGTGGAATGATATCCTTAATGGATGGATTTTTTGGTTATAATCAGATCAGGATAGCTCCTAAAGATCAGGCTAAAACAACCTTTATAACCCCTTGGGCTTTCTATTGGAAAGTTATGCCATTCGATTTGACAAATGCAGGTGCAACCTATCAATAAGCCATGACTTATATCTTTCATGATATGATGCATGATATACTACATGATTATGTAGATGACATTATAGCTCGTTCTACTGAAGAAGATGACCATTTAGATGACTTGAGAAAAATATTTGATCGATTAATGGAATATCTTATCCGATTGAATCCAGCCAAATGTATATTCTAAGTTAAGTCAGGTAAATTATTGGGGGTTATAGTTTCTTTACATGGCATCGAAACTGACCCTTTCAAGATTATGGCTATCACTGATATGCTCGCACCTACAAATATATCTGAATTATGAAGTTTACAAGGTAAGCTTCAAGTTATCCGTCGCTTCATCGATAAGCTTGCAAATAAAACTAGACCCTTTCTTAAGCTTCTTAAGAAGGATGTCTCTTTCCATTGGGATGATGAATGTAAGGAAGCATTTGAACTCCTCAAACAATATCTTCTTAACCCACCTATACTTTTGCCACCTAAACCTGATCATCCATTTATCTTGTATATTTCTGCTTCAAATTTTGCTTTAGGAGCTATGTTAGCTCAACTTGATGATGAGAAAAGAGAGCATGCTAATTATTACATTAGAAAAACATTAATTAGTTATGAAACCCGCTACATAGCATTAGAGAAGTTATGTCTAGCAATCGTATTTTCTACACAGAAACTATGCCATTATATGCTCAGTCAAAAAACATACGTTATTGCTAAATTCGATCCCTTGCGGTATCTCATGAGTCGACCTTATTTATCTAGTCATACAACGAAGTGGGTTCTTGCTCTAAGTGAGTTTGAACTCATGTTTATAGGATAGAATTCTGTTAAGGGTCAAATAATAGCAGATCAATTAGCTACTGCACCCTTAGAGTCCACCCATCCCCTTGTCATTGAGTTTCCTGACGAATGCCTTAACCTAGAGGTGGATCATTCAGATCAATGGTCCCTATACTTTGACGGAACCCGATGCATGAGTGGGGCTAATGCAGGTATTATTTTGATATCTCCATAGAAACATCTCATACCTCTATCCTTTAAATTAACGTTTGCCTGTACTAATAACACTGCTAAATATGAGGCTCTAATCCTTGGATTACAAGCTGCCCTGGCACTAAAAATTAAAAATATATTAGTTTTCGGTGATTCTCAACTTGTTATAAATCAAATTAATGATGTTTATCAGACCAGATATGATAAATTATGCCCATATAAAGCATATGTATTACAATTAATATATTTATTTGATCAAGTTACCTTGGAAGCTATTCTTAGAACTAGCAATCATGCATCTGACGCTATGGCCGCAGCTGCATCTCTTTTACCATTGTAGTTAGATGATGAATATGCTACCATAAGTATTCATCGACTCTAGGAACCCGCTTCAACTAAATCATGCTTGGAACCTTTGGACATTTTTCTAATCAACGAAACTATTCCTAAAATTTGGTACACTGACATCCTCAATTTTCTTCAAAATGGGACCTTCCCTGAAGGTTTTAATAGAAACCAACACCGGTTATTATGTAGACGACCAAGTCACTTCGTAATAATTGGTAATACGTTATATAGGATATATTTTGAAGGTATCCTATTGAGATGTTTGAATCTAGAAGAGTCTAGATCAACTTTGAGTGAAGCCCATGATGGATCTTGTGGGGGAAACTTTAGTGGTAGCGCCATTGCTAAGAAGCTCCTTAGGATAGGATATTTTTTGCCTACCATGGAGAATGATGCACATGATTACGTGCACCATTGCGACAAGTGCCAAAAACACGCTGACCTCGTCCATGCTTCTGCATAAGAACTGCAGGCTATTTCATCTCCTTGGCCCTTTTCAAAATGGGGCTTAGACATCATCGAAAAAATCAATCTTGTGTCATCTGATGGACATAAATTCATCATAACCACCACCGAGTATTTTACGAAGTGGGTCGAAGCTATGCCCTTAGCTTCTTGCACTGGAACGCAAGTTTCCAAGTTTATTCTTAATCAAATTATTTGTAGGTTCAAAATTCCTGCAAATATCATCTTGAATAATGGAACTTGTTTCAAAAACAAATATGTAAAGAAACTATGTCAAAAATATAAAATTCAACATCGTTGGTCCACTCCCTATTATCCTCAGGGTAATGGCCAAGCAGAAGCATCTAATAAAACATTAATTAAAATCCTCAAGATACTAGTCAATAAATATGGTCGTGATTGGCACATTCAATTATATCCTGCTTTGTGGGCTTATTGAACTAGCATTCGTACTCCCACGGGCACTTCACCTTTTGTTTTGGTTTACGATGCTGAAGCTATTTTTCCCTTTGAACTAGAAGTTCCTTCTTTGGCTCTACTACTTCAAGATACTGAAGTAGGAGATGAATATCATGCTGGAAAATTTAGTCAGCTGGAACTCCTAGATGAGAAGCACATTAATTCTTTGGAGCATCTTCGTGCCTACCATAACAAGCTCAAATGAGCATATCTCAAGAAAGTTCATAATTGATCCTTTGAGATCGATGACCTCATCTTAAAAGAAAATCAAAAAAATACTAATGCAACTAAAGACCTTAAAGGCAAATTTGAGCCTAACTGGATTGGGCCATATATTATCACTACTAAATTTGGATTGGGAGCATACATATTAGCTACCTTAGATGGTAAATATCTTAAATAACCTATGAACATTATGCATCTTAAGTGCTATTATGCATAAATCTGGTAATTTCGTCACTGTATCTATTATACATATTGTCTCATATTAGTAATTCATATAAAATTTTCAAAAATAGTAATATTATGTATTCTCTCAATTCATAAATTAAAATCCTCAAAAACATCTTCTATTTTGCACCTGTCAATTCTTGAAGTATTGCAGTTATATTTTCAATTATTTTGGATAAATTAGCATTTATCTAGAATCCCTCACTTTCACACTCACATGAATAAATATCTTGATCTTATTTGGTATTATTATTAATCTCTCTTATATCGAAGTCCACAATTGAATTAAATAAATTTTTGAGCATAGAGAACTAATCTTGTTATTTACTTGAACCAAGTACACCTTTTCACATTAAAATGATTTCATTGCAAATTCAAAACGATGCTACATAGTAGAAGTGGTCTCTTGAGAGAAAAGTTTCCCCTGCTATCCTATCATGCACATGGTCTAGAATATTTGAGAATTGACAAAAGGACAAGCTCACTCCTACCCAGAATAAAAATCCCTTGCTCTACAACCAATCCGAGCAAGTATCCCTAGTATAGGAAGAAAAAGAAAAAGAAAAATAAAATCAAGAAAAATCATGAGAAAAAGAGAAATTATTCAGAAGCATTATTTCAGTATCATTTTGTACCATCTCAGCAATATTTTAGCATTATCTTAGTGTCAAGCAAAAAAAAAAATTCCTCCCCCCTTTGAAAGAAGGAAGTGTGAAACTTGAATCCCTGGAATTCTCAATTATTTGAAAACTATGAGGTAAACCCCATAACAGGTGATTTGTGCCCAACTTGCTTGACATTGGGTAACTCCTAGCATGGTGATATGACTATCACATTAATGACCTTCTTTTGTATAGACCTATGTCCTCTTATGGATCAACTAGCTCTTGATGACCTGACTTATATAGTAGTCTAGTACGGTTACATGCATATAAATCATGGTCAATGAACACTCATTTGGTTAATTCAAATTACTTGTATCAAATTATCTTGCTCAAAATTGATAAATGAACATTACAATTGCACACACATTTGTGTTTGAGAGATTTTGTATCATTATGATAGATCAAGATCGGCAATGAACTCACGTATGCACACGGGGTTCCTTATAAATCTAAATTTTGTCTTTGAGATAATTTAAAATATTTATTCAAATCTTTCGGAATAATTTGACTTTCTTACTTGAGAATATCTGCTTAGCGTAAAATCAATTAAATACATTTTTTGAAAAATCCAAAATTTTCTTGCAAAAATGTTCAAAAATCTAGCAATAAAGTCACATTTATATATTTTTGACTTTCATGATGATGGTATAGTTCCTAAACCTAAATTGGAATTTTATGCCTAGTGCAAGTCATCATTTTTATATTTTTTGTTTATCTCAAAATCAAAAATCAACTATGCAATAAAACTATTATATCAATTTCTTCTTTGGATTTCGTGATGATGGTATAAGTCTATACCTAAAATTCTATGCCTAGCACAAACCATCGTTCTAATTTTATTTCCAATTTATTTAACCATAAAAGCATATGGGTTAAATCATTATGTTACACAATTATGCTTTAAAAAGAATGAAAACTTTCCTATTTCATTTCATTATGTCAACATTCATTTTTTTTTTTTTTTTGCGACGATGGTATAATTCCTAGGGAATTGTTCAAATTTCTATCATACTTAGGAATTTTATGCCTAGAAAAAATCATATTTTTAATATTTCATGCATAATATTTTCTTGGAAATCTGAAAACAAATCATCACTATCATCATTTTTCATCATCACAACACAAAGTCTTAAGAAAGTCTCTTAAGCACCCTTTTACTTTTAGCAATATTTCTCTCATACCGGGATTAGCTTGATGACCTAGCGAGTGGTGACTCCATGAAATGGTCATGTAACAACGACAATGTACTTTGAAATTATTGTTAGAAGTCACTTTATTTTCATTAAAACACACCACAACCAATTTTTTTACATCAGATTATTTCATTTAATTTTATAGCATGACATAAAATTATAATATTTTCAATGACATAATTACATGAATAGTCAATCAACAATTAAAATATTAAAGCATCATAAAACATATGCATAAGTCATATCACAAAAATAACATCATATATATATCAAGAAGTATATACATCATATCAAAACGGATTGGTATGCCATAATCTATACCCTGGCATACTCAATCATCTCAAAAATAGTCTATGTACAATGTGCATCTAGTCTCGAGAAGACCTCGAGCTCTCAGCCTCATCTCATCTCCCGCCCTGAGGTGGAGGAGGTGGTCCCATCGAAGCCCATCCTGTATCATGGGTCCTCGACATTGATCATGATGATGTCCTCAATGACCCCATCCTGATCAACTTTGTAATGTCGACTGGCAACTGTATCCTCTGGCCCTCTGGAACTAGATGGAAGTACACTCCCTGATAGAATGTAGTCTGAGTAATCGATCGTGCCAACTCTAGAATGCTCACCCCTCTGCTTCGAGCCCTGATCCATGTAGCCTCATCTTGCAGATTCTGAACCTAAGCTCGTAGGTAGGCATTCTTTGCCTGAAGAGTTGTTATCTCATTGCTCTCCCCCACCTTGACACCCTTGCCCCTATCGAGCGATGGTGGCCTATCCCTCTATTGAGGAGGGAGTCTTTCTCTCCTCTTCTCTCTCCTCTCCTCCCTCCTCTTCAGTTGTTGTTGTCTCTTTGGAGCCTATGGTACTCTATAGTGTCTCTCTTGAAGAGGCCATCATTGATCCCTCCCTTTGTGACCCCTCGTTCCATTTATGGTAGCCTGGAACCGCCTCTCCATCCTTTGCACTACAACATGAATCGAACCTTGTGCCCTCATCATCTGAGGAGGCTGGATGCCTGCATACCAGGCATCATATCCATCTACTATCCCTGCATCATCCCCATCCATTGGCTAAATGGGGGTATCATCAGCATCCTGACTCCAGAACTGCTGCATGTCTGGAGCCTCACTCAGTGTGGTACTATCCCACACAGTCCGGGAGTACTCATAATCCCTAAGAGTAGGGATCCCCTACTATAGATCAAATTACCTCAAAACTCGATCGTAGCGATGGAGCTCTACCTCTCCCTGCTATGTCCTCAACCATATGACTTTCCTGATGTGAGCCAACTCTTGTCCATCCTCTACCCACCCTATATGCTCTCTCCATGGTCTCCAAGTGATCCGATCTGGTGTGAGGTCATCCAGCAACCTCCAAGACATTGGTAGATCTATCTGTCATTGTGACCCTCTTTGGAGCCACCAATAGAAAACTCGAGGTCTCTCTTGGTCAACTCCTATTAGTGGAATCCCTACTAGCCTTTGTACCACAATGTGCTCCCAACACCAAACCTATAGAAGCGATGTCAGCACCAGACATTGACCCCCCTTGTATACGACCCTGAAAAGGATCCTATACAAGCGGCACAGTACAAATTTACCCCAAGCAAACCTGTATTTGTGGTCTCTCATGTCACAGGCCACATCTAAAAGTAGCCATAGTAATCTACATTTACTCTAGTGGCATAGAAGAAGGCCACCCAGCACCCCTGCCAAAACTCGGGTCAACCGAGATGCCCTAGGCATCCGCCTCAAAGCCTTGATGTTCACTTCGCCCTTCTCCAGGATGAAGCTCAGGTCCTCGCACAATCTCATCATAGCATGGCCCTAATTGTCCAAAGGGGTCATGAATCAACCGTGTATGGGGATCCTCAAGATCCTCCATACATTCTCTAGAGTGGGAGTCATCTCCCCTGTCGATAGCTAGAAGCAAGACAACTCCGGATACCATCTCTCTGCTAGGGCTGTCAGTAGCCCCATGTCTGTAGGAATTTGTGGCATCTCTACCACATGTTGTAGTCCTACCTCTGCCAATCTATCTTGCTTTGCCTAATTGAGCATGACCAAATCATCTCTTAGACCTCTATATTTCTACTCTCGACTATTTAGCACTCCCCTCTGCAAAATAAGCAATAAAACAACAAAAATCATTAGTACATAATCATTAAAAATAAAAAATAAAACAAAACAAAAATCAATTAAAATAAAATCATCCCATAAAATTTGATATCGCCCATTATTGGACAATATCGTACCAAATTTAGATAAAATTATCCTTAATAGGATGAAATCATCTTCATTCTTCAATTTGGGGATCACCCCTTATTGGACGGGATCGCCCCTATTTCTCTTATTTCGTCCCTAGATGAAATTGGAAATATAGAGACGATTTAGTCAGTGGCCTAAAAATGGTTGCGACACCCAAAAACACTTAAAATTCAAGTCAAAAATCAAGTAAATCAAGTTAAAAACACAGTAAACTAGGTTTAGATCCTTACCCGCAACCCGCGTCGGATCTCTGTTGATTTGTGCGTCGTTTCCACCATTTCACCTGCAGAGCTCTGAAACAGCGAAAGTGAACAGTAAAAATGAATTAGGGTTTTACCCTATTTTTCTTATTTTTATTCAAAATGACATTTTTTTTTTTTTTTTGCTTTTTCATGCTTTTACCTCAAATGTTTGATTTGGGTAAAAACTTGGAGGGCCCACCATAGCAAACAGTCGTACGATTCAACCTAGAATCGTCGTCTAAAAAATAGAATAAATTTTTGCTTTCTCATAAAGCATGAAGAACTCGTCTTTAACGCATTTTTTAAGAAAATTTGCTAAATAGGGGGCAAAATATAGCACCTTAAAATTGGCGCAGTTAAACCAACAGTAAAAAGTAGAAATTTGAATTTTAACCCCAAAATCGCCCGTTAAACGCTTACCTCATTTTTTGCACCATTTTTAGAGGTTGTTGTGACCATTGGATGATATTGTCGTCAATCTGACGATATCATTGTCGATCTGACGATATCGTCCCAAATCAGACGAATTCGTCTGGAACAGAACGTCTAGATGATTTCGTCCCAAAACTGAATTTTTGTAATTAGCTTCTGTTCCAACGACCTCTCCAACTTGGGTAGAAGCGTGTCTATGCGATTGGAGATTCCCACGTTGGGGATCTCCCAGATTGGGATGATCCCCAACCTCCTAACCTCCCCCTAATCCTATATAACTGGAATTTTCCTAGTTTATCCCCCTGACTCCCTACCTAGTTGCCTAGCTGCCTGGCTGATTATCTCCCTGCAATTTTAGTTTTTGTTGTGATCTCCCATCATTTGCACTTGTGTTTTCAATTTTTGTTGTAGGATTTCATTGTGTTTCAACCGGAGGTAGCTCGGATCGTCGTAGGTGATTCAACTACAATTTTAGATGATCCTTTCAATATCGGCGATGATCTTGTACGATTACAGATGATATGGTCTGCAATTCAGCTTGGGGGTAATCAGAGCCCTGATTTTGCATTCTCTATCTCATTTTCCTTATTTATTGGTGCATTAGATTAATTTACTTCTATTTTGCATCTTGGATTTCACCTCATTTAGCATAATTGCATGATAAAATTCAAAGTAAGTTTCCAAAATAGTGCATCTCATTTAATTTGATATCTGGATTTATCATTCAAACATCTATACTCTTATTTCTATCATTTTATTCTTGCAATTGTAATTTTGGTTTTTGGTGTTTGTTTTCTTGATTGCAGGTTTCTGACGAATTCGCCTAACGAATTCGTTAGGTCATTGATGATCTTGGGTGATCTCGGATGATCTCCTGTGATTTAGGATGAATCTGTACAATTACAGATGATCCTGTCATATCCGAGATGATCTAGACTCCTACAAGCTTTAGAATCTTTCATCAGACATCAAAAATCAGGTGTACTCTTCTCTATTTTATATATTCTCTGTATTCAATCACATTAGGATTCATTTATGTCTATTGTCTTCATATAAATCAGAATCTTCATATAGAATAGCTTAGCTTCATTTTGGCCAACCTAGGAATCTAAATTATTGAACATAAAATGAACAAATCAAACCCATTCTCAACCTAGGCATGGAAACTGCCACTCAAAGTTTCTTGGTGAACCCCACCATCCATCAAAAATTCACCTTTATACCCCTCCCCCGAGAGGTGCAACCTTCAAAGGGCCTCTTCGTTCGAGGTATTGTTCCATCCTTTTCTCACCCCCCTTTCGGGTATGGATCCTTTAGCCTGAAGGTAAGGATACGAAAAATTTGGGTGATACAATTGCTAGATACTTACTTCATGTTGATGAGGTTTTTAATACCATTTGTGAACTTGGAGAAAATATCGAGGATTCTACTATTGTTCAAAAAATTTAAGATCACTTCCCATGAGGTATGATGCAAAGGTTTCTGCAATAGAAGAAATTGTAGGCCCAAAATGGCCACATCTTTAGAAAATATTGAAAAATTATTCTAAGGTAGAGAAATATCTATTATGTTGAGGATCTATATTATTTTGGAGCAGATCAACACAACAAACTTGATTCCTCTTGAAACTTAGTTGTTTTTTGTAAACATCGACAAAGTTTCTATTCTACTCGATGCCTAGTGTATTTGGTAGTGGATTCTGGTGAGGTTCCCAATCTATAAATATTTTGAGCTTTGATGACATTAGCATGATATTATATGTAGATTGATGATTCAACTCTATTTTACATGCTCCAATGACTAAGTACTAAGAATATACATTCCACTGAGTTCCAATACTAATGTGGAGCATAATGGTGAAAAGAAGGTTGGAGATGTTTAAAAGGAAGTAAAAGGAGCAAAATGGTGATAAAAGATATTTGCATTACTTATGGAGTGGATTGGCGATTCCACAATCAAACTAAGTCAGAGATGATGTCAGCATGATTTTTGAGCAAATTGTGACTTTAGCTTTATGTCGTGGACATGATAAATAAGTTTGACATTTTTGAAGGTTAAGTGAGCATATTGACAATAGACTTGATTTTGCTCACATATCAGTGCATTTCTCACCAGAACTTGATTCTATTTGGCTGAAGCCATCAAAGCTAACATCAGTAGTAATTTTGAGTAGAATGGCATTTTGTTTCTTCCTTGCTAGTTTATAGAGCATTTCTAAAGATTAAATCCTAGTTGTCCACTAAGAGCATCAACGGTAGATATTTTTCTAACACTATTACATCGTATAAAGGTAGATTCTTGGTGGATTGAAGAACAATCAGTTTGAAGGTGGGAAGATGAAGCGTCGAAGTGTTTTCAAGAACTAAGAACCAGTGGTCTAGATCTGTTTTATAATATTTTAAAGCTCAACTACCATCATTGAACCAACAAGTTGTAGAGCTGAGCTACCATGGTGGATTACTTCTAGTAGATTTTTCAAACTCAACAAACGAATGAGATAATGCCAATGTAGCTCTCTGTTGATCTATAATTATAAATTCTTGTAATGTCTCCTCTTATTCTTTCAATTATAAACTATAAATAGAGGTTGAACCCTCAATTTTCAAGGTCGACTCTAGTGTGTTTGCTTGCCCTATTGTGTAAATATTTTTGCAAACTAATGGAAGGAGCATTACTTGTATTTTTGACTTGAGACTTGTTATCTTCAATATATTTTATTAAGAGGTTCAAAGCTATGAATTGCATTTCTATCAATGCTATAATGGTTAGTTCATTCCATTTGCTTTGGATTACTAGTTGTTAAGGTAGTTGAAATATGTTCATAGTTAGATCTATGTTGGTAGGAAGTTTATTTGTGGAAAGTTTGATTATTGATCTATTCTGCTAAATTGGAATGTCAATATATTGGATATTGGAATTTCTTCTTGGGACATATCTTTGTTTTATGCTTTATTATATGAATATTTCATGGTTTTGGATGCTACTAATATTGAGTGTCGAACATCAAAAAAAACTTTTAGAGATTTTTCCTATGGATGCCTATGTTGTTAGCCTATCTGACCACTGTTAATGCATATTTCTTTAACCCTAAACCTTTTTATAACCCTATTCCTCAAATCCTTATTAAGCTTAATTGAGTTAGCATCATACTAAGTTGACAAGGAACCAGCCTACTCTGGAGGTTGGATTGAAGTTGTCTTTGGTCCATCCAATGTTGAGTGTTGAGCTGTGACTATCGGGTGCAAGCTTGGACTAAAAATTGGAAGATAGACAGTTGTAGTGTCAAGTAAAACTTGAGGACAAATTAGTTCCCAATAGTATTTGGCATGCCCGGTGGGACCTATTTGCAAGAAACACTAGAACCCATCATATGATTTATTATTTTATATTTACCCGGAGGAATTAATATTTGGTGAATTATCTTGACCTTGCTAAGTGGTGATTATCAAATTCACCTGGCGGCTATCTGTTATGCAAACCCAAAAAAATATTATCTTTGTAAATCATAGTTTTTCAAGTATACCAGGTCATTCAAGAGGAATAATCTTGACTCATTTTATACTATGAGCTAACTTATAGAGGGTCTACTATTATAAGGAATTCAAACCAACATTTCTATTCAGAATAAAATCCTCTTGAGGAGAATCCTATAGTTAATCCAACAACACCTCCAACAGGAGCTACACCTAGAAACATGGCACAAAATACAGTTCCAAATTAGTCCTTGCAGAAATACCCCAGATGGAACACAGTTGGGCCCCTTGGACTAGCTCAAATGCATGACATTCCCAAAGTTGTGTCTAAGGCCATCCCCACCTATGATGGATCTGGTAAAACTGCATATGAGCACTACCAAGATATTCTGAATCTAGCAGCAATACACAATATAAAAAATGAAGATGTTATTGTCAGGATCTCAGCCCTATATTTTATAGGAAAGAATTTGCATTGGTTTAGGACCCTTGAGGACAATACCATAACCTCATGGGCAACATTGGTTGGGCCCTTTGTGGAGTAATTTAATGAATATGCTGATCCTTTTTCCCTCCTTAATCAGTTCACATCTATGTAGAAAAATTAGTAAGAAACTATTTTAGATTTCAATTTTAGGTTTAGTAGGACCTGGAAGAGAATTCCCCCTATAGTTAGACCAGCTACAAGCCTTGCTTACATGTATTATATCAGGGCCCTTGGATCTGAGTTAGGCCTGTAAACCCAACAATCTAAAGTGGAGACCTTTCCACAGGTATATAATGTAGTTTTTCATGCAAAAATTTTCCTTATTAATGTGGGAAGACTACCTCCAAAAGCTATGTTGCCCTATAATTTGGAAACCTTTTTTCCAAATTCAAACTACTGCTTCATATTATATGGACCCTCCTCCTTTGTCATCCCCATTTCTACAAATTACTCCCATTCCTCAGTCAAAATCACCATTTGTTGTAGCTCCTTTCCCTCCACTTCCTTCTTAAATTCTACAATAATCTTCTATCATACTTGATATACATAATACTTTAAAAACTCTTAGTAACAATATGAATTCTATGGATAAGAGAGATATGAATATGTCTCAACAAAGGAGATTTCCTTATGTGAATAAATATCAAAGACCTGGTCATAGCAATACTACTAGGATCGGAGTAAATGTAGCATATGAAGGGCCTAAGTATTCTTCATAAAAAAGTCTGGTGAATGTATGGTGTTTAGTGTGCAATGATCCTCATGATTCATAATTTTGTGTTATGTACCAACACCATGTACAACAGGCTATGGAGAAATTAGAAAGAAAATAGAAAAGAAGAGTGAATATGCTCTGGCATCCAGAGGAAATCATGGTTGGAAAAGATCTTGATGAGGATGGACCTATTGATGTCATGACAAGGTCAGGCAAGAAAATCTTGCAAGTTTATCTAAAGAAGATGGATCAATTTTAGGTCCCCTCTTAGAAGAAGGATCCATCTCCCCAAAGCAGTGATACTTTCCCCATTCATTAGAAAAAATAAAATGAAGTCAATCCTCCCAAGATATTTGAGAAAGAAACTGAAGGAGATAGAATGAGATCCAATAATGAAACCCAAGATAGGCTTAGGTTCCCTTATTTTACCAAAAGGTAGAGAATTGAGGCCACTCAATAGTATAAGAGAAAATATGGTGAGCTAGAAATAAGGCTTGAGAGACCTACCTATGCCAAGTTTGAGTATAATATTATGTAATAAATAAATAATATACCATCTAAAGATAGTCTATATGATACTCTCTTCATTCCTAGCCAAATAGATCTGCTAAAAGCTTCTTTGAACAAATATCCATAGGAAAATTAGACCACCACAATCCTTAGCATACCCTCTGAAAGGAAAGAAATGTCCCCTACCACTGTAAAGAATAAACCCCCTTATTTTTATATCTCTCTACGTATGGAAGGTTGGATGGTTCACAAATGTATGATTGACTCTGGGACATCTACTATAGTCATGCCTAAAGCAGTTTGCAAGGAGATGGATATGGAATACATGAGATCCTACCCTGGAGTTCTGTAATTGGATGGGACACCTATGAATATAGTGGTACTGATAAAAGATGTCTTGATGAGGCTACATAGAGCACCTGAGGTAATTATAGTATAAAAAATAGTAGTGGTGGATATGGAGCCTTACTTTGGCTTATGCCTTTCAAGAGAATTCACTGCAAAATTGGGTGGATGCATGTATATGGACTATTCCAGTATGGTTATTCCTTTCAAAGGAAATAGGATAAGAATAACACCTAAGAAGACTATTGGTGAGTAGAAATTCATGTCCCGAAAAACATTCATTTCTCTTCCATAAATTATCAATCCGGTAAGTTCGTAAACTTATGTCACGCATAGTATATGCCTACAGTGTTGGGGAACAAATCTGGTTGTACCTTATTTAGTTTGGTGGGGAGGTTTATGTAATTGGATTCTAGCCAAACCAAATAAACTAAGTGTGGGAAATGAAATAAATAAATTATTAAACAAAAATTAAAGTGCTGGAAATAAAATGTGAGGAAATAAACACACACAACTAAAATTAAATAAAGCAGTAGAATTAATCTACATAAAGCAAATGCACCAATTAAATAGGGGAGGACTACTGCAGGGAGTGGGCCCAAGCTCCCGCAGATAGTCCTCCTGGCTAGCTACGTAGAGCTTGCTCGAATAAGAGGAGTTGCACTCTTAATTAATTAAACAATAAAATAAGTTCTATGTAAAATTAATCATTGATCTCCGATCTCCCTCTATTCATCTCGCCTGTGTCTTTATATAAAGCACAACCAGATATCATTACAATAACAAATCGGTCTATTTTAATCATGTGATGTGATTTAGTTACAATTGATTCTACACATATTTTATTCTTCTATTTTAAAGTATGTTCATTCACCAGAAGGATAAATATAAATATCCTTAGGTGTACGTAACAACAAATCCTAAACTAATGCATCCTAAAAATAATAATATGCTTTAACAGCTTTACAAGGTCAACCGACCAATCGGTTGATAATAATAACAAACACTTTATTCTATTTAATAAATGCAAAAATAGATCTCCTTTGTCTTCACGTGCAACCTCCTCCATAGTCCTTGGTCAACCAGTCAAAGTTGACTTGGTAAATCTTGCAAATTATGAAGGCATGGAGGTGCCTTCCGATTGTAGGGAGGCGCTCTTCTTTTGTTGGCACCTTCCGGTTGCAGGGAGGTGCTCTTCTTCCATTGGCACCTTCCGATTGCAGGGAGGTGCTCGTCTTCTATGGGTGCCTTCCGGTTGTAGGGAGGCACTCATTTTCTATTAGCGCCTTTTGGTTGTAGGGAGGTGCTCTTCTTTCATTGGTGCCTTTCGATTGCAGGTAGGCTTTCGTCTTCCATGGATGCCTTCCGGTTGTAGGAAGGTGCCTACTTCTGTTGGGTGCCTTCCTTGAAGAGGAAGGCGCCTACTCTCTTGCCTTAGTCTCTGTAAACAGAAGTATGTCGAGTCCAAGTGGATGTAGACTGGAAAACACCATATTAGTACCAATACCTGCATTTATACACATTTCCCACTAAAAACACCAATCAAGCATAATACCAAATTTTCTATCAATTATATGCATAAGTTATATAAAATACATTTCATATGCTAATTGAACCAGTGATAATTCTTCTTAACCGTGTATATAAAATGAGCATTTTTGGTGCTCATCAATTGTGTCTTACCACATTGAAAAAATTAAAGGGGACATGTGCAATCTCATGCCTATAGAGGAATTTGAATTTGTGGATAACTTTGAGGAGTTAGAAATTTAATATGAATTGCCTTTAAAGGAGTATAATAATCAATTTGGGATAGGTATGGGCACATACAGTATTTATGTAGATACAGAGAAAAGAGTTCCTGCTATATCGAACCAGTCCTTGAGAGAAACAGAAGTATGGACCATGCACTTTGATGGTGCTAGATGTAAAAATGGTGCTAGTGTTGGTGTAGTATTATAATCCCAATCAGAAGGGACAAAGAGTTTTACCTATAGGATAACATGGTCATGCACTTACAATGCTACTGAATATGAGGCTTTATGACTTGGACTGATGCAATTCGAAAGCATGGGCATCAATATCTTAAACATATATGGTGACTCTAAATTTATTGTAAATTAGGTAATGGAAAGGTTCAGTAGTAAGAACCATTACCTGAAAGCATATATAAATAGGGTATGGGATTTGATGGAATCCTTTCACACCCTAAACATTAATTTTTTTCCCAAAGGAAAGAATACCTTGGTATATTTTTTAGTAGTAAGGGGAGATAACTTCAACCCTTCTGTAGACATAGGAGTTAAAAGGGACAAAGGGATCAAAATGACTTTTAGGCCTGTAGTTCCAGATAAGCAAATTTTTTGGTAGGTCTTTGAAAGTGATGAACAAATCATTGATTTTATAGTGAGATAATCTTGTTTATCCACTATTCAAGAGGAAAATCCAGAGGATATTGATCAATAGGATGTCATTCAACTCAAGAATAATCACATACCTAGAGTTTTGGTTACTCTAGAGAGCTTGTTTGACAATGAAGATAGGAAAAATATCAGATCCATGGAAGTCAATGAGAAAATTTATAAAGAAGTTGAAATAGAAAAAGAAAAAAATCTCAAGGTTAGAATCCGATGTTCTCTAGAAGAAGAGGAGGATATCAAAGCTTTATACCTTAAGTACCAAGACATTGTAGCTTTGTCATATGAGGACCTCAAAGTATATGGCAAGAATTTCATCCAACACACAATTGAGCTAGAGCCTAATGCAAAACCATTCAGGAAGAAATAGAGGCCTGTGAATCCTAGGATCAAAGTAATAATGAGAGAAGAACTATTGAAGTTGCTAAAGGCTAATATTATTTATCCAATAAAACATTCAACCTGGGTAGCCAACTTGGTACCTATAAGGAAGAAGAATGGTGGCATCTGTCTGTATGTAGATTTCAAAAATCTCAATCAAGAATCACTTAAGGACCACTACCCCCTCCTATGAATTGATCAAATCTTGTAGATTGTGGTAGGGGTAGAAATGTTCTCACTACTAGATGGTTTCTCTAGATATAACCAAATTTGGGTGAATAATGATGATTAGTTTAAAACAACATTCACTACAAAATGGGGGACCTTTTCATATCAAAGAATACCTTTTGGGCTATCTAATACAGGAGCCACATTCTAGAGAGCAATGGACTATGCTTTTAGGGAGCTGATTAACAAGGTCATTCTTGTTTATTTATATGACATGACTATTTTTTCCCACAACAAGCAAGACCACTTGGAACACCTAGAACAAGTCTTCCAAAAGTGTAGAGAATTTGGAATCTCCCTTAATCCTCAGAATTCATTTTTTGCAGTTCATGAAGGAAAATTTCTAGACCATGTGGTCTCCAGGGAAGGTATGGCCATTGATCCAGATAGAATCAAATCCATTCTTGCTCTTTCACTACCTATAAATAAAAAGGCCTTGCATTCTTTCTTTGGTCAGATAAACTTTGTCAAGAAATTCATGTCTGACTTTGCTCAGAGGGTGAGGCCTATATCGAACTACTGAATAAGGATACAAATTTCAAATGGACCAAGGTAAGAAAGTAAGCCTTTAAAATCATCAAGCAATCCATTGCTACAACTCTAGTGCTATTCAATTCAGACTTCAGCAGAGACTTCATTCTTTATGCTTATGGAGTTGAAGAAAGTTATGCCTCAGTGCTCACTTAGAATAATTATGAAGGAGAGGAGCATCCTATATTCTTTGGAGATATACTCTTCATGAATATCAGGTTTAATATAATTATATTGAGAAAAAAGTATTTGTTGTAATGAAATCATTGAAAATTTTTGGGTAATATTTGGTTCAAATCAAGACCCTGGTTTATGTTGTTCATTTGGATGTAAGAAGCTTTATTCTACAAGGATAACTAGGAGATAAGAGAGCTAGTTATATTACTAAGATCCAAGAATATGATGTGGAAATCCATCCTAGCAAGTTGTTAAGAGAAAGAGCCTTATGTCAAGGCCTGACATAAGTATTGGTTTTAGCAAAAATGATAGCTTATCAGTCCACAATAAAATGATCATATTGAAGAATTACAGTTAGGTGAATTAGACTAGGTAAATCATATGACTAAGTACTTTCAAACTAGGGTATGTCCTAATATTAATCCATCATAGAGGAAGAGATATAGACTTCAGGATTTGAAGTATTTCTTATTTCCTAAAGGTCTATACAAAAGGAACCTTTATGGAGTTCTCCTTAGGTGCTTAAAATATGATCAGCAACAAAAATTCATAGAGGAGTTCCATGAAGGACTATTTGGAGGACACTTCTTAGGAAGAGTAACAGCCTTGAAGATTATCATAGTAGCCTATTACTGGCCTACCATATTTTTTGACACCTTTAAAGTTGCTAGAGCCTGTAATAAATGTGAGTGGCATGTGGGAAGAACAAGGAATGCATTATTTCCCCTTACGCCCATTCAAGTGGAAGAACCATTTTAGAAATAGGGGTTGGACTTCATAGGAGTTATTACTTCTCATTCCTCAGCTAACCACAAGTACATTCTTATTGTTATAGACTACCTCACCAAGTGGGTAGAAGTTATTCCTACAAATAAATCAGACCAAGAAGTGGTGATAAATTTCATGAAAATATTAATTTTAAGGTTTGGTGTTCTAGAAGATTTGGTAAGCGATAATAGACTAGAATTCATAGGATCCAAATATATTGATTTTACCAGTAATTATGGCATCACCATAAAGAATACTTCAAACTACTACTCCCAAGGAAATAGACTTGCAGAATCAACTAACAATAAATTATTAAGGATTTTGAGAAGATCCTTAGAAGGTAATAAGATAAGTTGGCACCTATGCTAGAGCAAGCTCTATGGGCAGACAGTATCACTATTAAAAATTCCATCAAGACCTCCCCTTATGCCTTAGTATATGGTAAAGAGGTAGTGTTACCTGTTCATTTGGAGATTCTAGCACTCAAGTTGATAAACACATAAGAGGAATCTGAGCAAAACTAGTGGAAACAATATTGACACACTTGCTATAGTTAGAAGAGAAAAGAACTCGGGCATATGAGGATTTTCAAAAGCATTCAATTGATATCAAGGCATGGTTTGACAAGAAGGCAAGGTTCAAAAAATTCTAGGTTGGATATTTTGTACTCAAGTGGAATGTTGAAAGAGCTAAGCCAAGACATCATCAAAAGTTTGACTCCTTTTGGGATGGCCCTTTCAAAATAGTAGAAGTTAAAGAGACCAATGTTTTCCAACTTGAAAATCTTGAGGGAAACATACAGCCAATTTTGATCAATGGTTTTCACCTTAAAATATATTCTGATTAAGCTAAGCTCATTGTAGTATATGTAAATATTTTATACCATTTTATTTCAAGTTCTCATTTTTTATCAAATGCAAAAATATCTATATATATATATATATATATATATATGTATAAAGTGAAAAGTTGCAAAAAATAAGCTAAGTGTCAGTAAAAGTAAAAAGTTTTCATTCCACCCCCAATGCGCTAAGAAGGAAGCATAACGACTCAAAAAGTTCCAACCTGCTAAATATCATGACTATTTTTGAGCAAAAACTAAATTTCATGCCACAATGCTTCCAAAAGGGAAAATATAGGTAAAATAATACACCATTTTCCTATGCTGCTCAAAAGGAAAAGAAAATATGAGTGACGCCATGAGTGTAGTAAGGTGTTGGAGTTCTAGCCAATCAAAAATTAGCATAACGCCTCCAAGCTACTAAGATGCATAATTTCAAATTGAAAAGCATGCAAAATGAATAGTTCTCATAGCAACTCCATTAATGATGGAAGGTATCCATGCAAGGATAATTAAAAGTACTAAAAACATAGAATACATTCATTCAATGATAGCAGCACCTACCAAGCAGAAAGAATCAAATAATAGTTAAAGCATTGTCTAAAAAAGCCAAAGAAAGATAATTCTAAATATTTGCTTGCATAAATGGCCTCCTAAGACATTCAAGACCCTAAAATATTAGCAAAAGAGCAAGTGGGAACTTCATTGACAAAGCAAAAGCTGTGGCGAACACCGAGCTGGTCCTCACAAAGAGAACGAAGCTCAGGAAGAACATCAATGACAAATTCAAGAGAGGAGTAGCTTTGTCACCCCAAGGTAAATGTGTCAGTCACTCCTTGTCTTTTTATATATGTGATTCATTTCATTTCATCCTTGTCCAAAGTTGATAGTGGCCATTATAAAATTTTATGATCTAATGGCAAAAGTAGTAAATACCGCTAGTGGAAAAACCCTATTCAGTGTCACTACCAAGGCCTATCACAATATTTTCACCTTGGGAGTAGAACCACCCGTAAGGCCAAAAGAGTTCAAAACATTCGAGCAAGCTGGGTATTACTCTTTGCAAAAGCAGTCTCATGATGGTGAACCTTTCAAAAAATGGGTTTATAATCAATTCAAAAACATTAAACCCAAGAGAGGATTACCCAAAACCCCAATTCCCATTGATCAGTTTGTTCACCTAGAGCTCTACTCCATGCTAGCTTGTATGGAGGGTTTGGATTTTGACCGACTCATGATTGATTGGAAAATAACCACTACATACTACATTTCTAATGAGAATATGTATGAGTTGAAACCAAAAAAAAAAGGTATTAAGGCCATTTACTTTGACTGGTCAGCTTTCCTTTCTCAAAGAATACATGAGCAATTAGTAAGAATGAAAAGGAATTCTGACACACCCTCTTTTTGGCATTGCTCAAGTCTGGTTTGGATGTTCTTTGTTGTTGTTAGAAAAATGATGCCCTATATTCTGATCAAGGAAAAGAATGATCAGGAAGATCCCATTCTTGTTTACTATTGGACTGCTCATCTGAGGAGTATTGAGTCCTTTTATAGGTTTAAATTGGAATTTCTAGGGTTAAAATTGAAGATAATGTATGGGAAATACCCTATGCTACCACTGTTGGACAAAAAATTGTTAAGAATAGAGGGTGTTGAAGAAGGATATTAGTACATCCTTACAGAGGGCACAATCATTAGACTATATGACTTCACTGGTAAGCCTTTTCTACTACCTTATTTTATTACAGATAGATTATTAACCCTAGAATATTTGAGGAAAGTAGAATTTATAAATATGAACTATGGCTCTAGAAGGAAGAGAAAATGATTGTTGACTTATCATAGTTTTGATGACATAACCATCACCAAAAATGGCCAAGGTGAACAAATCAACCAATATCTAGATAGGTTGGGCCTATTATACATTCCCCATAGATGGAGATACGACCTGGATGATATATTCTACAAGAGTAATAAAGACCTGAATGGAGAAAAGACCTACAAATTTGAGAAAATAACTAGGCCTCATTTTGAAAAGGGTAGAAATAATAAGTAAAATGCTCCTTTAGAGTGGAATATGGACAAGATGGAACAACTTCATCCATGGTTATATTTGTATGATCAGGTAGTTGATTTTGATCCAAATAAGAATGAAAAATATTAGTTGTATGAGTCTACCATTAGAGAGGTTGAGAAAAAAATGAAATTGAATGAAAACCTTTAGTCGTAGGAGTCTACCATCATAGATATCAAGGGTAAAAAGAAATGGAATGAAGCCAAGATAGTAGACTAGTGGAGGATGAGAGTTGAAATTGGTAAAAAGAAGTTCAAGTTTGGACTAGTAATTGATAATGAGTTTTTCGATAGATATGACAAAAATATCACACCTAGGAAAGTAAAAGACCCAAAAAATATAGTGTTAATCTATAATAAGCCACAAAAATGGTTAGATTACCCATACCCACCTTCATAAGAAGAAGCTCAAGAAGAAGGAACCGGTACTCCATTAACTGCTACTAAATTTGTGAAGATATTTGAACCCTCAACTAAACAATTAGAGAATTTTCCAAAAGGGATACATTTAATGAGTAGGATGCACTAATCTAATGAGAGGACCATTAGCACACTAGTCATTTATATATAAATTAGTCCCAAGTGCCTAGCCTTGGGTGGAAATCCTCTTGATACAGATATAGACTAGAATGAGAAGGATAAAAACTTTGTGTTCACACTGGTAAGTTTCACCACTGAAGCAATAGTGGATCTCAATCCTATTTCTGAAGAAACTTTGTAGGAGGAACCATTACAAGAAGGAAACTTAGAGGAAGACATAGATAATGAGAAATAAAGAGCCTTACAATTTTTTAAAATAAAAGTCAAAATGGCACCAAAAAGAGCTCAGAAGGAAATTTGTAAGAAACAAAAGTTGGATAAAGAGAAGATTACTGAGGAAACCCCTATTTTAGCTACAGATAAATTGATACAACAAACACAGTAGCAAATTGAAGAGACAGCTCCAGAACACCCTACATATATAGGTGAAGGTATGGTCTCTATCCCCTATTCTCCTCCTCCTCCTTTAGATTCCCCAAATAAAGCTCCCTCCCCTTCTAAGCAAGAGGTTGTAAAAAAAGTGCCTTCTCTCCCTCATAGTTCACCACCTGTTTCACTAGTCAATACTGGGAACCAAACCAACCCATCTCCTCCAAATTCACCTAAAATTCCTTCTTCATCATCTAAAATTCCTTCTTCATCATCTCCCATAATTCCATCTTTGCCATTGCAACCACCCCATCATCTAAAAAGTAAACTATTTCATCCGCACCCACTCACCCTTCTATGAGTTATACTATAGTTTCCATGAGTTTTCCAATTGCAACAGTAGTGGTGGTCATTGATTACAATGTAGTCACTTCTACCAAGACATTATTAGTTTTTGATTCTACTCTCTCCTACCTGATAGCCTCTCGTCCTCTTGTGAGTTATCCTACACTAGCAAATTTGCAAAAGGAGAAGGAAGCCTCATATAAAATTCAAGATTTGTGGGTAGAGAAGCTATCTAAACAATCCAAGAGGATGGTTATGAAGAGAATAACCATATCTATTTATCTATTTTCCAGGTTGAGGACATCTAGATCCATCATTCCTCTAGTAAGAAATCTCGAGACTGAAATGACTGCTCAAGACTACCATCTAGAAGAGTACACGAAATATATTGAGTATCTACCCACTGAATATGAGTTGGTGATAGCTAAGGATCACTTGGACACTTTCTATGTCAAGGGTGATATATACAAAGAGAAAATGGACAAGCTAGAGTGGACAATTGAGAAGCTTGAAAAATAATCACCAACCAAAAACAGATAGAGAAAGCTCTCAGAAAGGAAGCAAATAACTGGAAGAAAAAATTTAAAGAGGCAAATAAGCTCAAGGAGAAAATAGAGGAACAAAAGAAGAAAAATGAAGAACAAACCAAAGAAATACAGAGCTTGAAATAACATCTTCATATTGAAAAGGTAAAATCTTTAGGTTTCTCTAAGGTAGGGTTGAAGAAAGTAAGGGAAAGAACTATTTTTTGAAGTTCTAGAAAAATGCTTAGAGTTACAGCCCATCGTTTATTACATGGATGATGCTAGCCACCTGCTCCAAAATGTTTAGGAAGATCTTGATAGCTTCATTGGAGAGCTGCAACCCATGGTGATTCCAGTTGAGCAGATTTATAAGTTGGCAGATAGCAGGCTCAGTGAGACTGTTAAACCTATTCCTAACAAAGAATGGAATACTACTAGAATTGCTTCTAGAGTTGTAGTAAAGAAGCACAGAATGCTACAAAAGGCTTGGTTGTTGTTTGATAATGTGGAAAATATGATCAGGGATGTAGTAGACATAAATAAAGAAATGATTTATAATGGCTTCCGAGGTTCATTTTACTATCAGTGGAAGAGATTAAAAAGAGTGTTGTCAAGATCCTTCAAGATGAGTCTGAGATTGATGCTCTGGAAGATCCAATTGAACAGGAGTAGGTTTCACAAATTGTTATTGATTTTACTAGGCTTAGAGATCTGATGGAAGAAATGGTAAATAAAGGAAGTGCTAAAAATTATGAGGACACTGGTGAGTTAGAATACATTCACAAGTAGCTTAAAGAGACTTCCAATCCCTCTGAAGTAGTTTGTAAATAAGATTTACAAACCTTAAAGCTAATCGTACAGTTGTTTGTAAATGATGTTGAAGAGGAAAATAATGACCAAATATAATACTGAAGAAGAGACTCAGCAAGAGGGTGAAGAATCAAATAGAGTTGTTGTAGACCCTCAAGGGACACAAGCTCCAAATATTTTTTGTTTGTATATTTTTATAGTCATGCAGAAGTTTTACAATTTGTTTGTTTTATTTTTACTCTGATATTGTCAGAAGATTGTAATAAAAGCATGAGGCTAAAATACAGATAATGAAATTTTTATGAAGGTATTCATGTCATTTTGTAAAAGCATAAAAGGGAGAACACAATTCTATTTTTTCTTAAGCATTGGAGAAGTTTTGAAGAAGATATGGAAATTTTTGTGTTTCCAGCATGATCTCGATATGAACCGTTACCCTCTGGGTGAATTCACAAGTTTTTTTAGAGGGTAGTGATCATATGGAAATTATTCTTTGAAGTATTTTTGAAGATTGCAATTTTTGACTCCTGATGCCCAATGGATTAGACTCTGATTTTGATATATTTATGAGCAAATCCACCTAGGAGGTGCCATAATGTAGGTCCAAAATGACCACATCCTTAGAAAATCTTGAAAATTTATTCTAACGTAGAGAAATATATATTTCGCTGAGGATATGGAGTATTTTGGAGCGGATCCACATAGGAGACTTGATTCTTCTTGACACTTAGTTATTTTTGTAAACATAAGAAAATTCTCTATTCTGCTCTATGCCTAGTGTATTTGGCAATAAATTTTGATGAGGTTCCCAATCTGCAAATATTTTGAGCTTTGATGACATCAGCATGATATAAAGTGTAGACTGGCGATTCAACTCTATTATGCGTGCTCCAGCGACTAAGTACTGAGAAGATGCATTACACTGAGTTCCAAGACTAATGTGGAGTGGAATGGTGACAAGAAGGTTGGAGGCATTTGAAATTAATTAAATGGAGTGGAATGGTGAAAAAGGTCATTTGCATTGCTTACAGAGTGGATTTGCGATTCCGTAGTCAAACCAAATCAAAGATGATGTTAGCATAATTTTTTAAGTGTATTGTGACTTTAGCTTTATGTCGTAGACATGAGAAATAAGTTAGATGTTTTTGAAGGCTACGAAAGTTGATTGATGATAGACTTGATTTTGCTCACATCTCAGTGTATTTCTCACCAAAACTTGATTCTATTGGTCGAAGCCATCAAAGCTGATGTCAGCAGTAATTTTGAGTGAAATGGCATTTTATTTCTTCCCTTATATATTGTAGAGCATTTTTTAATATTAAATCACAACCGTCCACTAAGAGCATCAATGACAGAGATTTTGCTAACACTATTACAACGTATAAAGGTGGATTCTTGGCAGATCGAAGAATAGTTAGTTCAAAGGTGGGAAGATGAAGCATCGAAGGGTTTTCAAGAACCAATAACTAGTAGTTGCATATCTATGGCTGAGTTAAATTCTAAATAATTGTGAATAGTCCAGATCTATTTTATAATAGTTTGAAGCTCAACTATCATCATCGAAACAACAAGTTGCAGATTTGAGCTACCATGGTATATTACTTCCAACAGATTTCTCAGAATCGACGAGCGAATGATATAATGCAAATGTAGCTCTCTATTGATCTGTAAAATTTTAAATTCTTGCAATGTCTCCTCTTATTATTTCAATTATAAACTATAAATAGAGGCTGAACCCTCAATTTTTAGGGTCGGCTCTAGTACATTTGCTTGTCCTAATGTGTAAATATTTCTGCAAACTAATGTAAGGAGCATTACTTGGATATTTGACTTGAGACTTGTTATCTTTAATATCTTTTGTTAAGAGGTTCGAAGCTATGAATTGCATTTTTGTCAATGTTGTAACGGTTAGTTCATTACATTTGGTTTGGATTACTGGTTGTTAAGGTAGTTGAAATTTTTTCATGGTTAGATATGTGTTGGTAGGAAGTTTATTTCTACAAATTCTGATTATTGATCTATTCTGCTAAATTGGATTGTCAATATATTGAATGTTGGAATTTCTTCTTGGGATATATCTTTATTTTATGCTTTATTATATGAAGATTTTATGGTTTTGGGTGCTGCTAATCTTGAGTGTGGGACACCATAAATAGTTTGTTAGAGGGTTTGCCTATGGATGCCTATGTTGTTAGCCTATCCGGCCACTGTTAATGCATGTTTCTTTAACTCTAAACCTTTTTATAACCCTATTTCTCAAACCCTTATTGATCTTAATTGAGTCAACATCATACTAAGTTGACAAGAAACTAGCCTACTCTAGAGGTTGGATTAAAGTTGTCTTTGGTCCATCCAATGTTGAGTACTGAGATATGACTATCGGGTGCAAGCCTGGACAAAAAATTGGAAGATAGACAGTTGTAGTGTCAAGTAAAACTTGATGATAATTTAGTGCCCAACAAAAATGAAGGATCTCACAACTTTAAGGATATATGAACTACATGATATTCTCATAGCTTATGAGATGAGAACATAAAAGAATTAAACATCCAAAAGGGAGGCAGTATTCAAACCTTCAAAGAAGGCAAAGGATAAAGAATCAGAATCAAGTGATGAATCAAGCAGTGAATAAGAGGCCAATTTTGTAAGAAGAAATAAGAAGGATCCAAGGAAACACAAGAATATACAGACTGTGAAATATTTTAGTTGTGACAACATTGGTCACTATGCATCTTATTGTCCACAAAATGGATACAGTAGCAATGAAGATGAAAATAATACAAGAAAAATAAAGAGAGAAAATTTTCTTATGAAAAGAAAAATAGGAATGGTCAAGGCAAGAATGAAAAGAAGATATTTCAAAGACACAAGAAAATTTTGTATGTTGAAGAAGCAAGCAGTTCTTCAAGTGACAGTGATGAAAGTCTCTCAAACAATGAAGAAGAAGAGATTATATTTTTGGCAATAGAAGAGGAAGAGGATACTCCCATTAAATACCAAGTAGAAAATAAATATAATACTCCAATTGAAAACCAAGTAAAATATAAAGAAGATGCTCCTATAGTTGAAGACCTAAAAATAGAAAGATTCAAAAAAAGAAGAATCCATAGTTGATATGGAAAAGGAACTTATTGTTGAACTTGATGAGTTGAAAAGGGAGAACTTAAGATTAAAATCTCAAGTATAGGAATATGAGAAAACAAAGGCAAAGCTTCTACAAGATCTCACTGATTTAAGAGTTAAGGTTGAAGAGGTAAGAAGAGTTGAAGAAGGTATGGTTGAACAGTTAAAAAAAAAGAACTAGAATGTGAAAGACTAGAACATGAAGCTAACATTCTAAGGAAGGGACTTGAGAAATTCAATAATAAGATATATCAGTTTAGAAAAAGCTCTAAATATTTGGATGATATTATCAAAACACAAATATCTCCATTTATGAATACTGGACTTGGCTTTGAGGAAGATCAAGAAGTACAAAAAGGGGAGTCAAGCTCAAAAGAAAAAGAAGTTTCAAAGGAAGTGATAAAAGAAGAAACCAAGACCTATGTTGATGAGTTAAGAAGTGGAAGCATCAAAAAGGAAGAAAATAATGCACAATAAAGGAATAGATATCATCACATAAAATAAAAGAAAGAACCATGAGATCACACTCTCCAAAGTAAGATAAATATTTCTTCCAAGGATATTGCTACTCATGTAATATTTTTGGTCATAGAGCTATACATTACAGGGTTCATGGTAAGAATAATTTTGGCTTCATCAAGAAGAACTTCAATTCATTTGCACCTTTAAAGAATTACAATATCAAATGTTACAATTACAATAATTATGGGTATAAATCAAAGTGGTGTAGAACATAATTTTAGGTACTTCCAAATACTAGCAAGAAGAAGGATAGACAAAAGGTTCAAATAGGTATGACTACAAAGATATGGAAAAATATTGAAAGAGAAGAAGAGCATTGTAAGTTGGGAGTAGGTTTACTCCCATCCCAAAAATGATCAGCTCAATAAAGGAGGTGGTGAGGGGGCTATGCTAAGTGTCTTATCTTTATCCCTAAGGAGCCCTTTGCCATTGATGTCAAAGGGGGAGATAATTCAGTTAGGGGAAGCAGCTTCTCAGGATTTTTTATAAGGGTTACCATCAATGACAAAGGGGGAGATTTTTGAAAATATTGAGTACATTGAGTTGTCATTGATGTCAAAGGATTGATGCCAAAAGGTGCATAATATTTAAGGCAGGAATATTCTTCAAGGTTGATGAATTTATGAGGTTGGACAATTTCTCAAGGCAATATTGTTTAAAGGAAAATATTATAATATTTAAATATCATGTTTAATATTATACATAAAAGGTTTAAGATAATTGGACCAAAAGGTTTAACTACTTGAGACAAAGGTATTAAATAAAAAAGGTTTAAAGGTTGAGACTAAGGGCTAAAATAAAAAGGTTTAAAATATTGAAGACCAAGGTTTACATGGGCCACAAGTTTGCATTATTTTATTCAAAAGGTTTTAAGATAACTATGGGCCTAAAAGTTTATGTTATAATATTTTAATTAAATATTATAACCAAAGTTCAAAAAAAGGGTTTGAGGCACCAACGTATTTCAAATTGCAAGGATGCGCCGACATCTTGGAGCTTCAAATATTTTGGCTTATGCATATAAATACTTGTCATTTCTCCTCCATTTGTTGAATGTAAGCTTTGATATGAAATACACTCATGTGCTTTATGCAAATGATAGAACATAAGAGATGCAAAAAAAATTAAAAGTGTGCAAGAGCTAGAAATGATTTATCCAAGTTCATACCTACTATGTTTCACCCAAATGGGGTAGCCTAGTGGTTGGTTGGCTTGCATGAACATTGTTAGAGAAAATGTTGTAGAGTTGAAACCCCTGGATGCTATTTTACTATGCAAAAAAGGTTTTGATTTATGTGCAGAGAACAGAGTTAAGATTGGGTGGCACCCTTTTGGTTTCAACGGTTACACTAGCACAACTGGTCACTGGCACCTTGGAAAGTGTTGCATTGGGGAGGTCGTGGTTTTGAGTCACATCGTGCATGAGGTATTTGAAATTTTAATTTTGCATTGATTTGACTTGAGGTGGTCACGATAGTTTACAAGGAGCTTAAATTATTTAATTTTGATTTGAATTGGACTGAGTAGGAGCTATAAGGTGTGCAATGTTTGTTTGATTTTTGTATTGTGCATAAGGACTTTATCTTTGAAATATCATAGTGGGAGTTTTATGGTGTAGTAAGACATTTGAAAGTTGTATGTTGTATAGTGCATAAGAGGGTTAATTTTTGCATAATCAAAGTGGGAGTTTTATGGTGTATTATGATTTGAAAATTGTACTATTGTCTAAGTGTGAGAAGAGTTTACTTTTGCAATATTAAAAGAGGGAGTTATAAGGTGTATTAAGAGATTTTTGTTGATTGTATTTTTGCTTGATATTTTGAAGGATTTGGTTCATTATTAAAAGGCTTTATCTTGTGAAACCAAGAGGAGTTATAGAGCATTATTTTGGGATATTATTGTGCACATCTTTTGAAAGGGTTTATGTGGATTATTTGAAAAGGAGTTTTTCTAACTTGTTTTGAAGTGGCCAAAGAAAGGGAGTTATTTTGAGACAGGTTTTTGAGGGCACATCTTCATCAAGGTAGTTTTAGAGGTATGTTATTTTAACTCCTTCTCAAGTTGGCTTGTTTAAAATAAAATAGTTTCAAGTCACAAGGTGGAGATATAAGGATTAATTTTGTGTGCATTATTGGAAATATAAATGCTAGAGTGTGAAAGCAAATTTGTGCATCATTGATGAATAAAATTGGAAACACATATGCTAGGGTTTGAGAACAAAGTTGTGCATCATTGTTGAATGAAATTGGAAACACATGTGCTAGGGTTTGAGAACAAAGTTTTGAATATTTTTTTATGGTTGAAATTGGACATAAATTGATTATAATTATAGATCAATTTTGAAAGCAAACTTGTGCATTGGTTCTGAGTGATATTGGAAATAAAAGGGCAAGAGTTATAGATTAGTTTTGTGAAGAAAATTTGTGCATATTCATGATTGAATTTGTGAGTATATGAGAAAGACTTGTACATTATGATTTGTCTTGAAGTAAAGGTGCAACTCAACAATAACCAGGTTAATTATCAAGTGCTAGACTAGAGCTACCTTTAGAATGCAATAAATGTGAAACATGTGAAAGTGACAGACTTAATGAATGTGAAGAATATATTGAGCATTTTTTAGTGCATATCATTCTCTATATGTTCAAGAGGTTAAACAAATTTTGGGTAGAATATGTCTAAACTACTTTAGTCAAAGAAAGCACTTTTGGGAAAGATATATGAAATTGTTTGTATGCAATAATTGGGAATGTTTGAGCAGTTTCTATGAGTAGGATTGAGGCAGATCTAAGAAGGTTTGTTTGAGGTAGATTTGAGTTGGTTTGAGCAGTGATAGTAAGTTGATTTGAGCAAGCCTTGTAATAAGGCTTGGAGCAGATTTAAGAAGGTTTTTTGAGCTATATTGAACATGTTTTATGAATAGGTTTGAGCAGATACTTGAGCAGGTTTTAAAAGATATATTGAGCAGTCCTTATGAGTATATTAGAGTAGGTTTTGAAGCAGGATTGAGTAAGACTTATGTGTAGGCTTGGAGAAAAATTGAGTAGGTTTTGGTGAGTAGATTTTATCAAGTCTTGTGTGTAGACTTGGAGCAAATCTAATCCAAGTTGAGAGTAGATTTTGTAGTAAAATTGAGCAAGCCTTGTGGAAAAGCTTGAAGTAGTGTAGAGGGGATTGAGGTCTCATGTGGATAGAGGTCCATAAACTAGAGCAAAGGGGATTTAGGTCTCCTATGGATAGATGTCCACGAACTGAACAAAGGGGATTGGTATCTCTTATGGATAGAGGTCCACGAACTTGAGCATAAGGGATCGATGTCTCCTTTGAATTGGTGCCCATAAACATTGTAATGGGGAATTGGTTCCCAAGCTATTGGTTGAGAAATTTTATAAGAAAGATTTTCTTCGTGGACATAGCCCACATTAAGTGAACCACGTTAAATTTGTGTCTCTCATGTGTATGATGATTTATGCATTGTTTCATTTATTGCATTAATATTATTGTTGTTATAATTTAGAAATAAAAGTAAAAGTTTTGATCTTATATTGTTCAATCCACCCTCTCATTATAAGCTTGTGTTCTTCACTAGTGAAACCTAGTATGGAAAGTGGATCTCCATGATGAAATTTTTTATCTTTGTATTGTTACATAAAAATTTGTTAAACCTTAGGTAAATATTGATCCATTGGTAGTAGCTCATGATCCCATTCAACAACCTTTAAATGAGGTATTGGATGATGAATACATAGTGGTCATCTCTTGTGCTCCTCATAATTTTGTCATATTTTCTTTTGAAATTATCTCTACTCTTATTAAAGAGTCAACTTCCTATAAACTTATTAAAAAAAAAATCTCTCTTAGAGTCTTGTAAGGCTGCTAAGAGGCATCATGAAAAAAAGGCTAAATTCAAAGTTGAAACACCTTTCAGTTTCCAAGAACATGACCAAAAACTCCACCCTAACAATTGGATCCTTCTCTTTGATAAAGCAAGGAATGATTTTGGTGTACGAGTTTGTATCTTTATCAAGTCTTCAACTAGCCTACCTATTCCTATGGCTTTTCACTCATACTTTTATGGAATTAATAATAATGGTGTTTAATATGAGGTTTTAATCTTAAGACTTCTAACCACCCAATATATAAATGTTAAACACATCAAAGTGAGGTGATTCTCAAATCATGGTTTGTTAGATAGCTGATAAATATACTATCAAAGATCCTCATTCAATATTTTACCACCAAGTGGCTATTAATTTTATACATGTTTTTTATTCCTTTACTATTTAAAATTCCCCTAAGGAATAAAATTTTGAGGCTAACTCCATAGCCACTTCAGCTAGTAAATTCATACCACATAAAAATATTTCTAAAACTAAATTTGTGGTAAAATTTAATGATGAACCTATAATTTCTATCATTTATGGCTCCATGTATTTGCATATAGTTGAGGTTAATATTATTAATTTCCAAATATCTTGATGATATTTGGTATGGCATCATTCCTCAATGATCAATACTACCTCTAGCTAATGTTAAGCAATGGGCTCATATTCATAAGAGGGAATTTAGATATGTTGTTCTTGGCAGAGTCCTTTAATATCATAATCCTAATGGCATTCTTTTATAGTGCCTAATAGAAGTATAGCAATGACTATGGAGGAAACTTTGGTGGTCATTCCATATCTTGTAAGTTACTAAAAATAGGTTACTTTTGGCCAACAATGGATGTTGATGCCAATAAGTATATCAAATCTTGTAATAAGTGTTAGTTTCATAAGGATGAAATTCATGCCCCTATCCAAGTTCTTCATCCAATTGTGTCTCCTTGGCTTTTATTTACCTAGGGTCTTGACCTTATTGGACCTATCTCCCTATGTCCTTGGATGGGCACAAATTTATTATCATAGCCACAAAATATTTTACAAAATGGATGAAATTGATGCCATTGACCAATTAGATAGTTCTCATTGTCTCTAAATTATTTTTAATTAGATTCTATGTTACTTTGGTATCCCATAAAATCTCATTTTAGATAATAGTACTCCCTTAAAAAATAATAAAATGCAATATTTGACTTTCAATTAGGGATTTAGCACCATTTTTTATGCCTTACTATCCACAAAGGAATGGTTAAGTTAAATATAGCAATAAAATTTTGGTAAATAATTTTTTTTAAATATAGTTAAGAAATAAAAGAAATATTGGCACTTAAAGTGATATCCCACATTGTGGGCATACCACACTAGTATTCATACATCTTTAGGGGCAACTTATTTTTCTTTGGTCTATCGTATTGAAGTTGTTTTTCCACTTGAAATTGAATTTATTTTGTGTGTTTATTTTAAAATTGTGTTAATTCATGATGAGTACCATCAAGAGTATCAAGGGGCCATATTAATGAGCTTACTAATCTTAATGAGAGGCATCTACATGCTCTAGAGCATAATATAGCCTATAAGAGTCATGTTGCCAAGCAATTTAATAAAAAAGTTCGTCGTCATGATTTCAAAGTCAATGATCTTGTCCTCATGCTTGATAATGTGCATAAGTGCAAGGATAAATTTATACAAAAATGGCTTGGTTCATATGTTGTCAAAGAGGTTTTTGGATTTTGTTCAATGAAGTTGTAAACAATGGATGGAGATCAGTTAGATGAATCCACCAATTCCATACATGTCAAGCACTTTTACACGTAGCCTCTTATGGCTCGTATATACCGTATTTATGTTTACTTAGTTTATTTATTGATTTTGGTACCTTATTTTTTGCTTTGACTGCTTTGACTAACTATTTGTGGCTTTTAGTCAGTTATATTTTTGAGTTTAACAAATATCCATATGTTTTGTAGTGTCTCTTTCTTTGGTGACCACGAATACCCCTCAATGTGGTAACCATAGTCATTTAAGTATTTTATTGCTTGTCAATTTTGACTTACTATTTTGCATTTTGAGTGGTTTTCTCTTTTCTAACCATGACCACCCTTTAAAGCAATGATCCAAGTTATTCTAATTATTCAACTTTGATTATGTCTAGTTTTAATTTTATTTTGTTTTTGTTGCTCTATCTTCTTGTTGGTGTTTTCTATCCATTTTTTTGGTATTTCTTGTTGTTTAATTTGTTTGTTTTTTGTTTATATTTCTTCAACATGGTGTCACTCTTGCTAGTATGGAGCACCATGATGTCTTCAAATTCTATTATAAACCTCCCTTCTTATTAAAAAAAAAACCGTTCACTATTTACTAAAATAACAATATTCATCCATAAATAACAACCATAATAGAAATCCACAATAAACATAGATATAGAAAATACCTTTAAGGTAGGGCAACACCAATATTATTTTTAAAGGAAGGAATTACCCAGATCCACTCCATAAGTCAAGGTCTTTACAATAGAATACTCAATATCAATTATGGTTTACAATGAAAATATTTCTTCTTTATATACCCCTATTTATAAACACTTATCCCACTCACTAATATAATAAAATATTAAAATTTATCAAACCTTGGGTTATGGGTGGCCCATGCCAACTATACATAAGACCTATACATAATATAATATTATATTCCTAGGTTTCTTACAATGTTTTCCTTCTATCATTATCCTACTATAAGTGCCATAAAGCATCTGCCTTAGTTAAACCCATGATTTCTCCTATTTTTTATATGGTCAGAACACCAAGGTAACATCTCCTTTAAATTTACATTCAATACACAACATAGACTTTCCAATCAATCAATCAATCATATTGGTGTCAATCTATGGTGGCAAGCATGGCTTGCTGAACAATGTGCTTCACTAGATACTAGAGTTGTGAACCCAATTATAGTAGGGATACAATGAATTCCCCTTCCAATGGATATCCCTCTTTTGGGGTAAACCACAATGTGTATATAACCAACTATTTATTCTCCCTCTATCATGGTGGATATTCCTTACCAAGCAACACGACCATCATTGATAAGGTATGAATTGGATTTAAAGGACATATACTTGTGTACCATTTGTGACATACATTAGCATCCCTTAGGCCCCACATTTATTGATATATTATCCATTTGTGCATGTCTTATAGTTTATTTTAGGATTGGGGTAAAATACCTAATATTGTATAATATATAGGTTAGTTTCTCTCATTCTACCCCACTATAGTAACAATTGTGTTTGTTGGTAACTATCACTTGTCAAATACTGCATGTGACCTACCTACTTTTGTGGTGTGTGTGAGTGGCACACCATCCCATTCATGGTCAATCTTGGAAGGAGGTGGTACTTCTTGAGCACATAACTAAATGCTATACAAATCTTACATGCTATATTTTATTATAATGCATGATATTGAATGATACTCAAATCAAGCATGCAAATCTTGAATATGAACACATCATCATGTGCTTTACAAATATTAAGTGTGTATAAAGTAGATATTGGCATGTCAATATGTGCTACATAAATCTTGAGTGTGTATTAAGTAGATATAGACACATATGCTACAAAAATCTAGAGTATGTGTCCTAAAAAATATTTAATATTTCATCATGAGCTATACAAATAATAGGTATATATAAAGTAAAAATAGGTATCTCATTTAACTTCATACAAATCATATGCATATGCCATGAATAAAATACAAATAATTAAATGCAATACATCCAATAAATAAAGTCATCACAAATAGACCAATTGAATGCTATAATTAAAAGCAAATATTGTATTCATACAATGTAATTACATAAGGATAATATATGGTACAATGGGGTACATAGTTCCATCATCCTAAGCTACCCTATGTCCCAAGTACATAGCCCCATATCCCAAAAGAATCTTATATATAACCTATAGGTGCCATGGTGACTACAAGAATAAATTTGACACACAATCTACAAGTATTGTGTTACAATATCGGCCCTTGCATGTCTCTGACTATGATTTGGATACCTATACCATGTTTTGAGAGGTGTAATCCTAGAAGCATCACAATTCTAACATCTTAAATCTTTCTAGCTCCCCCTAGGACCATGCCAAATCTAGTTGTGTTTGCTTAACCTACTAGTATAGTTTTCACTACCCCTTATTCAACTCATGTCATAGCCATAACTCCAACTCTCCCTTAGGGATTCAATAGGATGTGTGGTCTCCACTTGGTGCCTATGAAAAAATGGTACCAAGTTATCATGCTCTATTGTATAAATATACCATCATCTATGATGATTCAACTTGGGATGGAGAAGATAATAGCAAGCTATCAAAATTCATGACCCCTCCCAAAATGACTTGTTGTAACCTATTTATCAACTCATGATAGTTTTGGGATGTCCCTATGAAAAAAAAACAAGAAAAATTTAGATATATAATAATGCATAAATAATCCTAAAATCTAACTCTACTACTGAAAAGGAAATATTAAGATAAAGGAGCAAATATATTTACCTGGATCATCTAGTTTTTAGGTAGGAACCCTCAAGGTATGGAGACTAGAGGTTTATGGTATCAATATCAATCTCACAAATATGTAGATCTTATACCTTCATATCCTTCTCTAACTCCTCCTACTTGGCATCCCCATCATTGACTACTTCCTCCTATGCCATCTCCTCCTTGGCCACCTTTAGTGTGGCTTACTCTACTAGCACCTTCTCCTCCCATGAGGGCACATCACTTTTGTCAAAAATATATATCAAAATAACACTCATAGGAGTGTTCTAATTAGGGTCCATAAGGATAGACTTTCTAGGTCCTCTTTGGAACTATGCCATAAGACCTCCTATGGTCCTATGTCGACGGTGGCATGCTCACCCTATCTACTGCTCACTCATTATAGTATCTATATCAAGGCTCAGGAGTGAGAGCTCTCTATTTAGGTGTGGATACCTAAATTTCCTTATGACCCTCTCTACCCTATGTATCTCTATAACTTCTAGTTGGTGATCTCATATAATAATGACCTATCATACCCTTGCTAGCTAATGCAAATCCTGTAGGTCACTCTATCATAGGTGGTGGTAAGGGGTCCAAATAATTTAACTCTATAGAATTTGTGTTAATGGTGGCATCTATGGATGTGAAGTTCCTACAATATGTATCCACTACCTCAATATAATCTCCCCTAGTGCTATATCATGGGTTAGGCATGAGTGCCTATACATAGTAAAATAGTCATATACCCATGCCTGTAGTAAGAAGACTAGGTTGGCAGTACAAGCATAACAATACTAATTGCAATATAGGTTGTGGTATAGGAGCTTCAATAAAGCTCTCCCCTAGTAAAACTCCCTCTTAGTTCCTATGTGGACCTCCTCCATGGCCAAGTATAATGGATAAATAAGTTATAATAGGATCCTGTTTGTACCCTTATTATAGAACACATAGGTGAATAGGAAAATGATACTTGTATACCAAGCAAATAGGATGGCAGTATTTGACCTGATCCTCTTAAGAATAATGGTGTATTGTCAATATAGCTACCTCTCCCATGTGGCCCACTCTACCATTCATTTGTAAATCTATTTTGTAGTCCCGATACATAGATTTTAGCTCAAAATCAAACATTTATTAATGAAATAGATGTCTTATAGGGTGATTTCCACCTTAGAAACCTCATATAGGGAATCTCCCCATAGAAATTTGTTGGTTTTCATGCTCCAAAATGCATGAAATTATAGCTTAACAATTGGTGGTCATGGATATATGGCATTTCTACTACATGATCCAAGCTAAACTTTTGTAGCTTTGCCTGAACATGGGGATTCATCCCTTATCTTATCCACTCCTACATACATGAGGGCTCTCAATGCATCCCTAGGAAATCATATCCTACCTATTAGCTTTATCCATAATGTTGATGCTCTCCTTGGCATCATGGTTCCCTTGGACTCATCCCTGCTCTCCACACTATTAGGATATCTTAAATGATAATTGGATTTTTTACTACAACCATCAGCTTTGACCATGATTATCAGTTTTTACCATGATCTCCTACTTTATATAGTGATGATCTTGATTGATCTTTTTTTTCTACTATTGCTTTATGCAAAAATCATAATTTTTCATCGTTTTCCTAAATTTCTTTGTTTGACCATGATTGTCAATTTTCCAAAATTCAAGATCATAGTTTTCCTTGGGTTATATACTTTTGGGACATATAGAAGGTCATTTTTGGCTACCCCATGTGGTCCCCACCACTTCAATGACATGGCCCATGTTAGAAATTTTTGCATTTCCCTATCTATTTCCTACCTCATCTCACCATATGATCATTTATTTTCCATGTTTTCTTAGTTTTTTTTCGTTCTAGCAAAAAAATTGAGAAAAAACACAAAGGGTCAAAAATATTACCTCTCCAAAATCATCCCTATGTTTGCTCACCATCAGCTATGTACGAAGGAAAATTGATATGTCTATGTAATTAGTAAATAAATTTTGTCATTTTATGTTATTTTGTAGTTCATACACAAAGTGTTTGACAAAATATTCATATGTATAATTAATATAGTTATAATATAATATTTCATATGATAATGTTTAATGTTAAGCTATGTACAATTAAGTCATAAAGTGATTCACAAAATAAAATGTAAATATAATTCAAATGCATGTCAAATTTAATTTAGGAAAATGATGAGGTATCGAGTAGTTGGAGGATGCAACTACTTTTTAGTTGTATAAAGAAGATCATTTTCTCATTCAGTTGGATGATGGTGGGAATGGTATCCAAGACCAAACTGTATGGTTGTCAGGTCATGTGGATGTTATCAAGAGGTTGGTTGGTAGTTGTTGGCTAAATTTTGTAGGTGTTGGAAGGAGATATTCCACATAGATGTATTGTAAGAAGATGTATGTAATTAATTGTACAAGTAATTGTTAATACAAGATCTACTTATATTCATTTATCATCCACTATTATTATTGTATGTACACTACATGTGTTGTCATTGTTAATTGTTATAGTAGATATATTTTGTATTATTCCTTTTAATTTTTAGATGTAAAGTAGAAATTGTGGACCAAATGTTGTCATTTAAGTTATTTGCAAGACAAGTGAAGAGTCCTCCAAGATTTGGAATATAAACTATTGTTCTACATATGGCATGGTTTTCAATACCACTTAAATTTTGAATCGACATTACGTGAAACTTGGAGAGGTGGATGACAGATAATTTATCATGAGGATGTGGAAAAGTATGTTTTGTTTCATTTCTACATCCTAGAGATAATTCCTATACAAATTTGGGTTAATCCTAATGACATGGAGTTGTGAAAATATAATTTCTCAGGAAGATATTAATAGTTTGAAAAAGTATCCTATTCAAATATTGAGCTGACTAAAGCAAATTATAATACATATGAATATGTAGACTTTTTTATTTATGATAATAAATGGGTGTACAATAAAATATGTATAGAAGGTACACATAAGGGAGGAGGCATGGAAAAGTATCATACAAGTGAAGGAAAAGAAGTCATCATACAAATGGCACTTATATAGCATATTTATATATAAATAAAAGGTAATGTTATACATGGACTTGTATAATAGACAACCATACAAATGAGGTCTACCATACAAGTATAAGTAATTATACAAGTGATAAGGCTTGCATGGAAGACCATTATATAAATAGAACATGTATGTTATATTGTCATTCAAGACAGTGGTGTGTATGACACATCAACATACGAGAAAAGGATATGTGTGGTAAAATTTCATACAAATATGTCAAAGGGTTGTATAAGCAAGGTACAATAGGAGTTTCTTGAAGGTATCATTGAGGAATTGCATGCTAAAAAAGAATGTTTGGCATTGGAGTAATTCTAAGTTGATGTATCTGATAGTGAGAGAGACAAGAGTCCAACATCAAGGTAAATACAAGATGATGTGTCAGATACTATGTGAGATAGGAGTATGGCACTAGAGCAACTAAAATTTTGTGTGCTTGATAATGAGTGGAACAAGATTCCAACATTTAAGTAACTATAGTTTGGTGTGATAAATGGTGAATGGGATAGGATTCTAACATCAAAGCAACTATAGGTTGGTATGCTCGATGGTGAGTGGGATAGGAGTCTAACATCATAGTAACTATAGGAAAGCACATTCATAGTGTACAAGACAATATTCTAACACAAAAGAAATTGTAGGGTGGTGCACCCAATAATATGCATGATAAATGAGATATACATGAACAATCATTTCCAAGGTTAATTCAATTTGTCACAACAAAGACCAATTTGGGCATATCATGTAAATTTCTAATATTTCATGGAGTCACAAAAGACTCAGTCAGGCATTGGAAAATTTACCTCATGATATGAAAAGTGATTGGGTAGGATAATGATGCATATTATAGGAGGTTATTCCCTATGATATTTTATGGAGTTGTAATGGATTGGTACATGAGGTTGCCAAAGGGTGAGTACCAAACATGTAAAGTGTTGTACAATGCATTCATGGATGAATTCTAATTATTTTACAATGATAATGTGGTCATTGTTAAAATTTATTAAATGTAGCAAGGTAAAATACAACTTTTTTGTTTATACAACCAAAGGTTAAGTGGGTTGTTTACCCATCTAGAGGAAGGCCTATTAGACACATTAAAGTGGAGGTGATTAATAGAAGGACTTATTCTTATATATAGAATGAATATCATAGAGCCTTGAACTTGGAAAGTGATGCAAAAACATCACTAAAGTTTTGGATTCATGTTAATATAGATGAGAGTGACCCTGAGGATGAAGTGACTTTAATATGGAGAGTGACTCTAATAGTGAGAGTGATAATTTTGGGAATACATAGTGCAAAACTATTTTGATAGGTACATGCAACATAAAGGGATATTGCACCAAGGAGGGATGCCACTAGTAATGCAGTCTATGACAACTGTCAAAGAAATAGAAGATATAAAATTAAATATGATACTGAGGGTAGAAACATGGTACAATGTTGGTGATGTCATTTATAGGGGTACTTCACACATGAATTCCAAAGTGCTACAATTTGATATAAACTAATAATGTTTGAAGCACAAAATAATATTCATAGACCTCACCAATAAGCAAAGGAGAACTTGATTGCAATATATGAGGTTAAATTGATTGTAATTTATGAACTGAAGCTATGTAGGAAGAAGTTAAAGAAGTGGTTGATGCAAATGAGGAATTAAGTGATACAAAAAATAGAGTGAATTTTACAAATTATGAAGAGAGAGTGTTTGGTATTTGACCATCTAGAGCATGATGGTTCAAAATTTGCAAGGCCATATGATGAGTTACCAAGGTCATACAATGAGAATTTGTCAGTGGTGTATAAGAAGATGTCATCCAAGAAAGTGATATTTGAGGAACTATCACTGTACAAGTTGAGTATAATTAAGCTTATTGAGTATAATGGAGCTACCGTACAAGATGAATGTCATGCATTTTTCATACAAATATTGCCAATGTGTGATTCCATATAAGCATTATCGATGAGAGGTGTTGTACAAATGCTTGTTATACAAATGCCTATCATATGTGTGTTGTACAAATTCTTACCATACAAGAACTTTTTGGACAAGGATCTACCATACAAGAAGGTTTCATACAATGACCTATTGTAAAAGGGGATGTTTTACAAGGACATGTCATAGAAGGAGTTGGTGTACAAGGAGATGTCATACAAGAAGGTGTCATTAAAGGAGGTTTTGTACAAGGACATGTCATACAAGGATTTGATATTCAAGGAGGTGCTATACAAGGGCCTATTATATAAGGATGTATTGTATAAGAACCTATCATTCAAGGATTTATTGTACAAGGACTTGTTCAAGGAGGTGTCATACAAGGACCTTCCTTTTAAGGAGGTGTCTTACAAGAAGGTTTTGTATAAAGAGCTATGGTACAAGGAGAGATATGTCCATCAAAGGCTAAGGTAGGACCATTGAAGGCCAATAAATAGTCATCAATAGTAAGAGAGAAGTAAATTAAAGCTGAGAAAATGTTTTTTAATTGGGTTAAGTGAAACCTACAAAAGTATAGACAAGGAAAAATATTATTTAGATAGTGAAGGTTTGAATGGGTTTGTCATTGAGGTTTCAAGGTACTACTCCAAACACCATGGGGTTAATTCCCCTCAACCCAGCCCTGTATCATGATAGTGTACACAACAAGGGTGTTGTCACTTGACCCCATAAGGGGCACTACTCCTTGACAATATCTCACTCTCTTGACCCTAACATAGGTGGTGATGGACAATTCTTATCATGTTAGTTATGTTGGTCATGTTGATCAAGTTGATGATATGATTGATTGTAGAAAGTAGAGTGAACAATTGGAGAACAATATGTTGTGGGCAGTAGATTGAAGTGATGCCATTTATAAAAGATATCTAAAATAGGAGAAAGTAAAAGGAGCATGACAAGATATTCTAGTATATTGTTCAGTGTTTCTATCCCTAGTGTTTAGATCATGTGTCATCAAGGATGCCAACAAGTTAACAGGAGGGGATATGCATAGGTAGGGAACATGCATGTCAAATGATAATTTAATAAAATGATAAGGTGTCAAATTGTCGAAAGACTAAACTACTTTTTAGTTGTATAAATAAGACCCTTAATTCATTCAGATGATAGTGGGTGTAGTGGGGGTAAAACTACCCTACCGCATATGATTCTCAGCTGGATTTGTTGGGATTTGAGGTTACCGCGGGGATATATTGCTACCTATACACTCAAGGGCTTGGGGGATTGAAGGTTTCACCAAAAATGATTTAAGGACCCACTCCAATTATGGGGTGGGAATGTTTGGATGTGTTTTTTTAACAAGCACCTATGTTTAGTATCACTAAGATCTAAGCTATAAATAATTTAAAGAACAATGCAAGGAAAATAGTAATCCTAGAATTATTCTTAATTTCAATGAGGACTAAAACCCTAAATTTTATAAGTAAATAAATATTTTATTTTTTAGCAAGGGTTTAAGAAAATGCACAAACATGATTAATCTAAGATGCAAAAATACATGTTTTTCTTTATTTATGCCTAGAAATAAAGTCAAATATATAATTTTTATTTATGGTTTAAATCTGAAATAGAAAAGGATAGAAATGAACAAAAAAACCTCACAAGCAGCCTAAAATATCTAACAAAGCACTTACTCAATATGGTGGTCAATCCTACCTTAAAACTAGTGGTGGAAGTGAAATAGCAACAAAAGGATGAAGGAAACAACCAAAATGGTAGACCCCTTCTCAAAGCTCTCATACTTGTCCACCCAAAGAAGCTAATCACAAAAGCAAAGTAGTAATAGAACAATCCAAAATAGAAAGAGATCTTGAAATAACTTGATGGCATTCAAAAACTCATTAGATCACTTGGAGGAACTAACTTAGCATTAAGATCTCCAAAAATATTTGATCTTACAAAATCTACCAAAATAGGAGTTCAATCCTCTTATGAGGTTTGGAGGGATTTTATGTGGAAAAACAAAAAACAACCTTGGTCAAGAGCCAATGCCCTAGAGGTCAGCACAAAATTTGGGATTTTTGAAAAAAATCTAAATTTTGTTGAATTTGCACCCTATCTTGGATGACTACAAAGAAAAATGTGATAAGTAAAAGAGTTATATTGCTTAACGGGTTTTAAGGATCCCTAAACCTTAATACAAAATCAGCACTGGTAGTTGTATCATACTGAAGGAAATACAAATAAGGATTTTACTAGTAAGGGCCTTAAAGGAGGACACAACCTCAACCTTGAACATTCTAATATGATTCCTTATAGACAGAGGGTGAGGACACAGCCTCTAGCTAGAATCCATATGCAAAAAGAGACAAGACTTTAAACAGGGCACTGTAACCAAAAAGGTGAGTCTATCCACATAATAGTAGTGAAGACTAGTAGGAGCCTTGTAACCAGCTAAAAGAAAGGCCCCACACAGGGTGGTCATAAGCATAATAAGCATTATAAGCCAAAAATTAAAAAACAAAAAAGGAAGAGCAGTCATCATAAAAATGAGGAAATTAGTCCTCCACTTCAGATTTGCTTTCTTCCTTCCCATCCTCTTCCTCATCTTCCTTAGGGTTGTCTTCCTTCGGTTCAGTCTTCACAGCAACCATGACCACTTCAGCAAGTCCTTCGCCCTCTTGACTCCCCTGACCAGTGTAGAAAAGCTTGTGAAGTCCCTCCCTAATATCCATGGTGCAGTTCATCATGCAATTCATCATTTCCATGGTGGAAGAAATAATGAAATCCTTGAGTTTCTTGTTCTCCTCATGGTCATCCTTAATCTCAATCACATTACTCTTGGAGGCCATGTTCTGGATTCTCATCGTTTCTTCAGCACTATCAAAAGTAATACTCTTCCTTGCCTTTAATTTTGAGAAGGCTTCAATGGTTTTTTTCTTTTTTTTTAGCTTGGATCAGGTATTTTGAGGAGGGTTTGGGTTTGGCAGGGATTCCTAAAATAGGGTTGGACTTGGGGCTATTGGCCAAAATATAAGTGTAGATGACTTTAAACATGCCTTGGTGGCAAGGGAGATCATGGTTCTTTTTATCTCTGCAGGACGATATGGAGTGGTTCATGGAATTTAGGAAGAAAAGCGGAATACTCAGAGGATTGATGTCATGGAAGTGATTGACAAATGCCAAATGATAGGTTTTCAGATATTTTTCAGGGTCATCCACATAGATAAACTCCATAATTGGCTTCATGACAACGTTCTAAGGGATGGTTAGGTCGGTTCTGAAAATGCCAGGGCTTTTGGCCTTTTTAAGGATTTTCTCGTTGCCTTTGAAGTGCTCCAATTCCACCTCCCAATTATGCTTGTGGTGATGGATAGATCGACCCTCGGGATTTGGCCGATAATGGAGGCAAGCAGGTGGATGTCTACCATAAAATTACACCCATGAACAGTGACTACCCCATTATCCCAGGATTCAAGGAATGCCATGGTTATGTCAAGGTCATCCCCAGAGAACATGTGTAGGAAGGGGAAAAAGCTTATGTCTTGGAGGATTTTATCATTCATGATGTCAAACTCATAGATGCTCAGTTCAATATAGTCACTCGACATGGTGGAGGAAAGGGGAAGCTTGGTGGAAGATAGGGAATGGTGGGACAAAAGCAGACAACGATAGAGGTGGGCGGGCAAAAAAAATATGGTGAGGGTGAAAAAGTTGAAGGTTATAAAATGAATGGAGAGAAAGATCTAGAATTGGGGAGGGAGGAAAGGACATGTAGTGAGGTGGAGGGGAATACATGTGGAATATTCTAGCCCAAAAAATAGGGAGTGTTCAACGAGGATGGGCATTGGAAGGAAGTGAGTGACTAGGAATGTGGCCAGATGGTGACTAAGAGATTTGGAGGAAAAAACCATGAACCACCATAGTATTGGTCCAAAGAAACTTAGGTTATGATGCTCCACATGTGTGAGGTTGTTTAAAGAGGTGGCCTGCTTAATGGATCTAGAGGAAAAAACCATGCACCATAGCTTTCTTAGGCCGAAGAAACCTAGGACATGAGACTCCACCTAAGAAATATTATTAGGTGATGTGGCCTACTCCCGGATATGCCATGTCTAAATTCTAGGGATGTAGAATGTTGTTTCAGCATGAACATGAGGAGTCATATAGACGTTGAAAGAATACATCCCATGAATCAAGGACTTATACCTTCAAATCCACTGCCAACAAGTGGAATTATCAACAGGCATCACATTTCTGGCGTTGGGATCTACTTTTTGGGATCTACATAAGTTGAACAAAAGGTGCTAATGATTGAAAAAAAATTAGAACTCATGCCAAAAAGATCCACCCAATGAAAGTGGCACGAGCAATGAGAGGTGGCAAGGATTTTATGGATGGAGAAGGGGTGGTGGATGATGGTTAGGGTAGACACATGGAGTTTGATGCTATGGCCGAAATATGGAAGGTGGAGGCTAAGCTGGCAATGATGGTGGGGGGTCAGGAGAATACGTGAGTATGGGATTCTCGCTTCTTGGAAAAGTTTTCCTTTTTAAGATAAGAATTGGAAATGGTGGCGTGGATCGGGTGAGGCCGACACGGGTGAATGATTATGTTACTCATGAGGAAAAGGGTGGCTTAGGACCTTCCTTCCTGGTGGGGAAGGTTTCTTTGATGATTTTATTGGTTGACAATGATCTGAATTTCCTTAGGTATTTCATTGTGCCATATTTAGAGATTAATCATGTTGGCCCCTATATTAGCGAGCTTGTCGGCAACCTTGTTGGATTCCCTGAAGGTGTGCTAAAAAATGACTTCTTGCATGTTAAGGACAATGTTCCTTGCTTCCTCAATATAGTCCTTGACTCTCCAAGATGGGTTGGAATTGGTGTTCTTGAGATAATTGATGATGTTAAGAGAGTCTCCTTCAACTATTAAATTGGTAGTGAGGTCTTTGAAAAATTGTAAGCTCCTCCACATTCTTTTGGATTCAACGACATGATTTGTCTACTCTCCTAGTCCCTTAGCAAAGGCAAGGATAGGATTTCCTTGATGATTTCTTAGAACACATCCTGCTCTAGCCTTACCTAGATTTCCTTTAGCAGCTCCATCAAAATTGAGTTTGGTCCATCCTTCATGGGAGGAGTCTAGAATAACTCCAAACGGATAGAATATGGTGGATGGACATCCTCTAAGGACAATCCTGGTTCTTTGCCAAGATCAGAATCAACTTTGGAAGCAGGTTTGGAAGAGGGGTTAATGAGGAAGGCATTTTCCAGGGTGAAGGTCAATATTTTGGAAGATATAAGCTTAGGGGCCTTAGGCTTTAGGGAGAAAATTATATTATTTCTTACAAGCCATACTTGTCGGAGGAAATGATGGAGGGATATTTTACAGAAGAATTTGAGGCGAGGATCATGAAAAGGGGCAGTAAAATGATTGAAGATGTCTCCTATGGAACATGGTTTAGCCCATTGAATGTGTAATAAGTGGGAAATGGAATTAAGTATGGAATAGGAGAAGGGACAATGGAGAAAGAGATGATTGTGGATTCCAGGGCATTTTTGCAAAGGTGACATCTATTTGGGATGGGCATTCCTTTTTTTATAAGATTATAAATAGTAAGAATTTTCTCTTGGATGGCAATCCAAGAGAAGAATGATACCTTAGGGATGAGATGCTTGATCTAAACATGCTTGAAATGTAATAAAAGTTCCTCATCATCAAGCAGGAGGAGGTAGGCTGATTTGATTGAAAATTATCCACTTTCGGTGTGCTCCTAGATGAGCTGATCAAAGGGCCAGGATGAGGGGATGATGGTGGATGAGAGGAGAGATTTTAGAAGGTTGGACTCAAGAGGAAAGACAAGATAAACAATAAGAGTCCAAATAGGAAGTCTACTCAGGGTTATAAAATCAAAAACCGTATGTCCTATCTCGTTGAGTGGTATTTTCACCCAATTGTGAAAGTACACTCTCCCTTAGGATTTGGATTCCAAATCCCCTCTTGCAAAGAAGTTAAAAAAACAACTTCTCCAAGGTCTCCGCTATATTAGCATTTGCATACGTGCATTAGTCATCTCAAATAAAGATATTCAATTTAAATGCTTGGAACACCTTAGTGATTGCAAGTAACTGTAAACAAGGGGCAATGTTGGTTTATTTTATCATGAAACTTTAGTGATTGTTCATTGAACCAAAATAAATCAAATATGAGTTGGCCCTCATATGACCACGATGTAGTGCTTTAATTCCTTTTATCTTGATGGTTTTAAAATAGGTTTTATCTTGCATTAAATCCTCAATGATGAATAGGATCTTCAAATGTAGCTTCAAAATGTCACTTTAACTTATCTCTTAAATGAAATCAAATTTTCATCAAGATGAACAATTAAGTGTTTTAAGGAAAAGACCTTCAATGTAATACTCAAATTACCCCTCTTTCGTAAAATTAGAATTTTTATGAAGAAAGGGTAATTTTAGGCCCAAAATGGAAATTTGTGAAAATGCCATAAAACATAACTCCTTCAATGAAATTGGAATTTCCATGAAGGGAATGTCATCATAGGCTCATGAGTGCAAAACAAAACTGGAAAAATGAAATTTGACCTTAAAATGGAAATTTTATATTTTCGAATTTTTAAAATCTGTAACAAAACAACAACTTCGATGAATTTTTAAAAATACTAAACAAGTCCGAAAATGAAATTTCAAAGTGCGTATTGGAAGTCTGAACTATAACCTACGCAATGGTGAAATTATTTTTAGATTTTGAAATTTTTTAAATGTTTATTTTAATGCCTGAAAATAAGGAAAAGTTCTGAAATTAAAATCTTTGAAACAGAAAATTAAAAGTTTGCATCAAAATAATTGCTGAAAATGCAGCAATGCAAAAGCTCCTTCAGTTTGATAGCACCCCATCCTGCAAAACCGAATACGTGAGAGTTTCGTACATGCAACCTAGCCTATTTGACCTGCAAAACAAACACAATCAAAGTAAACTAGGTGATGGCTCCTAGGGTTTAAAATAATTTCTAGATTGCAAACATTCACTTGAAATAACCCAAAACAATGGCATAAATTTCATATACAAATCTGAAATTTGGAAGGAGAAACATAAATTTCTCATTCTTTCTTGCTAACAAGACCTGAAATTTCTGAAGAGAAGCTTTAACATTCCAATTAAAATCCAAGTTTTACAAATGCGGCCATCTTGCCATGCCCAAAAGTTTTCGTCCGCTTTTCTGTTTCAATGAGGTATTTTAAACTGTGAAAAAAAAACTCTTTGCTTTCCCTCTGCGTTGTTTGCGTCATTCTCCCTGATTTCAAAATGCAACCCTTCATTTCCACCTTCCAATGCCTCTGCGAACACATCACTCTTATTTCGTCTTATATGCATTCCTTACCATCCGTTTGACCAATAAGTAACGGTTTGCCAAAATAAAAACCCTTTATCCTATTATTTCAATATCTTTGAATGTGCGTAGAAACGACCCTCTTTCGCCTTGATTATTTTAAAATCCATAACACCTAAAAGGTCTTATCATATAGCCACTTGTCTTTTTATTTAAATAATTTAATATCATTAAAACTTATAAGCCATCTCCCTTTCAAAATTGATGCTACTATGTCCACTGTGCAAAAATGAAACAGTATTTCATTTTCTGCATTGTCTATTGCATCGCCGAGGATTTCACTTCTACTAGTGTCCATCGGATGTCTGTTACCTCTTCTTCCTACCGTGTACGCAGTCTATGAATGCAAATATTGGTGTGGATGGCAAGCGAAGCCGCGTAAACCTCAATACAGTCCACCCATTCTCCATCCATTTTCATCCTGTCGCAGTGTTCTTCGAAAGACTCGTCACAGAGAAAACCCTCATAGTCCTCGCGGTGATTTTGAATGTATTCGACCACCATTTGGCGGTATTTCGCATGCTTTTCTTGGTCGCCTTCTAGCTGCTCTGCGATGGCTCTGAAAAAAAAATAGTTTCCATCTCCTTTTATGACCACGGTCCTCAGGCCCAGTCATCATTCGCCATGTCAGACCTGCCATCCACTCGGGCTGACGAATGCTATTTAAAACTGCCAGTTTCTGGTGCCACCCAATCTTTCTTCGTCCGTGAGAGTTTTCGACTATTTATCCGGTGCCTGAGGTCTCCACGCTGGATAACGTCCGTTGTCGGGGTCTATGTAGGTCAGGTTCACCGTCTTCAACCGGCTACTTCGACGTCGTGTGGATGACCCACTCAGCCGCTTCCAATCGAACTCAAACACCGTGTCCTCCGTGAAGACGCCCACCTCCAAGCGTTGTTCAGTGGGGTCCACCCACTCTTACCGAATCCATGCTGCGCATCACCGTCGGTTTCCACTTTTAATATCTCCATTTAGCCTACTGCGAAATCTGCCACGCCAACCTGCATAAAACCAAGACACCAACATTGGGCTCATATAAAAAAAAAAAAAAAACCATTATGCTCCCTCCGTTTTCTGCCTTAACACGTATATGTTTTCATTAAAACCAAAAGCAAAGGCCTTATAAAATTTTACCTTTCTTTTTATTATTTTTTATTATTTTATTTTTTTATTTATTTTTTTACTTTTCATTTTAAACTTTCACATGAAGGCTGACACAGAATTAATTATAAAAATCAACAATAACAATGACAGTAAAAAAAAGTCAACAAAAATAAAAGTTGTCGACAATAAAATATTGTCGACAAGAAAAAAGTTATCGACAAGAAAATATTGTTGACAAGAAAAAGTTGTCGACAAGAAAATATTGTCGATAGGAAAAAGTTGTCGACAATTAAATATCATCGACAAGAAAATACTGCCAACAAGAACCGACAACAATTGCAAAACCTACGACAAAACGAAGGATTGGACACTGAAAATGAAATGCCAACACCCGGATATCAAAACGAAAAGGTGGGTCCCCAATTTTGGGGTGTGTTGTGGATCAGCCACAACACTATCCTTGAATCAAAAAAAGGCTTAAGTTTGGACAAAATAGGATCATTAAGGAGGGGTTCTTGCCTTATCCAGTTATCATTCCAGAAATTGATGCTTCCTCCATATCCTAGTTTCCACCTCAGACCTTTCTTGATTAGGGGCCTAGTACTCTTGATGGAGTTCCAAAATGTTGATCCTCTGATGGTGATGTCATCATTGAAGAAATCACCATTTTGAAGATACTTCCTCTTGGTAATTGAGATCCATGCAGCATTGTCTCTAGATGCCAGCCTCTAGGCTTGCTTGGAAATTAGAGTAGTATTGAGATTATGAATTATTTAAGGCATTTTCCTCCCTTGAGTTTAGATCTACATACTTTATCCCAGGCCACAAGATGAAATATTTGTTTATTTTCAACTCTGGTCCATAGAAAGTTTTTTTGAATTTGCTCTATTCTTGAGGAGACCATGGCTGGGGCCCTGAAAATAGATAAGAAGTAAATAGGGATGCTTTGGAGGACAACAACAGTGAGGGCATGTTTGGAAACATGGGATAAGATATTTCCTTTCCACTCTACAAGTATTTTCTAGATACGCTCAATAACATTATGCCACATTGAAGCTGCAGGTTGGCCATAGAACAAAGGAAGGCCAAGGTAGGCAGTCGGAAGGTTAGCTATGGTGCATTCTAGGATTCTTGCAATTTTGATCTATTTGTGCATGGGAGTGTTTAGGAAATACAATTTGCTTTTTTTGAAATTGACTTTCTGGCTAGCAGCTACTTCATAGACTTGGAGGATGTATTTGATGACTTCTGCTTCAAGAACTGATGCTTTTGTGCACAATATGGTGCATCCACAAATTGTTGATGTGATACTACAGTGGTCTGTGATGAAGCCTTGATTATAGAAAGCAGGACATTTCTGCATGTAGCCTAGATGGTTCTTCCTAAGGCTTCTGCAAGGATAACGAAGAGCATTGGAGATATGGGGTCTCCCTGTCTAATCCCTCTGCTACTTTGGAAATAACCTATAGTGAATCCATTTATGAGAACGGAAAACCAAGATGAGGATATACAGTTACAGATGAGATCAATCCATTGAGTATGGAAGCCAAATTTATGAAGGATAGCTAAGAGGAAATTCCAGTTCACTCTATCATAAGCTTTATTCATGTCAAGTTTGAGGACACAAGTAGGATTTTTGGTCTTAGAGGCTAAGTGGAGGGCTTCATGCATGGATATGACTCCATCAAGTATAGACCTACCCTAGATGGAAATTCCTTGACAAGGGTCAATTATGGATGGAAAAATGGTTTTCATTTTGGTAGCCAAGATTTTGGTAAGAATTTTATAGACAACATTGCAGAGGTTGATGGGTCTAAAGTCAGATAAGGACTTGGCCACTAGATTTTTGGGAATGAGGGCTATGAATGTGGAATTGAACCCACACGGTATCCTTTTAGTAGATTGGAATTCTTTGATTGTGGAGCAGACATCAGGGCCAACAATATCCCATAAGTTCTAGAAGAAGCGAGGGGGGAAGCCATCAAGGCCTGGAGCTTTATCAGGACTCACGGAGAACAAGGAGGATTTGATTTCTTCATCCTAAAAATAGGCAATGAGGGATGAATTGGTCGAGTCAGAGATGGACATAGGAGTAATGTGATGAAGTAAAGCCTCCTAGGCTAAGGCAGAGTAGGAATTGTCATCCTCTAGAAAATTAGAAAAGGAATAACTGGCTACATTCTTTATTTCCTTGATTTCTATGGTGATATTGCCATCTTCTTTGGTTAATTCCTTGATTCTATTTTTGTTTCTGTTACAGAGGCTAGCTACATGAAATAATTTGGTAGTGGAATCCCCTTATTTGAGCCAAAGGGCTCTTGATTTTTACCACCAAATAGTTTCCTCATAGGCGAGGACATTGTGGTATTCTACAAGGACCTGCTTTTCATTGATTCTATTTTGGGCATATAGCTCCCCGTTTTGTACTTTGGCCTCAATTTGATCTAGTATTCCCTTCAAAGATTTATTTTTGGTGAAGAGATTACCAAAAACCTCCTTGTTCCAAATATTTAGGTATTCTTTGAGGTTTTTTTAACTTCTGAGCTAGTCTATAGGAAGGGTGCCCTTGAAAGACTTGTTGCCAACCATGTAAGACTCACTGTCTTAGGTTTGTGTGGTGAAGAGACATATTTTCAAATTTGAAGGGATTTTTTAATGGTTTAGGTCTATCAATTCTCAAAATGGGGGTTGTGATCTTATCCCACTTTAGGGAGTGGATGAAGAGTTGCATCGCCAAAAACCTGTATTGCTTCCTGGGAGAGGAAGACTCTATCTAGTTTGACCTGGATGTGATGAACCCCAACTCTTCTATTGCTCCAAGTATATTTGGCCTTTTTGAGATTTACATCCATTAAATTGTTTGTATTGACGAATTCAATGAAGTCCTCCATGCTTTTGGTAGGGTTTCAGATCCTCCCTTTTTATCTGAAGGATAGAGGGGGGTATTAAAATCTCCTACCATAATCCAAGGTATGTTTTGAAATGAGTATTTCATACTGGTCACATTTTCCCATAATTGAGCTCTTTTGACAATGGTGTTGGGAGCATAGACATTGGTGAGAATCCAAGATAGATCATTGTTTATGTCATGGAAGAGGATGCTTAGGAGCCTTTCACTAGAATGGAGGAGATGTCCTTCAAGTTGTTGCTTGTCCCACAGGCACATGAGACCTCCAGAGGATCCTCTAGCATCACTAAAGGTTGCTCCTGCATTTTTCCATATTGCCTTAGCTATAGAGGTAGAGCTATTGGAATTTATTTTGGTTTCCTGCATGATGAATATGGAAGGTCTGATGTCTTTCCTCATAGACTTTGTGAGTCTTTGTTTAGGTACCCCATTGAGGCCTCTCGCATTCTAGGAGAGGATCTTCATTTAGGATTTTTGGTGGATTTTTTGCCTCCTCTCCCATTGGGGTGAGGGGGTTTTATGCTTTTACTTTCTTCCTTGAGTTGAGAGGTAATGTTTGGGAAAAGGGTCTTTTGAACACCATTTGCAATATCATATATTTTTTGGGAGTTTTTGATTTCTTCTTTGGAGGGTCTCAGTATTTTCTTTTTGCTATCAAGGTCAATAGGATATTTGTTGGTATTTCTAGTATGCTTAGGGCTAAGTTTGTAGGGAATTATCTACTTCAAAATAGGTCTTAGAGGCCTTACGGCATGACTTAGACTAGGTGAAGAATTTTCTTCTAACATATTGGAGGTAGCTGCAATTTCATCCAAAGGGCTACGAGACGATCATAACTTGGACGACGTATTGAGGAAACTGAGGTCAATGTTTAGTTTTGGGAGGGTTTCTGGCTGGGATTTGGGTCCCGCTTGGGACTGTAATGGATAAGGATTAACCTCTTGTTGAGTGATCTTGGTAGACTAAGGATTATGCATGACAACACCTCCATTAAGAATATTTTCAAGAGGAGGTTTAGGATTGGGTTAAGTTACCTTTTCTTCTAACAAAAGGTTAGAATGATTTAAGATATTAAATATATTAGGAGTAGTGAAGGGGGTACTTATTGAACTCGTCATTTCCTTTTCTTTTATGGAATGATGTTCTTTTTGAGGGACTGGAGCACATATTTTTTTTTGCTAAGGATTTCTCTTTGCTTGATATTGTTGTTGCTCTTTCTTCTTGTATTTTTGAGCACCTCCTCTAGGGGGATTTGCCTCAACGAGGGGATATTTAGGAACTTGTCTCTGTTATTTCTCTTTTAGGATAGGGTATTGCGACCTTAGGTGACCTTGGGTATGGCATTCCACACAGAAGGGTGGTTTTTTTTCATACTCCAATGGCTGCTTCTTGAAGAAATTCTTATGATTTAGGTTGACAAAAGTTGGAAGTTCTGATGCTAGATTAGCATTAACATAGATTATAGCCACATTCATCCTCTTGCATGCTCTGGTGACAGGGTCGATAGCCAGAAGCTCTCCTATAACATTTGCAATAGATACAAAGATATCATCATGCCAACAGTGAAAAGGGAGGTTGGGTATTCAGACCCATATGGGGGCAGTGTTTATGTCCTGGGTTTTTGGATTGAATTCTAAGTCCCATTTCCTAAGAAACAGGCTTTTGCAGCCTAAAAACCATGGACCCCCAGTGAGGATGTGTTTAACATCCTTTTCATTACTTAATCTGATTGTGAAGAAACCTCTGGATAGGATGACAAGTTCCATATATCCCAGGGTTTTCCATTTGGTGATCGCCCACCTGTGGATAGTTTCAATGCCAGGCCTTCCGCATACAAATTTTTCAATAAAAACAAATTTTTCCATGGCTATATAAATTTTTGTAATGTTATCTGGGACATTGATATTTTGATCGTCATGGATGATGGTGGTGCTAGGTGGTCTAAGGGTGCCCCATCCATTTAAAATATTGGCATAGGATAAAGCTTTGGTGTTAGTTCCAGTGGGACCCTAAATAGGGGCCCCAGAATCAAAATTATCGTCCTCCTAGAGATTTATTTTCTTATCCCTCTTTTTGGATATATTAAGCAAAACAAGGTCTGTGTCTCCTTTGTCCTCCGACCCTTCATCCTTTTCCTCACTATTATCCGTAGTAGCTGACATATTGCCATCCTTTCCTACAAGAGGTTTACCATTGGTATAGACCTTGGTTCCTCCATCCTTACCTGTAGAGCCTGATCTCTCACCTTCGCTAGACCTTGGTTCCTCCATCCTTACCTGAATGACTACAAATTTGGCAAAGCCAAGAAAACAAGTAAAACAAAGGGGAGAAGAAGGCCCAAACTTGCACCTAGCAATTTTGAGGGACTCCTTGGGGATCCTAAGGGAAAATGACTCATTTGATGGATCAATTTTCCATGTCTATGTTTTTTTCCCTCTTTGATGCATTTGTGTCCAAAAAATTTTGTTAAAGAAATATGTAGACTCATATGGATGAAAAACAACAACATGAAAAGGGGTGGCCAAATTGAAAGAAAGGAGTAGTGCAAAAATGGTGTCATTCTAAACATTTCAAAATTTTACATGCAAATGGAGCATTAATGACTTTAATATCCCTAAGGTCGGGGTGCCCCCTTGAGTTTTAGAGGGAATACCGTATTCCTAAAGAAACTCAAAAAAAGGTAGACACAGAAGAAAAAAATGTAGCAAACAAAGAGAAAAGAGCAAAAAACAAAAATAGGAGAGAGAAAAAGAGGGGATAAGAAAGGTGGAGGGTGAAAGGTAATTCATTTTCACTGGAAAAGAAGAAGAAAAGGAGCTCTAGAGAAAAAAGATAAATGATGCTTGCCACATACTGTTCAGTTTTGTGAAGGGTGAGGTCGACATAGTAATAGAGCGAGCATGGGTAAGGAAAAAAACCCAACATCTAGACTAGGCTAGAGTAGGATTTAAGTTTTTTTGTGCAATTTTTATCTTTTTATAAGAAACCATCGCACATGACCTAGCACAAATTTAGGGTTTTATCATGAATTTTATTGAAACTTGACAATGATTAAATTCATGCCCTAGAAATACAAGGTAAAAATTCATGAATTTGCACCCTAGAAAATTAGGGCATGAATTTTGCAAAAGAAAAGAAAGAGAGAGAAGAAATAAAAACCAAAAATAAAGAAAGAGAAGAAAGCAAAACCAAAAATAAAGAGAGAAGAAACCAAAATTTTGATTTCCTTGATTATGCCTTGAGGTTTATTTTCTTAAATGATGGTTAAACTGATTAAATTTATATTGATGCTTTTGGTTGGAACATGATGTACTAGAGATAAAAGAGTGGTGATCAAGCTCCTTAGAGGATACACTATGATAGCTCATAGCAGTGGAGCTACTACATCTAGTAGAGATGTCCTAGGTGGAGGCAAGTAGAGCACTACTGACAATGCTAGCATAGACATGGTACCTAGAGTTGTCGATATTTTGGCTACCTATAGGAGATATGACCATCACACTGGAATATGTGTGGTAAATCTTTCACATCTCCATCAAGGGGATAGTAGTTGATAGAGCATGAGGGTATTGAATAACACTATAGCAATTGTTAGGGGATTTGATACATGATATCTAGCAAAGTGGTCTCCATGTAAATGAGATGTATGTTTGATATGGAGTGGATGCATTGATGATTATGATTTATGATATAGTGGTTGGATGTGTTCCATACAAGCAGGTGCCACCTACCATGGTCACTAGCAGGAGTAGTTTCAGACATGCAAGACCATCAGGTATAGTTTGCATGGGGTTTGTATGTGTTGGCCCATATATATATGATATTATACAATATTGTGTACAAATAGCATATAGGAGTAGTGTGCATGAAATTACTCCAAGTGTGGTTCTAGGAGCACATGGTTATCCAAATATCGCATGCACTATCAAGGCCATTGCCCAACACAGAGTAGCTAATAGTATATAAATGGGCTAGAGACCTAGAGCAAGTCTAGAGTGTATATGTAGGTATTCTACCACTAGGGAGGTAGGTCATGGATGAGATATGGGACAACATGATCATATGGTGACCATGGAATCTACACCCTAGCTAGGTTGAGTATGGGGTAGAGTTTGATAGGATTAGGAGTATCAGGTGGGTCTCTATAGAGAAGGAGTTGGAGCTCTATAAATTTGATTGAGTCCAACAATAGTTCAACATCCATCAAGAGATACTAGACTTGGGAGACTACTAGTTTTGATGGGTTTGGAGGGACCCATCAGGAGTTAGAGTGGATCCTAATTTGGGGATATTTGTAGAGGAATATTTGTATGATCCCCTCTACATTGATCTAGGAGTGGATGATGTTGGGGTGGCACTTATATACAGGAGATGGTACAAGGGTATTATACCCCCAAGGATCTCCCCATGGTACCAGTGTAGAGGTACTATATCATGACCCAATGAGTATAGCTAGCCTTTCAAGAGGCCACCCGAAACACAACTAAACATCGATAGAGGGGTGTAAACCCTCCTATAAAAACATAAGTTTAGGTCAAGATAGAGATGGTGATGACCACAAGTATGACCATCACCTTATCTAGCTAAGAGAAGGGAGAGTAGCCAGAGGTGTTATCATGGAAATAACAATTAGGAAAAGTGGGACAATAGAAGGTTTGTCTACAAGTGGGACCATGGATTAGGAGGACCCAATGAGAGAGAGGGAGGCAGTATAAGCCTAAATAATGGTCATGCAAAATATGGACCTAATCTAAGAATATCAATCCAAGAGGATAGAGGGATAGTGGATTACCTTGAACACAACACTCATAGATTAATATGTGGCTAGGTTTTAGGTAGACCACCTCAAGGGAAATATGATACAACTAGAGTAGGAGTGGCAACAGGCTCAGGCTAAGGGTATGGCTATATCTATAGTAAACCTATAGGGTTAGAGGATCCACCTACTACAGGAGGAGCTATAGAGATTAGGGGAGATGCTAGAGGTTTCTTTATGGAGGTAGACCTTCTACTAGACCCTATACTTTTAGGAAATTTTTGTAGAGTAGAAAGTGCCCCACTGTCATCCTTGCAGACACAAGGTAGGTTGCAGTATAGATCATGGACTATTTCATGATCCATGAACATACCCCCACCAATACCACCTCTAGCAGGTGATGCAGAGGAGACTAACTCACAAAGGTAGAGCTAGGATCGAGATGATATGCCAAGTTTGAGTGTGGCATGCATCCCTAGGGATGGTCTAGTACACCAAACTTAGACTATGGCACACCAACCAAGTTGATGTGTACTCTTTATTTTGAGTAATACATGCTACATTATATGTGTGTGTGTGTGTGTGTGTGTGTGTGTAAATTTTATGTGTTTTGTTGATTTTTAGTTATGCATGAATGAACTTAATGGAAACAAAATAAATTGAACTAATGAAATGCATGAATGGAAAATGAATTAACTAATGATATGCATGATGAGATGAAGCTAACTAATGAAATGAATGAAATGCATGAGTAGATGAGGAGATGGAAATAAAAAGGTGATGGAAGAAAGAAGAAAAGGAAAAATAAAGAAAAAAGGCTCTAGTTGAATTCGTTCCCCATAAAAATGGGCCACAAATTTGTTGTAGAGCGGATTCATACCCCATATGAATAGGGTGTGAATTTGAAAAAAATAGAACAAAAGAAGAAACAAAAAACAAGAAGAATAAGGAGAATGTCAACAAATGAAAAAGAAAATAAAAAGGTGCTTATAATATGAAATTTGAGTCAGCATAGACCACAAGGATTCAGTGTGATCAAACAAACATAAACTAAGAAAAAAAGAAAAAAAATAGTGGGACCCTATAAGGATCTATGCTCACAAATAACGAAATGTAGGTTGCCCCTCGCTGGTGACCATGAAGCTATCCCATAAGGGTTTAATTCTTACTAAAATATGGGTGTGATGCTTGTGAATGAATGTGATTGGAGAGATACCCACTAGGATGTATGCTCATAAATGGTTAAATGGAGGTTGCCCCTCATTGGTGACCATGAATCTATTAAATATGGGGTGCAATATTTGATTGATTTTCCAAAATAAATGTAACCCAATAGGGGTGTGGTGTGTGCAAAATATAGGTGAGCAAAGCAAAGCATAGCAAAAAAAAAAGTTTGTCTATGCATGTGTTATATGGGAAGAAGATAGAAGAATGAGAGAAGAAAGAAGTAAACAATAGTGTGTATGTCCTTTTTAAAATTTCAATACCTAAGATATATGTATAAGATAGTCAGTGGTCTTATGAACACCATAAATGATATTTATGCGGTATCTGCCCTATCCCATGAGGATACCTTAATAATTGAAATATTAAGAAGGAAAAAGTGTGAGTAAAACAAGATGCACAGATAGAAGGAACATATATCCTATCTTGGATAAAATAAGAAAACTTCAAAAACTTTTAAAGGAAAAAATATATACAATAGAATGAAGAACTATATCCCTTGACTTGGAGAAAAAATTATGATAATTAAAACTTTCGAGGTCAATAAATATATAGGAAGAGAACAGAAGAAAATCAATGAGTAAATGCAATGATGATAATGCATGGATATTTACCCTAGTTTGGGGGTTCGCTAAGAATCAATTACCTGGTATGAGTGGAATGCATGTGAGCTAGAACCTAACTAGGTTTCATCACTTACCTAATTGTAAAATTCCCAAGAATCTATATGATCAATTAGTCATGCAAGTATGATCAAGAAACAAAGTATCTATATGACAAGCAAATATGTAGAGTGGAACAAAATGTTGAGAAATTCATGCAAATATGATAGGAAATCATGTAGTATGAGCAAGCAAACCAAATGTAGGATGAAGAATGATGATGTGAAATCATGCATAATATCATTTTAGGTGCATTATGTTCATTGGTTCTTTAATTTCTTTACCATATAACATTACCAAACGATAGGCTCCTAAGCCAAACTTGGTCATTATGACAAAGAAGCCTAGCCAATTGGGTTGAAACTTGCCTTTCAAGCCTATGTGAGCATTAGTGTTATTTTGGTTTTACTTGAGAACAAATTTTCCAACCTCAAAAGAATGATTGCAAACTTTATTATAGTAAGATTGTTTGAGCCTATTTTTATAAGCTCAAATATGCTTTGAGGCATGGATTCACTTCTCATATAATAGCTCTAATTGGTGTAGATGATCTAAATTATACTCATTTATTGATGCATCTTGCAACAAGATATGCAAGGATGGGACCTCTAACTCAAACAAAAAAAATTATCTCAATTTGCATGCTAGTACGATAGGCCCATAAGGTAAAATACAGTTGGATATACCAGTCATGACCGGTATTACTTACCATATTATTGAGGATATTAACTAAAGTCTTTTTGTATGCTTTGGCTTTACCATTACCTTGAGGATAATATGGAGATGACCACTTGTGTTGAATCTTGTATTTAACACAAATTTTATGGACATCCTTGTTCTTGAAAGGAGTGCCATTGTCAAAGTGTATTACCAAAGGAATATAATGTGGAACCAAGGTTATCACATTGTAAAACTATATGTTTGAGGGATAATGAGGTCCCTCATCCTCATTACTCTACTCTAATCCATGATGATCCATAAATTTAACATAAGTAATGATTCGATCATCATCAATTGGTAAGGGTTGTTTTTTCTTGGGATGTAACCTATGCCACATCACCTAGGCTAAAGCTCAACATCTAAAGGTTCTTTAATACCTTTCTATTGTGGTCCCAAACCCTTACCTACATATCCCATAATAGATAGGATATGCCTAGGAATTGGGTAATCATTGGATAGATAACAATGGGTAAAGGTTCTCTCTACCAAAAATGGGTTGTTCCATGGATCGTTTCTTCATGGAATATATACCCACATAGATAAAGGTACACATACCAATGTGTATGACTTCACCCTTTTTATGAGGTAAACCCATAGTTTGGGTTAAATTTTGTAGCTTAGCAAGGTCTATAAGAGGACTGTCATCAAGCATATTAGCTTGATCCTATGATGATATTATGATTGATGGTTCCTTACTTATATTGAAACTCTCAAACTCCTTGGTGGTATTATAATTTCTATAAAGATAAGTAAAAGGACAAAAATTAATGCTATATTGAGCTTGCTAAACCATTGAACAATATTGGAATGGATGAGGGTGGCTTGGAATGGTGATAAGCTAATTTTTGAACTCATACTTCAAACATTGATGAAAAGTAAAAGGGACACCACTCATGGCATGAATTGAAGGGCATCTAATAATAAGATTAAAAGATGTGGGGCAAGATACCAAATAAAATAAATTTTCTAAGATCTTGGGTCCCACCTTAACAGGAAGGGATAAAATGCCACTGGCCTCTTAGGACTCATTGTTTAAATCTTTTATGATAACATCATATTTGGTTAAATATTCCTCCTTTAATCCAAAATTTTAGAAAAAATAATAAGTGCATATATTGAAGGAGGAACCATTGTCCACCAATATCCTCTTGATGAAATTTTCTCCAATATATCCAATGATGTAAAGAGGAGAATTCCCTTGTAAATTTGAGGAAGCAAGCTCGTCATCATATAAAGATATGTAATTAATCCCAAGAGAACCAACGATATTAGCTAGGTTGTTAGTGGGAAGATCTTGTAGGACATATTGTTGGCTTAGAAGCTTCAACAAGGTTCCCCATGAATAGGATAAATCTATAAAAGTTCTAAGAGGGATATCTTGGTAGGTGTGTTACTTAACTATTGTTGGATGTCGAAGGAGACTTTTAGTTGTGGCTTCAATACTAAGGTTGGTTTCTCTACACTTGTGATCCTTTTTAGGGTACTCTTGAGAACTAAATATGGTCTAAAGGTTTGTTGGACGTAGAACTTGTCTTATGTTGAGATTGTTGAATTAGTTGAACTTGAGCTTGTTGCCTTGTGGTAGCTACTATCATACCCACTATATTATTGTAGGGAGGTGTCACATTATGATATGACACTTGATTAGCTATCTATTGTCCATGATTAGATAGAGGATTTTTGAAGATCCCCATATCTTGATTATTTTTTGGTGTCTATTGAGTATGAGGTTGATTAGTTGGAGGTTTGTAGTTAGGATTAGGTTGGGAGTCATCTATAACAAGATGAGTCTTATCTAGTAAGCCTTGAACCATAAGTTTCAATCTCTTCCAGGAATTTATCATGTACCCTTCCACCCTATGATACTCATAATGTTGACCAGGCCTATACCACTCTATTGTGGTATCAAGTTACCTTATGGGAGGAAACTCGATCATCTTAGCTTACAAAAGTTGCACTCGATCATCTTAGCTTACAAAAGTTACTTAAGGACAGATGAAATAGGTTGGTTGAGTCTAGTAAAATTCCTTGGTGGGGGTTTTTAGGGTTTACCAAGAACCAACTTATGCAAGGTATTAGTGGTATTAACATTGTTGGTTTATCTGTTATGTGTCACAACATAACCAACTACATGCTTGTTCTTATATTTATGGTCCTTCCTTCTTATTTCCTTAACTTAATTTGACATCTTCAAATGAGAGCCTTCTCCACTCTCCTTGCTAAATCTATGGCTTGTTTAAAATAGTTAATGGTTGTTGTTTCCAATTCATATGAGATCCATTCTTGTAAATTTCCAATAAATATCTCTAACGTGTCTCAAGGAGGTAAGGTGTATCTTAAATTTCCAACTAGTCTTCTCCATTGAGAGAAGAATTCTAAGAAGATTTTATCTTTACCTTGCTTTAGAAGATACAAAACTTGAATGGTTACTCCTTTCTCCACATAAGCTCAAAATTATTGAACAAATAATTCAATTGTTTCTTCAAAGTTCCTCAAAGAATTATGACATAGTTGATAATATCATTCCAATGCCATACCACCAAAACATTTAGGGAATATTTTTAGAAACAAAATATCATCATATATAATATCATGGCATGTTGTTCTAAACATCCTTAAATGTTCTATTGGGTCTTATATTCCCTTATAAATAGGTAAAATCGACATTGGAAAATTCTTAGTATAGGACCTAGCAGCTACCATGGGATCTAGGGGTTGATTGCACATTTCCTTATAGTTGTAGATGAAACTTGGTGCTCAAAGTGAATCCATTATTAATGCCAATTATTTCACTATACTTATCAAAATTTGCATATCTGGATTGTTGTTGTGCAATACCCCTAGATTCCCTAAGGGAGGGTTATAGGTAGGTTTTTGAAATGAAACTTGGTTAATGTTGGAGGTATTAACACTGTTATGGTAAGGGTTATGGAATGGGATGTTTTTTGTAGTATCTTGTTGAGGGATGTAGTTCACATTGGTTGGAATAGAATAAGGAATATTGATATTAGAAGAATGAGAAGGAAATTGAACATTATGATGGTATGCACTACTAGTTGGAGGAGGTTGCAAAATTCCCCCAACATTGGTGGTTATTGTAGTAGCATATGTAGGTTTATAAAATGGATTAACATGATGCTCAAATTGAAACAAAGGATTGATTCTCTAGACACCAAATCCAAGCCATTAATCCCTCATCCTAACCATCCTACCACCCACTTTTCCACCATCCATCTTTCCCACCATCCATTTAACCATTTCATGCCTTTCCCACCTTCAAAAGGCCCACTTTAGCCCTTTCCCGCCACTTTTTGACCCCTTTGGACTTAATTTATATTTATTTTATATTATTTATATTTAATATAATATTTTATTATTATATTTTAATATATTTATTATAAAATATATATAAAAAACCCAATTAACCCCAGCCATTAGATTCAATCTAATCTCAACCATCCATTTTCATTAATTCATGCCACACTTAAAGTATAATCTTAGCCTTAGGATTTGATTTAATCTTAGCCACATGATTAAAAGTGTTAGGCTAAAACCCTAAGAAAACCCTAGGCTTGATTATAAATAGGAGCATCCTCAATGCTCAACCCCTGAGTTTCCTGAGTCCCCAAGATTTCCCCAAGTCTCTAGAATCCTTGATTCCAAACCCTAGCCATCCTAAGTGCCCTGAGGCTACCATACAGCCTTTCGTACCCTAATCCCCATAATTCTACTACATTTCATACATTTATGCTACTACCATCATCTTCCATCCATCGCTTTCTTTGCATCCTTGTGATCTGTTATCTCAGATTAAATCCTAACCTGCAGGCTCACAGTAGAGCCTGCAAAGCACCTTCTAGAGCTTGTCAGGCTCACTGCAAAGCCTACCAAGCACTCACCAGCACCTACCATATCCCGTAAGCTCACACTAAAGCCTTCCAAGCTTGCACCAGAGCCTACCAAGTGCCCACCAGAGCCTATCGTAATCATAAATGTGAACCAGAGCTTACCACATCAAATCATCAAGTGTCGCTAGGGTGCCCTACCACCAAATATGCAATGAAGCAACATCAATTTCAGAAAGGTAAATCACCATCTATTTTTATTTCACTGCATAATCTATATTTTTTGTATGCCATTGTACTCAATTGCAGTTAGATTTTATTTGATAGTTGAGGATTTCACGTTGTGGAGCCCTCATAGGTATTACTAATCCTCTTGTTTTTTTTTGTGCATGCATATCTACATGTTCTCATTCAATCTTGGATAGCTATTGAGGCTAGAGTGGCCCGAAATCAGATATCTCACAAGCCCACTCATTCTGTTGGGAGCGAAGCGAAGACACTCATTTTGTATAGCTAGGGTTTTGGAGAACCCTAGTAATTGTATCTATTGTATCAAATCAACTATGTTAAGGCAAAATAATTATAACAAGGATTTTTTTGGCTCCCCCCCCCATTTATTGAAATATATTCTATTTTGTGCAGTTATCTGTCTCTTTGAGTTGATTTCTTTATTGCTTGCATAGTGTCACATTTTTAGCTCTACAGATATAAATTTTTATAGGTGAATTAGTTTGATGATGAGACACTTCAGCTTCTTTGAAGTGGGTGTCTTCATTCATGGTCTTATCCAATTCTTGCTTTTTTTCTATAAAAATTTAGGAAATGATAATATGATTTGAAGGTGAATTGACCATGAGGTCCTTCAATAGGATCAAAGTCCTCACCAGTCTCTATGTTCTCTTATTCCTCCTCTAGATTAGGGTTCTCCCTATCAACCTAATCATCCTCATGGCATAGAGGATTCTCTTATGGCTCTATCATATTTCTCTTATTCCTAAGTATTGGTGCCATAGGATTTAGAGAAAGAAAAGGGAAGAAATATAATGCAAACAATAAAGGACACAAAAGAATTTATTTTTTTTTCTAGTTTTCTAATCCATGCAAATAGATTTAATGATATTGCTTATAGTTTAAAAACCAAAACAAAGGAGACAAAATAAAAATGCTTCCTAGATTGACCACTAAGGATGTGTTTCATTTTAGGTTCACCAAAGATGTATAGGTAGGAAAACTACCCTATCATGTATGATTCTCAATTGGATTCATTGAGATCCGAGGTGACCACAGTGGTATGTTGCTACCTCTACACTCATGGCTTGGGGGATTGATGGGTTCACCAGGAATGGTTTAATGACTCACTCCAATTTGGGGTGGTAATTTTTAAATGTGTTTCTTTGAACAAGCACCTATGTTTGGTCTCAATAAGATTTAAGCTCTACAAAATTTAAAGAAAAATGCAAGGCAAAAAATAATGCAAGGCAAAAAATAATGCAAGCAAACAGAGACTATCCTAGAATTATTCTTAATTTTAATGACTAAAACCCTAACTTTTGCAAGTAAAAAAAAATCCTTTTCAGAAAGGGTTTAAGAAAATGCACAAATAGGATTAACCTAATATGCAAAATTACATGCTTTTCTTTATTGATGCCTAGAAATATAGTCAAATATTTTGTTTTTATTCATGGTCTAAATCTGAAATATAAATAGACAAAAATGAACAAAGACATCTCACAAGCAACCTAAAATATCTAACAAAGAACTTGCTCAATACAGCGGTCAATCCTAGATGGAAACTTGCATCCAAATATATCCAACAAATTCAAACCTACAAAATAGCTTCAAAACCCTTGGAAACATTTTTTAGTGTTTGGGGGCCTACTTAGGCCACTATGAGACTAAGTTTAGAGGCATAGCAGTAAAGCCTCCTTGGTCCTTTTAGTTGATCATTCAAAATTAAAAGTGATTTTAGACCTTTGGGAAGCAAATAAGATAAAATGCAATGACATGAAATGGTGAAGACAAAACACAAACATAATGAAATATGACTAAATTGGAATATGCAAGAGGTAAACTAGGATTTGGGAGCAAAACCTACCCTCAAACTCTTAATAAATTGAATTCATGCCTCGTAAGGGGTAACCATGAATTTATTCTCACCAAATTCGTGCCTTGTAAGTATGAGGTATGAATTTGAAATAGAACTTATGATTGATCTATCAATGCTAAAATGCAATGCAAAATGGAATATTAATGGTCTATAAAACCAATAATTCAAATAAAACCTAGTTAACTGGTGGTGGAAGTGAAAGAGCAACAAAAGGATGAAGGAAACAACCAAAATGGTAGACCCCTCCTCAAAGCTCCCACACTTGTTCACCAAAAGTAGCTAATCACAAAAGCAAAGCAACAATAGAACAATCCAAAATAAAAAGAGTGCTTGAAATCACTTGATGGCATTCAAAAACTCATTAGATCACTTGGAAGAACTATCTTAGCATTAATATATCCCAAAATCTTTGATCTTGAAAAATATACCAAAAGGGGAGACCAATCCTCTTATTTTTTAGATTTTTATGCTTAATACTTAAAGCAAAATAACAAGATCTAAAATAAATTTGTATGAAATATAAGTCAATGGCAATATTGTAAACATATAAAAATCATAAATAACTTCTACAACAATTTATAAAAGTGTCATTAACAAATGCTCACAAAAATAGTATCTTGATAGAATAAAGATCTCTAATACACCATACTTCCACACACTCTCACTCTACATTGTGTCACAGACACACATATATAATGGAATGTGACTCTTCACATGGAGTATAGTTACAAAAATTAGCTTAGAATCACAATTCAAATCAGAGAATTGTGATTTTGAAAAAATCTGATTAAAATCAGGTTGGAATAATTTTTTTTCAAAAAATCATTGATTTTTCAAAAATAATCAGCTCAGAATTGGAATCATGATTTTCTGGTAAAAAATCACCCATGACTACACGTGTAGAGGAAAAGGTTAAATAGTGTTTTTTTCTCTCTCATTTTTCTTCCTTCAATATTGAGAGAGAAGTCTACCTACCTACTACCACACCAAGGGAAACCCTAAAACACATCCAAACAACAGATTTTTGGAAGTCTAAAGGAATTCAGAAGTCACCAAAAACCACCAAACAACGGATTATTTTGGAGTTTGAAGGATCTCGACAACTACCAACAACCACCAACATCTAGGAATCTACCCAAAGGATTCATTTGAGGTAAGCAAATTGATTTTTTTTTCTTTTTATTTTATTCTATTGAATCTTATTTCAAATTTTCAAGATTTTTTTTCCAAGTCTAAAACCAAATGCAACAAAGTTCAAACTAGGGTTTATAGTTTAGGGTTTTTTAAATAATTCTTTGTTGTTATTTTTTGCTTAAAAGTTGAAACATGTATGCAAATCTATATTTTTAGTTTTTAGAGTCTTAGACTTCAAACGAGGGTTTAATTTTTTTTAACTTTTTTTTAATTAAGTAATTGTTTGCTTGATATTTGTTGTCTAAAATATGTATGCAAGTGCATGTTTTTAGCTGCCAACGTTTAAACTTTAAACTTTAAAGTTTCAAACTAGGGTTTAGGGTTTAGTTTTTTTTTTAATATTGTTTATTGTTACTTGCTACCAAAAATATGTATGCAAGTCCATATTTTCAGTGTTGCAGTTGCACTACAAATTTAAACCTCAATTTCAAAGTTCAAACTAGGTTGTAGGTTTTTTTTAATTAATTGTTTGTTGTTATTTGTTATTAAGTACAACCACAAGAAAATATCAAGGAAAAAGGATAAAAAATATATAGGATGGAAGTATGGAGTAGAACAAGAAGAGAAAGGAAAATTTCTTTACAAATTTTGTAATATTTTTATACATGGAGGAGTATATCACTTCAAATTTTATTTGGCAAGGAAACCAAGTGAGAATGTTAGATTATGCCAAAATATACCAATTGACATTGAGAGAGAATGCATGGTAGTTATCATTGGAAAAGGAGAAAAAAGAGATAAATAAAAGAACATTTGAAGCCATTTCAACCCCATCTTCTCAGCCTCATACAACTACTAGTGGGACCAACACCTTTAGGTAATTTTAGAATGAAATTTTGAGTCCATCGACTGCACGGACATAACCACAGGAAAGGAGTGGGATGGATGAGTCTAATTTTGGGGTAGGGACATAAGCCACACTTGATGTTATGGCCTCGTGGAACCAAGAGAGGCATAGGGCAGCCAGGAAGGCCATTGGCAATGTTTGGTATTTTATGACCTTCCCTTCAATGTGGTAAGGTCTCCATATTGGCGAGGCATGATGGATGCCATTATAGATTGTGGCACAAGATTTAGACCACCAACTTACGATAATATTAGGTACCCTCTCCTTAATGAATGCATGGATGACATTAAGGTTATTCTTGAGGAGCAGCGTAGGGTGTGGAGCATTAATGGTTGTACTATCATGTTTTATGGGTGGACCAATGGTAGGGAAAGAACCTTAATTAATTTTTTGGTTTCTTCTATAGGAGGAGTGGTATTCCTCAAGTCAGTGGATGCATCGGTGCAAGTTAAGAGTATCGAATCACTTATAGGGTTGTTGGGGGAGGTTGTGATCAAGGTCGAGGTGGAGAATGTTGTCCAATTTAACACGAACAATGCAACAACATATTTAGCAGCTAGAAATATATTGGAGAAGATATTTCCCATCATTTTTTTGTCCCCATGTGCAGCCCACTATCTCAATTTTCTTCTCAAAAATATTATAAAATTAACTTGGGTGTTCGAGGTTGTACAAAATTCTAGGGCAATTACAAAATTTATCTACAACTATTCTTGGATCCTCAACCTCACGAGGTAATTTATCGATGGGATAGAGATAGTGTAGCCTAGAGTTACATGCTTCACAATAAACTTTGTGACATTGCAAAGCATCTATAATGCAAGAGGGTCACTGAAGCAAATATTTGTGAGCGAGGTGTGGAATTTTGAGTAAGCTTCTATATATTGATTCTCTAGTAAGGAGGACAGGATATATGAATATGTTTTTGAGGATCCCTTCTAGAAAACCATGGATGAGGCCATCAAGGTACAAGACAAATTTTTTAAAATATTTTATTATAATTTTTTAATCTAAATTTTAAAATATTTTCTTTTTGCAAATCTTGTATTTTAAAATATTTTTATAAATTTTATTTAATTTTTTTTTCTTTTTCTCAGATGACAGAGCCTTTGGTGAAGGTTCTTCATCTTGTTGATGGAGATGAATCAACAATGGCATATATATATATGAGGCTATGGATAGATTAAAAGAGGTAATTTCCCTAGTTTATAGATATGTCCAATCCAAATATGGTCCCATTTGGGATATCATTGATAGGTGATGGACATCTAAGCTCTATAGCCCTCTTCATGTAGCAAGGTACTATCTCAACCCCAAACTTTTTTACTCCAGCGCGTTCCATGTTGACTATGAGGTTATGGCAGGCCTTCAATTATGTGTTGACTGCATGTACCCTATTGAAGAAATAAGTGCTAATATATATATTGATATGCATTCTCATAATAAATGTGAGGGCATTCTTTTCTTATCACCAATGTGCATTTGATCAAGGTCAACTATGAGGCCAGGTAACCTCATTGAATTCTTTTTTATTTTGTCTTTTGAATTTGTTTTAAAAAATAATCTCGATTTAGGATTTTACATGTGAATTATTAAGTTTCTTTTTTCTTGGTTGTTTCTAGATTTATGGTGGGAGGAATTTGGTGCATATATGCCCCATATACAATGCTTCACCATTAGATTTTTATTCAAGCATGTAGCACTTCATGTTGTGAGCACAATTGGAGTATGTTTGAGCACATACACTTCAAGAAGCGCAATAGGCTTACACAAGAAAAGTTAAATTATCTTGTGTTTGTTCATTCTTCACCTATACCATAGAAAAAATATAGGAAAGAGTATCGAGGCCTTTGACCTAGACGAGATTGATACATCTAATGATTGGATCACAAAGACATAGGAGGAGGAGCAACAACAATATGGTGTCTTCAACATGGATGAATTAGAAAACTTAGAAAACCTAGTAGAGGAGATGGCAATAAAGGTACAATAAGAGTCATAACCAAAGTAACAAAGAGAGACTAGAGCTTCTAGTAGGGCAAAGGGCAAAGGCACTCTAAGACATTGATTGAGGTATTGTACTTAACATTTGTCATGACTCATGATACATTTTATAATTTGTAATTTTGTACTGTTATATATTATAAGTAATACAAGATGTTTTTTATCACTTTCATGTGTAGTACATTTTTAGACACCCCAAAGTCACACATTGCCACTTTCCTCACCATCACGGTTGATAAATTTGCAAAAACTATAAAAATTGCATAAATTGGCTTTAAAACACTATTCATTCATAAAATTCACTATTCACCATTCTTATCCCCCTTGGGCTAGCTAAGATCCTTCCTACGCTTAATCATGGGTCCTCATGTGACCTCCATCATAACTCAACCAAGGTTGAATTCTCCACCATGGTCAAAAAGCACTTTATGGTCAAAAATCAACATTTTTGGTCAAATCTTGCTTTATGGCTAAATATATGCTTAATTAAGTCTAATCATGATTTAATATAAGCCTTCCACCTGACCTAGTCTACTTTGACTAGTCTAGCCTAGCCTAGTCTTTCCACCTCTCATCCATATATTTCCTCCATCTCACACATTCCTAGGCAATAAATGACAAATCATGACTTTTGCACAAATAAAGCAATTTAAATTTCAAAATATCTCCACCTCAAATTCAATAAATGTCATTTGGAGACTTTCCTCCAAGTTATTATGGTATGTATATGGGTGATATATTCTCTCACCCAATTTCACTTACAAGGCATGCCACCTTTAAGGACACCTCATAATGGCCACCCCACAAGGACACCTCAGGGGACACCTCAGATGACACCTTATAGGGGCCACCTCATAATGCACACCTCATAGGGAACACCTCATACCCTCCCCTAACCTTGGAAAATTCTATAAATAAAAGGCCATTTTCACCATTTTTAGGGATATCCATTTTAGCTCACCAAAACTCTACAGAAATTACTCTAGGCATCCAAGCATCCATAAAAATCATCCATCATCCATCTAGCATAATATTCTCCATAAAATCTACCATTATCTTTGTGATGTAAATAGGATATCGATAAATAAAGTGATTTTTGAAGGTGAACCGATGAGAAATAAAAGAAGCAGCTGCACTAGGAGATCATTGTCTTCAAAATTTGTAGATTCGTGAAAGAATAGAAAGGTTCGCACACCCATGTGTGAAAAAAAAAATTTGTACACCCATGTGCAAGCCTGATTTTTGATAGCACAAAGGCCACAAAATAGGTAAGTGTGTTATTTAAATAGGTTTTACTTTAGTTTATATAATTTTTATCAAATTTTAAGCATATTTCAAGGTCTTTTTGTCTGTATAAATATAGGGTTTGACCAAGGTAAGCCCCCAAATGCTCTAACCATATTTTATAGGCCCATAGGTGCAAATAATATATTCAACCAATGGTGTCTCACATGCAGTAAGCCCATCTACACTGAGAGATATAAGAAAACATCCACAACTGCCTATCGTTCCATTGAAAAGTGGGCTTCTCATGGGGAAGACCCATTTTGTAGCCTCTTGAGGTAAATTTGTAAAAGGAGTATATTTGTAACACCCCTTTTAAATTAAATTTAAAGCAATTAGTTAAATTGGCATGTTTTCATGTATTTCATTTTGGCACACTTAGTGGGACCCCCACCAAGTTATTGCTTATGCTTAACTTGTTTGCTCCCTAATGCATCATTTTGGATCATTTTCCTATGTTTTAGGAACTAAATATCCAGAACCAAGTCCACATAAGCCCTGAGACACATTTCAAGCCCCTACCTACAAAATTTTAGGCCATTGCAACAATTTTTTACAAGCATGTGTGAATCTCCAATTCCAGTTACATTCACACCCCAGTGTGAGAATATTTCAAACTGCCTTTGAAATCGGTCCCCAACATAGAGGTATATATTTCCACACAACCACATCAAATGGAAAGGTATGTCGAGGGGGTTAAAAACCTCTTTTTCCATGGGAATTGCTATCCCTCATACCTAGACCTAAAATTTCCTCTCGCCAAGATGTATGCAACGTGAAATCATTCCTTGTACTTTTGCAAGTTTTGTTCTAAAAGTTTTGCAATAGGTTTTTGAAGCTACAAGAACTCATTTTTTGCCCTTCCTATGCATGAAATAAATTCAAGAGAAAAAAAAAACCCTAGAACTTACTACCCAGATCCCAAACCTGTGTAAAATTTCTAGAAAACAAACATTCACACATTGGGGTGTGAATATAATAGACCAAATAAGTTTGCACATGAGTGTACAAACCTGCTCAAATTGCAAAATTTTGGGACATGGAGATAGAAAAACCCTTTTGTAGTACTTGTCACTAGGTATTGTACTTAGAACATCTATTTTTGTCCTTTCAAAAGGCTAATTTGATATCACATTCACTTCAATAGTCATCGTTTCTTTCCAAAAGCAATAAGTTAGCTTCAATTTCATTTCAAAACATAATAGGCTAGATTTGATTTTGTGAAGACACATCTTAGATTTCATTTCAAAAGCATTTAATTAGATGCAATTTGTTTACAAAAGCATTCAATTAGGATTTTTTTTCTTTAAAAAGCATTTAATTAGGTGCAATCTATTTACAAAAGCATTCAATTAGGATTTTTTTTCTTCCAAAAGCATTTAATTAGGTGCAATGTTTTTCAACAAGCATTAGAATAAGTGGATTTATTTTCAAAAGCATTAGCCTAGATTTGATTTTGTGAGAAAGCATCCTATATTTCATTCCAAATACATCTAGGTTAAGTAGAGTTTCTTTCAAAAAGGAATTTAGAATAGATTTGCTTTCCAAATACATTAGATTCAAAATAACCACCACACACTCATGTTGCATTCATAGTGGTAAGATTAGACTTCATCACCAATCCCCACTTGAGACTGGTGATGTTGGATTTCATCTCCTTCCACCAGCTCACCCCCTAGTCACCATAGTAGCCCCTATGAGTGGCTTTTTGGCTTCCATCACCAAAATGTCCCCTACTCTTGGGTGCACTCAGAGTAGGTAGGATTAGAAAGCCCCTTTACCATAGGGATTTTCAAATAATTAGTGGATGCAGTTGTCATTCTTGTGCATGCCTTAAATGTGAGGGTTAAGCAAACATCTAGATGGGTAAGTAGCAGCACATTATACAACGCGACCTATTTTTGTAAGAGGATTTAGACTCATCAGAGCATTTTGAATTCCCCCTTTTAGATATATATTTTTTGTGCCTTCCATCTAGTCACCATTATCTCGTTGTTGCATTTGGTTCTTTACATGCTTTTGGGTATGCTAAAGATCATGTGATTTGACATACCTTTTCATTATCCATATCCCCCACCTATTTTTTTGTTTTAGGTTCGATATCAACATCAAAACATAGATAAAACCAATACAAAAATATTTATTTCTTGTTATAAATTAATTTTGGTGGTATCTAAGCACTTTGGGTTTACAAAAATGTTCACAAAATCACTAAAATAGGACTCAAACACACTTTTTGGTTTGTCACAGTTTATTCACTCACTGTGTCTATTTTTCATAGATTCTCATAGGCATATGTGAACCTTTTTATTCGCACACCCATGTTCAAACCTAAGTTTTCCAACACAAATAGGTCTCAAACACATTCTCTAGTATGTTACAATCTATAACTTTCAAATTTTACTCAATCTGCTTGATTTCTCTAGATTCACACAAGCACGTGTGAAAATTTCCATTCACACATCGGTGTGTAAACCTATGTTTTCCAAAATAGATAGATCCAAAACCAGTTACAAAGTACACATAAGCCTAAAATTCTTATTTTTGAGTTGTTTTTATCCTCATAGTTGCACACATCACAATACCTGTTACGTGTAGTCAAGCATGCAAGGCTTCTCATCTTGCTATAGAGTGTGCTAGTGCCTTCTCCTCTTAGACCAACAACCCACCTCTTGAGTCTGAGAGGATTACATTCATTTCTCCACCTAATTTTCTAACTGGATTGCATGAGCCTAATGCAAATGACATCTCACAAGTTGCATCATCCACTCCACCCCAAATAGAGGTCAAGACCTATGAGGATACCACTCCTCTTGATGATATCTCTCTACCTACAATCCACCATCCACCTATTTCTAGTATGTCATCTACATCACACCTGGTCTTCCATTATCGACCATCACTTGTGATGAATAGACCCCACCTCCATCCCCATCTGCTAATCATCCATTTCTACAACATCCATCCCAACCACTCTTGGGAGGTGACTATGTTGTTATCTCCCAAATTATCCTTGATATTTTTAACTACTATCCAAATAGTAGGTATGATTTTAGTCCCATCCTCATCCACTTCACATACTTCATCTTCTTCATCTCAAATTTCACAACAATTTCAACATATTTAGCAACAACTTTTATAGGTTTCACAACCTCCACCACAACAATATCAACAACTTCCACCACAACATTCACAAATTCCACCTCAATACTAGCAAGCACCATAGCAACAAAAAATTCTACCACCACAATAATTTCAACAACAACAATCCATTCCACCCCAACAACAAATTCCATTCCATCCATAATTTGCTACCAATTTTTCCACCCCATCATCTCAATATTCCAACATCAATTTCTTCACCACTTCTTCATCCCTTCCACCTTCAAATCCCATGAAATTCACATCTTATTGGATGCCACCTTCCAATAAAACCCCATTATCATCTTCTTCTTCCTTTCACCTTCCTCAACCTCCTCCTTTTCATCCACCTCCATCCATTCCTCTTTCTTCTTACAATCTGAATTACCCATCATACCTTGCTAATCCACCATGCTACTCAGCTCAACCCGATGCATTCCTTTTCTGTTCCTCCATCCCATCTCAAATCACTTCATTCCCCACACCATCATCTAGTCAACTCTCATTCTCCACTCAACCACATCTTCTACCTCCATCATCAAATCCACCCACTTTCTTCACTTCTCTAGTTTCTTGGTCATCCACCACAATGGTCCAACCACAACAACAATAGGTACCTGTACAACAACAAGTATAGATACCCCAACAATAATTTCTTCAATAATAATAGATTCCTGTGTACCACCAACAAGTACAGGATTTCCAACAATAAAATTTGCAACAACAACCATCAGAGCAATACTCATACATTTCTCCTCCTCCATCTCAAGCTCCCCCTCTACAATATCAAGCCATGTCAGCACCAAATCAACAATAGGTCACTTTCAACAATCAATGGGAAGAGCAACAATTGCAATACCCACCTCATATGGGTTATTCACACACTTCATCACAAACATTTCTTCCACCTTCTTCTTCTTTACAACCACCACTTCTTCCTTCACAGGGTCCTTCCACGAACACTACAAATGCGCTCTCTAATGAACTTCAAATTTTGTAGGAATAAATTAAGAATTTGGATTTGTGCACGACTGGTTATGGGCCTCAAAATCCCACTTATAATGAGTTATGTAATGATCCCATCCATCCTTCTATTCCAATTCATCCATATCCTTACCAATTTGAGATCCCAAAATTTGAAAAATTCAAGAGTAAGGAAGATCCTAGAGAGCACATAAGCAATTATCACTTTACCTGTTACCAACTTAATGGTAGTGATCCCCTCATGCTTCACACATTTCCACTTTCACTTGGGGGACAAGCCTTAGATTGGTACAATAATTTGCCTTGGCATAGCCTCTTCACATTTGAGTAGTTAGCCAATCTATTCCTTGAACATTTTTCAATCAATATCAAAACAAAGATGATGTTGTTAGATTTGTATAATTTATGATAGTTTTATGAAGAACCAATTACAAAATTTATTTCTAGATGGAGAGCAATCATTCATGATCTAACTTTCACCCTCCCACCTACAGAACTTGTCAAACTATTCACTAAAAGTTGCAACAAACAAATCTCTCAAACTTTACAAATCCATCAGAGTCGCACTTTCAATAAGGCTATTGCTCAAGCCAAAGTCATTGAGGATATCAAGGTCCAATCAGGAAAGATCAAACTTCACCAAAAAGCACCCTATCCATCCAAATTTTGATACAATCAGAATGCTTACACTCCACCCACTTCCAAACCACCTCAAACCAATCAGGTGATGCTCACTTCTCCATATTCTTCACCACCACCACCATATTCTCAGCCACAATAGTGCACATTCCAAACCAATATGCCTCCTCCATCTAATCCATCATAGGGTCATAACATACGACCTCCTCACCCACCATGCAATTGGATACCTTTGTCCGAGCCACTACCAACTCTGTTCCAATGGTTGTTTGATGTTGGGCATATCTCTTTTCCCAATGTAAGACCTAATGAGCCTAATCATCCCTAACCTCAAGGCTATAATGAATAATCCTTCTATAAATTCCATGACCTCAATAATTTACCATATATTTCACCATATCGTTCAAGATCTTATTGACCATGGGACCATCCATGTGTCTAACCCCCTTGCACCATAAAATCAAAATTTGGGTATATATCAAAATCCATTACCCAAACATGGGGGTAGTAATGCTCAATCCAATCCACAACAAGTCAATCATGTCAATCGTGGTCCTTCACAACAAGGTTTTGTGGGTATGATCAACATCACTACCCACAATCAATGTTATCCATTATGTACTGAAGCACAAAGAACTTCACCTTCTCCTCCACCACCTTCTTCTAATACACCTATACCTCCACATGTTCCTCCCACCTTACCATGTAATATCATCACTATTCGTGAGAGTCTTTCTCAGAAACTCCGCATCACTCTTGCAAGGTTATCCATCTATGACCTTCTACAACAATCCCAACCTCATCGTGAGGCTCTCAATTCTATTCTTCACTCTCTCGATCTTGAGACCAATGATACTAATGCCTTTGCCAACTTTATTGGTAATATGCAGAGATGCATGCAGCCTTCCATTAGTTTCCATGACCATGAGATCACCAAAATTATGGGAGAGGGGGTTGATCCCCCTTTGCATATCTAAGATTCTATCAATGTTGTCACCTATAAATGCGTACTCATTGATACTGGATCATCAATCAATATCATTTCTACCATTACTCTTCATCATCTCCATATTCTACCTACTCATATCACCACCCCTTCTCTCGACCTTCAAGCCTTTGATGGCTCTATGCGTCCTACCATAGGCTCCATCATCTTACCTATTAAAGCAGGTGCTAAGATGATTTCCATATTATTCCATGTCATTGAAGGTGAGATGCAGTATAATATTCTTCTTGGACATCCATGGATTAGGGACATGCAATGTATCCCTTCCACTTTACATCATTGTCTCAAATACATTCACAATGGACTGGTCCATTGCATCCCCATTGATAATGACCCATTCGAGTTTTACAACATCATAGCTCTTCCACCTGGTCCACCTCTATCTTCTATGCAATTTACTCCCACTCTATGGTACTCTCCTCCCATTGCATCCACATCATCTCGACCTCCTCATCACATAATAAATTTGGGTGACATACCCTATTCACCGTCGCATCCTCCACTTTCTCCATGCACCCAAACTTCTCTATCATCTTCACATCTTCCATCATCCTCCTCTTCTCCCTCCTCTTCCAATCCATTTCAACCCTCATTCACATTCCCTTATTTGCCATCAGTGCTTCCTCTTCTACCACCCCTCCTCTTCTTCCCACTCCACCTACACCTCCAATTCATTCATCTTCCATTCCTTACACATCATAAGTCATATTTCCTATTGAGAATTCTTCTTTTTCTACATCTTAGTTCCCCCATGCCAATCATCCCATCTTAGGTACGCTAGCTGAATTTCATGAGTGGATGCAATGGATCACTCTCCTTGATGAAAAATTGGCTCAATCCAATCCATCCACTTCTTCACCTCCTATCTCTCTTTCATAGGCACCAATTCCATCTCCATATTCATTCTCTTGAGGGTTCCCACCCCAACTAGAGCATCATGATACTCCTCACATCTTTATACTCATGAACTTACTTGGTCTTGGTGAGTATGACATCCAAAATGCTTAAGTAATTTCACCTATAATTCAGTTCATTATCAACTTTGATCACCCACATAATGCACCCTTGACCATCGGGGTTGTTGTTCCACTTGGTCCACTCAATAACTCAACCAATTTCATCTATGGGGGACTTGATTCATCCACTAAATTTCCTATTCTTCCACCATCGCAAAACAAGTTTGTGGTAATATTAATCATATTTCAAACCTTGGCTTTACCCTACATTAATTTTGATGTTATAACTAGCATGGCTTTAGCTTGGGGAGATATGAACAAGGGTTTCTTACCCTTATCAATCCTCATATTCTAAAACCAACAGATAAACCTGGATTAGGCTATCATTGAGATGCAATCAATACACTCGAGGACAAACTTCATCATCTCAATATTGATCATCTTGAGGATAATTTTTATGAGGATCTTGAGCATAATTTTCCTATCGACAATCTATCTCCTCATTCCATAGTTGACATCCCATTCACTTTCTTGCATGCATCTCCCTCTCATGAGGATACTTCTCCTTATGAGGTCGAATACCTCACCCATCACTTTGTTGATCTTTCACTCACTCCACCTACACTAGATGTTGTCCTTCCTCATTCTTCCCTATTAGCCACTCCATTCATTCCTTTATGCAATCAACAACGGGTTCAACATTCACACTCTCATTCTCACTCTCCACCCATGGTCTTTCTCCCACGCTTGAACCAACCATACCCTTCATCATCATCCTCTGAATCTTCTCCACCACATTCTCCTTCTTCGATAGCTTCAATTACCTCAATGAATATGATATCTGTTGATCTATTTGCTCCACTCCACTATCTTACCCACCCCAATTACATTCCACCCACTATCCTAGATTTTGTAGATTTTGATCACATCTCATCCACACCCTTGCCCAATGATTTTCTCTTATCACCACAATTGTTACATTCTGCTAATGCACCTTTGCCTTCCATTCTACCCCATATTCCTTGGATTCATCATATAAATGTTTATCTTGATGATGAGTTCCATCTTCCTAATGTCATCGATGACCTTCACCTCATACCAACTCCCACTCAACTCTATGATGGCTCCCACATGCTTGTGGAGGACACCATTGATGTTGACATCGATGATGATCTTGACAATCCCCACATCGTCAAACTCATCTGCTAGTATTTCTAAATATGAACATGCCCTTTTCACCACTTTCCTTAGGGAATACATAAAGGTTTTTGCATGGTCTTACATGGACATGCCCGATCTTGATCCATCATTAGTTATCCATAATTTGACACTGGATGATAGTTCTAAGCCCGTCAAGCAAAAATTACGTAGAATGCATCCTACAATTGCTTTGATGGTGAAAGAGGAATTACATAAGCTCCTCAATGTGGGGTTCATACAACCAATCGATTACCTTGAGTGGGTTTCAAACATGGTCCCCATCGTAAAATCCAAAGGGGGTATTTGCATATGTACCAATTTTAGGGATCTTAACAAAGCTTATCCTAAGGACAATTTTCCACTCCCTAATATCGATACATTGGTCAATGCTACAATGGGCCATGAAATATTATCTCTCATGGATGGATTTTTTGGCTATAATCAAATTAGGGTCAACCCTGCTGACCAACACAAAACATCTTTCACAACCCCCTGGGGGATATTCTGTTACAAGGTCATGCCCTTTGGCCTTAAAAATGCTAGGGTAACCTATCAACATGTAATGACATATATCTTCCATGACTACATGCACAAAACTATAGAATATTATGTCGATGATCTCATTGCCAAATCCAAAAAGCACATCTTGATGACCTTCGTCCTAAATATTTGATCACCTCCTAGAACATAATGTGCGATTGAACCCAAAAAATATGTCTTTGGTGTTACCTCAAGCAAAATATTAGGTTTTATTGTATCACAATGAGGCATCGAGGTTGATCCTCAAAAATTCAAGGCTATCATCGATATGCCTCCCCCTTCCAATCTCAAACAATTATGCAGCTTACAGGGAAAAATACAATCCATTCATCGATTTATCACTCAACTCTCTGACAAGTGTAAGCCATTTAACCATATCTTACAAAAGGGGTTGCTTTCAGATGGGATAGTTAATGTCAAATTTCTTTTGATGTGATAAAATCCTATCTCACCTCTCCACCAGTTTTATCTCCACCTCATCCAAGATGGCCTTTCCATTTGTATATATCCACTATCGATTTTACGTTGGGCACATTATTGGCCCAAAAAAATAAGATGAACCAAGAACAAGCCATGTACTATATCAGTCGAATGTTGGTCAGTTACGAGACACGGTATGCCTACATGGAAAAATTTTGCCTTACCATTGTCTTCACCACACAAAAGTTGTGACACTACATGATAAATCATACAACTTATGTGGTCGCTCGAGATAATCCACTTCATTACATGATGGGTAAGAGTTACCATAATAGTCGCATGACCAAATGGATTATGCTTCTCACTGAATTCGATCTTGAATTTATTAGCCAAAAGTCCATTAAAGGCCAAGTCATTGTTGATCAGTTAGCTGAAGCACCTTTAACTGATGATAAACCACTTCTCATCCAGCTTCTTGATGACTTTGTGTTCCATACTACTGAATGTGAAGAATATGTGGAACCCGAGCCATCAACTAACTTAACCCTCTTCTTTGATGGCTCTCACTATGAACATGGGGGTGCAATAATTATCTTCTTTACACCACAAGGGGAACCACTCCCCTTTTCTTTCAAGCTAGGCTTTCCTTGCACAAACAATAATGTCAAATACGAAGCTCTTATCCTCGACCTCAAACAAGCACTTGCTATGCACATTAAACATCTTGATATCTTTGATGATTCCCTTTTAATATTCAATCAGATTAAGGGAACATGGAAATTCCAATACCTCTTCCTTCAAAAGTACAAGCAAGTTGTTGAATTGTTACTCACCCAACTTGAGTGGTATGACATTACTACTACTCCATGTTCCACCAATCATTTTATTGACACCATGGCTTCTCTTGGATCGCTCATCCCATAAAATCCACATTCTGACACAACTCATGTGTCCATCCACACATTGTTCCAATCCACCATCTCCACTTCCCCACCTTCTCATGATGGTGGTATCCATATTGTATAGGTTGAACCTCATGACCCTTGGTTTTACCAGGTCAAATATTACATAAAGTTAGGCATTCTTCCCTTGGATTTACCCCATGCTCATAAACATACCTTCAAAAAATGGGTAATCTACTATATATTTTTAGGAGACATTCTCTATAAACGCAGCCATGATGGCATCCTTCTATGTTGTCTCGAACCACATGAAGCCCAACATGTCATTAAGGAGGCCCATGATGGTACTTGTAGTGGCCATTTTAGTGGCATGGCCATTACCAAGTGTATCTTATGAATGGGTTACTATTGGCCCATAATGGAGCATGATTGTTGCGAATACATCAAAAAGTGTATCAAATGCCAACAACATGCCAATCTCACACATTTACCATCTCAGGCACTCCAACCAATTCAATCGATGTGGTATTTTTCTCAATGGGGTTTGGATCTTATCGATAAAATCACACCAACCTCATCCAACAATCATAAATTCATCATTACTACTATGAAGTACTTTACAAAATGGGTTGAAGCAATCCCACTTGTTCAAATGATAGGTCCTAAAATTGTCGACTTCATTACTCAACACATCATCTATCAATTTGGAATTCCTTCCAAGATCATTTTCGACAATGGTACGCCCTTCAAGAATAAGAATGTTCATGCATTATGTGATAAATTCAACATCCAACATAACTTCTCTACCCCATACTACCCATAGGGTAATGGTCAAGCTAAAGCTACTAACAAAACCATATGCACCATTCTTCTAAAAACATTGTGAAGTCCCATCGTGATTGGCACAATCAAATGCCATTGGCACTATGGGCATATAGAACGAGTATTTATACTCCAATTGGGGCAACTCCATTTTCCTTAGTATATGGTACAAAGGCCATCATGCCCTTGGAGCTTAAAATTCCATCATTGCACATATCCATGCAAGAATTTATCGATGATGATACAACTCATCAAGCAATATTAGACCAGTTAACACTCTTGGATGAACATTGCATTCATGCCATTGAACACACATGCATTTATCAAGATCATCTTTGATATACCTATAATAGTAAGGTACATCAACAAGAATTTCAACTCAATGATAAATTTTTGCCTAATTGGCTAGGTCCTTACATTGTTACACATAAATTTGGTTTTGGGGCATATCATCTTGCCAATATTGAAGGTATTGCATACCTTGAACCCATCAATATCATTCATCTTCAAGCATTTTATACCTAATCACTTTCAGTATGGCTCACTTTTTGTTGTACATACCATAACGGTTATTATGTAAATACAAAAATTCACATTTCAAAAAAAAACAAAACAAAACCATCCATTCACGACGTATGTCAAATTGCATCATTCTATTCTACTTCTTTCTTTTTCTGCTCTCCTTGTTTCCTTCCTCTTTGATCAATGTTGTATGGTCACACTTCGATCGGCTGCATACCTTTGACAAGTTTCACTTTCTCTCTTTGTATTCTTTGATTTCACTCTTTCTTCTATTTTATTACATCATATACATTCCCACCCTCATTTATATGACCTCCATATTGTTTCATCAATCATGTTGATGTCGCAAAACATTTACCATTTCATCTTGCACTCATCTCCTTGTATCAATTTTCTCCATTCTCTCCATCACCCCTTCCATTTGGACATTATCCTAGGGTAATTTTATATAGTATTTTCATACTCCATGCATAGCAAACTCATGTCATTCATTGCATCGCTCACTACATGTTCATATATTTTCACCACTTGGTCATTACTCATTGCATTGTCATTATACGTTGCATCTCTCATTCTTCATACATATTTACATGCATATAGATTGTGTCCATATCCACATCTATACATATTCATTGTAAATAGCACATCTAGAGAATTAAATACACACTTGTTAGCACGATAGTTTTGGTGTCCAATCCCATTTTCATGAGACTAGATCGTTGAAAGCTTTGTGTGATTCGACCATTTACAGTTAAGTCAATCAACCACCATCTAAAGTTAGAAAATTCTAAAGCACTTCAAAGCTTCCCTTGGCTGACTTAAGTTCTTTCATGGATCAAATTGCACATCTCACACATTAAAAAAAACTTTGAGAATAGGATAGGCAATATTGTGTGTATATTGACCACCTAGAAAAAGTCACCCCACTCATCCTATCATTTGCGTGATCTAAATCAAACTTGAGGATTGACAAAAGGACAAGCTAAAAAAATGAGGCAAAAAACAAAAGCAAATGCCCAAAAAGAGCACTACAAAAAGAGCACCAAAGAAAAAGAGTACCACCAAAAAGCTTGAATCCTTGAGGTCCTCAGGTCAATAATAAAATCATGGGGTGATCTCCATCGCTATAAATAGGCTATAGATGCCTACTTGGAAGTGGTGTACACCTTACAAGTGGTGACACATCTATCACATTAGTGATCTTCTTTTGTATAGACCACTATGCACTTGTGGATGAGCTAGCTTACAGGCTAAGTTAACAATCAATTGAAACCATCCTCTCTCAAAATGGTTAAATGAACATCACTTTGCACACATTGGTCCATGATTGACTTATCCTTAGTCAAGAAAGTTGATATTTTGAAGAATCTTGCTCAATTATTCAATGGGTTTGATTGCTCAAACTATGATGTTCGACTCTCTTCAAAGAACTTTTCACATCCGACATCTTTGAAATAACGGAATGGATCACACTATCACTTGTTTTGCTATAATACAAGTGCCTTCTTCATTATTATTTGCATTCACCTACTTAATCATGCATAGCATACTCACACTATATTTGAATCCACCCCATACAACCCTTCATCATATCTAATTTATCGCATACTTCTTCAACACATGCATGTATTTCACATATAGTTACACTCCATGTCCATATCATGCATTTTATCATTTATGACCAGTATTATCTAAATGATAATACATCCATTACATATTTCTACATTCATTCACATAGATATATTTCTATCACATCCATACATCTACCAATTCACACATCTACGCTACCTTCATACATTCACATCATTCTCATGCATATACATAAAAAATAGAATAATATTCACAAAAATGCAATAAATACATAACATTGTAGAATGTCTTGTATATATATATATATATATATATATATATATATATATATCTCAAAAATATCATCAAGCTACAAATAAAATATTGTACCCATTCAGACACCTCATCGTTGTACATAGTCTGTATATACTACTCATACAAAAAGTGATAGTCCCTTGGCCACCAACAAAAAGATCCATCAACCATGCTACTCATTGGGAGTCTCTCCACTCCCCTCTTGAGCCATCGGTGCCTCCTACGCACCTCGCTCCATTGTTGATCTAATCATCTCAGGGTTAATACCCTCTTCCTGTGAGTTTTCTAGCTCCACCATCCTCTGACTCGTTTGGACCATCGAGGGAGTACTCTACTGACTCTACTATGAATATGTATGCGATATCGATCGTGACTGCAACTTTAAATACATGGGTAGTGAGAACCCACGCATAATAAACTCCATCTCATATTGTACCCTCTTCATGGACTCCTGCAAATAAGCTACTAATAAATATATGTTTACCTACTGCAAACTCTCCACCTCCCCTCATAGACCTACCACCTTGGCTCTGCCCCACTCCTTCGCTACCCTCACTACCTCCACATATCCTTGTAATTGTTGCACCTGATACACCCTCTATCATAGGCCCACAATCTCAACCATCACTCACCCCTCTATAGTTTTAGTCTCCTCCACCTCTCACTGCAATCACTCCACACTATCCAATTGACTAGCTGTCTTCACCTCCACCTATGCCCTAACCTCATCAAGTTGTTGTAGCTCATAAGCCATATCAATCATCTTATTTCTCTTCATCCTTGCATCATCTTGCTCTCTCACTAGAGCATCTCTCTCACCTACAACTTACCTTACCTTATCCACAATATGCCTCACATCCACCAAGGTTACCTCTAGTCTCTCATCCACCCCCTACCTCTCTACTCTAACAACGTTCCTCTCCCCTATCAACACAATCCACTTTGTGGCCCACTCCATACTATGACCCTCCAAGTCTCGCATGGACTCTCATAGGAGCACCGCCTCATCCTATGCTGTTATCATCTTACACAACCCAATAACCAAGTCAAACTTTATCTACTATGGCACTATTCCCTCATCCCTTTGAGGTATCTCACCCATCTATGACACCTTCATCATCGATGTCATATCTCCTATATTTTGTGCCTCACCCATCGACACCATCGCCTCCTCTGAGGGCATCCTCTCCATCGATACCACCTCCTCTAATGGCCATCCTCCACTTGTCCCCTCTCCTATATCTCCTTACAATGATCTTGTGTCCTCCTCTCATCGATGTCGCACCCATCAAAGTAAACTATATAACTCCTCCTCCTCCTCCCTAGGCTTTGGTGACCCTGTTACACCTGGTGATCCTACTTCTATGCCACCATCATTTGGCGATGTTGTTGTCACTCCCATAGGTAATCCACCTACCACCTTACCCCATCCATCTACCATCCCCACTCCTGGCTCCCACCTTTGTAGTGCCCATCAAGTATTATACTCACGTCATCCCTACGTTATCCACATCTGGGATGACTATCGCATCATCACGCTCAATCTCCAAGGGAGGAACAATTGATCGTGATCCCTAATCTTCCCTATCATAAACCAAACTATCGTATCACCTATGAGAAGGGGAAGTACTCAACCTATGTTCCATCTTACCCAATCATCCATCTCCCTCGCCTCACCTTACACAGCTACTCCTCATTCTTTGGTCAATCAGGCGCTCCTCACCATGGCCTCCATATGATGTGATCTACTGTTAGTCCATCTAACAGCTCTTTGTAATGCAGCTCATCACCCTTGTGATCTCTCTTAATCCGCATCTCCATGTCAATCTACCATATCAACACATAGGGCACATTAGTACCCATAAATTTTTGCACCTTATATGGTAGCCTCGTTGGTAGCCCTACCACAATATGCTCTCATGCCCACACCTGCAATAATGGACTAAATCTTAGACTTGATCGATTTGTCCTCACAATGGCATGAAGCTCTTTGAAGGCCTGTGCAAGAAATGTAGGTTCCCATGCAAACACCACCTTTTGCTCCACCATATCACACACTACTCCCATCATATTCTAGGGGAATTTCACCCCTAAAGTATTTGGTAGTGCATGACTCACCATCAATAGCATCACCATGGTATGTCGGTTGGACAACATCTTGTCCTCCCAATACTTCTCATATTCCACACCACCACCATACTTCACCTCACCCCATCTATCTCCAAAAGCTCTTTGTAATGTCACATCTCATGTAGCTCTCCCTACTGGTCTCACCGTGACACCCTCTATTGATAGTTAATAGATGCGATACACATCCTCCAAAGTGATAGTCATTTTACTTGTCAAGAAATAAAATAAGTTCCTATCAAGATCCCACCTCTCGCACAAAATTGAAATGTATGCCCAGATAGCATGCACGCTCTGCACCTCCAACAAAACGTACAATCCAACATCGCCTAACTACCTATTATGATCTGCCATCCACACCTTTTGTAGCTTCTCTTTGAGAGTACGAATTCAATGTTGCGGATGTATCTTCTTCACCTGCATCCATTTCAACATTTAAATTTTCATCAATATGTTATTACATTTGGATATATGCATACACACATAAAAAAAAGTTTGCACACCCACATGCAAACCTTTTCATTTGCAAACCCACGTGCGAACGTTTTAGTTTGCACACCCATGTGTGAACTTCACACTGAGGGTATTTTTGAATACCCATTTGGCTCAAAATCAATGGTTGTACAAGCATTTTCACGAAAACACACACACATGCAAAATCATACAAAACAAGAAAAAAGTCAACATGGTCAACAAATCACAAAAATGGGTACCCATTGCACGTACATCAATCCCATGCAATCATTTCTTATGCAAACAAGTAAACATTGTAAAAAGCACACATTCTTGCATGCACGTGTTTCGATATAAGTCAAACTTGTAAAAAAAATGCAGATCTAGATACCCATTTGGCTCAAATGTCACTTTGTACACGTATTTCAAGCAAAAACAAACAATTGCACACATTTCCATGCCATTTTTCAATTTTCACACACTTTCATGGTTTTATTTCACTATAAATTTAATCCCTATGGTTCATTTTTAACTTCATTTTACGTAATCAAAACTGCCAGGTAAAGTGCACTTACCGATGGTATGCTCTGCCCCACAACTCATGCTTGCTTGCCCACTCGCCATCACCTACCTTTTGTTCTATAATCTGACAACACTCCACTTTGAGAAATTTTCCTCACTACTCTCTCCTCACTCCACGTCGTATAAAATAACCACACCACGTCACTTTTACGATTAAATATACCATTTTTGGTAGGTTCGCACAGGCACATGGAAACTTTTTTATTTGCATACCCATGTGCGAACATTTTGGTTCGCACACCCATGTGTGAACCTACCATTTTGTGTTCTAATTTTCCCAATATGATTTTTCATGGCCTTGCATACCACCCATTCACAATTTTCATCATTCCCACCCTCATTTTCACCATTTTCATCATTTTCAATCGACTCATCGTAACTTTTCGTTTCCTCCATCGCCAATTCATTTCTTGAGGGGGTAGTCATCCAAAAAATCAAAGCTCATCTTGCACATGATCAAACAACCAAACATCCAATCATTGATACAAAATTTTCCTAAGAATTTTTTTGTTAAATATTATCGCAAGTCCTCATTTGCTAGGATACACAAAAGCAAAATTTCTCTTCTCAATCAAAACTCCAATTTAAAATAAATGAATATTTGATAAACCTCAAAACGCCTATGGCTAGAGACAACTCATGGATTACCTTCTTCAAAGTGGTAGTGGTAAGATGACTTTTGAATGAAGCACTTGACTAAGCTCTACCTTACGGATCCAAAATTTTGTCAAATATTGTCAAAAGAACTCATCAATCAATCAGAAGTAAAAATTTGTAAAGGTCATTTTCACCATTTTTAGGGATATCCATTGTAGCTCACCAAAACTTTACAAAAAGTACTCTAGGCATCCAAGCATCCATCAAAATCATCCATCATCCATCTAGCATAAGAGTATCCATAAAATCCATCATCCTCTTTGTGGTATCGAAAGGCTACCGATAAAGAAATCAATTTCTAAAGGTGACCCGAAAAACAATCAAATAAATGGTTGCATTAGGAGTCATTTTCATCAAAATATGCAAACTAAAGAAAGAACATAAAGGTTCGCACACCCATGTGCAAACATTTTTGTTCCCACACCCCTGCGTGAACCTAAGTTCTGGTAGCGCAAAGGCTAGAAAATAGGTAAGTATGTTGTTTAAATAGGTTTTACTTTAGTTTATATAGTTTTTATCATGTTTTAAGCATATTTTAAGGTCTTTTATTTGTATAAATATGATGTTTGACCAAGTTAAGCCCCCAAATGCTCTAACCATATTTTACAGGCCATGCAGGTACAAAGAACAGATCCAACCAACAGTGGCTGATGCGCAGTAAGCTCATCTACATTGAGGGATACAATAAAACATCCACAACTACCTATCGTTCCATTGAAAAGTGGGCTTCTCATGGGGAAGATCCATTTTGTAGCCTCTTGAGGTAAATTTTTAAAAGGAGTGTATCTGTAACACCCCTTTTAAAATCAATTCAAAGCAGTTAGTAAAATTAGCATGTTTTTGTGTGTTTCAAGTTTAAAACTTTAATACTTTGGCTTTAAACTTGTAGCACTTGCCATCTTTATGTGTAGTTTAATCTTGTATCACTTACAGTATTATTATTTGATTTGGATAGTGTTAGTTCATTGTGATATGCATGAAAAAAAATCAAAATCAAATTTGCATTTTATTTGGGTTTTTTAATTGATTTTTTACCGATTTTGATTATGACTTTTCCAAGTCGATTCCAATCCGATTCTTATTTTCTCAACTATTATATAGAGTACTCTTAGCCTTCACTCTTCTTGAGACTCTTCACTTTCCTACTCTATGGACTCATGTACACATGGACTACTATGCATATTTACATTATCAAATACTTTGCACACTCTAATAATACTTGTGCATTTATTACATTGCATAAAGTAAATACTCACACTCTAATCTAGGACACTCTCCTAATCTAAATATGTACCCAAGGTGATACATTAGCATGTGCCATATAATATAATATATGCTAACATTATTTATAGGAGGTTTGGAGGGGGTTTATCCAGGGAAATGAAAAACAACCTTGGCCAAGAGACAATGCCCTAGAGATAGGCCCAAAATTTGGGCTTTTTGAGAAAATTTTAAATTTTTCCAAATTCATGCCCCATCTTAGATGATCACAAATTCAGCAAAGCCAAGGGAACTAAAAAAACAAAGGGGAGAAGAAGGCTCAAACTTGCACCTAACAACTTTGAAGGACTCCTTGGGGATCGTAAGGGAAAATGACTCATTTGATGGGTCAATTTTCTATGTTTACATTGGGAATGGTGTCGAAGACCAAAGTGTGTGGTTGTCTGGTTATGTGGATTTTATCAAGAGGTTGGCTAATAGTTTTTGGCTTAAACGTGTAGGTGTTGGAAGGAGATATTCCACACAAATATATTGTAAGAAGATGTTTTATGTAGTTAATCGTACAGGCCATTATTAATACAAGATATACTCATATTCATATTATCATTTGCTATGTTATTATATGTACAATGCATGTGTTGTCATTGTTGATTTCTATAGTATATAGGTTTTGTATTGTTCCTTTAAATTTTTGGGTGTAGGGTGAAATTTGCAAACCAAGTTTTGTCGTTCAAGTGATGTTACATTAGCAAGTGAAGAGTTTTGGCTAATTATTAAATTTATCATTCAAATTGTTCCTTCAAGAGTTGGAATACACATCGTTTTTATATAGGCTATATCTACACTCAGTTCAAATGTCATGCAAACACAGTGATTGTAGGAGGGCTCAGAGTGCATGTGAAAATAAGTGTTCTTATCCCCTGTTTATACTTTTGAATATTTTACTATATAAAATTAACTTTTTGATCATTTTTGCAATGATAACAAAAGGATATTACTTGTAGGGATTTTGGCATGCTTCAAAATCATTTGTGCACTCAATTTTGGCTCATTTCACACCCAACTAGTGTTTTTCAACACTTTAAACATTTTTCTAGGTAAATTCATTTCTAGTTGCTTGGGATAGGTAAAGATCCATTTCTTCTAACCAAAATTTTCAGGGGCACGTATAGGTAAGTATCAAGTATGTTTTCCTCTATTCACATTTTTTCTACATTTTGCATATTCTTTGTTGTTTATTTCAAAAAATATATATTTTTGCATCGCAATAGAAACAAAATCACAAAAGTTTTGTTTTTGTTATGTAGCATAGAATGTCTATTTCTATTGCTTCGGCTATCAACATATTACTCTTTATTTTTCTTGATTTTTCCTAAGAACTTATGAGTGGCTATCCCTCACAATGTCACCCATGGTCCTTAGGGAGTGGCAATATGTATTTGTAAAAAGAGCACTAATAGTTGGCTTTGCAAGTGATGGAGAGTGTCCTCCTATTTATGAGACAGGTAGACTAACATTGGTAGGACAATTACAATCTATGTTGGTTGATGTTTTTGGTTCCCTTTCTTCACCCATTTGTCTTTTTATTGTCATCTTTCATTATGTTTTAGCCTCTTAACTTTTCTAAAACCCAAAAATAAGGATAGAATCATGATTAAAGAATGTTTTGTCAAGAATCCTCTAAAGCATGTGTCTTAAAATCAATGGTGCCAAGACCACCACTTTAAGTGGGGAATTTGGTCATCCAATTAATTTTAGGGTTTGATGCACATTTGTAGTGGTAGCATGCTTTTACATCTAGGGTTCAAACAATGTGTTGTTTGGGCCTACGGTTATGATTTTATGACCTTGAAAAAGAAGAAAACTAGTCGTTGGATCTAAAAGTAGAGTTATCTACTATAAATACCCATTTCAGCTCCTCATTTTCTCACCAAATCATACTTTCTATCACTAATCATCAAAAGCTCTCATCAAAATTTCACAATTTTTTTATGCTAACATTGCTTTCTCCCTCTCTCTCATCATTTTAGGTAAAACCAAATCCATTGACCACTTGTTCACTGCCTTTCATGAAGGATGGGATGCTTTATCAGGATTTGCAGCCAAAGGTCACTGATTGTCGCTCAAGGATTGTATTCCAAGGCAAGTCAAACCCTCTACAAACATCCTAGGTGTGATATCTCCTTATTTATTGTGGTGATATTGTAAGCAAGTGGGAATAGGAGTGAGAATTTTATTATGCTTATTATGAGATGATTTGGTCCTTGATGCCCTAGGTGTCAAGTAATTATTTTTATTGCATTAGGATTAATCCTAGCTTGTTGGCATTTTATGGATAATTTAGTGCAATTTATTCTTGAATATTCCATTTTATTTATGCTTGAATAGGATATCTTACAATTGTTATTCCATTTACTATCTTAGTTTTAACATCTTGGTTTATTTTGTATTAATTTGAATAATTGTATAAGATATTTTTTTTTTCTTCTACAAACAAACCTCTTCTCTTTATGAGACAAAAGGTTTTCCTAATCTACTAGGACATTTGTTTCCTTCAGAGATATGGGTGGAATAGGCATTTTTTATATTCATAATTTGAGACTTTTCCTCTATGCAAAATGGATTTACAATTCAATGAAAGGATTTTACTCTTAAAAAAATTTCATTCAATCTTATCGCTCTTTTGAAGCTCCATATGCAAGTCTTGTTGGAAAGGTTTCTTTTATTGCTTCCCCCTATTAAGATTGTTGGTTATTTCGTCACTAAAAGTATCCAGAAAGATTAGAAAATTATTAACCCATTTTATAGATGGGAAAGGGATGGATTTAGAATTAGACTATCTATTAGCAATCATTCGCTATGGTGGTCTCCTAGTAGTGCACATGATCCCAAATCATTAGTAACACGGTCTAGATTCATGGTCCTTTGGGTGTTCAAAAAATATATACTAATAATTTCAAATCTCAAAAAACATAGATATTGGATATCCTAGAACATCCTTAAGAACGACCTTACTCTTCACTCTCTTGACAAAAATATTTTTAAAGAGAATCAAGAGTGCATATTGAAGCGTTATCTTTAAAAGTATATACTAGATAATTGTCTTTGTAAGCTTGATGTTTTATCTCTCCTACAATAGTGGAAATATTGGAAATGGAATAGCAATACTTGATTTCAAATCTATGGTCTATTACCTAAACCATTTAATATTGCAAGAAAAATGAACCCAAACTAGATTATTAATTTTTCCTTCTAGTTGGCAAATCTAGCTATACAAATTTTGGAAATACCTTTTAGAGCCCAAGAAAGAATATTTTCTACTATGCTACTATGCTTGATCTATTGAGATTTATACCTTTAAAATATACTTATTTGTATGGGACTTACTCAACTAAGATGTCTTTCTTGCTCTACTTCCCAAAAATTGCATTGTTTACATACCAGACAAGCCTAGGATGAAATTAGCTATCCCTTGCCCCTTTCATGAGTTTCTTTTTTCTTCAATTAGGTTAATTTAGGGGAAGCTTCAAAAAATTCAAATCCTATTCAAACGTTAAAGTATGTGTACAAAGTGAAATTAACTTTTTTATATGGATAACAAGAAACAAATATTTTTTGGATCATGAAATATTAGTTGTACTTTTCCCTAACAAGAAAGAAAGTGTTATGATATCCATTATTTTATTTCAAATTTAAAATCAAGCAGAGATTATTGAAGTACAACATCAACAAGATGTAATTTTTTATTGGAGAAATGCTCCTTGTAGGGTTATTAGTGTTCCACTGAATGGTCCCTCTAGATCCTCCACCAAGGTTTGACCTCAACCACCTCATTATCGGAGCAGATCTTGCATCACAGCCCAATCTATCAAATGCTCACTTCAATGATGATTATCTCAACAAACGTCCCCTTCTACCGTTACCTTGAAGGAATTAAGGATATCTACAATTTTTTTATATAGAAAGGAATCAGTAACAACCCATTATCATCTATTATCGATATGGGGTTTGGTTGTTGTCACTATAAACCCTCCCCACTCTCAACAAACATTATGTTGTGATGTGGATCAATGCCCCCCAAGGTAAACGAATTGAGGTTGCTCACTAGCAAGCACTTAATTACAACCAATCAACCTATCCCTCGAGAATGGATTCATCTACAATTCAAAATGACAAAATTATGTCCTACAGGGACACCCTAGTAGTATGTCATTGGACTGTTATCTAGGCTACCCAAGTTCAAATCACGAAGAGAGAGGCCTCTATTGTGCCCCCAGGGAGTGTAGCCCCAGTTGTGCCACTTGTTGTACTTTGCCTTAAAAAAAAGGACAAAATTCTATGGCTTGTGTTTGTCATTTTCTCTTAATATGATTAGAAAAATCCACTAAGAAAGGAGAGGTCAATCAACTCGTAGAAGCCCAAGAACAGAAAAGTGTTCATTATTTTCTCTTAATTTGATGAGAATATGCCTTTAAGAAAGAAGAGGTCAATCAACATGTACAATTCCATGAACAAGAAAGGTGGGACACTACCATGGAGTAGACATCAAGTTGGAACAATGATAATTCTCACCACTACATAGTTTTGCCTAATAGTTGCACTACCACTTATTGTGCTCAAGTGTTTTGCATAGGATAACCTTCTATTGTTCCTTTGTGTTTTACTTTTGGCCGCCAAGTAGGCAACCATACATTAGGTATGAAAAGAATTTCAAATTTTATTTCTTGTGATCATTTATAATAGTCTTTTCATGATATACTCTTTGCATCTGCATGATGTTAAAGCAATTAGCATAACCATTTTTATGTAGTTAGATTATATGTATTTTTAATTAATGATAAATTTTGATATTTAAAGCAAATCTATACTAGCCTAAACTACCCAATTTTGGAAAAATGATATCTACACATGCATGCCCCTAGGGCTTAGCTGTCAACCTCAATCCTAGCTTCCCATCCTGACAAGCAACTCAATCTTACACTTCATCATGGTAAGCACTTTGATCTTGACAGTTGACTCAACACATGAGTTGATCCTGACACCTCATTGAATAAGCAAAATCTACTCAACCTGCAACCTAATTAAGGAAAAATATTACGATAAATCATACTTGAATATAATTAATCAACATACAAACTTATCAATTTTTTTATTTAATTTTAAAAAGGTGGATTAGTTTTAAATGCCCATGAGGCCATAGACCATATGAGATGACCTTCATGGTGGATGTTGTTTACCGATATATGATTATCCAACCATACTCGTATAGTGTAGAACCCTACCCCCTACAGGATTTGAACCTTGGACCTCTATTCAAGTTCCAAAATTTTGATATGATAATATAATTAATCAACATATAATATGTAATCAACTACACATTAAATTGTAGTCAATAATGTAAAGTTCTTATAATAAGCTGATGTTGATCTCCACTAAACCTGCTATATCTTTTATTTCTATTAACCTTACTTTATTCAATACACATGCAACATCCATATTGGTGATTTGCAATACGTATTGTTGTAATCATTCTATGCCAATTGACATTGGTGAAATGATTAAATTCTAAATATAAATTATGTTATGTTGATGATAGTGCCAGAGTGTTTAATTATGTTGAATGTCATTATATGGCTGACAAATTCTATATGAAGATTAAGCCTTACGAGACAAAAATTATTTTCTTTGCCTCTATATAAATTTTTGCTAATGGTAAGTGGAGGGCACTTGTTGTGAAGAGGTCAAAGGTTGGGCACTTGTTGTGAAGAGGTCAAAGGTTCGAGTCCCCCTCAGACACTCGATAGTGCCCCTTGTGGTCTCAGGCACCATATGCATGCATAACATCATCAATATATATATAAACACGTCAAATGGCCTTAATTTAAATAATGGGCATCTAAAAGAACTTTAGGTCTGCACATCAATTTATTGTATCTGTTGAGATCTTCAGACAACAGTTTCAAACTAAATGATATTATATCCAGTCATTTGAAACTGTATTTGTTTGAATGGCCACAATTAATTAGACTGATACAACTGCACCTCTAAGGCTTATGCCTTGTAATATCAACTGATTGGATAGTTAGCCTCAAATGCAAGCTCATGGTTGGGTCCACTAAAGATGATAATATATCAAATTTTTACTTAGAAAAAGAAACACTAATTTGGGGAGGGCCTTGATACGACGTTGACCTCTCTGATTCAATTTATTACTACCCATAACTAAAAAATATGAAGAGACAATTGCTTGCTTGAGATGTACATAGATGCTAATCATCATTCACTCAAAATTTGTTTAAATAAGCAATAGAATTATCTTTTGTAATTGGAATCTCAAAAAAGCATGTCAACTTTATCTTTCCAAAATGAACTCAGTTCATATTTGGGGAGGGCTTTATACAACATTTACCTCTCTGATTCAATTTATGACTACCCGAAACTAAAAATATGAAAAGACAATTTCTTGCTTGAAATATGCATAGATATTAATCATCATTCAGTCAAAATTTGTTTAATATCGAGCAGGCTTTTCACTAACTTCTGGAAATTAAACAACTTAAATTCCTTTCCAATTGAAGTCATGAGATGCACGGTCAACAATAGCTGTGGCTATGGCTAAAGATGATGTGCAAGCTGGAGATGGAGCATTGCGAACATTAAGTACAACCCCAGATTTTCCATTTTCAAATATGAAATCCCCCACAATTTTCCCAGAATCATCAATGGCCACTGCATGCACTCCACTCCATCCTTTCTTTGTGTGGTCTATTCTTAAACTGGGACAATAACTGCAATCCAACAAGAAGTTATCAGATCAACATACAATTGAAATTTATATTAGCAGAATGTAAAGATCATTTGTAATGTGGACTTTCAACCATGCCATGAACTTCACAGAACAATTATTACCATCCAAGTACTGCAAGGAAGAAGGCTAAGCATAGAACCTCATTAGAACAAGCACATTGACCAAATGCATAGACTAGGGTGCACGCTACATGAAGTTAAATTTTCATGAGGTGCATATATTATACAATCAATATCACTTCAGCACAATAAATAAATTACCATGATATATTAAACAAAATAGAATGCAAATAAGTTCGTAACCAACCTTTTTCTTTACTGCACACCAAGATTAAATAGTATGACAAGATTACTAGGGAATGAACAAAAATGTGATATTGGCAACATATTTGGAAATGGCCCATCTAGAAGAGGGCCAAGCATTTTATTGTGGAAATGAGATCTTCATTCAATATTTGAATGATTATAGAAATGATTACTTTTCACTGAATAGACAATTATTCTTGAACAGAGAATCAATTTCCTCTTTGATTCTCAAATCTGATCAAATGAGTTATAATAGGACTTCCTCTTCCAAAGGCCAGGTAACACGTAAGCCATACATGTCAAGCAAGAAACCAAGTTGATGATTACCAAATAGAACAGAAAGACACTGACTGAAGTTTTAAATGTCAGTGAGAAACCTGACAAGGAAACAATAAAATCGACCAACTTAAAATCTCATTTGTGTCCTCCATTGCATACAAGCCCAGAAACAAACTTCCTTGCATTTATAGGGAGTTTGATTTCCTTGCTTCTATTAGAAGAACTCTCCCTTGTTGCACATCCATTTTAAAGCTGTTCTATTCTTTGGTGTAGCATAGATGCATTTCTTTTAATTAAACAACAGCAAAATCCATTTGAAAGATCAAGAGAGGGATACTCTATTAGAAACTGATGAATTTGAATAATTTTGTGCAATCTAACAAACCTGTTCCATGTTACCCTATATAGGAGGTTTATTTCTGGTGCTGAAATCACACCAGATGATCATCCAAGACATACAAAATCATAAAGTTATAAGGTTGTCAGATTTAATGATCATTATGTCTATAGTCATGAAAGTATCATGAGTATTTTGGTTTACACTTACTGTTACAAATACTATATCTAAGGGTATATAATAAAAATATCAGTTGTTCTCATTGTGTATGTGAGGAAGAACATTAGAAGTGTAGAATGAGACCAATAGGTCACTTATAGAGTCTACTGGTCACCTCTATTTCTACAAAACTAAGTGAAATAAATTTTTGAATATTAATTGAGAACAAGACATGTATCTATGTTTCCATTTTAAATGCAAATCACTTTATTGGTTTACACTTACTGTTACAAATACTATATCTAAGGGTATATAATAAAAATATCAGTTGTTCTCATTGTGTATGTGAGGAAGAACATTAGAAGTGTAGAATGAGACCAATAGGTCACTTATAGAGTCTACTGGTCACCTCTATTTCTACAAAACTAAGTGAAATAAATTTTTGAATATTAATTGAGAACAAGACATGTATCTATGTTTCCATTTTAAATGCAAATCACTTTATGAAGAAATTTTTGTGTTGGTATTATTATGTTGCTGTAGCTCACCATTTTATTTCATGTATGAGTCATGGATTCTATCCAATTCCTGCTGATGCAAATTGATTGCTTAAATATAAACTGTTTTCGATTATTTTTTGGCAGAGAACAAAGAGAATTAGTGACTATTCAAGCTGAATAGCAAAAAAAGGAAGTAGGTGAGTTGGAGAGGGTAAGGCAATCCTCCAAGGGAGGTCCCTGGTTCGAATCTCCACCCTACCAAACGCACATTGGGTACCCAAAATCCAGTTGATAATGCTGGTGCGGTCAGGGCTGGGTGCGACTCCCGGGTGATTTTGACGGTGTAGAACCCCCTGGTCATGGTTTCTCAGACCAAGGCAACCCTGCAAGGGTTTTTTCGCTAAATTAAAAAAAACAAAAAAAGGAAGTAGATATACAATTTGAATAGCAGTATATTGTGGAATGAGCTGTTCCATGACAGAGCATGATGTTTTTCCAATAAAAGTTTAATGTCTTGGCTGGAAAGGTGGGTATTGATTGTTTGTTTTATAACCCCAAAAAACAATGTTCGTGACAAGTGATTGTGGCATATAATACCTATCAACTTGAAACCTTTTTTCATTTTTTGTAAAGGTCAATTAAACCTTATATTATACAAAGACTTTAATTGTAGGAATTAGTCACATTGGTGTTTGTGAGGCAAAATTCATATGAGGTCATATTGTTTAAGTGGTATGTTGAGATGTGGTTAATCTCAAGGTCGCAGCCAACTTTGTATTTTTGTTGTGTACTTGCCTTGTATGCTCATGTTCACATGACGAGGTGATCCTTCTATGACTATTGCAAACCACTAATGGGTTGGTTTCCCTGTCCTTGGGATCTGTGTATTGTATCATGCTTGGTATTTATATCCTCACTCACCCAGCCATTTGTACATTGGTTGGAGATTCTTTTACTCATTTATCAAGAGATTATTGGTGTCCATAGGCACCTTATCATACTTCGTGTTTTCTGTTCATTATGAGTGATATCTTTAATTTCCTTGCACAATAATGCAGTTGATTATTGCAGTTGATTTTGTTCATTCCTGAATATATTGCACATTTCCACATGCTACCAGAGTGGATGTGAATTGTCATTACCTAATCCAGAAGTTTGGCTCTTAATTTCTTGCAATAGCAATTCCAAAAGGTGTGTTTTGTCAGAGGAGTGGTTGTGAAACAGAGATTTCTTAGGTCGACATTGTCCCTTTAGGGATTTTTACAAGCCCTGGATTCCCTTTCAAATTGGATATCCATTCCTTTTTGCTTGTGATGGCAGGTTCATTATTCTGATTAGGTCTCCAAAATCAAGCCCACCACTTAAAAAAAAAGGTCAAGTTTGTGTGTTGACTTTCATGATATTAATAAAACCTGCCCTTAAGACGATTACTGTAGCATAACAATTTTGTATTCAGTAAGGAATTGCAAGGAATGTGCAATTATATGAAAAATCAAATACTACAAACACATGCTAACATTAATTACACAGACAGTCCTTCAGTATGCACAACAATGCTCAAATGATATTAACATTAGATTAATAAGCAACAACCAAGAAAGCAAGGGATACACACACACACATGCAAGAGGATGATTAGGGTAGATAGTTGGTAACTGTTTAACTACTAACCATTGTTCCATGGGGACGCATCCCTCCTACCTGAGGTCCCTGTTTCGCCATCCTTCCCATTTTGGGGAGGGGACAACATAGATGAAATGTCCCCAGGACGTCCCCAATTTTAAGTACTTGAGGGAAGCATCCTCGAAATGTATTGAGGCCTCCTAACGACGTCCTCAAAACGGAGCCATCTTGAGATGACATCTTTGGGACAGTTGGACGTCTCAGACAAAGTCCAACCAAAAAGAGCAAATTGAAAAAAAAAAAAAAGAGGAAAAGAAGGGAAGAAAAAAAAAAATAAGTTCTACAATTAGGTATACAATTCAATAACAAAATATCCAAAGCAGATCCCATAAATTTTAGACCATAGTTAGCCTCCTAAAATTCATAAGACTGCATCTGGTATATAAAATTCATAGTTTCTCTTATTATGTATTTTATAAATTTCATTTTTTGAGATGTTCTTTAGTTGAGAAATGACAGTAGATTCCTTGTTCTAGGTTGAATTGTGTGAATTCCTTGCTGTGGTCGAAAACGTTTTCTCTGGCCCTTAAGTTCAACCAAGAGTCTATTTCACTCCTAACCATCACATGCCTTATTATCATCATGTTGTATGATTATGTTGTGGAGTATCCTGCTTGTAGTGCACATAAGCCAAGTTAGTCTTTTAAATGTTTCTTAAGGTTTCTCTTTTTAGATAACTATATAATTATGGCTTAGAGAATTGCTTGACCTGATTTTGTCACTATACATAGGATGAGGACTTTGGTTGGATTCGTTGTTATGGTATTCTCACCGCTTGGATCTTTTATTTGCAGGTTGTTTTCTCAAAATAGAAACTTACTCATGATAGCATTTACATTATGTTATGTTCATAATCATGTTTAAAAAATCCAATTTGGGGATTAAATTTATTTATTTTTTATTTTATATGTCGTCCCCTAGTCCCATATTTTGGGGCTAAACCCTTGACATCCTAGAGACGCATCCCATCATTTGTGTTGTCTCTATCTCAAAAAATTTGTGGAACATAACTACTACCTACCCATCAATATCCAAATATACAAAAATGAAAAAGAACTCCCTTGCTTTAACAAAAAGATGTCATGCATCCACATGTAACAACCTATATACATAAGAACATATATGAAATTATATACAAGTCAAAATGCTCATGTGTGTCATGGACATGTACTAGCGACTCACTATTATGATTGTGCATGAGTTGGCGCCACATCTAATATGTCACCTACATTTTCCCTCCCCTCTAAACTAGTCAGTGTCCTTGTGGAATGCATCACTAGTACCTAGTGGGAAGGTTGGTCAATAGGAGTAGATCTTGACTATGCATCAAGCAAGGCCTCAAAGCACTAGATTGTGATATTGCAACGTGGTATTTTTATGTGCATCTTCTTCTCAAAATTTGAGTGTGTAACCTACTACTTCCTATACCCCTATAAATCTTGCTTGGGAGGTAATGTGTTCCTTCCTATACCCCTATAAATCCTGCTTAAGAGGTAATGCGTTAATCTCTCTCTCTCTCTCTCATGCCTAAGACTAGAGCATTGATCCATTGGTCTCTATCTATGATCTATTGATCTTGCTCTACAAGTTGCTCCTGGTGTTGGTGATTGTACTAGCTCGCTACTACCATCATGCTCCAAGTAGAGATCCGTCACATAAATTAAGGTAGAGGACAAAGCAGGGCAGAAATCAGCAAGAATAGGCTAAGTGTTTGGAAGCGACAGTGCCCCACTCAAGAGAGCCTCACTCAAGAGTGCCCCGCTCTCAACCCCCCACTCAGAACAACCCTGCTCACAACACCCCACTCGAAAGAGCCCCCCTCGTAGCACCCCACTTGGGAGAGCCCTGCTCACAGCGCCCCACTCAACAACACCCAACTCTGACAACGTCCTACTCAGGCCACCCCACTCTAACAGTGCCTCGCTTAGGTTGCCCCACTCTGATTGCGCCTCGCTCAAGCTGCCTTGATTCGATTGTGCCTCACTCAGGTCGCCCCACTCCAGTTGGGCCTCGCTCAAGCTGCCTTGCACGGCACCCCCTAGCTCTGAGAGCACCTCGCTTAGTCCACCCCACATGAGAGTGGCCCGCTTGGAGTGATGCGGCTCGCGATGTGTCTATTTTTGGTAGATGGACAAGGATGATGTGTCTCCTCATAGTTATCACAATGGTACATTACATGTAGTCTATTTTTGGCTGTTTTTTCAAGTATAAATAAAAACTTGATGCTTATTGTAAAGGATCTTTTTGCCTTCAAGCATACTAGAGCTACTCTTCAAAGTAAGATTGTTCCAAACAATTCAAATTCGTATAATCAAAAGAGTTGTGTATGGCATTCCGATTCAACTGTCTCTGGCCTTTTGTCTAATGGATGTGTGAAATAGTGGCTTTGCCCTTCTTTCCCCTATTAGTCCTCTATTGTTGTTGTAGGTTATTCGAATATCACTGAAGTTTTTCAACAACTGTTGGAATCATAGTTGAGAAAATCGGAATCGGGAGTGAATCGGCAGTTTTAAAAATCGGAAAAAATCAGGAATCGGCAGAAAATCGGGGAAAGAATCAGCAAAAAAAAACCCGAAGAAAACAAAAATTTTCATTGAAAAAAAGTTTTTTTCATGCATATTACAATGAATTAACATTATGCAAATCAAATATTACAATAAAAGCAATAATTCATGTCAAGACATCATACAAGGCTCAAGCTTTAAGTACACATGAAAGTGACCAAATGCATCTTGTATTGCTTATAATATGAAAAGGTACAAAGTTACAAGTAACAACAAGGAAGAAAAGGTTTATTTTTTATATGTCTACACATGGAAACAAGTAACAACAAAGTTACAATCACTTGAGAAAAAGGAAAAAAAACCTAAACCCTAAACCAAAAGGCTAGGATTTAAGGTTTAAAATTGAAACATTGACAGCTGAAAAATGGGCTTGCATACATAGTTATCAGGCAGCACTATTTACTTAAAAAGAGGAGGAAAAAAACCCTAAACCCAAAACCCTAGGGCCTAGACTAGGGTTTAGAGTTTAAACTTCAACTTCAAAGTTCAAAGTTCCCAATTCAAACACTAACAGCTGAAAAATGGGCTTGCATACATAGTTAATAGGCAGCAATATTTACTTATTTACTTAAAAAGAGGAGGAAAAAAAAAAGCAAACCCTAAACCCAAACCGTAGGGCCTAGCCTAGGGTTTGGGGTTTAAACTTTAAAGTTTCAAACATTAACAGCTGAAAAATGGGCTTGCATACATAGTTATCAACTTATCAGGCAGCAATATTTACTTAAAAAGAGGAGAAAAATTCAGATTTAGCATAGTTATCAGGCAGCAATATTTACTTAAAAAGAGGAGAAAAAAAAAACCGAAACCCTAAACTAGGGTTTCATATTTAGGGTTCAAACTTTAAACTTCGAAGTTCAAACTTTAACAGCTGAAAAATGGGGTTGCATAAAAGAACCCTAAATCGGCCACAGCTTTAAAAAAAAACTATAAAAAAAAATTGCAAAAAAAATTAGCAAAAAATCAGCAAAGAATCAGCGGCCTCCCGATACTTTGCCGATTGCATCGCCGTAGCAAAAAATCGAGTCCACCGATTTTTTGCCGACTACTATGCTTGGAATCACTAATTGCATCAAATCTACACTTTGCTACGACTTCGGCCGTGTTTTACATTTCCTTTCTCTTGCACCCTTCCCTCTTAACAAAGTAGATTATATTTGTTTTCAACACATTTACATCAGTTTCTTTCCTTGTGTGTTCAACTTAATTAGAAGGGAACCGGCCCAAAATCTAGAGGTTGGGGAGAGTAAAGCCTTCCCCATCCTTTTGTTGAAGTGCAGTCATGGGTGCAAATCACACCTGCTGGTTTTCGTATTCAACAGCTTTGGCATGCCCAATGGGATGAATCTGATTTGCCCCATAAAGAAACACCCACAACACTTGTTCAACAATTTTGACATGCTTGGTGGGCCCCACAAGTATGATTTCAGTACAAAATTGATCTTTACCCCACCCGCACATGATTTTGCAGATTTGCACAAGTATACTTCATATCCTTTCAAATCTACAAAAGGGTGGTATCTTACACTAACTCGCACAAAACCCACAAATCGTTTTTTGCAACAAAAAATTTACAAGTTGCTTTTTAGTTCAACTTTCATAAACTCATTCATAATTTTCATGCAAATGGTGACTTCACTTGTATTGATCTAGAATCTTGCCTAACTTGCAATTTGTGAATCTCACTTTTTCAAGAAAGAACAAAAGTAGCAATAAGCAAAGATAGAGTGAGTAGAAACAAGACTGTGAAAAACGCTAAGTATTTGCTCTGCAACGCCCCGCTCCAATGTGCCCCGTCTAGTGCACCCTGATTCGAAGTGCCTCGATGTTTCCCCCAAATCTCTATTTTGACTAATGCATTGTAGCACAGTGGTGGTATTCCACAGTTGGAGGAACAATTATGAATGACAGAGTAGGTTGTCCAAACAAATCATCAGTATGCAATCCAAATGCCCTGCAACACAATAGTCAGACAACCCAATCTACCTTCCAAACGACCTAGCATAGTAGTTAGATGGATTGCCCTTTAGGTCAGATAACTTGGGCTTGCATGAGATGTCCTCGATTCAAATCTAGATGGCCTTGTATGGAATTAGTACGACAAGTAATAACCAAAATGGAAACAGTTTGGGATCTCTATCTACAACAATAGCATTCAGATATAAACACATACAATAAACATACACAATGGCAATGGCTGAATGGTGTTATTGATATTAACAAAGATACATCTGTGTATTACACTTATGCCTGTATGGATGCACTCTCCAGCATCTCCTCTACGTATAGCATCTACCCTACACATACAAAATGTCTGTCATGTGTGTACATACCTGCTCAAATGAATGAGGGGGTATATTTAAACTTGTGGGAAGGTAGTTATTATTGACTACCAACCCAACACCTCACCAACTCAGATTACATTTGTGATGCATTTACATTTCATTTCATTTCCAACTAAATGATAACAACTTATAACTCATTCGTATATAACTAACACTTCACTTAACATTACACATTATTGCATGAACTATTACGTCACAATTTTATAACATCAAACTTTATCGTATGCATACTTAACTTCCAACGCACTTTCCTAACGAGATGGTAAGTTAGAATGAGTGTCTACATCTGCCTTCCCCTCTAGATTGGTCGACATCCTTGTCAATGACTGCTGATGTTCTTGGGGGTTTTGACTATGTTAAGGATGAGGCATTGGAACAGGTACTTCTCCCAACTCCTAAATCTATAGCTTCAAGGATTCAGTCTCTACATAACAAGCCCACCGAAAACCATAATGATGTGACTTCTACTCAAATTCAGCCAACCTTGCATTTAACTCGGCCTCTCTTCTTGCTACTTCAGCTTTCATCCTTGCAGCTACTGCCAGCTGCTCATCATGCTCAGCAATCAATCGATCCTAGTGAGCAATCTCATGTATCTTTGCCTCAAGAGCTTGCTCCCTCACTACACACTCTGACTTCAACTCTCCAATCAACTAATCTTTTTGTTCCTGCACTTGCCTAAATATTGTCATACAAATGAAGACCATAACCTATAGTACAAGTGGATCACTTGATTGTCGTACAAGTGCGTTGTCACTTGTCTGTCATACAAGTGCATTGTAATTTGATGCTATTCAAGTGGAATATTGAATCAGTGCGAAATTGCATTGATTGTAGTCTTTTGCTTGGCCTCTAAATCTATCATTTTGTTCCTCCACCATTGGAATACTCACCACCATGCTACATTTGGCGTCGTTGCCGCTTGAAGTTCGAACCAGCACACGTGAAGTGTGGAGAGGTGAATGATAGATTACTTACCGTGAGGATGTGGGAGACGAGGATCATGTAAGAAGTCAAAATCCTATGAGGAGTCAAAGAATTTCCCAACAACATCGTGTTGAGCAAAGCGGAGATCCAAGTATTGCCAACCAAGTACTGTTGTTGTAGGCAACGTAACTTGACGAACCAAAAGTATAACATGTGTGGAGTCCTCAAGTGGAGGATAGTCCAAGTGAGTCACACGAAAGGTAGCAAACGTTTCCAACAAAAGAGGTACGAGGTGAAGCATGAGTAAACGAAGGTGGGACCATGGAGAACATTTGTGCAAGTGGAGGCGCCAACATAGAGAGTGCACAAGGAGACGAGGTTGAATAGCTGGTAACGCCAACACAAGAGCGGGGGAGGTTGCCAAGAGGTGCAGAGGATAGGAGTCAAGCACAAGGGCAACCATAGGAGAGTGCATGGGCGAGGAGACCAAAGCCAACGCTCGTATATTCACGAAGGAGGCCGTGAAGTGTGGATGCACTAGGAATCGGTCGAAGATTGTTTGCTAGTGAGGATGTTCAAGGCAAAGAAGTGCCAAGGGATGAATTGACAAGTGAAGAAAATCAGCCACCAATGGCGAATATGGCCAATATTGCAGCAACAAGCAAGCAAAAGTGCCCACCATTTTTGGGTGACAGGAAGGACTCAAAACATCATATTAGGATGTGTGTAACAATATCGCGAGCGAATGGAGTAGATGATGAAGGATCATGGTTGAGACTATTTTTGGCAACATTGCGAGGAATCGCAATGGACTAGCATTTGAAGAGAGCAAGAACAAACCCCTTCACCACATGGGAACAATTGACAACTGAATTCATCAAGGAATTCAGGTTACTCCAAGATGATATAGAAATCATTGGAGAAATTTATGCCACAAAACAAAAGAAGAACGAAGATGTTAAATCTTACAATAGAAGGCTTAAGGAACTCTTCAATAAAATAGAAGTCACACTAGCAAATGGGTTGCAGAGCTGATGATTCCTAGATGGGTTGCTACCAAAGTACAAGAAGATGAAGGTAGTACCACCGATTACCTATCAAGAAGCTTTTGATCAAGCAATTAATCTGGAAAGTGAAGCAAAACAAACAGTAGCAAGACTGAGTCACTATAGAGATGAAGATTCAAATAGTAACGAGGATGACTTGCATGTGGCGATCTAGGCCATGCGAAAGGACCTAGAGAGAATGGTACATGATACAAAGAATGAGAAGGAGAAACACGATATTTGGTGTTCAGACTGCAAGGCAAGACATAAAAATATCACTTGTTCGAAGAATGCTTTCTGCAATACCTACGAACTTGCAGGACATGCAGTTAGTGATTGCCCATTCAATTTGAGAAGTTCAAGGCACCAAACCTTGTCGGTGCAAAAAGAAGAGAAGGAAGAGAAACCTAGTACTTCTAAGAGTGGGCAAGCAACGACAAGTGGTGGATACAAAAATAATCGCCAAGAAGGAAGACAACCACAATGAGGCAATCGACAACAAGGGGGACAAAGTTGATTGCACTATGATTGGGATGGAAGGCCTATCATACAATGTCAAATATGCCAAGAGTGGGGGCACTCTGCAAGAAATTATCAAAATCAGCAAGTCGAGAAGAATGCCCAAAATAGCAATAACAATGGATTAATGTGCAAATGGTGTGGTCCTTATAATCATAGGGAGGCGAATTGCCCAAAGAAAGTGATCTCAAGTAACTCACAAAATGTCAATTTCATTGACATTGAAGAGCCTCCTATAGACCAGCAAAATAAGGATAACAAAGTGCTTGTAGTGATGAGGGGTCAAGCAAAGAAGGAAGAACAATACCTATATCCTACTATAGAGAAGGAGAGATGGCACAAAGCACATGATGCAATCGAAGTAGAAATGAAGGTCATGCAAGAGCAACTCCTCCAAGAGAAAAAGTTAAAGAAGTTGATCACTGAAGAGGGAGAAGAGATGTCAACGCAACAGTTGGCAAAGCAAGTATTAAACACAACAATCAAAGTGAAGGTGTCAAGTCTACTTAGCGCCATACGGAAGCTTTATGCAATGGTAGGAGAGATGACATGGCCCAGAAGAGTAGTGGAGCCGTGATGCCAACAAGAAGCAACTATGAGGAGATCAATTTATTGATCCGACAATGCTACTAATTGATATTGGCAATAAGCCAACATTAATCCACATTGATTGTTGAACCATAAGTTGACACAAGTGATCGTGGACGAAGGGTCGAGTGTAAATGTGTTACCTAAGAAGACGTGGAGAGACATTGGAGGACCATTTTTATGGTCTTCAAAATTCAGATTGTACAGTGCAAATCAATATGGAATTGACAACATCCCCGTGTCGTCATTCAACCAGGAGAAAATTCTTTGGGGATAAACGCAAAAGTGTAATTGTCCTGGACCAAGAAATCCAGTTTTTGGAACGTCTCCTCTGAATCGTAAGAAGCAAAAGTTGGAAGTTGTCCCTAGCCGTGCGCTCCTCCTAAAGGATGGCATTTCCCCTGGCGGGACTACAACTCAGTCACATTCGGGTGATGACTTTGACCCGATGTCCAACCTGGATGATCTTGTCAACCTGGCGTTAACCTTGCTCCTTCAGGTTGTGAAGGTAATCAATAGGATCAGGAACCAAAATGTGGCTTTCCAAGCTACGGATACCGTCCAGAATGTTGTTGGTGGGGAGCAGGACCATCCTGCAACCTTGTTTCTCTATTTTTGTCCGTCTTTGGGTTGATGGTCCTCCATCCCCTTGGTTTCTTTTTTATCTTTTTGCTGTCCTAGTCTGTCGAAGTTTTCCTGTAGTCGGATTCCTCCTTTTGTCTCTTGGTATGTAAAAGGTTTAGGGAGCCTTTCAAAACCCCCTTTTATCAATAAAAAAAAAATATGTAATTCACATGAAAGAAGTCCTGCCAGCTCAAAAAGTGAAGATAGTCGACCAGGAATCTATTATGGACATTGTTGTGAATACCATGTAGAAAACAGCGTATGACACATTGTTGGGATGACGATGGTTGCACATGGCGAAATTTAATCACAACTAACAGAAGGATAGCCTAATATTTAAGGACAGCACAAATACATGATCAATTTGAAGAATCAATCTGTGAGCAAGGAACTCGCAACGATCAATGAGTTGTGGGAGTTCATCTTTGGATGATGATAACAGACATGAACCAAATGAACATGTGCTGCAATTGGAAGAATGCACGAAGGACAAAGCACATTAGGATAGCGGACTTCTCCATTGGCAAATGGAGGATTACAAAGTTTTTCTGCCAAACTGTTTGTGTATCCAGGCAGAGGAGAAAGAAGACCATGATGAACAGAAGAGTGTGTACAAGGTCAGAAAGTCTAGTACGAAAGAAAAACCTGCACCAAAAGAGAAGATAACGCATTCGCACAAGACACCGTTCAAGTAGAAATCTGTGTGGCCATACGGATCACACAATGGAGATGAGCCCAGATGTTTTTTGAAAAAATAAAGACAGAAAACACTTAGTTATCATGCAAGGTGAGGAGGTGGCGAAGTGATAATTAACATACAGTTATTGCATGGGTGCCAACTAAATTTTTCCTCCACTAGCATTATAAATACACGCATTAGAGAAGGCTTGGGCATTCCATTGTCCAATGCCTAACGGAGAGCAAGGAGAAGCAAACTAGTGTGTAATGTGGAGGACATAAGTGTAGAGAAGGTGTACGAATTGTAGTGAGGCAAAAGGAGTTGCCAGTAGGAGGAAGGAACTGCTGACAAAAGATTGAACAGACATGCCCTGAGGTGGAAGTTGTTGCAGTACCGGAGCAAAAGACATTGGAGGAAGGATGGTGCTGCAAAAAGAATGGAGTGATTGCAAAAGGAAGAAATTTGCAAGTGTACGAATAGTTGTACAAACGACAGTTGAAGTGAGGTTTCCATTTGTAGAGGCACACGAGGGTTTGTAGACTTGTTTCAAAGGAGCCATACAAAGGGGGTAGTGGAGTTAGGTTGCAGAGTGATGCAAACAACACGCAGAGGGCAAAGTGTAAGGAGGTTGTCATGCAAGTGCATAAGGAGGTTGTTGTACAAGACGTGTCATACAAGTAGCAATAACATTGTGTCGTACAAGCATTTGGAGCCATGTCGTGCAAGTAACAATTGTGCCCTAGAAATGACACTGTCGTACAAGTGCAGACCTAAGAAGGGTGTTGTACAAGTGGAGGCTTGAGTGTATAAGTCGGGGGAATACAAGTGGAGGAAGTGTATGGCAAGTGCCATACAAGTGCAAGTACAGTCACAGTCAAAGTTGTTGAAGGTGGATAGGAACTAGAAGTGGCTAACCATTGCAGAGAGGATACACTGGGTGGAGCAATAGCAGAGAAAAGCTCCATCAGATCCGATGTTGCAATTGGGGTCTTGTTCATGAGGAGAGGGCATTGGGGTAGCTACAAGGAGAAGGCTTGCAAAACATGTACGCACAAGGGAGATAGAATAGAGCCAGGATGTAGAACAGGATAGTAGCAGTAGGCAACATGGTGTATACTCCGGAGAAAGGCTGAGAACCAACAATCCCAAGGAGAAAGAAGGGGAGGCTTTGCCTCAACAAAAGGAAAAGAGCAAGGGACAAGAGAGAATGGTTGCTCCCTTGCAAGAGATGACGTGGCAACAACTAGCAGGAAAGTTCTATTGAATATGGTGACACAAGAATGCACATGATCATCATCCATTGAAGGCTGCATTCAAGAGTGCAAGAGTGCATCACATATTGCAGATTCCGAATTTTGAGGAGTTCTTCAAGGAGCACTTGCTACAAATGTTGTGGACATATGACCAATAGCATATGAGCAGGATTATGATTGGTGACCGCAAAGTGCAAGTAGTGTTCTCACCTAGCAATTTTTGGAGGACATTTGGATTGCCAAGTTCAAGAGTACCGATGAGAAAGGAGGCGGTTGACTTGCACCAATGGAAGGAGTTGATGGATAAGGTCACCGATCCCAATCCAGATGAGGCAACAAAATTTTTGAAACATGGGAGCCATGGACTGAAGATGCAGCAGCTCAAGACATTGGAACTACAGCGTATGATGAATGTGATAATGTTGAAACTCTGAAGAGAGCAAAGCCCCATAGATGCCCACCTGGTTCATACAGTATATGGAGGGAATAATGGTTAGTGTTGCATATGATTGAGCATCATACTTGTCATACCGCATCAAGAATTTTCTAATGCGGTACACTAGGAATTTTTTGATGCCTTTCCATGCCATTGCAATCATGATGAATGTTGTGATGTAGGAGAAGTTGCAGTTTCCTGGGTTGAATCCACCTAGGGTGATTCTGAAGCATCAACCAACAATATATAGGTGGGCCCACATGATGCTACTTACAAAGCCAAGTACCCCAATGAAGAAGGGCACCATGAAGAAGAAGAAGGATTGGGAGGCTTTGAAAGAGGAGGCGAGTGTAGATTCATAGGGAGCTAATGAGAATCCACAAACAAAGAAGCTAGTGCAAAAGGAGAAGAGGCATAGGAGGTTGGAGCAGCAATGGATGGGAGCTCAACCTCAACACTAGCAAGCGGAGAAGCAACAATCACAACCAAAACCCTCATAGCAGGCCACAACAAAAGTGAGTGGCAAAGAGTGACAAATGACAAAGGGTCAAGCAAGAAGCATGGGATGCCACAAGAAGTAGTGCAAGAGGGAGTTCCTGCACAGCACAGAAGTCAGGCTGTGTAGGAAGGCATTGCAGGTATGCGGATGACTTTGAAGAGGGTTGCAGTGGGTGAACAACAGCCAAGGGATATAGTTGCACAGGCAAGACAAGAGATGGAGAGGAGAGTACAACAATTAGAAAGGACTGCGTAGCAGGTGTAGGAACCAGTTGTTGTAGATGTGGATGTAGAGGTTCAAACTGCGGCGGATGTTGCATAGGAGAAAGGTGCAAGGAGTATGAGGGCAGAGAATGTCAACTCACCCGTCAATTTTGATAGTACGCCATTGCAGTTTACGCAGCAAGTAGATTGATGTAGATCACCCCCATTGGATAAGGATGCACAAATTGAAATCAAATCTGTAGCATAGGCGGCGTCACCAACTTCAGTTGTGTTGAAGGAGAGAAGAGAGAAAGGAAAGCAAACTACATCAGAATTTAGCTTGCGGTGGAAAGGTAAAGGAAGACAACCACTGGAGGAACCAAGAAGAGAGCAAGAAACAGTAGCAGAAGTCACAGTAATTGATGCAACACAATCGGTTTAGGAGGGAAAGGCAACCAAAAGACCGATCAACCTAACAGAGGTCACGATGGAGAGGACATGGAGGAATTGACCATCGGAGATGACACAGACATGGAGCTAGTTGAAGACACAAATGAGCATTTCATCAATTAAGTGTCAAATTTGAGGAGACCACCAGTTATGGGAGAACAAATTAATGAGCAGGTTGAGCATTTTTCATGAAGGTAACCAAATTGTTTGACAGAGTCCGTAGTGAGTTCAAAGTAGGATGCATGGGTGAGTGGCGACTATGGCAGTTGAGACTGGACAACGAGTTGGGCAAACTGGTACATTGGCGTGATGATGAGTGTAGCGACTATGGCAGTTGAGACTGGACAACGAGTTGGGCAAACTGGTACATTGGGCTCATGATGATGAGCGTATGAAGAAGTTTGCCAAAATACATCAAATGCAGCCATGGGAGCTGGAAGGCAATGTTAAATCAATGTTGGGATTGAAGAAACTACCAAAGATAACTCGGGTACTCTACAAACATCTGCCACGAGTGTACATAGATGAAGGGAATTTGGCAACTTGTCCAAAGGAGGAAGCAAGTGTCAAGTACATCAAGCTTGCACCTGAAATGGTTAAGTCGTATGCAAGAATGAATTTCTTGGCATACATGATTTAGTGGTTAGCCACGAGACCATGATTTAATGGTTAGCCACAAGACAAGAGAAGTTTTAGGAGAAAAATGTATAGTAGGCTAACCAATTGAGGGATAGAGAGGCATAACCTTGGCAGGTGCAAAAGGATGGCAAAGCAAAACTGGTAAGGTTGAGGAGAATAACAACGAACAAAACCAGTTGATTGGACAACTGAAGTTAGAATGCATGGTGAGGGAGAAGTTGCTTGAGGTGAAGAGTTAGGTCACTCACTGCGACCAACTGATAGTTGAGAAGGATGAGCAGTTGGCAATTGCAGCAAGGAGAGAGGTTGAAACAATCAAGAGGGAGGCTGAAGCTGCAAAGAGGGAGGCTGAGTTGAAGGCTAGACTAGCAGAAGTCAAGAAGAGGTCAAATCATTACGACATGCAATGGACTCAATACCAGGCCTATGCCAAGAGAATGAAGGGAGAAACTGAGGCATTGAAATTGCAAATCCAGGAGCTTGGCGGTGTACCTGTTCCTAGTCCAAGTCCCCAAGAACGGAAGCAATCATCAACGAGGATGTCGACCAATTTAAAAGGGAGGGCAAATGTAGGAGCTAGTTCTAACCAGCCGAAGTAGTGTACATAGTATTAATAAGTGTGAAATGGAAATGAACTGCAATTTTGTGGTGTGACATCAAGGGAGATGATGTAGTTGTTTGATTAATTGCAAACGTAATGTGTGGCTAATATATGTATTATGCATATGCGAATGGGATAGTAGTTATAGGTGAGGTGTCCCAAGTGGCAATTGTTGGCAACTGTCATCCCGCAAAGTTAAATAGGACCCCTCATTCCTTTGTTTAGTACCATGTATCACAAGGTGACCATCATTCTAAATACCATCAAAGAGGAAGTACTAGAAGAGCAGCTATAGTTTGTTTGTAGATCCATTGTTGCATTGTATTGCCAAGGTAGATGTCCTATAACGTGAATGTCATATAGGCAGAGTAATACAATGATGATCCATCCTTCATATGTGTGATATGTCTTTTGTAAAATATTATTGTTACTGGTAGATCATTAGTTGTATCAAGTTCTATATGTAGGTGTGAAGCAAAGTAGCAGCCAGATTATTGTACGGGAAGTTGCGGTTCAAAGCATTGTTTAAGAGTTGTCGTATGAGTGGAGCAGTTGGGAGTGTCGTTTAATTGGATTGCATAGTGTTGTTCAAGTGAGTGACTTTCCATACAAGTCACTTGGCAAGTGTCATACAAGTGATCAAGTTAGTTGTCGTACAAGTGACAACCATAACCTTTCATACAAGTGTATCACTTGTATGCCGTACAAGTGCATTGTCACTTGATTGTCGTACAAGTGCATTGTCATTTGATTGTCGTTCAAGTAGAATGTTGAGTCAGTGTGAAATTGCATTGACTACAGTCTTTCTTGGCCTCTAAATCTATCATTTTGTTCCTCCACCATTGGAATACTCACCACCGTGACACACCACTTGCTTTAGTGCTTGCACAGGGAGCTGGTCATATGCAAACAATGTAGTCTCAATCAACAAAGTCTCTGGTTGATTCGTCTTTGCAACTCGAATCACTTATCCTGGACTAGTCGATGATACCTCTCTGATAGAAGGCATATTCATGATGTAATGAACTTGTCGAACAGTTAAAAATCTCTTTCATTTTGGTTACAACAATTACTTCAACTACACATGCACATGCTTGCATTGCCATCCATCAACCTTCATGTTAGACAATCTAGTTTGAAGTTCGTCATGTGTTTCATTCCGTCTAAAATTGTACTTACTTTTGTATTTGTTCTCTGATGACGATGTTTACTTCTCTTGCAAAATTTAATCCCCTTCATACCATACTAATGTTAGGAATTATAACCACCATAGCTGAATTAGCATGATAATAAGAATGGTTACAAATACCCAACACAAGGTCTATGTGTTTCTATTAGTTAAGGTTCATTGTTATCCTTATTTGAAGGTTGTTATGTCATACTGGGCAAAGGCCTATGCATTTAAATACTTTCATATGTATGAAGAAGATCATCAAAACAATTGTATCAATGGTATCAAAGCAAGACTCAATGCCTCGATGAGGAAGAACACTCGATCTTTCTCCAGCTTTTACACAGAGGATCCCCAAAGCACTTTGTTAATAGCTACATTTGCTTGTCAAAGTGTATATGCAGCCATAAACATCAGACTACATTTCAAGAACAATTTCCCATTGACTCTATCACTCAAGAGTCCAAGACATCACCATATAGTAATAGCAAGGTGGTGAAGCAAAGCATAATCTAAAAGCAAAAGAAGACACCCATATACACCTCAAAGGATCTCAAGCAACTATGGAGCTGATCGCTGCTCCACCTCTTTGACTTGCGACCACTCAGCCACATACTCTATCAACTTATGCTTCTCTGGAGTTTCCGTTGCAGATCATTTTAATCCTTTACCTAAACGTGTAGCCATCGCCTCAGTATTTCCACGTCTGAGGACAAGTTTACAAGCTCAAAGACTCTGCATGAATTAGCCATTTTTGGAGGCACTGATGCCCCGCCACAAGATAAACCTATGAATTTTGCCTAAAGCACATACAAGGCATCAACACGATTGCATACTTTGACTGCAAGTCGATCATCTCTCTTCTGTGCACTCCAAATTGTTGAACGTCGATGATTTGGCAGCGAAAATTATTTTATCAAGAAGAGTTTTCTTCCAATCACTTGTACAGGACCTATGGACTTTGGGCTGACTCCAACAACTACAAAATTAACAAGGCGAAGCAGCGCATGAAGGAGATGCCCGTGGAAAAATCCTTGGACATGAGCACCGTTCTCATCAACAAAGCGAGCCCAACTATTTTCAATCTAAGATGGACATCCCAAATAGGTAATAACACATCGTTTTTCACCAGGATCCGTAATTGATTCTAGTAGGTAAATTCCTAGAGAATTTAATTTCAGACGCATAGGAAGTACTTTAAATACCACCAACATATAGGCATGGTTTACAAAGCACAAGAAAACAAAACAATTAAAAAGTGCCTATTGGGGCACTGCATAATTCAATTAAGTTCGGGCTTAACGTCGAATTTGGGGCACCGCACGATTATTTTCTCCATCCTGTGACAAAAATCTTTGTCCAACGAGTTAGTGTCAAAATATTGGGCATAAATTAAAAGGCATCACCATTAAATTGTTGAGACTTGGAGCCTCTAGAGGAAAAAACCCATGTCTCCATCCTTGGCTATCAACATCTAGTTAACCAAATTATTTGAATTATCCCACATAGATTGTGAGAAGGCTCATTGAAGCCTATAATTTTTAGTTCATTTTTTTTATTGGTTGTAGGTGAAAAGGAGATTCATATAATATTTTCAAGCATTGGAATATTTCAAAGAATATTTCCTAAAGATTCTGATTGGAGGAAAAATTCCCTCTACATATTTTTTGCCCAACAAGACACTATTGTTTTCTTGCAATTCAACCCATTAATCAATTTACGAGTATAGGCTTATATATACTTGTCGGATAGCATTTTTCAAGGTCTATCCAGTGGAATTGAAATTTTCCAGTTTTGTGAAGGTTTAATATGGCTAGTGGTGCACCAAAGTTCCTATAGCCCGATTCCTAGCTATTGCGAGGGAATAATTATTCTGCTTCGAAAACTAAACTCAAAACTCAACTTGAGTTTGAGGAAGTATAGGAAGTTGTAGATGGGTCCATTACCCATCTTGACATAGATGATGAACAAATAAAATTTGACAAAGCAGATAGAAAGGCTCGGTTGATCATCATGTTTAGTGTTTTTGATGAAGTACAACCATACATTCTTGACTCAACCACAGCCAAAGACGCATGGGACAAGCTCGAAACAGTATTTGAGGTAAAGAACAAGAACCAAATCTTGTTCCTTCAAAGCCAACTTCATTGCTTAAAAAACAATTGGAGAAAAACTTGAGTTGTTATTGAAGCGAGTTGCAAAGCTACATGCATCACTACAAGCTTTGGTCTGATGACACACTTGTTCCCATTATTTTGAGATCTCTCCCTTCATAGAATAATGTGTTTGTGACAACTCTAAATGTCACAGAGCAAACACCAACATTTGAAAAGTTGGTGAATCTACTTCAAAAAGAAGAGGCCTCTCATACATCATAGGGATGAAGATCAAGTTCTTTCAAACTAAAAGGGGAAGCAGCTAGTAAAGAGAGGTACAAGACCTCAAACATCGCTTCCAACATCAAAGAAACAATTTTCGCATGCAAAAGATGTGTGAACTTTGTGGCAATAATGGCTATACATCGAAGGAATGTTGGCACAATCCTTTCACAAATGGGTCCTCTTCTCAAGAAATGCATCTATAGTTGAAGAAGTCATCAATGGACAAGAAAAATGCAAATTAGAAGAAGATACGTCAACAACATAGTAATGTTGCCGAAGACAACCACTTAGGAGAAGAAAATGACCAGTCAAAAGAAGAGCATGTATTTGCTACTCATGCTCAACTAAGTTAGCCCAATGATGTTTGGTATGTCGATTCTAGAGCAACCAAACATATGACCTGTTGAAAAGATTGCTTCTAGACCCTAGACTGTTCCAATCATACAAGAAAGGTTTCTCTAGGTGATGAAACATCCTATGACATCAAAGGAAAAGGTGATGTCAAATTGTGACTTGGATCACATGTTGACTATTCATCCAGATTAAATCATAGGTCCTTTAATCAAGGATCAAATATTTATCATTAAATGTTGCTTATCAACTCAATGTCCACTATCAATAAATATCACATTCATGAAATTACAATAATATATCATAATAAGAAATCACTCAAATATTATTCATATATCAAGTTTGAATTACATGAGTAAAACTATATTACTATGAATTACAATGCATGGAGCTTTGCCTTCATAATATAACCTTAGAAGGTGACTATTCAATACTTAACTTTTGCTCTCATCAAACATCCAAGAGATGCATCCTTTCCTATTCCTCACATAAGACAAAACTCTCATGACTTGACTTTACATCTTGCCACATATCATATGACTCTTCACTTGTATATTTGACACCTACACATATGATTCTTACATGACACATTGCACACTCTCACACTTTACACACTTGCACACTTTATTACATGACACTCTTCTCACACATTGACACATACTTTAGGAGAAATATAAATTACACTCCTTAATCTAATATTTACAAATGTACAATTGTACCATGGCGGTACATTATCATTTACCAAAAAATGTAACATCTCCAACCGTTGACAAGTTTTGTCACATTGCTTCTGAAGGGGTAGTGAAATTTGATGATGTTGATTTTCTTGATATAGTTTTCCTTATTTTTGTTGATAGTAGTGTTACAGCAATTTTGGCTGTCATTTTTTGAATCCCCCTTGTAAATAACTGAATTTGAAAGAGCTTCGCCCACAGTATAGCAAGAAAAAGGAGCTTCGCAAACAACAGATAGGAAAAACATAGGTGCAAGCCAAATTTTCTAAGGCACAGAAAGAGCTTCGCAAGCGAAGCTCCCACAAAACTAGCTTCGGGCCGAAGTTTTGCGAAGCATACAATGTAAAGTAAAATGCCAAAACAAATTCCTAGGTGTGGAAAAACACTTCGCAGAAATGCTAGCGAAGCACCTGCTTCGGCCGTCCCTTTTGGCGAACCACCCCTTAGGAAAATCTACTTCGCTCAAAATCTTCCCGAAGCACCTGCTTCGAGCGACTCAAGTGCGAAGCTTCCCCCTCTGAAGGCTGGTTGTCCCTGAAAATTTTCTAAGGCATGGTTTCCCCAAATGGCTGTTTTTGAAACGGTTTGCGACGAAGCAATTTTGTAAGTCCACTTCGGCTGAATTTTGTGCGAAGCTCCCTCAGTAGAAGCCTAACTGTATGCCCAAATATTCTAAGGCAAAATTCTACTTCGGCCAAGAAAACCCCGAACGGCCATTTTGAAAGAAGGTTCGCAGCGAAGTTGTTTCTGGATGTTCCTTCGCTACGAAGCACCAATACAAAGAAGTCTATCCCGCTTCGGCTCTCATCCATGGCGAAGCAGCTCCCCGAACTAAAATTCAGCGAAGTTCTCCAGGGCACACACCCCAAGGTTGGGTATTTCTTCGAGGCAATTGAGTGGTTCATAAATGCATCTTTACTTGCCCGAAAGACCCGGGACTCATTTTCAGCAATGGAAAAGGAAAGATCAGCCGCAGGAGGAAAACCCGATGGACCCGGCAGCCACTCGAGCACTGCACCCAGAGATTCAGGACGAGTTAGGCGGCCCATTAATGAGAGTTTCCCCGGCTAATGCGGTCGTAACTGCTAAATGTAGAAACGGATGTGAGAGCTCAATCACGGGAGGAGCGAAGGCAGATTTTCCAGTTTTTCGAGGGCGTATTGCTAGATTTTGCGCAATGATGGCTCAGAGGGTCGGGTCCTCTATAAAAACCCATGAATTGTAATGAAAAAGGGGGAAGAACTTTTGCTAGAAAGCTGCTGTAACTTGATTTTTGCAATTAATATCAAGAACTTTGGGCCTCATTTCTCTCTTGTATGCTGCCTTTTGTGGTTATTTCTGCCATTCTGTCTTCATTTATGTACTGTAATTCTGAATCCTGGATTTAGGTGTGTGATTGGGACAAAACCCTGGAATTCTCCTGAAGGATACATAGGGGGGAAAAATGTCGTGTTAGTTTTCTTGTATGCTACCTGTGGATAGTGTTTCTGCTATATTCACCTATTTCTTAATTGTTGTAATTCTGAAATCTGGATTTCGGCGTAAGGGATTAGGAGGATCCTGGAACTCGTCCGGAGGATACATAGGAAAGCTAGTGCGGCGTTCATTTATGTTTTATTCTTTGTATTTATTGCTGCTACTTCAAGATATTAGCTAGTAATCGTGTTGCTGGTTCTTTCCCTCTGAAAATTCATTGATATTCTTTCCCTTACTCCCTTTATTTCTTTCCTGCACCTTTACTCTTTTTATCTCTTTCCTGCACTCTCATCTTTAAAAAAATCAGTAGTTTAGTAAAGGAGCCGGCCTTTCTCCGGAGATTGGCACGGAGGGCATCTCTTCCCTCCGGCCTTTCAATGTTGGTCCAGGTCTAGGGCATGTACACGTACAAAATCCTTTCCTGTGGCAGATTTGTGACCAACAGTTTCTGGCACGCCCGGTGGGACCCGATCAGTCTCACCTTGTGAGTGGTAGTGAGAGTTGATGCTTATCTCATTACCGAACAAACTCTAGCATCTGGCGACTCTGCTTAACCTGGAAATCTCAAAGTCGTTGAGACCGATACCAAAGTATTCGTGCCTTCATGCAAACAAGATATCGAGTTAGGAATAGTGGAGAAGGAACTGAGTTCTTTGAACTCGACATTGACGCTTTCGGAGAGCACCCTAGGCTGATAACACCCGAACAGCTGTTACGAAGAGCGCCTTCGCAAGAAGCTGTATTTGATGAAGAGGGCCTGACTTCCGACAGCACAGCAGCTAGTCTTCCTCCTAATCCTCCTAACTCCCCCGATCATCCAAGCGCTTCCGCTTCAGTCAGTCACCCACAAGGGACTTCGGGAATCCCTATCTTTCCGACTCCAAGCGCAGGCATGGCACACCAGCAACAGCAGCAGTAGCAGCTACCGCCACAACAACTTCAGCCCAGGTTCCGCCTGCTGCGATGAAGAAGATTCCTACCTTCGATGGTACGGGGAAGACAGCTCTGGAACACATTCAAGACATAGTTTCTCTGGCAGCAATACACAACATCACCGAAGGAGGAGTGATGGTGAAGCTTCTGGTTCTGTCCCTCCGAGGAAAGCTCCTCTATTGGTATAGATCGCTTCCGCCTGGCACCATAACAAGTTGGGACCAGTTAGCTGGACAACTGATGAGAGGTTTCAACAAGTCTGCTGACCCTTCCTCCCTCTTGCATCAATTTACGACAATTCAGAGACACCTGCAGGAGGAAATTGCAGACTTCAATGTGAGGTTCACTCGGACTTGGCAAAGAGTACCTACTGGACTTCGGCCAACCAGCGAGGCTGCAGCATATTACTACCTTAGGGCCCTCAATCCAAATATCAATGTGATGGTAAGGTATTCGAATGTGAATACTTTCCTTGAACTCTACGAATTAGCTCAGAAAGCGAAAATGGACCTGATAGCCGTAGGAAAGCTTCCCCAAAGGATGTCGATGCCTATATTCTCGGAGTTTCCGCAGACACAGTACCTGAATGCAGCTACGTTGCAAGCCTCCACAACCCCTGTATATCCCCTCTCATCATGGAATCCTAACCCTGTTGTAACCCAGATCGTTACTCCACAAGTGCATACCCCCATAAGGTATAACATCGTGGATGAGTTAAAAAAGACCCCTGTCAAGATTAGTTTATATGATGCTTTACAGCTACCAGGACAGGTAGACCTTTTGCAAGAGTCTTTGAAGTCCGCAAAAGTCGGGCAATCAATGCCGCCCGCCATAGTGCAAACTCTGTCCACGTCCATAACAGGAAAGAACAGGCCTCCCCGTTTTACTTGTCATTACAAATGGAAGGTCACATTGTCCATAATCGTATGATTGATTCAGGGGGCAACGACGGTCATGCCTAAAGCGGTCTGCGAAGAAATAGGGATGGAGTATACAAGAAGCAGCCATGGCGTACTCCAACTGGATGGCACTCCTGTGAAGACCGTCGGGGTAATCAAAGATATACCCATTCGACTGCACAAAGTGCCCCAAATTGTGGTGATACAGGAAGTGGTAGTAGTAGATCTAGAACCCTATTTTAGCATGTGTCTTTCGAGGGAATTCACAGCGAAGCTAGGGGGATACCTGTCCATGGACTATTCACATTTAGAGGTCCCATTCAAGGGGAAGAAGGTCAAGATTTACAACGAGAAACCTTCCACGTTTCTCGTACAGAAGATGACCGAAGAAGAATGCAATGATCTCGTCCATGCGATAACAGAAGAAATTGAACGAGTGGACTTAGTAGAGGAGTCCCTTGCACAACTAAGTTCTGAAGATGAATTTTCATTGACAGACTTTAATGCTATGATAGAGACAAAAATAGGGTGTTACACCATTGCAAAGCCAGAGAAACACATTAAGTCAGAAGATAAAGTACCTGCCCAAGGAGAATTATGGCAATTATTCTTTGATGGTGCCCGGTGCAAAAACAGAGTCGGGGCAAGGATCCTTCTAGTGTCACCATCCGGAGAACAGAAAGAATATTGCTATAGATTAGTTTGGAGCTGCACCAACAATGCAGCAGAGTATGAAGCCCTATGCCTAGGACTGAAAAAAGCGGAAAAGCTAGGCGTAAAACACCTCAAAATTTTTGGAGATTCTGAATCGGTATGCAATCGGGTCACCAACAAATGCATCTCCAAGAAGCATTACCTTAAAGCCTACCGCAACAGAGTATGGGACTTGCTTGAACAGTTTGAGTCACTCAACCTGCAGTCCATCCCGCGAGAGAAAAATAGGCACGCTGATGTCTTGGCCTCCATCGCGGCTAGATATTCCCCAACCGACGACATGGTGCACAAGCCGAAGGCCGTAAGGATGATTTATAGGCCCTCTGTACCGGATAGGGACATGCATTGGCAAGTTTTTGACAACGATGAACAGATCATCAATTTTTTGGTACAAGAAGCAGTCACTGTTGAAGGAAGGGACCCAAAAGACGAGGAATATGAAGGACTGGTCCAGTTAAAAAACAACCATGTCCCTAGGGGACTGATCACTCTGGAGAGCCTGTTCGATCAGAATGACAGAGCATTTTCCCGCAGAATCAAAGTTGACGCCAGGCAGTATCAAGATTTAGAACTCGAAACCGGGAAGGTGATAAAAGTTGGAACGGACTGTACCATGGCTGAGTTGGAACAAATCCGGTCTCTATGCAGAAAGTATCCAGATATAGTAGCCTGGTCTTACCAAGACCTAAAGGGGTATGACCGAAGGCTGGTTCAACACACCATCGAGCTACAAGAAGGGGTAAAACCCTTCAGACAGAGGCAAAGGCCGGTCAACCCAAAGATCGAAGCTCTGATGAAAGCTGAACTTCTGAAAATGCTTGAAGCAAAGATCATCTATCCCATAAAGCATTCTTCTTGGGTGGCGAACTTAGTTCCTGTCAGGAAGAAAAATGGGGATATTCGGCTATGTGTGGACTTCCGCAACTTAAATCAGGCTTCGCTCAAAGACCACTACCCCCTCCCGCAGATTGATCAAATCTTGCACTCAGTAGCTGGAGCCCAGCGTTTCTCCCTACTCGATGGTTTTTCAGGGTATAACCAGATTTGGGTTAGAGATGAAGACCAGCACAAAACAACCTTTACTACTAAGTGGGGGACGTTCGCTTACCAGCGGATGCCGTTTGGCCTTTCGAACGCAGGAGCTACCTTCCAGAGAGCTATGGACTTAGCATTTGGAGAACTGCTGAACAAGGTTATCGTCATCTATTTGGATGACATGACCGTCTTTTCCCGAAAAAGAGAGGATCATCCCTCGCACCTGCAGCAAATATTTGAAAAATGCCGAGAATTTGGCATCTCAATCAATCCGAAGAAGTCCATCTTTGCAGTGAATGAAGGAAAACTGTTGGGACATCTTATATCGGAAAAGGGGCTCGCGATAGACCCTGACCGGGCTGAGGCTCTCCTAAAACTTCCATTACCAATGAATAAGAAGGGGCTGCAGTCCTTCTTCGGGCAAATTAATTTCGTGAGGAAGTTTGTACCTGACTTCGCTCAAATCATCAAGCCGATGTCCCAACTTTTAAAGAAAGATGCCGAATTTGTCTGGACTGATGAAAGAAGGGAAGCATTTGAAGAAATCAAGGCCCGAATCGCTCAGGCACCCGTCCTGACTAACCCTGACTACAGTAGGGATTTCATCCTATATGCTGTAGGAGAACCCGAAAGTTATGCCGCAGCTCCGACGCAAAAAGGAGAAGATGGCGAAGAGCGCCCCATTGCGTTTCTAAGCCAGGTAATACACCCCCACGAGGAGAAATACAACTTCATAGAAAGACAGGTGCATGCTGTCATGAAATCCCTAAGGAAATTCAAACATTTCGTCTCCCAAAGTCGGGTTACAGTGTTCGTCATCCATCCTGATGTACGCAACTTCATTATCCAAGGAGAGTTGGGCAGCAAAAGGGCTGGTTGGGTCAACAAAATACAGGAATTTGACATTGAAATCAGACCCACAAAGTTGGTTCGCGGTCGCGCGCTATGCCAGGAGCTTGCGAAGAGCGTAGCAACCAAAGTAACAGCTTGTCAGTGGGATGACTTGGCGGCAGAAGAGAGCTTCGCAAACCGAGACGAGGATGAAAAATACTGGGTCAATGAAATAGTAGAATATTTCAGCATTGGGATATGTCCTTCGCATTTAAATGCTTCGCAGCGAAGACACTTCAGGCTGAAGGCCCTTTGCTATGTCTTACGCCCCGAAGGCCTGTTCTACCGAAATATCGATGGCGTTCTTCTGAAGTGTATAAGGGAGGGTGATAAGAAATGGGTCCTTGGTGAATTCCACTCAGGTTTATCAGGGGGCCACTCTGCAGGAAGGACAACTGCTTTAAAGATAATCAGGGCGGGCTACTACTGGCCCTCGCTCTTTGCCGATGCCTTCGCGGTTTGCAGAAAGTGCGAACAATGTCAGAAGTTTGCCGGGCGAAGCAAAAACGCTCCCATGCCCCTCCAGCCAATACAAGTGGAAGCACCATTTCAACAGTGGGGATTGGACTTCATAGGGGTCATCTCGCCGAACTCTTCTGCAGGACATAAATTCATCCTGACCGCGACCGATTACTTCACCAGATGGGCCGAAGCAGTGCCCACCAAACACGCTGATCAAGAAACGGTAGTCACTTTCCTAGAAGGCTTGATCACCCGGTTCGGCATCCCCGAAGCAATAGTAACGGATAATGGCCCCGGATTCATAGGCGCCAAAATTAATGAATTCACCTGTAAATATGGGATATACCGCAAGGTCAGCTCCAATTACTATCCACAAGGTAACGGATTAGCAAAGTCAACAAATAAGACCCTGTTGAAGTTGCTGAGAAAGCTCATAGACAAAAACAAAAGGACTTGGCATCTTCTCTTAGATCAAGCCTTATGGGCCGATCGAATATCCATCAAAAAGTCGATCAAAACCTCCCCGTACGCCCTAGTATACGGCAAGGAGGCTATCCTGCCAATTCATATAGAGATCCCTGCATTAAAAATGTTGAGAGACGAGGAAGCCGAATCCGGTCCTATGGAGGTGAGGCTGACCCAATTGTTGCAGTTAGAGGAAGACCGGGATAAAGCATATCAGAACTTCGCGAAGCATGCCCAAATTACTCAGAACTGGTTCAGGAAGAAGTCCTCTGTCCGAACATTCAAAGTAGGAGACTTGGTGTGGAAATGGGATTCGTGGAAGGTTAAGCCTGGCAATCATGATAAACTGGACGCATTCTGGGAAGGGCCGTTCGAGATCGCCAAAGTAAACTCGGCCAACTCCTTCATCCTTAAGAACGCAGCTGGTCAAACTCTGCCCATTCCCGTGAATGGTCTTCACCTGAAGACCTTTTATCATTGAAAGTCTTCTTAAAAAAAAATCTCTTACTCTTGTATATAATGTGTTTATACTTGTACAAACTTTGTTTTAAAAGGCCTTAGATCTAAAGATGTAGTTAGAGGTAGATTGTATTTTCATGACTAAGGTTTAGCCCAGCCGAACCAAAGGTAAAGTCTTCTTCGGAGTTTTTCCGCACGAAGCGACCGACGTGAGCCGGTTCGTCTGCGAAGCACCTTTAAGGAGAAATGTGAAGGAGGCCAGAATACAATATGTCATCAACAAGAAACAAGAGAAACACTTCTCCAAAAAAATACAAAGGCATGAAAGACGCTTCGCAAAAAATAGCTGTGCGAAGCACATTCAAAGGGGAAGTCTTGCGAATCATTTTCGGGACGAGCGCGCTTCGCTTCGAAGATGTTCTAAGTCCCCCTTCGGGGCTAATCTTACGCGAAGCGTCCAATAAGACAGCTTCGGGTCCGAAGCGTAAAAGACAAAGGAAAATCGGAGGTTCGCCGCGAAGTGTTTTCCACCGCGGCCGTAGGAGCAATTAAAGCACGCCTTGAAACGTGTGCCAACTACAATCTAGGAAACCGTCCAGGACGTGCAGGTTTAATGCAAAGGTGGCGGAGCACATTCCAAGAGAATGTCGTTATGATTGAAAGTTGTGCCCAAGTACGAGGTGGCAAGGGGATTAGATCTTCAAAGCCGGGCCAGGTTCTCAAAGTACATCGTCCCGCGTGCACCCTCGCCGCAAAGCCAATAGAAAAACAAGGCAATCCCTTCCCCCGATTTTCGATTTTAATTTCGGTAGTTGCCATAAATGATGGTGGTTGTAACCTTCGGCTATAAAGCCAGAGCTGCACCAAGGAAAAGGTTATTCACCCGCGTACGAGCACGACTGTGATAAATTTGGCCAAGAACTCTGCGTTTCTTTTCCATTCTCTGTTTTTTGAAATTCTGCTCTTGAAAAACGCGATGGGGAAGAAGAACTCCAAGGAAAAGGGGAAGGAACCTGAAGTAGCGACTCCAGAGAAGACCAAGAAGGGCAAGGAAGAAAAGAAACATAGGCCCAAAAAGGTTGACCTGAACTTGCGCCCTGAGAAGCAGCCCATAGAAGAAGGGGAGGAGTCAGAGGATGAGCAACTTCCAGAACCTCCCATTGATGGGTGGGAGAAGATAAGAGACACCGAACTTTCAAAAAGCATCGCAGAGCTGCGATACACTATCGACTACATGAAGAGTCGATTATCTGCAGAAAATAAGAGGGCTGCCGCATACTACTCGCAGATATACTGGTATCTGACTCCACCAACTCACCACTGTCCTGAATTAATCTGCGCGATAGCCCAGAATTACCAACCGTCCACCAGACAAGTTCTGGACGCTGCGGGTAATAAGTTATTTTCGATTTTTAAGGAAGATGTGCAAGTAGCTTTCGCTCCTTTGCAAGGGCCACCCAAGGGGTATTTAGTGCGCAATGTTCTATTGAATGAACAAATGGACAGATTTAACGCCTCCAGCCACATTGTGAAATTTTTGAAGGAAAGTCTTAAGGATGGGCTACCTTCAGGCAAGCTACCACAGATGCCTCGCCTTCTGCAAGACTTCAAGAGCACAGATATCTTTTCCATTATTGCATGGGTCGCGGGTCTGTCTACAGACGCCGACGTTTATCCCTGGCAAGTGTCCCTGGCCGAATGCATTTCCCGAGGAGAGTTCTACGCTCCAGACCCCTCAAGGCCAAACACGAACCCGGTTTTCTTTGACTGGGCAGAATGGGTAGCGCGGACCTTGCACACGCGGCTGGTGAGTTTGAAGAATGCCGGAACAGGCCAATATTTTGGGCCGTGCTCTTTCCTAATCTGGCTCTTTTTCTGTCACACCCACAGGCATTTTCCTCATATTGCCATTACTCAGAGTGGCAAAGACGGAGCCCCGCTGTCGGTGTACCGGTGGACCCCCCTCCTAGCCAGGACGGGGTCATATTATGTGTTTAATCAGCAATTTTTAGGACCTGCTCTTCGACTCATCGCGGGGTTCTTGCCCTCGAGTGCCCGTGGACCTTAGGGACAAAGTGGTCAATGAGCGGAAAGGGGATGTTTTTCAGTTGACTCAGGGCCTTGTCATCCGTTTGTTTGGATTCACGGGGAAACCCTTCATTTTGCCTGTATATCCTTCTGAATACCAGTTCGCTTTAGAGGTCGCTCGCCAGAGCGACATGACGAATGTAGTTTACGGCCATGGCCGAAAGTGGGCCCCGACTTGCGATTTCCCTTTCAAAATGGGGGTCGTAGAGGTCTTCGCCATGAAACAACACGTATTTTTAGATGATAAACTTGCTGACTTCGGGTTGCTGCAACTTCCGCAGCGGTGGTGCTATGACCCCTTGGGGGTGATGAGAGATCATTTGAGGTTTAAAAATTTTCATATCTGCCCTCAACCAGAGATAATAAAGCAGAGGAATAATCTTGCCGACAGAGATTTAGAGTGGCACTTGGAAAGAATGAAGACATTGCCACCATGGCACGAATTCTACACTATGGAAGTTGAATATGATCTTGCTAGACACCCTTTCCCGAGCGCAGACGCTGCTTTCTGGAGAAGAATGAAGGACGATTTGAGAGGGGAGATAAAGAATTGGCGCGAGCCACAACTCAAAGAATGGTGGATAATGAGAGTCCATCGACGTAAGCAGAAATCATACGGACTCTTGGAGATGGACAAAGATTTCGCCATTTATTATGAAGCGAATGCCGGATCATGGCAACCCCTCGCGTTTGCTGATTTTATTCCTCCTAGTCCCCCAGGTTCGGGCGACAGCCCCAGGAGAGTGACCGATGATTCTGAACAAGAAGAGGAAGATGAAGTTGTAGTAACATCTCAGGAGCCGCTCAAGGAGCCTGTGGGAGGTTCCGAAGTTGAGGTCGAAAGGCCATCGCAGCAACAAGGAAAAGAGGATGCAAAGAAAAGAAAGAGACCTGGACAGGTCCAAATGCCCCCTCCTCATCCGAAGCGGCCCCGCACCAAACCCTCCGGCGCTTCTAATGAACAATCTGCAGCGGGCTCAGCGGAAGCCAATGCGGAAAAAACAGCATCTCAACAGACCGAGGGAAGTGTTGAAATAGATGTCATTGATGTGGAGGAATTCCTACAGGAGGCGGGAAACGTTGGAGAAAGGGTCGAAAATGTTGAAAATGTAGGAACCGTGAGAAGCAGCGAACCCAATACGCAGGAATTTGCCACTTCTGCTCTGCCATTAGAGCACGCAGGTACGCATTCTTCTTCTCCTGCTCCCGTTTCCCAAATTGTGTCAACTCTAGTCCCGGCCGAAGGTCCCTCTGAGCCTTCTCCAAAAGTTGCTTATCCAGTTGTACAGTCACCCCAACATGAAGTTTCTCTAGCTATTACGGATGTGTCGCATGGTTCCGCCGGTCCCGTAGGCGTTTCCGCCCAGTCCGAGTCATCAGGCCGGGACGTGTTCGCAGCCGCCGCTTCGCTCACCCATACCACCATCCCGTTGGTAATTGGCCAGACTAAAGGCGACACTTCGTCCCCAAACCCCGACCCCCGCCTCGCATCCACACATACCGTAGCTTCACCATCCACTACACCCACCACTGAGCCCACCGGCGACACGTCACCGATCCAGTCTTTGTACCTGTTTACCCCTTCGGCTGTCAACCCAACCTTATTAGAAAACGAATTAACCATGATCAAGGAGAGCCCTCTAGCGAAGAAGTTGATCCGAGCCCGCAAAAAAATGATAATGTACTCAAGGAGGCGAGGAGAAAGAGGGGGCGTTCATTGGCAAGACAAGAGAAGTGCGCGGTCATTGATCTGAAGAATGGGAAATTGCACAAGGTCAAGAAGATTCCCAAGGTTCAGAAACCCTTGGACGAAATGACCTCTGCAGATTATGAGTATCAGGAGAAGGTCAAGGACCTGGAGCATATAGACATTGATAATGAATCGGAATCAATGCATGTGAGAATAGAGACCTTCCGCGCACATGCCCAAATCGCCAACCAGCGCCGCTGTGAGGCGGAAAATGCCAATGTCAAGCTGGAGGAGGATCTAGCTAGGATACGCTCTCAGCTGGAGGATGCTCTGAGGCAATGTGAGCAATTAAAGGATGAAAGGGATGCCTTAAAACAACAGATAGAACAACTGCAAAGTAAAGTAGGAGATCATAGCAAGACCCAGGCCGAGGCTGAATTGAAGGCCAAGGAGTTTGAGGACCGGATCTTGCAGATGCAACTGCAGTTGTACGAAAAGGAGAGCTTGGAACTGTTCGACAAGAACAGGATTAAGGACATCCGCTCTCATTTGCTCAGGAATTTCAGATCTCGGGCCTCTAGTGCCCTCTCAATATTGTCATATATTACAGAAGCCCAAAACGCTGCTTCTCAAAAGGGGCCAATAGTGGACGAAATTATCCAGGAGATTAGAAGCCGGCTCGGCTTAGCTTTTGAAGTGCAGAGCATAAAGTACCAAGACTTGCAAGTCGCAACTATGAGTCGGATGGCCCGAGATTGGTCCACCGCCCGAGCCACAGTCCGCGCCTTCTTCTCCAAGGTGAGAAAGGCACAGAAGGCGAAGCAACTTCTGGATATATTTGAACAGGAGCAGCGTACCTCTCCGGGGTATTTTCAAAATCTTTCGTAACTGGGTTTCCCGAGTTTCACTGACGATGACGGGAACCTTTTGACAAAAGAAGAATTGAAACCTGCCTGGCTCAGCTTTGAGAGCGATGTCTCTGAGATTGATCAGTGGAAAGAGCCAGTTACGGAAGGCCAGGTCACAGATTTTATTTTGAGATATTGTAGGATCGCGGCGTGCTTAAATGACTTGAGCACTAGGGCCAAATCTGCTGACATTGGGCAGATTGACAGGTTCCATGTCCTGGTTAAGGCATTGCAAGACCGAGAGCCTTTCCAGAAAGGTGCGTGGGCTCATATTCGCCGAACCATGGAGAGGATCCGTGACCGCCTTCCACCGCCGCCGTTGGAGCAGATACCTGGCGAAGGAGATGGAAAAGGAACAGAAGCAGTTGATGAGGTGCCCCCGGAATCAGAAAAGCAAAGAGGAGAAGGGTCTGGAGGTGACTCTGGCCCAATGGATGAAAGCTAGAGGGTTCTCACACCGAGGCGAGCTCGTTGCCCCGCGAGCCGCCAAGAATGTTGACAAGTTTTGTCACATTGCTTCTGAAGGGGTAGTGAAATTTGATGATGTTGATTTTCTTGATATAGTTTTCCTTATTTTTGTTGATAGTAGTGTTACAGCAATTTTGGCTGTCATTTTTTGAATCCCCCTTGTAAATAACTGAATTTGAAAGAGCTTCGCCCACAGTATAGCAAGAAAAAGGAGCTTCGCAAACAGCAGACGGGAAAAACATAGGTGCAAGCCAAATTTTCTAAGGCACAGAAAGAGCTTCGCAAGCGAAGCCCCCACAAAACTAGCTTCGGGCCGAAGTTTTGCGAAGCATACAATGTAAAGTAAAATGCCAAAACAAATTCCTAAGTGTGGAAAAACACTTCGCAGAAATGCTAGCGAAGCACCCCGTCGCCGTCCCTTTTGGCGAACCACCCCTCAGGAAAATCTACTTCGCTCAAAATCTTCCCGAAGCACCTGCTTCGAGCGACTCAAGTGCGAAGCTTCCCCCTCCGAAGGCTGGTTGTCCCTGAAAATTTTCTAAGGCATGGAGGAGCTTCGCTTGAATTTTCCCCGAACGGCTGTTTTTGAAACGGTTCGCGGCGAAGCAATTTTGTAAGTCCACTTCGGCTGAATTTTGTGCGAAGCTCCCTCAGTAGAAGCCTAATTGTATGCCCAAATATTCTAAGGCAAAATTCTACTTCGGCCAAGAAACCCCCGAACGGCCATTTTGAAAGAAGGTTCGCAGCGAAGCTGTTTCTGGATGTCCCTTCGCTGCGAAGCACCAATACAAAGAAGTCTATCCCGCTTCGGCTCTCATCCATGGCGAAGCAGCTCCCCGAACTAAAATTCAGCGAAGTTCTCCAGGGCACACACCCCAAGGCTGGGTATTTCTTCGAGGCAATTGAGTGGTTCATAAATGCATCTTTACTTGCCCGAAAGACCCGGGACTCATTTTCAGCAATGGAAAAGGAAAGGTCAGCCGCAGGAGGAAAACCCGATGGACCCGGCAGCCACTCGAGCACTGCACCCAGAGATTCAGGACGAGTCAGGCGGCCCATTAATGAGAGTTTCCCCGGCTAATGCGGCCGTAACTGCTAAATGTAGAAACGGATGTGAGAGCTCAGTCACGGGAGGAGCGAAGGCAGATTTCCCAGTTTTTCGAGGGCGTACTGCTAGATTTTGCGCAATGATGGCTCAGAGGGTCGGGTCCTCTATAAAAACCCATGAATTGTAATGAAAAAGGGGGAAGAACTTTTGCTAGAAAGCTGTTGTAACTTGATTTTTGCAATTGATATCAAGAACTTTGGGCCTCATTTCTCTCTTGTATGCTGCCTTCTGTGGTTATTTCTGCTATTCTGTCTTCATTTATGTACTGTAATTCTGAATCCTGGATTTAGGTGTGTGATTGGGGACAGAACCCTGGAATTCTCCTGAAGGATACATAGGGGAGAAAATGCCGTGTTAGTTTTCTTGTATGCTACCTGTGGATAGTGTTTCTGCTATATTCACCTATTTCTTAATTGCTGTAATTCTGAAATCTGGATTTCGGCGTAAGGGATTAGGAGGATCCTGGAACTCGTCCAGAGGATACATAGGAAAGCTAGTGCGGCGTTCATTTATGTTTTATTCTTTGTATTTATTGCTGCTACTTCAAGATATTAGCTAGTAATCGTGCTGATGGTTCTTTCCCTTTGAAAATCCATTGATATTCTTTCCCTTACTCCCTTTATTTCTTTCCTGCACCTTTACTCTTTTTATCTCTTTCCTGCACTCTCATCTTTAAAAAATCCAAGTAGTTTAGTAAAGGAGCCGGCCTTTCTCCGGAGATTGGCACGGAGGGCATCTCTTCCCTCCGGCCTTTCAATGTTGGTCCAGGTCTAGGGCGCGTATAATTGCCAAAATCCTTTCCTGTGGCAGATTTGTGACCAACACCAACATCACACACATGCAAGATAATAGAAGTCTTGTATGTTCTAGGACTCACTAAGAATCTGTTCTCCGTCAATCAAATACTCGACCATAATTTGAAGGTTGAATTTGACAAACGATAGGGATCCAAGGTATGTCTCATTTGTGACAAAGCTAGAAAATCCATGATTATTGCATATGGTAAAGGAATAGGAAAAATGTTTGAGCTTCATACAATTCATCATGACAATCTAGCATTAATTGTCAACTCTAATATTTCTGCATTACTCTGGCATCAACAATATGGTCATCTAAGTTTTGGCCATCTTATCGCACTTCAAAATAAGCACATGGTTAGAGGTTTTCCTTCTTTGAAGAAATCTACTCAAATTTGCCCTTATTGTTTAGCTAGAAAGCAACATCGAGATCCATTTGGTTCCTCAGAATCTCGAGCAAAGGGCCTCTCAATCTGGTCCATACTGCTCTTTGCCGACCCATGGCTCTAGACAATTTCAATTGTTTGTTGATGATCATACTTGCAAAATGTGGGTATTCTTTTTGTAGCACAAGGATGAAGCCTTTTTCTACTTCTAACAATTTAAGGCTCAAATTGAAACATTCACAGGTCATCCGATCCATGTACTTCACTCAGATTGAGGGGGAAGTTTACCAGTAATGAGTTTTCAGCTTTCCTAAAGAAACATACATTTGTCGACAGTTGACAGTTGCTTACACACCACAACAAAATGGTGTTGCTGAACGCAGAAATAGAACCATCATGGAAATGGTTCAGTGCATGTTGAAAGTTCTCAACTTGCACTCTTTTTGGACAGAAGCAGTATATACAGCTTTCTACTTGCTCAATCGTACCCCCACTGCATCACTTGATCACATCACTCCAAAAGTATGGACCAAAAATAAGCCATCAATGTCTCAACTCTCATCTTTGTGTGTTTGGTTGTACAACATATGTGCACATCCCAAAGGAGAAGAGAGAAAAATCGGATGAGAAGTCCCATTAGTGCATTCTATTAGGCTACAATGACCTGGCTACCAAAAAATTGTATATTAGCCATGATGTCATCTTTAATGAGAAAGATACATCAACCTCATCCTCTCCACAAGAATCTTTGTCCGACTCTGTTCCAATAATACTTCAAAACAATGAAGATGAAGAAGATTCTAATGAGGAAGTCTATAGTGATAACAATGATGAAGATAATGAAGGAGATGTAGATCAATATGCATTGCCACATCACACACGGAAAATACCCAAGTGGTACATTAGCACATTAAGAGCTTCAAGGATAGATGGAGTTCCAAACACATCTACCACAAGACCAAGGACACATGATGAAGTACATATGGCCCTCATGAGTATTATTGAACCATTCACAGTGCAAGAAGCTCTTTAGTCTAATTCTTGGAAGAATGCTATAGATGCTGAATATCAAGCATTCATGAAGAACAAGACTTGGCAACTTATTGATATTCCACCAAGGAAGAAGGCTATTGGATGAAAATGGATTTTCAAGATCAAATATAAATCAAATAGTATTGATGAATACAAGGCTTAAGGGCTATGCACAAAAAAAGGGCATTGACTATGAAGAAACATTTGCACCTATAGCAAAAATAAAGACCATCAAAATGATCTTTGCTCTAGCTGCACAATTTGGATGGAGGATAATGGATTTATCAAATGGACGTCAAAAATGCCTTCCTCAATGGAAATTTGAAAGAAATCTAGATGACTCAACCAAAGGGATTCATTTCACTTGGACAAGAAACAAAGGTGTGAATTGATCATATCTCTCTATGGTCTCAAACAAGCTCCTTGAGCCTAGCATATAAAAATAGATGAACAATTTTGAAAAACATGGTTTCAAGAGAAATCCATATGATCCAAATTTGTACCATAAGGAACAAGGGGGGGAAGTTGTGATTGTCTATGTTGATGATTTAGTCATCACAAGAAGTTCTAAGAGAATGATTCTTGCAGCAAAGGATGACTTTAAAAATTCATTTGACATGACCGATCTTGGACTATTGCACTATTATCTACGATTGGAAATGTGGCAGACACATCACCGCATATTTGTCTCACAAATCAAATAATCCAAGACACTACTTGAGAAGTATCACATGAATGATTGCAAGCCCAAAATGACTCCTATGGAACCAGAGCTACAACTCTCACGGTCTAATTCCTCTCCTCTAGTGAATGCAACTCACTATTGCCAATTGATTGGAAGTCTCATTTACCTAACATACACTAGACCAAATATCAGCTTTGCAGTAAGTTACATCTCACGATACGTGCAAGAACCAAAAATGTCCCATTGGAAGGCAGCAAAAAGGGTACTAAGGTATGTCCAAGGTGCCATTGAGTATGGTCTAGAACTTAAGAAAAGCAATCAGTTCTTAATTGGATACATAGATGTAGACTATGCAGGATGTATTGATGATCGAAAATCCACTTCTAGATATGTATTCTTTCTTGGCTCAGGACCTATATCATGGGGAAGTGAGAAACAACAAACAGTTGCTCGATCTTAAACTTCGTTGTGGGGGCGAATGTCTCTTCATAATCTATTCCTTCCTTTTGTGCAAATCCCTTTGCAACAAGCTATGCCTACTACTTGTCGATGGATCCATCTGCATTGTATTTGATTTTGAAGACCCATTTGCAACCAATGGGCTTCTTTACTTTTCGCAAATCAACAAGTTCCCATGTTTTGTTCTTCATCAAAGATTCATATTCAGCATCCATAGCTACCTTCCACTATGGCGAAGTGCCTCCTTTGCCGAGTCTAGTTCTAAATTCTCCATCACTAAAGTCATCAAGCTTAGATTTACTTCCTGATGTGTAATACCGTGAGTACGTGGTTGTGTGGAGGTGATTTCAGAAGCTACATCAAGATTAGCATCTCTAATGGTACTAGGGAGCCATTTTGGAGTCTATCCATTGTGATGGAGCTATAGGTACAATAACTTCCTATTCATCAACTGCTATAGGTTCATCAACAACTTCCGGAACTTCTTCATGAACTTCCTCATCTAACTCCATATCATCATTTATGCTCACAATTAGAGATGTAGCATCTTCATACTCCTTAGAATCCTCAGGTATTTGACTTAGTTTCAAAATCTTCATCAAACACCACATCTCTACTTATATGCAATTTCTTGGTGACTAGATCCATCAGTCAATAAGATTCTGACTCATCATCAGATCCAAGAAATATGCATGGAAGGGTCTTCGCATCCAACTTGGTCCTATATCACTTTGGCACATGCATGTATGTCTTGCTCCGAAGACTTTGAGATGCACAATTGAAGGATTCCTCCCAAACCAAGCTTCTTCAGGTGTACTCCTTGTAGTGCCTTTGTGGGCACTCTATTTAGACAATAGACGACAATGGAAACAACTTCAACCCAATACTGTTGCTCCAGATATGCTCTTGTGAATATGTAGCGAACCTTTTCCATGATGGAAAGGATTCTCCTTTTAGCAAGCCCATTTTGTTGTGGACTGTATGTCGTAGTGAGTTGTTGCTTGATCCCATTTTGTTGAGAAACTTTGAAAACTCGATGAATATATATTTCCCCCCTCAATCTGAGCAAATAATTTGAATAGAAAGCCCAATTTTCGTTTCTACAAGCTTCTTGAAACGCTGGAAATAGTTGAGTGCGCCTGACTTCAGTTGCAAGAAATACACGCACATCTTCCATGAGTAGTCATCCACAAACAACTGAAAGTACTTATATCCACTGAAATTGTTTGGCATCAGTTTGCACAGATCGGTGTGAATCACATCCAATTGGCCTTTTGCTCTATGAGTGCTCAACTCAGAAGGTACCCAGTAGTGCCTCCCTACCAAACAACCCTAGAATACTGGCAATATTGGTGATAGACTAGGCAAATCTAACACCATATGATTCTTACACAATTGAAGTATCTTGAACTTAGATGACCATATCTCCTATGCCATAGGGAGGTAGCATCTGTCATGGCTGCTGACAATGCGACATTAGGAGATGATATGACATCAAGTGCAAACAAACCATTCTTATAGGAACCTGTTGCCACAATCTTGCCATGTCTCTTGATAAAACATTTCTTGTTGTCATCAACACCATCATGTTTGGATCTATAACTTGTGCTACTGAAAACAAATTGTTTGCTAATCCAGGTACATATAGCACCTTTTGGATCATGCAACTTCCTCCAGGAAGCTTGAGAGAAACATCTCGCACTCCTTTGAAATGATATGTTTTATCATTAGCAATGGTTATTGGTTTTCCATTTGATTTGGCTTGTAATGAATCAAACTAATCCCCAATCATGTGCTTACTAGCACCTGAATCAATATACCAAATTTCATCCTTTGGTCTTTTCATCGCCTTGGACATTAGCGTCTTATGTGTTTGTTCAAATTCTAAATCTGATTCTTCATGTGCAACATGCTCTTTTTGTCGCTTTTGCTTAGGGCGTGGTTTGTACTGTGTCTTATTTTGATTTGGGTTGCGGACTTCAGCTCTTTGAGTCATAGAGTTATACCAACAACTCTTTGTATCATGTCCATCTTTATCATAGATGTAGCAATACCTCTTTTGTTTGTAAGGTTGTTTTTGTGATGATGATGATGATGGGGAAGGACCCTTTTGCGGTTTTTTTCTTCCAAAATTCTTGGAAATGAGTGCATTATTTGTCAATTAATCCCTCAACTTGTTGGTTGCCTCTTCCTATTGAAGCGTGCTCACCAACTCATCAAAGAACACCTTCCTATCTGCAACTTACAAGGAAGTTATCAACACTCAGAATGAATCTGGCAGAGCAATATGATGGGTACCAAGAGCTTATCGTCCATAATTTCTCCCATGGCACTCAATTTTGCTCTCAACTCTACAACTCGATGAAGAAAAACCGCAATGTTTTCTCCATCCCGAACTCTCAATGTGTGAAATTGAGACTAAATGTGAAGTATTGTTGATTCATTCTTCCCTCCATAGGTGGTAGAAAGACTGTCCCATGCCTTGTTGGATGTTTTGGCTTCACAAATGTGTAGCTGAATGACATTTGTCGTGGCAAGGGTGATGATCATTAATGCTCCAGCATCTACATCATCAAATTTTTGCTTTTCATCTTCATCCTTTGCAAGTCGAGTGACTTTGCCTATGACAATGTCCCAAAGTTTCTCAACTACCAAGATGGTTCTCATCTTATTTTTCCAAGGTCCAAAGTTTGAACCTTTGAGTAGCTGAGAATCTGTAAGAAGAACTTTTGGTACAGCCATGGTGAGGGTTCCTTATAACTCCCAAATGGTCCCCCTTTCAATATACTTCCAGTTCGATTTACCAAACCTTTCTATATACCCACCCTTCAAATATACCCATCGATACATGGAAAAAGTTAGTCCTGTTGATATACGCGATCGTACATGAGAGAGACTTTAAGGTACGTGAAAGAGAACGATACGAGGTACCAAGGCAGTATGGAAAGGGATTTGCCCTATCAATGACACCTACTTAAATAGAAATCCTTGTATGTAGGCGTAACTTCCCTATATACTTGGAATTTCTCAATTTTAGGGATTATGTCGAATAATAGTGATAAATGGGTTATAATTATGCAAGAAAATATCAAAACGTTGTTGACCTTATATCTCCCTAATGATTTAAAGGGTCGATGCTCAGACGTCATGGCAACTTTGTTAGGCTATAGGCATAGTAGCTCAACGCGACAACTTTACCTGTAAACACAAACCAGAGGAGTCGTCAATTCCAAATGCTACTAGTGTGCCTAAGCATGTGTTTTAGAGGTATTCAAAGCAGGAATTTTAAAGCAAATTTTGCAAATTACAAATTTTTAAGGTGTCGGACACAACCAAAAAAGGAATTTTTTTTCAACTACCCCAAATAAAATTAATGCAATAGTTAAGCCGATAACATGGAAGACACCTTTCCACTTGCAATGGTAGATTCAATTACATAATTTGGACCTTAAAAAATCATTGTTGGACTAAATGATGGCTCCTCACTAATCTTGAAGCACTCCTAGTTGTTGGCACTTCACAAGGTCAACGCGAGGAGCTCTAGAAGAAAGTTTGAGTGTTCTAATTGGGTGCCATCTTGCCCTCCATTATTATAGAATCAGTCAATCCCCAAAGACAATTATTGCAAATTTAGAATAGAATTTACCCCAACTCAGGTCAAAGCCTCCAAGCCTTCTTTGTCTTGAGTCAAATTGGACCTTCTAAAACTCGATCGTGAACTAGAGGGAAAAGGAAGTGCAGGCATAGACAAATTTGGCAGCAAAGCTTTAGCGAAACAAACCTTGGATGGTTCCCAAAGTAGAGGAAGCCTTCGAGACGAAAGGAGGAAAGAAAAGAGAGGTTGGCATATTTGTCGCCACCATGGTAGCAACAGCAATAACGACATCTTCAAAAATGTTAGGTATGGGAGAACACCAGGGATTCATCGTTGTCAATTGACAAAGCTGAGAAGGGTTCCCAGCCACCAGAAGCAATGAAGAATATATTTTTTCACTCAAGTTGATTCTATCGAGAGATAGAGGGGCAAGGGCGGACTTCACAGCGGCGACGACGTCATCGGCAAAGTCGTGCACCACACGAACAAATTCTATGAGCTGTCTCTCAGAGCTGACATTGAGTGTCTTGGTTTTCCATACCAACAAAAGGAGATCGATAGACCTTAGGGCTCTCAACTTCGACACCACATCTAAGGCCTGCGCAAATGTTTTGTCGCAAAAAAATACTGAGGATTTTTCCTCTGATCAAAATCTAGTACCTCGAAAGCCCCAATTGCCCTAGTTTGCTCTTTCATATCAACTTTTTTTTTACTAGTTTTTCTGGGGGTTGAGAATATTCTGCTCGACTTCTTGGGGCAACAACAACACCTAAGCAATCTTCTTGTTGAAGCCTTGCGAATTCTTGGGAATGATATCACTAATGGAGTCAGAGATCCAATCCTGGTTAGATGCCCAGAATATGGAACACATGGTGAAGCTCCTTGCTAGTCGTTATGATTCCCTCGAGTGCTTTGTTGTGTTGATGGCCCAAGTTTGGATCTTTAAAACCCGATGTTGTAATGTAGACTAAATTAAATTTTCTCCAAAAAAATGCAAAGATATCAGTAGTTGATGGCAGTCCAAGCTTCTGCTTTAATACAATCTCCCAACCCGGATTCACAAACTAGAATCAAAATCTAGTATAGTGAACTAGAACGAGGGAGCTGGCACTTCTTCTCTGATACTAGTGATGGGAAGAACTAAAACCATGTTTTTATTAATCATCTACCACATATTTAAATACATTCATGCAAGTTATAACCATAATCAAATATAACCAATTAGTTATAACCAATCTAACGTGAGGTGTAATAACACATTATTAGAACAATAATGTAATGACTTCCTAACAGATGACGCTCCCCTATATTTTATCCCCTTTACACTATAGCAATGGTCCTAGCACTCTCAATCTCCCTATTTGATTCCTCCCATTCATCAAGTTTGCATAAAACATCCACACCCAATCACTACCTTTGTATACTCCATCGTCTTCTTGCTAACACTCTTCGTCACATTTGGCACATTGGCCTATCTCCTCCCCTAGATCTCTTATGTACCTATCTATGTGTTAGGCCTAGCTAAGGGCATGTTAGAGAGTATTCGTTTATAAATCCAGTAGATCCATAATGTGGGCTCAGAGACTCTCCTCCATAGCCAATGATCCTGTACATGTCATGGTAGAACTAGGTTAATACATCCTCTACCCTTAGTCCTAAAATCTTGTATGTCCTTTATGGTCTGCACCAAAACAAGATTCATTGTGGTGGATTCTCTATCGTTGACCACATACAATGTCTCAATGGTAGACTTTCTCAAATAATTATATCATCTATCTTTTCCAAATGAGTAATATGGACACTTGTCCTCTTATCCCATCTCCTAGAACCACTTAGATTAGATGTTGCTCTAGCCTTCTCCATAACCTCGCTTTCTCACAATCACAAGAAAGTCTAGTATCCTATGTACATCCTCTAATATGATAGTCATCTCCAACTCATCAAAGGTCCCAATATCTAACAATGTCATCAATGAGATTAGATATGAGTCTCAACCAGACTATTAATGCATCTAATAAGTTTGGAAATTGGAAATGTTACACACTGCTATATCATATCATCATAGAAAGCATATTAAATCTTAAAGACCCACAAGGCGATAGGTTCTTGTCTAGCAATATTCATCAATAGCCATCAACGAAGGCTTCGACAAGGAAGGTTTTGATAATGTCAATGGAACTCTTGAAGTGAATTTTGCCCATGGGGAGAATGGTCCATGCAGATGTCACCAATCCATGGTCAAATGTTGTCATATTTTTGGTTCTCACTGAATTTAAAGTAATGGACATCAGTGTCTCTATTTTCTTTAACACAGGATTTTGTGTTTTCATCTGCACCTGCGGGGCTACATCTAATTTTTTATTCTGGTGAAAATTGAACTTTGAAACTGCTAGAAAACATCTAAAAACCCATAGAAAAAAAATCAAGCACCAGGGGAAAAGTGAGCTTTTTGTCCCAATCACCATAAATAAGGAAAGTGATGAAAATAGAAGGAAATCACTCTCCTTTCTCATGTCCATGCTTTAGTTCAGTGAATAGATGCCAAATTTCCATTTTTTCAATTCACTAAATATGGAAAAGAGAGCAGATTTTGAAAAGATATGCATCTGTACCACTCCAATAAAAGACAAGGCAAAACATTCTTTCATCTTTTGAAACTCACATGCAAAAAAGGACCTGAATGAGGGTTTCCAAGCAAGTCCAATTCATGGAATTTCAGCGTTTACCTTGTCCATCAAGCTAAATTTTCCCTATTCACTGATTTTTTTGAGAGAGGGGCAGCACAAGAAAGCAGGACATATTTTTGAAATGATGGAACAGCAGGACACACCTTCGAGACTACCGCAAGGACCACGACACATCTCCATGGAACAAACCTCAAATTTCTCTTCTAATTATTAGTTTTTAAGTTTAAAATCTTTCCAAGGTAAGTTTTTTAACATTGTATGATAATGTTTTTAGTGTGCAAGTATTCCCAATAAAAAAGAATACAATGGAAATATCAACTCAGAAAGAAAGAAGAAAAAGTACACAAGCAATCCATCCAGCAACGCATTCTCCAATTAGATACAATCATCACATCCAGAATAATCCAAAAGTAAGCACTTCCAGTACAATGTTGGCCAAGGTACATATAGCAATAGAGATAAGGGGTGTTAGAGGCTACAAGCCATACCCACTCCTTAATCTTTAGTACACAAACAGAAATGTACCCTAACTAACAAATATCACTAATCAAATGTACATCACAGCATTTATCTCTTCATTTGTTCTAGGTACATAGCATAACAAAACATCATAGCAGAACACATTATGAACCGTGAATCAAAGGATGACTTACAACATTAGGGAATTTCATGCTATTAATTTACAAACAAAATTAATACATGAATTTTCTTATTTGTTAATATATTTTGTGCATCTTTGGCTCCCTGCAATTTTTAAGATGAGTCATTATGATTTGTGGTTCTAGTATAAAAACCATAAAATCAAATTTTCATATTTTCATTTCTAAATGAAAGCCAAGTTCTCAAGGGAGAGAATTTGTTATGTACAAAACACTTTTGACCACATTATATATTATTTATGAGAGAATCCAGTTAAGGTAACATGAAAAGGTCATGTGAGCATTAAATAAACACCTTGGAATATGTAGGTGAGTGTTAATGCACACCAAGTCCAGTCTGAAGTCTTGGGAAAAAAAATTCTGCTTGAGTATTCACATGGTGGCTTTTCTATGGTATTTATTGCTCATATGTATATAGCTCTTTATTTTCAAATATTTTATCTGTGGGATAGCATTACAACCGAAAATTATTAAAAGAAAAGGTTAAATTATTTCAAACATTTGTTAGAGCACTAAAGACAACAAAATTCCCTTCCAATGACTAGGATGTTAATGGATTTCCTACTATCTCTAAACATCAAAGAGAATGTTTATCCGTACCTCTGTGCTTCTTTGATAAATGCCCACTTGTTGATATCACGCCACACTTCTTTAAGTACAACTACAGGATTGCCAAACACAAGCTTCCAAAGACCTTTTTCACGAACAAATAATAAAAAGTCTTTCAAATTGAAATTTGAAATTTTGTACCCTTCCTTTGACAGAGATAGTGCTGCATTTGGACCAATAAGGACCTGACCATGAACTCTTGGTGTCAGATGCACACCAACCATAGGAAAACTGCAATTGAAAAAACAGAATTTCAAAATGTTACTAGTTTGTATAGCAACAAAAAGTATTTAAATAAAATCATTTTATATTTCTACAAAAATAAAATAAGAATTTTCTTTTGTACTTCATTTCAAAACAACCATAAATGCAATGGTAAGTCTACACATAAGTCCAAAGTCCATAATAAAATGCACTCAGTTTGACACAAATGTGAATAGTAAATGAAGAAATTTAATTACCAGTAAGACTATTAACTTATTAAGCATTGATAATTGACTTATAAATCTTGAATGTTCATATGTGGGAATACATGTTTTTCTCCCATAGAACAAACAACATTCAGTGCATTGATGCTCGTATAAGCCATATTAATTATGCAAACCTAGTCAAAGAGAATACCTTGAACACAAAAACACCTATGGCACCACAAACAATTGGAACAAAGGAAAACATATTCCTAATGATCTTTAGCCAACTTATAATAGTTAAAGGCTATAGTTATACGACAACTCTCATTGTTTCCCTTCAAAAAGCAAACATAAAATTCACCATAAGCATATCTAATGCTGTGCATCATGTCTATCTTATTAGGATAGGCAACTAATTTAGCATTGAATTGATGTTGCAGATATGATTGATCTTTGAAACTTTAGGGAAACAATTAACAATTCAAATCTCTTGTTATAGGCATTGTCCCAGCAACATTTTACATCAGTATCTTAAAGAGCTTGTTTGACCTTCATACTTAAACTGGTATTACGCAGCTGGCATCCTAAACATCAGGTACACAATCAATTAACAAGACTCAGTTTACCATGAGCTTGTTCAACAGATCAAAAGCCAAACAGATGCACAATTGATCTCACAATGTTAAGAAAAAGTGAAAACATTCCCTTGCTCATTCGCACAAGAAGCTCTCATATGTCCAAGAGGCATGCTGTCTTGATTGGGGCCTAAACAATGACCTTTACTTTTTACACCTGACATCCTAAACATGACTTATTCATTACAAGTTATATGAATGAAATAAATATGCGAAATAATACTTTGGAGCTTAAGAATGCAAATCAAAGTGATAAATCATTCAATAACTTAAAAAAGAAAGTGAAACAAAAGGTGGCAGTCCTTAAAATATTGGTCCTATGGAAAAAATTGTAGTCATCAAAACTCATATATGGATTGAAACGCCATGTACCCATATAGACACAACCAAAGATTTCAATCGTTCATTACAAAGAAGAACCCCTATCAAAGACCGTAATCCAGGAGGCTCTAGCTCTTATTTCTTAAACATGTCTTAAATAAGCAAGGGTTCTATGAAACTTTTCTATAGGTAGCCAAAATTCTTGTTAAGTAAATACATACACAGATAATGGTATAATTACAGGGATATATTCAACCTCAAGAACAAAATATACAAACATAAGAGAAATCTGACACTGAAAGATTGAAATTTTATTCATTAAAACTATTTGCAATGGATCCGACTTAAACTATGCCAGAAACCAGTAGCAAAAATCAATGGGTGAAATACAAAACCATATCATTAGAGAACAAAATGCAATCAGCTCACGAGGCAATATGAGAGAGCACATGTTTGAAATGTGGAAACCATGGAGTTTCCAGACAAAATTATACAAAAAATCTCATGTCCATAAAATGCAAAGATATTACAATCCCAAAAGGTACAGAGGAAAAGCTAATTACAGAGTAGGAGCAACCAGAGCTGCCATTTAGGCCAAGATAGGAGCAACCATTGTTGTCCAAAAACCCCCTTTCATGAACAGGGCAGACAATGATGAAGCTGAGCATACAATCTCATGGCTGCACAAGACATCTCGCAAGTAGGGCAGCAAGGAAGGAGCTTGAATCCAGCAATGCTACTTTGTGTGTCAGGTGGTGAACTGTATTCACTGCCAACCAAAGGAGCTTGAATCCAGTATCCTGCACACCAATGCTATCACCAGCATAGGAGAGGAAAACTGGCAACGTGTGAAGGTAATATGCAGGAAGCTGATGTAACTGTTGTCACATTTTGCACGGGGTGCAATGTCTTCAATGTTGTAAAGTAACAGTGCTGCTCTTCTTTTCCCTCTTCCCCCATCTTTCTTCCTTCTTCTCTCCCTTTCCTTTTCTTTCCCGCATTCTCTTTCTTTCCCCCCTTTTTTCTCAAAGTCCCCCAGTTGATTTTTCAACTTTCCAGCAGGTTACCCAAAAAATTGGCTAAGTCTGGGTGCGAAGTTCGCACTTCGCCCAGCCGGCCACAAGTGATTTCTATGAGCCTGACTCAGCTGCGAGCAAATGTGGAGAGCTGGGCTGACAAAGTTTCGCCCTCCCACCATTTCGGAGCGGCGTACAAATCAAACCTCTTCAGATTTTTGTGCCCTCCTGTCCATCAATGCCCGGAACTGGTAGACTTAATTGTCAGACACTACAGACCAGCTTCCCGGCAAATTTGCAGCTCCAGCGGTAAACCCTTGTTCGCGCTGCGCAGGGAGACTGTGCAGCCAGCTTTCGCCCCAGGGCTGGAGTATGACTCCGGCACCATCTTCAGAAAGATAAATCTGGGCGAACAAGCGGGACGCTTCACGCACACCAAGCGAATGAGGGATTTCCTCAATTCAGAGTTGAACGCCCCGCTTCCAGCTGGACAGTGGCCGACTGGCCCCATGCCCTTGACGAAATTTCAGAGCAAGTATTTATACACCATCCTGGCATGGATTCTCGGCTGCGGTCTGACGAGTTGGTACATCCGTACCAGCTGGCGCTGGCAGAATGTCTCCTGTGTGGAGAATCTTACGAACCAGCGGCGCAGAGAAGTGGAAAGCGCCCCATCTCTTTCGACTGGGCAGACTGGCTGGCTTACGCCATTCATTCCGGCCTGTTGAAAATTCAAAAGAGGCAGTCTACCAATTTTCGTTTCAGTTCCGTTCTGGCCTGGATTTGTTTGTACCATCTGCACCCCCAAATGCCGATCCTGAACCTAAAGAAGGTTAACGAGAGGGGAGAACCACAGCCCGTCTATAACTGGACGGATGACTTATACCGGAAAGGGTCCTACTACAAGTTCAACTTCAACTTTCTGGGATTCGTCATGTCAGTCTTCACCGAAAGTGAAATCCCCCGTCCCCCGAAGGAAATGACGAGTGCTTTGATAAATCAGAAGCTCGGGGACGTTTTCAGACTGACGCAGGGGATTGTGGTCAGAATCTACGGATTCAAGGGCAAGCCTTATCTGCTGCCCTATTGGTGTACAGAGCATCTGTTCGGGATGGAGGTTGCCCGACAAATGGACTATGTTGAAGAGGAGTTCGGCCTAGGAAAAAAGAGAGGACAGATTTTTCAATACCCTCTTTCCTGGGCAAATGTTGAGATTTTTGAGGTAGGACAGCATGTCTACCTAGAGCAAGAGCTTTCCCGATTTGGCCTGGTTTTGTTGCCACAGCGCTGGAAGTATGACCCGTATGGAATAAGGGGAAAGTTTGCGCATCTCTGCCCCCGGGCGGATATAACCGAAGATAGGTGCGATGTGGTTCATGTGGATCTTGACTGGGAAATAGAATTGATGGAAGCTTCTCCTCCCTGGTAGGATTTTTATTGCGAGGAGGTGACATATGACCCCAAGCGAAACCCGGACCACCACTTCTCATCTCCAGGGTTCAAAAAATTTCTATCCAAGATAGCAGGCCTTAACTGGTCTAAAGAAAAGATTACCGAATGCTGGAAGATGAGATGTCGCACGCAGCACGATAAATCCACAAGGAGAAACCTGGCCGTAGATGACGACTTTTCGGTTCTCTATGACCAGCATCATGACAGCTGGCGGCCGTTCGCATATCAAGGTTACGTTCCCCGAGGCCCCTTTGAGGATTATAAAGGAGGGTCTCCCCTCAAACAGTTGTACACTTCGGCAACTGCCAGCGCAGGCCCAGCAAGTACCCAGGTCGATCCAATGCAGCCCGTGGCTCCCAAGGCGGCGCCTGAAAAGGCGAAAGAGTCAGTCAAGGCAGCGCCCGAGGCAATCCCTCAGGCAAGAAAAGCGCCAGCGCCGCCAGAAAGCAGACCGGTTGCGGCAGACCTTCTGCAAGTCAAACCCCGGTACAAGTTTACCGTGGGAGCATCAGCGCCTGCTGCACCTGTTTCGTCTCCTTCCCCTGATCCGACCGTTATTCCAGAAGAGAAGAAGCGGAGGAGAGTTGAGAAAATCAGGCGACCTAGCCTGATAGTGCAGCAACCAGTTGCAGAGCCGCAGCCGCGTCCTGCCGCCGCAGAGGCAGTTCCTCTGGGCAGTCCCAAGCCAGCCGCCGAGACCAGAAGCGAAGACATCCATCCGGCATCGGCTCAGGCGGAGCCCGCAGGTACGTTTGTTGCCCCTGTCTCTTTAGTCTCAACAAGTCCTACTCCCACTCCGTCTCCCGCTCAATCCGAGCAAGTCATGGCCGCATCCCCCTCCTCGTCTCCGCGTCCTTCTAGCGGCCCCCATTCTTTCGATCAGTTTGCTCAGAACCCTAACGTCTCTCTTTCTCTGAGCACAACTCCAAACCCTTCGCCTGAGGTTAGTGCTGAGGCTGTCCGTTCACCGTCACATCCACCTTCTCAGCCGCTTCAAACCCTTGCAGTATCAGCCACTCCCATCTCCATTTCCCGGTCGCCCCCACAAGCGGCCGATTCTTCCAAGGTCTGTCCGGTTCCTCCTGGTCCCATCCCCGCAGGAGAGACGTCTCAGCAAAACCCTAGGCTGGGGGAACCAGATTTCATGGACGACCTCCAGAACACAGACGACTTGCCCCTGGCAACAAGGGCTGTACAGTGTTCTGTTTCTTTCCTCCAGAACCTGAAGCGGAGGAGACATGAAGAGATAGCCGCCCCGGTAAAACGCGCCAAGTACGATTTTGAGAGGAGAGTGCTTACAACAGAGAAGATAATCCCAATAGTAAAGAAGCCTCTCCGGGAAATGACTAGGGCGGACTACGAGCTCCAGACAAAGGAGAAGAGCTTTGACGACATCAACAAGCAATATGAGATTCAGACAATCATGCGCAAAGCTGATAATCTCTTTGTCAAGAGTCTGGAGGAACAGGAAGAACTTTTCGCGTTGCAGGATAAAGTAAGGCAGCTTGAAGAGGACCTGTCTAGGTCTACTGAGCAGCTGGAAGCGGCACGGCAAGAAACAGATGAACTCAAAGCCCAGCTGGCCGCTTCTCAGCAACAAGCCGCAACCGAAAAGAAAGCAGCCTCGGAGCAGATTTCTCAGCTCCAGGAGTCTTTGAAGCAGGCGCAGTCGCAACTCGCAGAGAGGACATCTCAAGCGGCGGTCTTTTCAAAAACAAAGGTTAAAGAGATGAGGGCTGGTTTGCTGAGGGAATGCAAGCCCCATACCTACAAGGCGATGGCAGTCCTGGATTTCGCATCCAGGATTCAAGAAGTTTCTGCCCAGGGAAAGCCTGTGGTAGAGGAGGCCGAGCGCCAGGCGAAGCAATGGCTGGACCTGGCGGTAAATCTTCAGGAGCGCGAGCGCAACGGCCTCCAATTTTCTCCCGTGTCCTCATTGGCTGCAGAATGGGCAGGTGCAAGGGTGACTTTGCACAAATATTTCAAAAAAAGTTGAAGAGGTGAGAGTGGCCAGACGAATGCTAGACGCATTCACGCATGAAAGGGATATCTGTCTGGCCCCCTTTCACGCTCTTTCAGAACTAGGGTGCCCAAGTTTTTTTGAGAATGGCGAGCTCCTCACCCTAGATCGGGTAAAAAGAAATTGGCAGTCCTTTGAAGCAGATACAGCTGAAATTGATAGCTGGACTGAGCCAATTCAAGACAGTCAGGTCACTCAGATGGTGTCCAAATATTCCAAGATCCGCTCCTATTTCCAGGAGTTAGAAAAAAGGTACCTCACCATCGACCTGCACGCGGTCGCTGCTTTCCACGGAGCATTAGAAGATATAGCTGACCGCAAGCCATTCGAAGCAGAAGCCTGGCGCCCAGCCCAGGTGGCATACACTCGCATCTGCGAGGCAGAAGCCGGAGATGGAGAGCTTTCGGAAGGCATTTCTGAGGGGGCAACTGACAAAGATGAATCTGAAGAACAGTTGCCGCAAGGAGAACAGTTAGAGCAGCAAAAGGCAGGGGAGGCAAGTTCCTCTACACCCAAAGGATGAAGGCATGGATTCTTTGCGCCGAGGCGAGCTCGACACCCCGCGAGCCGCCAGAAATGTTGTCACATTTTGCATGGGGTGCAATGTCTTCAATGTTGTAAAGTAACAGTGCTGCTCTTCTTTTCCCTCTTCCCCCATCTTTCTTCCTTCTTCTCTCCCTTTCCTTTTCTTTCCCGCATTCTCTTTCTTTCCCCCCTTTTTTCTCAAAGTCCCCCAGTTGATTTTTCAACTTTCCAGCAGGTTACCCAAAAAATTGGCTAAGTCTGGGTGCGAAGTTCGCACTTCGCCCAGTCTGGGTGCGAAGTTCGCACTTCGCCCAGTTTTGGTGCGAAGTCTGACTTCGCCCCACTTTCTGGGCGCACCTTGCAACTGGCAGACTGGCAGGCTGACAAAGAAGAATGATAAGTGCCGGAGCAGGTCCGTACAGCGGCAGACACCAGTGTTCACCTGTGCGCAGTCCGACTTCTCAACAGAGTCGGAATGCGCCCTTGACGAGTGTACGTAGGGGAACAAACCCGGAATTTGACCAAGGCGTGAAGGCCTTCCCGACTACACCGTTTCTGCCCGCGCATCCCAAGGAGCTCCGATCCCAAGCGAAGATGGATAGACTGCCCTCTAAGGCAGACATGTGTCAAACAGCATCTTCCTTCATCCGACAAGTGTCCAGCTTCGGGATTCGAACCAAGACGTGCCGACAAAAAGGGATAAACATGGGCTGCACTGCCTGTGCCAGTAGCCTCATTCAAAGCTGATCTGAGGTTCCACCTGCTCCAGCTACCAGCGTACCTGCCGACTTGAAGATTCTACCCAGCACTCCGTCACGTAGCTGTCCAGCTCCCAGGATGACCATGCTGCGGGTACAGTCCGGTCCGACAAAAGGTCAGCATTTGCAGCTCTTTCGCCGCTTCTGTCAGCTTATGTTTGACTGGGACTCTGTGCCCATTAATGTAACGGGAGGGACTCGGGCTATAAAAGCCCAGCATGAATTCATTGTAAAGGGTGGAAGGGGAATGTTTGTTAGGGAACCACTGTGCCCATTGTAACCGTGCTTCTGCTTATAAATACAATCTGTATGCCTGGTTCTGTTCTGCCGCTTTTATTTCTTTATGCTTATGCTTTACGCGATTCTGTGTCATGGCTTGTTGATTCATTTCAGCATTTGATGATCAGGCGCCTTTAGCATTATTTCTGTACTTTTAATTTTCATATAATAGATGTGGTAGCAGTTCCATCAGTTATGTGTGACGTTGCTGGCCCGTATCTGGTGATTGATGCGATCCCCTGCTGTTAGTTCCTTGTAGGGAATGTTTGCTAGGGAGCCATTGAAGCTGTGCGGTTAAATTCTCTACCTAACACATATACCTGGCTCTAATATCTCTAGGTTTACTTTCTACCCCTGTCAGTGTACGTATCTGGTGATTGATGCATTGCCGTGCTGTTAGTTCCTTGTAGGGAATGTTTGCTAGGGGATCATTGAAGCTGTGCATACACTGCTTGTGTATCGGAAGTACGCGTAGGTTTTGCAGTTCTTTGTCATGCTTTGTGTTTGTATGCAGTAAGTAGCGGTGATTGGTGTGTTCCCGTACTGTTAGTTCCCCCCCACCAACCTCTGAATATATTTGTAATTTCTTTCTGTACATTTGTCTCTTTCTGTACATTTATTTCTTTCCTGTTCCCTTTAGCTTAAATCAGAAACCCCCCCCCCAAAAGGAGCCGGCCTTCTCCGGAGATTGGCTCGGAAGGCATCTCTTCCTTCCGGCCTTTCATGCTGGTGGGCGAATCTGGGCGCATTAACCCAAAATCCTTTCCTCATGGCAGATTCGTAACCAACAGTAACCAGAAGAGAACAGATGATATGAAGTGCCAATGCTAACAAGCCAGTGATTGCCACCAACCATGGCAGTTGGGCAGCCACCAAGGTTTATAGAGTACCAACAACTTCGAGGGTTCCAAGCTACAACAGTTTGCAGCTCAACCTTTAAAGATGCGATGGTGAAGGCTGTGGTTGCCATGGCATAAAGAGACAAGGACCCAACCTACAGAGCATTCTTCTGGCATCTTCGGCAGAGGCTGGCAGCATGCATTGACATCACACCATGATGTGCCTAACAGAAAGCCAAGCCACCATTCACAGGAATGACACCAGGATAATCGTGCTCCAACTCTGAGATACAAAGGACCCATGTCCTCAACACCACCATGACTGTGACCATCTAGATAGCCAGACATTCAGGCTATACTAAAAGCCAAGTTGGACAGTGGTATGATGCAACCAGCGTTGTACCACAGAACTGCAATAATGCACAAGCGAGCGAGGCCAAGCAAAGCAAACACATCACCCTCTGCCAAGGGCAAGAGAAAGGTGAAAGGCACAGGTGATAAACCCATATTTAGACTTGAAGATATTCCCCTTAGGATATCAATGCAGACTGATGAGAATTGCATCCTGACAACCAGCAACTGAAGATAGCGTACAGAATTGCATTTGTTCATTACATTCTGAAGGTCCCTACTTTTAACAGGGATGCGTTCAAGAAGTACCTACAGGATATGCAACATACCTATGATCCGCATTTGAGGACAAGTATGACTTTTGAGCAAATGAACTTCATGCATGTGTTTAGGTTCTCTGGAGTCACACAGGCTTGTTGGACGAGAGGGACTCTAGACAAAGGAAGCTGCAGGAATATATTGACCAATATTATGATATCAGCACCATGACCCCGACAAAATGGTTAGATTGTCATCACATGGAAGCCACAGACCAAGGATCAAATGACTGTGCACAGAGGAATACCAGTGCACAATGTGCCTTGTGATATCACAATTGTCAAGCAAGCAAAAGCATCAGATATCCTGACACGGATCATACCTTAGATGTAGGGAATTATAGATGGTGTCAAATATGACAAGGCCTCACATTTGTCAATGCAGGGACAAGTATTACTACAGCAAAGCACGATGAACTTCTCAATGTCTTTCTATGCCATCGCCTTGATGTTAGATAAGTAGTGCAGGAACAGCAAGTGCATGTACTAGAGTAGGGATACCCTATTGAAATCATTCCAAGGACACCCACAATGTCCCATTGGGTGGTCATCACGCCCACTCTATAGTGCTAAATGCAGGGCACAAGCAGAGGTAGCAGTCGAAGCAGGGTGGGTGGCTCGCACTGAAAGGTGAATAAACCATAAAGGCAGTCTTTTACAAGAAAACCTTCCCAAGACGACGAGGATAAGACTGATGAAGAGGATGGCAAGCCAAGCAGCAGCCCCTACAATGGCATCAGCACTCAATGGCCATCATTCCCACTTCACTTCCTCTATAGGTAGTTGAGCATCTTCTAACAGAGAGAAATGGTCAAGGAACAGAGAAAGATGATCAGGAAGGCAGCAAACACTAGGCCCATTATGTTGGATGAGACCCATACCATGGAGATTAATGTACTGGAAGAAATTGACGGAGAACTGAGACCACCTCCATAGCTGGCGAGAGTGAAGTATACAGGAGCATCCAGTCCATTGATTGTGACTACTAAGTTTGAGGAGTATGTGCAGCGAGCAGAGTTGTCTGTATCTGACAGACCAATCAGAGCACCTAGGCCAAAGCCAGAGTTGGATCCTCACCAAGAGGCCGACAATGAGCAGCATCCTTTGGAGAGGGATGCATGCAAAGGAAAGGTCCTTTTCTATAGAGGAAGATGGTCCATCACTGGGGAACCAAAATCAAACCACAGAGGAGGTTGATAGAGAGATAGCTTTGCCTCTATATAATGACAGATGGTAGACTTGCCTGCGCTAGCTAGTCAGAATGTGTTCAAAGGCATAGAAGAGACACATATAGCTAGCGTCTTTCCTCGGCTTAGGGAACTGATTTGTAGTGCACAAGACAAGTTTTTGATAAGTCCTATCACAGAGAGGCATTTGTGGGCAATAAGACTCATATATGAGATCAAGAAGTTGTATAACTGGTCCAGACAAGAAGAGAAGTAAAAGCAGATTAAGGATCCCACCAATCTTCATGCTTGGAAGTGAGAGACGAATAGACTACTACAGCAGACCAAGATGCCACTAGCTACAATGGTTCTTGACCGTAAGCTGCCTGTAATATATGTTATACCAGATCAATCTAGCAATTGTCAACCACCGCCTATGGTAAGGAAGTATGCCATAATGGAGCAGCTTCATGTGCAATTCTGGCAATTAAATCATATCTCCGGTTACATCCATCTTTTCACAGTTAGCGCCCAGAAATGACAAGATTTTTCCAAACATATGCGTCAACTAACAGACTTTGACAGACAGCGTGCTCAGCATCTGAGCACTTCCATCTTCTAAAGTAGCAGGTTAAAACAATGACAATTTAGCACAGAGAAGAGCTAAAGATTGTGTATCACCAGCACTAGGTGCAGCTACGGAGAGAGACATTTCATTGCTGATTTGAGGTCCAGGCTGAGCATGACCTAGGAACATTTGACTATGACGATCCAGGATGATGCAGAAGAAGTATAACGATTACATGCTTTACTTGCATAGTATTCACAGTCACCTGCTCCTGCTCCTGCTTCACAGCCTACCCACACAGGAGTTCCGGCAAAGCAGTTGACAAGTAGAAGGATTTAGAGGAAGGGGCAGATGTAGGCGGAAAATATGACATGGCACTAGCCTAGGTGCCACCACAGTGAGTTGTCCTTGAGCATTTGTTTTTGTATATGTGTGTAGTCGTTTTGTGTACATGACACAGGCTTGTTACATGTATGTGCATGACACACCTTGTATTGTAACAATGTACGTTGTATGGGGGATAAATTAAAATTTTATATATACAGTTACCGAATGGGGTGCACAGAGGTTAGGTGGTTGCAACTGCTTCTCCCTCATTCTTTTCACCCTCAAGCCAGTCTCGAGAATTCATGCATAGAGGGGTAAGTGTTCATTTTAGTGTATGTTTGTGTAATGTGTTATGCTGTCCAGAGGTAGATGATATGAAGTTGCTGTCATATGAGACTGGTTCAAGATATACTATTTCGAGAAAGTCATGAAATGACCTTGTTGTTCCAATATAATATTGTTGTTGTATATTTATTTTACTCTACATTATTTTCTTGTTGTCTTCTGCTCTTTCATTTGAAATACATACATCTGTACTACAATCTGCTTACTCCAAGATGCTTCTGATCTCTTTCTTGAGCACACATCACCTTTACAGTTGATGAGGTTCCATTTTATATAGAAATTCATTGATCACCTGAAATGACCTTGACTTCAACAATATCATATTTCTGTGCATAGCCATCACTTTGGGGAACAATCCTGTCAATGAGAAATTCCCCATGTGCTCATACCACAAAACACTCAGGCATTCATTGATCAGCTGAAATGACCTTGACTTCAACAACATCATATTTCTTTGCATAGCCATCACTTTGGGGAACAATCCTGTCAACAAAAAAGTTCCCTATGTGCTTGTACCACAAAACACTCAGGTATCCAAAAAATCATGATGAACAACTTTTGCAAGCTTTCTTGATTATATCCTTGATAGTTAATCAACTATGATATGGCTTTTGTTAGTTCTGACTATTATCCTTACACAAACCTCTGCAACATCAACCATATGCACTCTCGAGTCTCAACCATAAATCACGTGCTTCTTGATGAGATATAACAAGGCTGCATGGTCCACATAAAACTTAATGGTATTGGCCTGTAGATAACACTTGAACTTCAGAATGCTTCCCATTTTGTCCTATAAATTTTCTCTTGATACCTGAATGCCTGAAAAAAATCTTGGAATTTAGCTACAGTATCATTTTCATACAAAATGGTGTAGTTATCAATGACTTCAGTCTGAATTTTGTCATGGATTTTGCTAATCTATTGTCCCCACTGCTCAATTTCCTAAACTATGTTTCTAAACTGGTTAACATTCTAGTCCTCAAGTCTTGCTTCGGTATGACATACTCTATACACAAATTTATACATTTTGGAGCCTTGCACTTCAATTTGTTCTCCCCACCATTCTTTCTTGAGATCCTATAATCTATCATCTTTATCCACATTATTTCAAACTTAAACAAACACATACACACAAGGCAAGAAATGATTGGTCTTCAACATTACAAGTATTGGATTGTGATCATTTTGAGGAATTCTAATTCCAACTACCATTTGTCTTGACGCAAGTGAGGAGATGCAAGGAAGTAATCGTTTTGCATTGTTCCCAAAGCCAACCCTGTTGTTTGTCTAAGTGAATTATCCAAATTTTGAATGATATCCAATGGAGCCCTTGTCAACTGAATTGTTCCCAATTCAACTCGCATTGAATTTCCCTAGCGTGTTGTATTCTTATGCATTTGAATTTTAAAAATTTAATATCTTTTGAAATACTTTAGTTACTTGTTGGTTACGAATCTGCCATGAGGAAAGGATTTTGGGTTAATGCGCCCAGATTCGCCCACCAGCATGAAAGGCCGGAAGGAAGAGATGCCTTCCATGCCAATCTCCAGAGAAGGCCGGCTCCTTTTGGGGGGTTTTTATGTTCAAGCTAAGAGTGCAGGAAAGAGATAAATGAACAGAAAGAATATACAAATATACTTGGAGTTGGTGGGGGGGGAACTAACAGTACGGTAACCAACAATCACCAATACTTACTGCATTATAAATACAAAGCATGACTGAGAACTGCAAAATCTATGTGTACTTCCGATACCTAAGCAGTGTACGCACAGCTACAATGGTCCCCTAGCAAACATTCTCCCTACAAGGAGAACTAACAGCACGGCAATGCATCAATCACCACTACGGACACTAACATAAGTAGAAAGCAACCTAGAGATATCAGAGCCAGGTATATGTGTCATGCAGAGATTTTAACCGCACAGCTACAATGGTCCCCTAGCAAACATTCTCCCTACAAGGAGAACTAACAGCACGGCAACGCATCAATCACCACTACGGACAGCAACGTAACACACAACTGATGGAGCTGCTACCACATCTATTATATGAAATTTAAAAGTACACAAACAATGCTAAAGGCGCCTGATCACCAAATGCTGAAACGAATCAACGAGCCGTGACACAGGGAAGCGTAAAGCATAAGCATAAAGAAATAAAAGCAGCAGAACAGAACCAGGCATACAAGTTATATTTATAAGCAGAAGCACGGTTACATTAGTTCCCTAACAGACATTCCCCTTCCACCCTTTACAATGAATTCATGGTGGGTTTTTATAGCCCGAGTCCCTCCCGTTACATTAATGGGCACAAAGTCCCAGCCAAACATAAGCTGACAAAAGCGGCGAAGGAGCTGCAAATGCTGACCTTTTGTCGGACTGGACTGTACCCGCAGCATGGTCTTCCTAGAAGCTGGGCAGCTACGTGGCGATGTGTTGGGCAGAACTTCTCCTTGGCAGGAATGCGGGTAGCTGGAGCAGGTAGAACCTCCAATCGGCTTTAAATGAGGTCACTGGCACAGGTAATGCAGCCCATGCTCGTCCTTTTGCTCGGCACGTCTTGGCTCAAATCCCGAAGCTGGACACTTGTCAGATGATGGATGATGTTGTTTGACACGTGTCTGCCTTGAAAGGCAGTTTGCCCAACTTCGCTTGGGATCAGAGCGTCTCGGGTTGCGCGGGTAGAAAACAGCGCAGTCGGGAAGGCCTTCATGCCTTAGGTGTATTTCTGAGTTTGTTTCCCTACTGCGCACCTGTCAAGGGCGCACTCCGGCTTCGCTGCGAAGTCGGACTGCGCACAGGTGAGAACTGGTATCTGCCGCCGTACGGACTTTGCCCCAAGCACTTTATCATTCTTCTGTCATCCTGCCAGCCTGCCAGTTACAAGGTGCGCCCAGAAGAGGGGCAAAGTACGCACTTCGCACCAAAACTGGGCGAAGTGCGAACTTCGCACCAACACTGGGCGAAGTACGAACTTCGCACCAAAACTGGGCGAAGTACGCACTTCGCACCAACACTTAGCCATTTTTCAGGTAACTTGCTGGAAAGTTTAAAATTCAACTGAGGGGCTCCAAGAAAGGGGGGAAGAAAGAGAATATGGGAAAGAAAAGGAAAGGGAGAGAAGAGGGAAGGAAAATAGAGGAAGAGGGAAAAAGAAGAGCAGCACTGTTACAAAATTGAAAACATTGCACCCTGTGCAAAATGTGACAACAGTTACCTCCAAGTTATTTTGTACTTTTGGATTCTCTAAAGTGCTAATTTTTTACTCCCTTCAAGCTATTGCAACCAAGTGCACCACTTGAGTTCTATTGACCTGCTCTGGCCATCGGTGGACATTAATAAAAAAAAATCTTGTTTTCCTTATTTTTGTGCTATCCAAGATATGGTTGATGTACCCACACAAAATGCACAATGCATAGGGGAGGCATTGCAAAGAAAGCATTTAATTTGTGAGGCAGCCTGTTCGCAATTGGATTTGAAGAAGCATAACATTAATCAAGTAAAATGTAGGGAATCCAAGTATAGATCCAAGACCCAAGCAAAGCCACATGAGTATGTGCTACCCCTCTTGGATTCTACAAGGTGATAATGCTTCAAAATCTCCTTCTACTCCATTACTACATAGTTAAAGATAAATACCGTTTCTCTTCCAAGTTAGCAATAGGGTCAAAAAAAGGAAAATTGTCAATTTTGGTCCTTGTTTCCTCCTTGAATGGTGACTCCTTATTTTCACATGTCGTCGAGACATGAGAAGATGGCCCCTCATCTCTATTCTTCCACAATTGCCTTAATTCCTTTCATCATTTGAAAGAATGATTAGTTGCAAGCCAACAGTGTCAGTCAATAGGCAAGGTTCATGATCCCTTTTCATTCTTCTTCCTTGTAACTCAAGTCAACCGAATTGAGTTAGAGTATGGCACCTCTGATAAAAGTCTCATACGTAAAGTAATGAACTCAACAAATAATTAAAACCGTTGTTTATCACTAGACAATTACGACCATTATTGCCTCTTCTAAATATGCTTGTGTTGTGAATCATCGATCATGTTTTACGACTTTGAACTATGTCAAACATTTTGCCTTGTCTAAGATTGATATTTCCCCTCAAATCATGCCAAGCCAACAAATTTAAATTTCTTCCAAAATTTTAACGGCCATACAATGCTAAAGGTTTTGACAATCTTCATCTGCCCAAATCTATTTACCACTGTAACCTCCAGAATAAAGCATGGTTCCTATCATCCATTTGACCATCTATGCATTGCATCACAAAGCTCTCCTATGCTAGCTATGTACAGCTCTAGCAATTTGGTCATACATGCATTCAATTGCTTGCTCTCGCATTGCAGTTGCTCTGCACATGTATTTTGTCATCTCAACCAATAGCTACCAACACATTGAGTTCATTTTTCATCACTTCCTTTAATGTGGAATTCACCCATTGCCCATCACAAGTCTCACACTTCTAACGATGCATTTCCAATCCCTATTGCATTGGTACCATGGATGCCTTCAACCTCCCCCATGATGTGGTTTGTTTTGTCAGAGACACACAAGTGGGTGTTCCTAATGATTGTCAATGTACAGAAACCTCACATGTATATGCAACCTCATCTAGCTAGGATATTATGATTCCAATTTTGCTTGCTCAATCACAGGTCCAAGTTATGGTGATATGCCACCTTCTCCCATCAAAATTGTTTGATTGAAGAATCGCGACAACTATTCTCCATCACACTTCCAATTGTTACTAGTATTGACTATACTTAGTTCCGCATCTTTGGAGTCACTAGACTCCCCAACCTCTCTAAAGGCCCTCAAAGAATCCTAAGGACTAACTAAACGCATCAAGCTATCCATCCAAACTTGAATTGTTTGGATCATAGTCAATAAAGTTTGTTTGCACGCATACTTTAGAGGGTTTAAACTTTGATCCATTTATTATGTTGAAATAAGGCATCCCATCCAATCCCTTTAGGAAGACAAACCCATTTGCCATGACCTCATCAACTAGGAAGAGGCCAAGCCATAGGGCCTTCAGTTATCCTGGCTTAATCTCTCCCTTCCTATTGAAACATAGTATGAGGTCCCCTTGTTTTACCATCATCCATCAAACTTGTTTATAATACCAAAATTTGTCATTACTATGCTATCTCTATGGCCCACTACGCCCTTACCCACTTCTCAAGCAACTTGCTTAATGTAAACAACCTCTCCTCTTCTCCTAATCACCAATTCGATTTTGTACCACCACTTGCAAACTTGGAATCAAGAATTCCACTAATATGGTAGCCTCCTTCGCATAAATGAGTTGAAATGGGGTTTGGTTTGTCGGTGGCTTATACGAACTCCTCTACACCCATAGAATTGCTTGCATCTCTTCCCATTCAGCACCTTCAACCTACAAGTTTTGTAAAGAATGGAGACCATAAATTTCTTTGTTGCCTCTACCTTCCCATTTGCTTGAGGGTAATATGGGCTAGATAGTGAGTGAAGGATTCGAAACTCCAATATCAACCTTTAGACTATCTTGTTGATGAAATGTCCTCCATAGTCACTTGGATTCTATAGTGGAACACCAAACCTTGTGATGATTTGTTCATACACGAATCTAACCATGCTCTTTGTAGAGTTGTGTGATGCTCTTGCCTCGACCCACTATGTCAAATACTTCATGGTGACAATGATGTACCTACACTTTTGTCTCTTCCTAGTCTTCATGGGTCCAACAAATTCTAGCCCACACCTCTCAAATAATTCTTATGGTTGTGACAATGCAAGGGCGTGATGTCACAACACAGTAGTTTCCCCATCCTCTAACATATGTCGCATGAAGTTACAAACACCTTTGCATCACGAAACAAGGTCAACCACCACAATCTGGCAAGTAGGACCTTCCTTGCCATTGCATCCAACCCCATGGGCCCTCCTATTAGTCCTTGATGTGCCTCTTGCAATGTGCTTTGCACCTCATCCTCCATCACACATTTGTGTAATATCATGTTTGTAATGTCCCCATCTTCGGTCACTTTAGCATTATAGTTGGCCCTAGCTCTCTCGGAGTCCGTCAGACGTGTCAGAGGGGATTTTTGATAATGGCAATGAGCTCAGGTGGTCTAGAGGACCCCGATGACACTTTTCGAGGTTGTACCCAGCTTCTGGTTTGTTCTCCAAGATTCTTGGAGAGAGCGTATATTTATAGTAAGTCACCCAGTCAGGTCCGATCATCATTATTCATCATCGGTATCACTCCTGTGCAGTCGAATTTCGATTTCGATGCTTTCCGACCGTTTCCGTAATTTGGGTGTTAATACGAGCTATATTTAATTATTTTCTTCTAAGGTTGCCATTTTAATTAAATAATTTAATGGGCGCCTAAGTGTTATAGCTCGTTGGAAAGGGAATTAAAAGTTTTAAATCATAGATGCTTTATTGTGGAGCCCTGCACATCATATATCAATATTTTTAATTAAAAGGGGTCTTTTGGAGCAAAAAGGAGTTTTTAATTATAAAGTGACTCTATGTTTTATCCCACATTGAGCCCACAGGAGAAGATTTCTCAATGAGAAGTCTATTTATATGATTGCTTGCTCTCATATTGAACATTCTGGACATTTGATAATTTGGTTTTCTCTGAGGAGAATTTGGAGCTCTGGTTGCAGAACTTCAGAAGGTTGTTGGGGACGAAAACCTCCTTCAGTAACAATATCTTCGGGTGTGGAAGATCACCCCTGGGTGTTTATCTGCCAGCTTCATTTCAGGAGTTGGGATTGTGCATACAGAGAGATTTTGCAGAGGTAATTTCAGTATTGTTTTGCATTTATATTTCAAGGGTTTCCAGTAGGCTGTACCTTTCTGTGTATGCTGGAAATGTTAAATGCAGAGATTCATCTAGGGTTTGATGATATTCGTCTGGGCGCCATTATAGAAGGTGATTTGCTTGTGAAGTAAGCTGGAGATAATTTCCACAAGGAGCCGTATAACTGCTGATAGCTCCGTACAGATAAAGGGCAATTTTGGAACCATTAAATGGTTCATAACTCAAGAAAATAAAGGAATCTCCATCTGGGTATAAATCTAAACGGTCTCTGCAAGTTGGGCGACCATTTTAAGCCCATTACTTTGGACCTTGGGAAGCAGAATTAATTTATTTATTGTGTCGTTCAGTTCTGGTCACATACACAGCTGTACACCCGTTTCTTTCATTGCTGATAAGTGTTATAGAAACTGTTTCTGGGTGTTTTTGCAAAGCATTCTACATTGCCGGAGCAGGTCACGTGAAGATCAGAGCCTCAGCCTTTCCTTGAACGGTGTTAGGTCTTCTTCAAGACAAATTAGTTGAATTCATAAGTGTAGAAGACCTTGGGGGACTATATGATTCCATGTTTTGGAGAGTGGTTGTTCATCACAGTCAGTTGCAGACCTGATTTCTAATGTAAGTTGCTACAGTTCAGTAAATATTCTTATGTATTTCAGCTACTGATAATTTACTCCATTGCTCCAAGGCATTTAAGATTGGGTTATCATTAGTTTCCAATGAATGAATGATGCTATGATTTCTGCACTCTTAAAGTAGACTGTTTAGGCGAGGTTTCAGACCATATACACTTGCAATCAGTTATGTCAGTGTTTGGGGTAATCTGATTACATGATTAGCAACAAGTTCATTGTGTCCGGGGCATGTCATGTAAATGTTATGAAAGGTATATAATACTCATATCAGACTCCTGGCAGCAATATATAGTAAGTGACGAGTGTATTGTGATTTTCTCAATGCAAATCATTAGCAATTTCGTGCAATCAGTATTGTAGCAGTTAGTGTTCACATTGGCTCTATTCCTTGTTGTTCTTTATTTGCAAATTATTCTCTCTGCCATATCGGAAAAAAAATAAGTGCAACTTGGGTAGGACATTACAATGTTAGGCCCCATCTTGTACAAGACTCCTTTGATCAATTCTCCATCGCACTAACATGGCCTTAACATCAACACAATTCTCCATCACCTTGCTACCAATAGCTTCCTTGGTAGGTTTATGTGCTCATCTGAAGGTGGTAACACTATGATGTGAAACAAATGAGTGTTCTGAAATCTTGTCCAACACTCCTAACTCCGCAGGCTCTCCTAAATGGATCTCAGACAGCTAGTTAGCAATCACATGCTTATTTTTAGGTTGCACCACTAGCTCGAACATAAAATCCTGCAATGCGATAAGCCACTTGCAAACATGTTTTGAATGGTCGACTTGTTGCTCAAGCACAAAGTGCCTAATAAAAAAAGAATTTGAATGGGTTTACAAGTAGGTAATGATGAAACTTTTGTACCATCTAAACCATTCCCTAGCCTTCATGCTCTGCCACACTATAATTATCCTTTACATGCAATAGAAATTGACTTGCAAAATAGAGGGGTTGATCTTGATCCAAAATATGCTTCCCCTTCTATGCCAATTCTTAGCCAATTGTAAAATTGGATGCATCAACGTGAATGTGAAATTCTTTGTCCCAATCTCAGAATACCAAAACGGGAGCATTAATCAATTTGGCCTTTAGTTGTTTAAAGGGTTGACGTGTCCCTTTATCCACCTAAATGAAACACCCCTTTTTGTAAGTGCATCAATGGCATGGGCCAACTATGCAAAATTCTTAATGAAGTGGTAGTAGTATCCCACATGCCCAAGAAGGACTTTAGCGAACCGGCATCATATGGCTCCTCCATCCTATCAATGATGTATATCTTATCTAGATCTGTCTTTAGTCTAGTCTGAAAAATGATGTGTTATTTTGTAGGGCACAAGTAACTTGCACTTCTTGGGATTCAATGATAGATGAGCATTCATACACAATAGTATGCACTCCTTCAATGCCTTTAAATGTTTTTTCTTCCATTCATACAATGACTAATCATCAAGGAAGACCTTGAACTTCCCAAATGATATTTGTTCAAAGATGTATAGGTTAACGTGTTGGAATGTAGCAAACACATTGTAAAACCTGAACGACATTCAATTGTACGTGTAGATTCCTTTCTCAACAATGAAAGTGGTCTTTAATTTGTCTTTTTTGGCCAAACAAATCTAGTTATAGCTAGAAAATCCATTCAAAAAGGTATACATTACATGTTTGGCTACTTCATCCAATATTGACTGAATGAAAGGGATTAGAAAGGAATCCTTAATAGTGACTGCATTCAAACTCATGAAAGCGATCTATATTTCAATATGTACTCTCTTTTTTCAAGATGATGATGATTGGTGATACCCAATCACTTTAGTCACTTTAAAAATAATCCCTACATTTAGCATTGTAGCATGGTGGTTGTATTCCTCACTTGGAGGAACAATTAGGAATGGCAGTAAAACTGCCCAAGCAATCTCATAGACTACAGCCCAGAGGGCCTACATCACCTCATCTCTAACGACCCTACACAACACCACAATCAAACGTCCCAATCTGAGGTCCATACGACCTAGCACAACAGTTAGACAGCCCAGGATTGCATGGGACGGCCTAGCACTAGCCCAAACAGCCTGTACAGACAAAGTACAACAACCAAAATATAAACAGAAATGATTTGGAAATTATATCTACAACACTAACAATGGATATAAATACATGCAAGCAATATACGCAAAACAAAATATTAACAAAATATTGCATTACATATGAGCCTGTATGGATGCACTGCATACGGCTTCTCCCATCAACATACCCCTCTGTAGCATGTACAAAGTACAACCAATGCATTATCTGTCCTGAGCATGTAAAATGTCTACCCTTTGTATATCCAATGTACTATGTACAATATCTCCTACACAAGTGTGTACCCACTCAAATGAATGAGGAGGTCTATTTAAACTTGAGGGAAGGTAGTTATTGGCAACTACCAACCCCAACACCTCACCTCTCTCATTACATTTGTCTTGCATTTCATTTCATTTCATCTCCTAACTACAAGACAAACTACATGACAACTAACCTTTCATGACTTATCCATACATGACTATCACTTAACTCATCATTACAACGTTATCAACTATATCCGACTATATCAAAACTTTGCTAAAGCTATGTCATGCATGTGTTTGACTTCCTACACACTCATTTTATTCTTTTGCTGAGGTGGCAAGTCAGAATTAGCGTCTACATCTACCCTCCCCTCTAGATTGGTTGATGTCCTCATCAACGACTGTTGCTACCCTTGGGGACTCTGATTTTTTTGAGGATGAGCAATGGACCAGGCACTCCTCCCAGAACCTAAATCTGCAGCTTAAAGACTTCAATTTCTCCTTTTAGTCTCTTCACATAGGCCTAGTAACAAGCCCACTGGAAGCCATTGTGATGCGACTTCTGCTTGACTTCAACCAGCCAAGCGTCTAATTTAGCCTCCCTCTTTGCTGCTTCGGTTTCCTTCCTTGCAACAACTGCCAGTTGTTCATCACGTTCAATAATCAGTTGATCCCAATGAGCAATCTCCTGCATCTTTGCTTCCAGAGTTTGCTTCCTCACCACACATTCTAACTTCAATTGTTCTATCAACTGGATCCTATTGTTCTCTTTCCTCGACACTACTAGTTCCGCTTTGGCATCCTGCTACACTTGCCGAAGTTGTCCTTCCACCATCTGCAATTGGTTAGCCTGCTCTTCTTCTTTCAGCTTCAGGCTAGAAACCATCTACTGAAAAATCTCTAGCCCTGCTGCTAAAAACTGAATCAAATATCCTAAGAAATTCATTCACAAATTTAAGTGCCAGCTTCATATTCTTGACACTTAGAAATTCAAAATAAGGTGCCATGTTTCCTTCATTAACATATATTGGCAATGGGTGTCAATATTAAACCAAAGTTCCTTCTGGAAGATTCCTAACCTCAAGCATTGAATGGATACTACTATAGCCAACTCCTAGCTCCCATGGCTGCATTTGATCAATCTCTACAAATTTCTTCATACACTCATCATCCTGAGCGCAATTCACCAGCTTGCTCAACTCCAATTCCATCCTCAGTTGCCACAATCGCCATTCCCCAACACAACTTACTCGAAACTTGCTCTAGACTCTATCAAACAATCCACTCACCTTTTCAAAAAGTATATCAACCTACTCAATAATTGTTTCACCATGAACTGGTGGTCTTCTCAAATTTTGCACTTCTATTGAAATGCTCACTTGTTCCTCCATCTTCCAGCTCCATGTCCGTATCATCATCGGTGGTTGTCTCCTCAACATTCTCTCCACCTTGGCCTATTAGGTTTATCTTCTGTTTAGCTACCTTGCCCTTCTAAACCTTTGGCACACTTCTTCTTTCTGCATCAACATTTTTTCCAACCGTGTCCACTGTCTCCTTGCCTTGATCAGGTTCTTCTTTAGGCGGTTGACTACTCTAACCCTTCTACCACAACCGATATTCTAATGCAGGTGTATCCCCTTTTCTCTTTTCTCTGTCGGCATAAATGATGTTAGTGTAGCATGAGTGGTGGTATTCCTAGTAATGAGATGGTGACAAATTCAGGAACTGAACAGTACTACAGTCATGAGACTTTGAACACCATCATACGACATTCCTTGAGACTGTACAGTCTCAACAGTACAACAATTGTATGACACAATCTCTCATACAATCCAATTCCCTTGTACGGTCATACAATCCAACTTATCGTACGACACAGTACGAGACACTTCTAGAAATCCTCGATCCTAGCTTACGGTAGTGATTTATACGGTAGTCGCACAAACAAAATCAAAATGCAGTAGTTAATCCCAAGTGGCAACAATCCTATATTGCCCTCGTACAATCCAGTTATTGTACAACCTACTGGTCATATGGCCTGCAACAGCTATAACCTCCACAATCCGTCTGTCTTCTTCGCAACGTGCAATTGTTAACAACCCTATGGCAATGCAAACAACAACACTCCTATATCCAAACCATGGATTGAACACCTTGCAATACTAATGAAATACTGCATGCAACATTCTCACAATCACATCCATAAATAATAACACAAGCTGCAAATGCGTACAATGGTTGCATTATATTATGGTTCAATGGCTACTATAACAAGCAGTAAAATAAAAATACAGTGATATCACCATGCAATCCATATGCAATATGCATTCATGGCATTGTCCTCCATACACCTTAGCAATCGGCTCTCTCCATACATGGTAGATTATACAGGAATGATGAAAAATGAAGGAGGAGGACCTATTTAATGCCTGCTCAATCTATTCCAAGCGGATCCCAGGACTGCCACCCCGAATCCAACATTTACATAAATTTGTCAATTTTCCTCGAGTCTAAAGTACCTTTTTATTAATATTTCATTTCATGTACATTTCAGTCTAATTTCACTTTAATTTCATTTAACATCATTTTATGTACATTTCATCCAAATTTCACTTTATCAAAATTGCAAACAAAATGAACCCGGTGTTGTAGGTGAGTTGGAGAGGAGAGGGCAATCCTCCAAGGGAGGTCCCACGTTCAAATCTCCACCCTACCAAAAAATTTGAATTGGGTACCCAAAATCCAATTGATAATGTTGGTGCCGGCAGGGCCGGGCGCGACTCCCGGGTGACTTTGACGGTGTAGAACCCCCTGGTCGTGGTCTCTCAGACCAAGGTGGCCTCGCAAGGGGTTTTCGCTTTTAAAAAAAAAAAAATTGCAAACAAAACTTTGTACAACTTTCATTTCTTCTTTTCTTGAGAAGTAGTTTTGCCACCTACATTTGTCCTCCTCTTTAAACTAGTCGACGCCCTCGTTGACGCTTGTTGTTGTTGCTCTTCTACACAGAACTGTTTCTACTAAGAATCAACAACAAGTGCTCCACCCATCTCGGTTATCTGGAGTCATAGGGCTTCCCGTTCATCCCTTAGTCTCTCCACATACTTATTGAAATGAAGGAACCGAAGCCCATAGAGGTTTGCCTTCTCCTTTTTGGCTAATTGCACTATCAACTACTTGTCTCCTTTGCTTCTCAGTAGCACCCTTTTGTATTCTTTGCTTCAACTCAGCCTGAGTTCTGGCTGCAATAGCCAAATGTTCATTGCTTTCAACAATGAGTTGATCCTTATGCTCTAACTCCTTTTAACAAGCTTCATGCATTTGTGATCTTACTGCCATTTCTTCTTTATAATTTACAATTATCTCATTGAATCTCTCCATGTCCCTTTCTAGATTTTCAACTTCAGTTTCTCTTGGCACCACTATTTCTTTTAATAGCCCTTGGGCTACCTCTGAGAGCTCAAACTACTCTATACTTTGCATGGTTCGTGACACACAAAAATCCACTTGTTGTGCCCATTCAGTAACTCCTAGCAAATGCTCCTCCACATTACTTGTCACTGCTAGTTCTTCTTGAACCTCTTCAGCTGGTTGTGCCCTCACTTCTTCCTGTTGTTGCACAGTCTCTTCTAAGGGCTATCCTTCTTGCGACATCAACCTTTCTTGCTCATGCTGTCTCCTTGTTCGAGAAGACTTATTCGTGGTCCTTCTCCCTCCCTTCTTTCTTCTTGTTGTTGCTCCTGAAGCAATTACTCTCTTTGTTCAACCTCAATGACTTCCTCAATTTACTACAACTCAACTTCTAATCTCCTCTGGCTATTTCGTCAAGGTGCTATTTCTTCCTTTGAAGCATCATTGTCCTCCAAAGGGACAAAATTCGTTCTTTTCAGGATTTTCTTAGTCCTTACTTTCGCTAGAGTGGACTTTGCTACCGGCATCGCATTAACCCACCTCAATATCGTGGGTTGATCGTCTAACAAAGTCCTTGGAGCAGTCAGTCTAGGAGATTCCATTTTGGCATAACACACTGAATTCAGCATAATTTCAATGCCATGAAATGCCATCAAAAAATTCTTGGTCTGCCACCTCAAGAAATTCCTAATAAGATAGGACAAGTACGATGCCCACTCGTACTATACTGATGCAATGCCCTGCACATATTGGGCTAACCAGGCTAGCATTTCAGACGACCTAGCTTCTCCTGACAGTTTGGACATGACAATGTTCATGACACAACGTAATTCATCATTCTTCAATTGACTTTGTTTAATCCCGTGACTTCCATGACCAAAAGTCTTGCTAACTTCTTCAAGTTTAATAGTTGTTATATCATGAATTGTCCTGTTCCATTCTTTTGCATCCAAGGTCTCCTTTCTTACTGCAATTCCATGTTTTGGCAACCCAAATATCCGCCAAAAATTATTTGCTAAAAACATCACCCTAATGTCTCGATTCCCAATCTTCACAATGCTTATATTCTCATCTACATCATAAGTCTCAAGCATCTACAGCAAATAATCCTTAAAGAAGCCCTTGTTGAATACTGAAACCTACGCAATGCAGCTTACTTCTGCTTGCGTCAATGCAACTTTCAACTTATGATCAGGTGGATTCTCTTGCCACCACTTTCGGTAGAATTCTCCAGCTAGCTCAATTCATTGAATTGATAGTCTGTCTCCAAAAACTCAACTTTCTGCACACAGCCATCAACAACTCCCAACACTTGCTTGTCTATTGTGCACCTCCCAGGGTCTCCTCTGGACTTGTCCCGTCTCCGGATAAACCTTCTACCCATTGCTTGGATATCTTACTGCATAACAACTCTTGTGCATGTTGTCTCCTTAACTCTAAAATCTGGTTATTTAGTCGTTCACTTTGCTCTCAAAACTGCTATGTTTCTTCCCACATTCTCTTTTGTGCACATTTAATAGCTACAAGAAAACTCATTCCCTCATAATCATTGCCCTCACTTCAAGATTCCTAATTTAGCAGTTCTCCTTGTCCAACATACACCACGACCATTCGTTGTATGTTATTTGTGTTTAGTGATCTCATTCGTTCTTCTTCTACATCCAGAAATTTGATATGCACCCAAATCCATCTACGCTCCATAGATTGAGGCTAAAATTCCTCTTGTTGAACCATGGGTTGCATATCGAATTCCTTCCTACTTGCGTTCTCCTTGTACAACCATGCTAGTTGTTCCGCAAGTTCATTTTCTAACTCATTGTCATATGTTGCATCGTCTTCTTCCTTAGGACAACTTGACGCTCCAACCTCCTCAATCAAGATTCTTTGGAAGGATCACAACGACTGAATTGGTGCCACGATCAACCTGCCCGTGCTCATTTCTTCATATTTTGGTTCGAAATTTACCATATTCACTTGTGCTCGCATCTTGTATGGCTTTAACCTCGAACTGTTAAATGTCTTGGAACACAACGTCCCATCCAGTTCTTCAATCTTATTGCCCCATTGATCATTACTTCCTAGCTTGACCTCTCTTTCCATTGCACTTCAAGACCTTCAAGTCCATCTTCTTCACGTGCTTTTCATGTCACAACTTTTGACAACGTTGGGCAACCTCCATGGCTCATTGTGCCATCACTCTCTTCTCATCCAACTTGATGAGTGTTGTTAACCTCTCCTCTAGGTGTAATGTCCCCATCCTAGTCAGCATCATGATGCAGTGTGAGACTTGCCTACTCACGGGTTCCCGTAGGCAGGAGGGAGTTGTGTGGGGACCCACATGGACAGTTTGGATGATGTCAGGGCGGGTGGAGCTCTTGATTGCCAGTCTTCTGGACCGTTTTGGGCATCTTTGCAGGGACTTACTATTTTTAGTAAGTCAATTCTCTGGAGGTTTCAGTGGAAGCGGATGTTACGGATGGACGAAGAGAGCTTAATGGGTATCCGTTTCCGTATTTTGTTTGGTGGTTGGGTGTTAGGAGAGCAATAATTTTAATGCCCGAAGATTTATAAGGTTATATTTAAATATAAAAGTTAATTATTTTAATGTTGGGCATATTTTATTGATAAAGGGGGGCCTTATGACCACTTGATTTAAAGGTCATATTATAAAGACTTGATTAAAAGTTATTTTAAATGTGTTTTTCCTCCCTAGGAAAGTGGGACGACCCCCTCAAGGGGTTCTTTTGAGTAAAGTGAAAACAAATTATCCCACATTGCTCATGGAAATGGATTGACCAGCTTGAGAGAAGAATAAATAGAGCTTGTGAGAGCATTTGAAGACATCTTTGGCAATTGTATTCTCTTGGAGTCTTTGAAGGAGAGCTTGCATTGTGCAGGAGTTTCTCATTGCTGCTTTGTTGTGACGAAAACCACAGTAGAGGACACCATTGCTGGGAGTGAAAGATCTCCTTACTTTGGTTAGTTGCATTCTCAATCCTTGGGAGTGACTTTGAGCAGAATTGGAGGCATACTTCAGTATCAAATTGATGTTTCTTGTGAGAGTTTGAAGACATTATCAGCTGTACATTATTTGTACTTCAACCCACAAGGAGGCCGTACCATTTTGAGGTGAAATCAGCTTGTGCAAGGGGAAAATTCAGCTAGGGTTTGATTGTATTGTAACCATACTTCCTCATACAGCCCAGCCGCTTCATATAGGAGTGAATTTAGTCAAGTTCGTGGCAGATTGGAAGAGTCCTTGGCAGCCGTACAACTTCCCAGCCTGGCCGTACAACTCAGAGAGGGACGTGGGACTTGGGTGTTGAGACGCCTTGTTTTTTGGAGCTTTCCAAGCTTGCATTGTCATTGTCTCAATAGAGGGTGTTTAAAACTGCCACTAGTTTGATGGAGAAGTTTGTAATTTGAAAGTTATGAGCAAAACAATGAGTTTTCTGTAGCTGACATGCAATTTCCAGTTTATATCAGACCTTCATATTTCCGGGTATTCTCATTTTAATGCAGTTTCCTTCATTGGGTTTGTTTATCTATATTAGAGGAAGCTTGTGTACAAATTTGGTAGCATCCGGAGTTGTAGAAACAAAGTTAGAAGCATTTCTTTATTTCAGCAGTGTGTGTTTCTTTTTTCTTTCATATATTGCAAAATACACAAAACCCAAACCAAAACACCAAACCGGAGTGATAAGTGGCAATCTCAGTTGGGGGTTGCACACTACAGTGGTATCAGAGCACAGGCTCAACTCTGCCAGCCTGTGAGGTTTAGCACATGAGTGACAGAGAACAGAGATACCAGGAAAGGGAAAGAAGAAAGGCTGAATATCAAACTTATCAAAGAGGTACCCAACAGATACAGTGGTATCATACTGAACCGGAGGATCAGCGAGTCTCACATATACTGGATATTCCTACAGGTTCATCTTCGGGTGAGTCAGTTGGGATGGCTGAACACAAGGATAACAGGAATGATAGAGACACAGATAGAGAGATGTTTCAGATGTTTTTACATGGCCAGCAGCAGATCCAACAGACCATGGCACAACTTTTGGGCCTAATGACGCAACAAATGACTATGAACAATCAGAATAATAACCAGCACCACGGTGGAAATGGGAACAATGGAGAATCAGTAGCTAACAGGGCCACGCCTGCTAGAGATAGAGCCACTTCCTCTAGGCCTTTGATGCCTACATTCCTTCCCAGGACCACTCATGCAGAAGGGGAACCAGAACCAGATTTGACTGAATTGCATAATCAGTTTAGACGCGAGTATGCAGCTTTGGATGAGGAGTATCATGCACTCATGCCCTTTAGGGAGTATGTGGAGATGAGGGCTAGACAGGAACAGAGGACTCAGGGTAGAGGTAGAGCACCACATGATAACAGGGAGTTGCAGAGAAGGATCGGAAAATTACCTGTACCTTACTTTGATGGTTCGGGTAAGACTTCAGCGAGAGCTTGGGTCCAGAAGATGGACACTTACTTTCAGTTGAGCCCGATGTTGGAGGATGAGGCCATCAAGTTTGCAGCTCTACACTTGGATGGGATAGCTCATGAGTGGTGGCATCATGGATATGCCACGATGGGACACAATCAGATTACCACATATGCTGAGTTCACGGAGAAACTCATGGAGCGTTTTGATAAAAAAGATCCTGAGTTAGAGTTTAAGGAGTTAGCACAGTTGCGACAATGGAGTACAGTTGATGCTTATGTTTCGGAGTTCCAGAGATTATCAGTCATGGTGACAGATATTTCTGAGAGGCGTCTTATTGTGTTGTTTGTAGATGGGTTAGCAGATCCCTTGAGAGGGCTAGTCAAAGCCTTCAACCCACCCACATTGCACGAGGCCATCAGGAAGGCTAGAGATATGGAATCCACTTCATCAAAAGGTAAATTTTTCTCCAAGGGTAGTGATCACAAGAAATTTAAGGATAAGAAACATTTTAGAAGAGATGAGGATCAGCATAAGGAGAAATTTAAACCCAGGGACAGCGAGAGCCTCAATGACTTAAGGAAGAAAAACTTGTGTTTTAAGTGCAAGGAGCCTTGGGCACCTTCTCATAAATGCTCAGAAAAGGCTAAGGCAAAGCAGATGGAGTATCTTACAGCGGAGGAGTCTGCAGAAGAAGAATCAGATCAGCATTATGAGAGTTCTAGCAGCAGCTCCGAAAGTGATGCAGAGAGTGACAGGGCCTCAGTTGATGATGAGACAGTTGCACAGTTATATAGTCTTCAGAGGGTAAAGTCATTCAAAGTCCGTGGAGTACTTAATGGGCAGCGTGTGACCACATTGATTGATACGGGTGCCACGCATAATTTTATAGATGCAGGACTTGTAGCAAAAAGAGGACTTGAAACGGAGACTTTTGGTGGATTCAAAGTTTTGGTTGCCAATGGTACTACAGTAAATTGCACACATAAGATCCCCAATCTTTGTATCAAGTTAGGTGACTATGAACTCAAAGATGAATTTTTTGTGGTGAATATAGGAGATGTGGATGCAGTTCTTGGTATGCATTGGAGAGCTCATTGGGAAAAAATTGAAGTTCTGAAAATGAATAAAGAAAAGAGTAACCGGGAGATATTCAACGAAATGATTAAGGAACAACAGGAGTTACAGAAAAAATTCAAACAGTTGGCTGATATGATGGCAAATGCTATGCCTACAATCCATTCTTGGGAAAAAGTTGAACCTCCAGCATGTTATGAAAAGATATACAAGGAGTCAAACTACTATGATGAAGAGGCAAAACACATAAGAGCCACTACTGAAAGAAAACTCAAAAGGGAAGTGGGAGTTGAAGAAAAAAATTCATCTCATGAGGTATGCTCTTTTGAAAATCAAAATGACTCATTGATCACACATGCCTCCTTCGTTGATGTAAATGTGCAAGAGGAAAGGAATCAAACTGCGGAATTGACTTCAAATTTGGGCTTTCCTAATGAGATAGATGCACATAATGACAAAATTGTGGAGATGAATTGTACCAACTCAGAGGAAGGACGAATGGTGTTTATTGCTGATTACAAAACAGCCTACACCAATGTGACCACTAATGCAAAATCAAATGATGAGCATGCTGAAAGTGATGCATACTTTAATTCAGCACCTAGTAATATTCATTTATTACATTCCAATGAAGACAGTACAGGAGAATTTTGGTCTAGTACCCAAATCCAATCATTGGTAAAAAATGTAACTGATGAGTCTCTTGCTGACTGTCATACATTCTCAGATTCAGTGCGGGTTGGCTTTGATGGTATAGGTGAACAGGCAGCAATTTTTATAACAGCTTCTATGGAGGTGACATTTAATCATCGTGATGATGATTATTCAGACCATGAGCAGAATATTCCTCTTCAGATTTCACCTGGAATTGATTTACAGGATAGTCGGGAAAATGTGGTGAAGCATGATGTTTGGATTGAGCCTGCTGAAATTATCAGACCAACAATTAAAGGTAAGAAACTCATTCATCCTTTGGCTCATAATTCTATGCATATCAATAGGAGATGGATGTTTGGTACTATGGCATTTCATCATGGTTTTCATAAAGCAATACACATCTATCTTCAACCAAGAATATGGGATCCTGGAACTCTTCTTGAGCATTGGGCAATAACAATCAAAGGTTGTCCTCCATATAAGAAGCACAATTTCCAGGATAAGACAGTAGCTATTACCTGTTGTCATGGTGTTGAGAGTGCTTGTGATCAGCCTTTCAAGAGGTGTGATGATACCTTGAGGCATATATATGTATTCCTAGACATCAAAGATGATGGGAGAAGAATACCCTGGATGTTTGCTGACCGAACTTTATATGATCCTTCTTTTGAGTTGCATGATGTTAGGTTGGGAGAAGAGCACGATTTAGATGCCGAATTGATACTCATAACTAATGATGAAGGATCACTCTTAGCAAGCTTGAGGGCTGATTGGTATAATTTATCACATGGAGACAAGGGTTGTTGTATTGTTGGACAGCAGCATGGTGGAGCTATGTCAGCATTGAGTAACACAACCCAGGATCGTGTGCATATGATGTTAGTCGCTATGGATGATGGGTTGCATTCTTCATTGGGAGACGAGTTGTATTTTTCTTCAGGAGAGGAGACAGATTTCTGCCGGATTGATTGTATGTTTCATCAGGATGGAATTTATATAGGGATACGTTGGCACCAAACTTTTCAGGACATAGAGCTTGACCACTACAGTTATTCTAGTTCAGACTGGGAGGATGAGCAGATATTGCAGCATCCAGCTCTCCAATTGCTTGTGGGCAAGCAATTTCAGGGAGGGAGGACTGTAATGTCCCCATCCTAGTCAGCATCATGATGCAGTGTGAGACTTGCCTACTCACGGGTTCCCGTAGGCAGGAGGGAGTTGTGTGGGGACCCACATGGACAGTTTGGATGATGTCAGGGCGGGTGGAGCTCTTGATTGCCAGTCTTCTGGACCGTTTTGGGCATCTTTGCAGGGACTTACTATTTTTAGTAAGTCAATTCTCTGGAGGTTTCAGTGGAAGCGGATGTTACGGATGGACAGTAGAGCTTAATGGGTATCCGTTTCCGTATTTTGTTTGGTGGTTGGGTGTTAGGAGAGCAATAATTTTAATGCCCGAGAAGATTTATAAGGTTATATTTAAATATAAAAGTTAATTATTTTAATGTTGGGCATATTTTATTGATAAAGGGGGGCCTTATGACCACTTGATTTAAAGGTCATATTATAAAGACTTGATTAAAAGTTATTTTAAATGTGTTTTTCCTCCCTAGGAAAGTGGGACGACCCCCTCAAGGGGTTCTTTTGAGTAAAGTGAAAACAAATTATCCCACATTGCTCATGGAAATGGATTGACCAGCTTGAGAGAAGAATAAATAGAGCTTGTGAGAGCATTTGAAGACATCTTTGGCAATTGTATTCTCTTGGAGTCTTTGAAGGAGAGCTTGCATTGTGCAGGAGTTTCTCATTGCTGCTTTGTTGTGACGAAAACCACAACAGAGGACACCATTGCTGGGAGTGAAAGATCTCCTTACTTTGGTTAGTTGCATTCTCAATCCTTGGGAGTGACTTTGAGCAGAATTGGAGGCATACTTCAGTATCAAATTGATGTTTCTTGTGAGAGTTTGAAGACATTATCAGCTGTACATTATTTGTACTTCAACCCACAAGGAGGCCGTACCATTTTGAGGTGAAATCAGCTTGTGCAAGGGGAAAATTCAGCTAGGGTTTGATTGTATTGTAACCATACTTCCTCATACAGCCCAGCCGCTTCATATAGGAGTGAATTTAGTCAAGTTCGTGGCAGATTGGAAGAGTCCTTGGCAGCCGTACAACTTCCCAGCCTGGCCGTACAACTCAGAGAGGGACGTGGGACTTGGGTGTTGAGACGCCTTGTTTTTTGGAGCTTTCCAAGCTTGCATTGTCATTGTCTCAATAGAGGGTGTTTAAAACTGCCACTAGTTTGATGGAGAAGTTTGTAATTTGAAAGTTATGAGCAAAACAATGAGTTTTCTGTAGCTGACATGCAATTTCCAGTTTATATCAGACCTTCATATTTCCGGGTATTCTCATTTTAATGCAGTTTCCTTCATTGGGTTTGTTTATCTATATTAGAGGAAGCTTGTGTACAAATTTGGTAGCATCCGGAGTTGTAGAAACAAAGTTAGAAGCATTTCTTTATTTCAGTAGTGTGTGTTTCTTTTTCTTTCATATATTGCAAAATACACAAAACCCAAACCAAAACACCAAACCGGAGTGATAAGTGGCAATCTCAGTTGGGGGTTGCACACTACACTAGGATTCCTAGTCACCAAGATGGTTCTATACCACCACTCTCAAACTCACTACAAGAAATTCCACCGGCACAACTGCCTCCTAACTATACATCAACTGGAATGGAGTGTGATTTGTCATTGGCTTAAATGTAGTCCTGTATGCCCCTCATAGGACCACCGGAAATCTTTTGTTCCAATCAACATCCTCAATGCCACATGTATTATACATTATTGAGACTAAGACCTTATTCGTCGCTTCTACCCATTTGCTATACGGGTAATACGGACTAGCCAGCGAATGTAAGATCTTAAACTCTATGGTCAGCTTCTCAATGATTTCATGGACAAAGTGCCCTTCACAATCACTTGTCAATTGAAGAGGTATGCAAAATCTTGTAATCACCTGCTCATACAAGTAGCGCGCAATGCACTTTGCGAAATTGTCAAGCAACACCCTTGCCTTGACCCACTTTGTCAAATATTCAGTTGCTACCATAATGTATCTACATCTTCATATGCTAGTTTTCAATGGCCCCACAAAATCCAGACCCTATCTTTCGAATAACTCCTGCGGATATGATGGGTGTAATGGCATGAAGTCCCCCCCTCAATTGCTTCCCAGTTGTCTAGCACATATCGCAATCAATCACAAACTCCTTTGCATTGCGATAGAGGATGGACCACCATAGCCCTGCCAAAAGCACCTTCCTCGTATTCGCATTTGGTCCCATATGTCCTACCAAACCCTCATGACCTTCCTTCACTAAATTTACTTCTTTGTCCATTATACACCTCCACAACACTCCATCAGGTCTAATCTTGTACAATAGCCTAGTTATCAACTAAAATGGTGTTGATTTTACGATGATCTTCTCAGCTACCATCAACTCCTTTGGCAGCTTGCCTACTAACAAGTATTCGCCCACATACTTGTACCATGACGGTAGCGCAATAATTGAAAACAAATAAGCGTCCGAAAAATCATCTGACACTCCTCCCTCCACAAGCTCTCCGAGAGAATCCTCAACAACTAACCCACTATAACATGCTTCTTTCTAGGTTTGACTACCACTCGAAACACAAATTCTTGCAACGTGATGAGCCACCTTCTAACTCGTCCATGTATAGTCGGCTTGTTGATCAAGTACAACAATGCCTGATGATCCACATAGAAAGCAAAGAAATTGGTGAGCAAATAGTGTCTGAACTTCTAAACCACATACGCCATTCCCAAGGCTTCCCACCCCGTAATGCTGTAATTATTCTCACAAGACAACAACCAACTAGAAAAATATATGGGTTGATCCAACCCATATTGCCCTTCTTGGACCAACCCGCATCTAATTGCAAAATTGGACACCTCAACGTCAACATGGATGTGAAACCCTAATCTGGAAACACCAAAATGGGTGCACAAACCAACTTTGCCTTCAACTCCTCAAAGGCCTTTTGATGCTCCTTCGTCCATTTGAAAGGAACATTCTTGCGCATCAACACATCCGAAGGGTGTGAAACTTGAGCAGACTTTTTGATGAAGCGCCGCTAGCACCCGGCTTGCCCCAAAAAGGACTTCAACCAACTCACATCATGTGGCTCCTCCATGCTCATCACAACTCATATCTTGTGAGGACCAGTCTTCAAACCCTCTTGACATGCCCCAACAACTTCCCATACAGAACCAGCAACTTGCATCTCTTTGGTTTCAAGAATAGTCGAGCATTCATACACAACCACATGCATTCCTCCAATTCCTTCAAATGCTCATCCTTCCTTCCATATAATGACTTTGAACTTGCCTGTCAACATCTGTTCAAAGATATACAAAATTACTCTCTGAAATGTGGCAAGGGCATTGTACAAACCAAAAGGCATCTGATTATATGCATAAATTCCATTCACCATTACAAAAGTGGTTTTCAACCTATTCTCCTCAGTGATACTAATTTGGTTGTAACCCAAGAATCGATCCAAGAATGAATAGATCAACAGGCCCCACCTGCATTATTTCATGACTATGGTATCACAATATTTCAACCAACAATAGTGGTATTAATACAATAACAGCACTTATGCATATATCGCCTAGCAATATTTGAACCTTGGTCTCCACCTTGGTAGTCCACATTTTTAAACACTTCAGCTCATGCCATTTGATTATCAGAAATGGTTTTTTCTCTCTAATAAATGCATCTTATATTTGATCATATACCATCATAATTCCATCAGCTGAACAACAAAGTTGCTAGGAAAATTCCACCCTACAAAAGCTATAAGAGCTAACAGTCATGCCTATGCTCCAAGAGACAAAGGATCAACATATTTATGTGGTATTAACAAAAATGACCAAATCCTGCTTAAACAGCCTGAACTCTCCAAAACTGAGAGGTCAACCACCCTCTTGAGTGGTTGCCGTATCTTTCTTTCCTTCCCCAGCCCACCCGCTACCCCAACCAGAAGGAAACCAATGGCCCACAACCATATTGTGTACCATAATGTTTTACAACTATCTCTGATCATCCAAGTGACTTCTAAAAGGGGAGCTCACCAAGAGAGAGAACCAATAAATACATAGCTCATCAACCTGTAACTATGCCCTAGAGTCCTAGCAGCAGAAAAGTTGATAACATTTTCCTCCTTTCATGAACCAATTCCATACTCACTGTTTTTCCCAACTAAAGTGTGCTCTGGTAGTTGAAACACGTAGTTGGCTACTTTTTCCATTTAGTGGAGGCTGTACAACCACAAAATAAACTGACATTTACCTGCTATTAATCCAATAGCGGGTCCTGCCCATGAACTTAAGGAAATAAAAACTTTTAAGCATCACTGCATTAAAGAATTCGAAGGATTCCCAAAAAAAGGCCCCCATACTGCAAATCCAAACATAAACATTGAAATGAAGAATGGCTACCTCTTTATCAGGATTTAGAACTAGTCATGGAGGCATAAGAATAGTTGTTGGGACTGTAGACATCTAACTTAGAACATGGAAATTATGTGTTACTAGTTTTTGCTAGTCTCGTATTAAATTTTGTCAAAATTACTGGTGGCTTTGTCTGTCCATGAAACCCTTATTGTTCAAACGCATCTAGTCACTTGATTATCAATCTGTGTTGACACCAGAATATTCAGTGTACAATAAAAAACATATATCTTGTATTTTATGATATCGTGTAGGATCTTGCCAATAGAATAGCATATTCTTTTAGCTAGTGTTCCTCCTCTCCACAACATGTGCATGCATGCTTTTGCATGGAAAAAAAAAATGCTCGCATGCATATATAACTGGTACAATCATATAAAACAAGAAATATTTGATAAGCAAAGTCATTTGAGCAGCAGCTTCAAATAAGCATCATATGACAGTTTGTATAAATCTGAACAAAATGTATACTACCATTGAACTCCACAACACATGGATTCATGTAAGATTGAATGATTTGAGTGATTGAGAGACTTGCAATATTAAAACTCCTGAAGGAACACATAGGTTGTGTGCTACTTTTTGGCCATACATATGAAATGTTTGGATCAGTAAGCATGCATATATATGGGTCCTCCTTTCTTAGTAATCTACTCCATATCATTCACTGCCTGAGCACATTTCTAAGAATGACCACAAAGTAGCAAAATGGAGCATTTTCAAAAATAATCATTGCTACCCTGATTTATTCAGAGATGAAGGCATTCCATTATATTTTCATATTAATTCTTGGAACAAAGTAATAGAAACATAAACTAAACCATGTTGATGTCCACAAGGACCAAAGTGGGTCAATGGAAGTGAAATAAATTACTTCGAAATAATAACCAACAGGAACAACCTTATGCTATGTATCCATGCACCTAACACGTGATAGTTGGGAGATAAGTATTCTATAATATCTATTTATACATACTAGCCACAGAGATCCATTCAAATAATTCAGAAATGCACTCTTTGATATACAAATATAAAAGTCTTCATGTTTAATTGATAATGCGCATCATGTTTCTATTTCCATGCATATGTTAGTTCTCTCAATTTATCAATTCCTTGATTGCTGAAAGTGCATATTTAAAGGCAATGTTTGCCAAAGAATATTCCCTTTTTCCCTTCCATTTTACCCAATCATTTAGTAATCGAGTAAGGTTAGATGGAAGATCCCATTCAATTCTATGTCCTATTCTGAAGATATTCCTGAATACTATTGTAGGATTTGAAGAATTTGCTTCTGGAGTTGAAAATACCAATACTTGTTTGAAGAATGGAATAGGTATAAATCTGGCATTGTCTGTATAGATATACTGCTTCAAACTGAATTTGGAATTCCTTATTCAAATGCCAATAAACCTGGGTTGCCATTGTTTAGGGGTAGAAAAGTTATTTATCAGCTTATCTTTATAAAGGAGGGTTTGAAATTTGGACCCAAAAATATTGAAAACTTATAAGATTGCAAAGAACAAGAACCACATTCGTTACCAATGAGTATTATAAACTATTGGTTAATAGGCACAATTTCTTTAGACGAAAATTTGTGTACTACTAGACAATTTACCCACAGAAAGAGAGAGTATTTCAACATAACATGCAACTCGCAACCAAACAAAGACAGAATACGCTGTTATGTTATGGAAAGCATGGCAGTTCAGAACACACAAGTTATTAAATTACTCACTTTGGATCAGGAACAGGATAGATGTTACGTGTGATGATATTGCAAAATTCTGGTTTCAACTCATGATAGGTTCCTCGAAAAGGTAGGACAGTGGGGCCTTTTGCACCACCTGCCATCTGTGCCACATAATCTGAATGAAGCCCAGCACAAGTGATCAACCATTTTGCCTTGATAACATCTCCCCTCTTGCTCTGTAAGTTCACTCCTTTGTTTGCATCTGCATCTATAGTAGTAACTTCAAATCTGGCGAAAGTCATATGAGAAATAAAATCAATTTAATAAGATCTACTTGTTATTATACATTGTAAAAAATACACTCATCAAATTGAGATCTGTATTCCCTAGGAAACCAACCTAGTTCGGATTTGACCCCGTCCACTTGCAACGAAGTCCTCAGCAAAGGAGCGTCCAACAGCTGCATAGTCTGTAATTCCAGTGTTAGGTGAATGAAGAGCACGAAGAGCACGAACATTTGGTTCTAAATCAAGAATCTTTTTGGGGCTCAGAAGCTCCAAACCCTGTACTTTATTTGCAAGAGCACGGTGATAAAGATCTTCAAGAAGTGGCAACTCATGCTCTTGTGTTGCAACAATGAGTTTTCCCACACGCTTATGTGGAATGTTTTTCTTTTCACAATATTCATACATTCTCTGTGCACCCTCCACACAAAGCTTGGCCATTGCACTTCCTGGTTCATAGTATATGCCTGCGTGAATTACGCCACTGAAAAGTGCAAACTGTCTCAGTTGCAAACCAGACATATCATGCTGTTGTGAAATAATTAAGGTAACCTTAAATAAAATAATAAAACCATATATTTATATTTGTTTCACATTTTTTTTTTAAATTAAAAAATGACAATAATGTTCTCCATGTCTATAACTAATTTGCAGTGTAAATTGCTTGCATATTTTGTCGTTATGTTTCCTGCTTCATAGCATATGCCTCCTGCTTCATAGCATATGCCTGAATGAATTCCTCCAATAAAAAGTGCCATTGTCTTGACTGAAAATGAGAACATAATAATATTGTAAAATTTCAAGGTTTCTAGGATAAAATAATAGGATTTGAACAAGCTACCATCATATCAATAAATTTTTTTTTTCAAATACATGATTGCTTGTAAATCACATTCTGCATACATATAACTAATTTGCAAAATAAATTGGCAAGTATAAAATGATTAATGAAGTCAAAAGTTCCATTGTAAGGGCAGTTTCATTTTGTTATTGAACACTTGTTCTCATCAACAAAGAAATATGCACTGATGAAACCACTTTTTTAAACTGGGAGTTGAGACATTATTGTTACAATGTAAAGTAAACATGCATACTGAAAAGCTGTTTTTATAACTCTATAGCTCTGAGAAACCAGAAAGAAGCTCACAATTCAAGAAAAAAATGCAAATCTTAGCAAGAAACCTGCATAATGTCAACTGAGTAACACCAAACTCACAAAGCACTATTAATGTGGAAACTAATATAGCCCTGCTGCACCTTGAAACATCTATAAAGACATGTCTGCATCTCATCAAAAGCAGAGATTATCATATAGCTTTAAGAAACTCATAAAACGCTCACAATGAACAAAAGGCAGGAGTTAGTCAAGGACAGAGGATGTTTTGCATGGATCTACTTGTATCAGAATATCTCTATGCTATGAGGGTATTAGAAGAAATGTTGACTAGGCTGTTGCAGGAAATAAGAAGCTTCTTGTTCAAAGCAAACAGCCACTATTGAATACCTTGTCCATAGCTGGGCCCCAGCTCCGGTCCTGAGACTTCTTGTTCAAGAAGGAACTACATGTTTGAGATAGATCAATATCCATATAAATCCCTATTGATTCATGTATTGATTTGTTTATTATTGTTAGCCTAGTTTAGCAGGCAAATTGGTTGGACTCTATATTAGAAAACTCTTGTGACAATAAACATAAAGGGACACCTGTCTCTAGACGTGTTTTAGTGATGGTCTCTCCTTGCACTAATGTTTGAATTTCTTTATTAATCTTCTGCTCAGCTGTATGCTCAGATGAGTTTTTTGGCATACTTAGTGCAGTGGCTAGTTGCTGAAATTAAGAAATTGCATAGTGTGAGGCAAGCCAAGGCTCAATAATTGCAAATTTCAAAACAGAAATTTTAGCAAGCAAAACGGACGATGGAAGATGACATAGCCAAGTTGGAAGAATAGTTTAAAAATATACAGGAAGAACGGAAAGAACTAAGAATAACGAAGGAGGAATTAGTTATGAGAGAAAAGATTATTGTGGAGCAAGAGGAATAGATTACACATCTTAGATCTGAATGCTCACTTAGACAACAGCAGGAGGAAGCAATGTTGAAGGAATTAGAGCATAAGAATCAGCTAATTGCAGAGCAAGATGAACAGATTGCAACTCTAATGCGCGGGACTGCAAATGAGGCCTTTGCAAAGAGGGAGGAGGAGATCTTGACAAAGTTGGCAAAAATGGAGGAGGCCAACCATTTTGGTATTGAATGGGCCAAGTACTTCAACTACGCCAAGAGGCTCAAGGATGAGATGGAGGCCTTAAAGCTACAAATTATTGAACTGAGAGGTGCGCCTGATCCTCAATCACAACAAACGCCAAAGCCAAGTTCAACCCCGATGGAGCAAAGAAGGAAGTTGCTAATGACATCGACCAATCTAAAGGGGAGGACAGATGTAGGCATTGGTTCTAAGAAGCAAAAATAAAGTGTTTGTGAAAAGCACTTATTTGGAATTCAGCCAAAATGAAATGTAAATAAACTAAAATGAAATCTAGCTGAAATGCAATGTAATGAAGTTGAAATACAATGTAATTAGTCGTCATGTTCCAAACCTTAAAAATTTGATTAATTATAAAATTGGCTAAGGTGATTAAAGTAGGCAAGTAGGCAGTTTTGATAACAAAGTTCTGGAAACTGTTGCTTCCAACGGCCAGGACAATCCTTTAAATAGGACCCCCTACTTCAGTTTGAATATACAATACAATAGATACATTGCCATGAGTGGATGTGTCATGTTGTAGATGTGCATAGGCTTGGCTAAGAGGAGAAGCCAGACGTCTGATTGTAATACGGAGATGTATGCCATGGAAGCTATTCTGATAATGAAAGACAGATCCTTTTGCTCTCAATGTGTGTTCAATGGTGTGATGATACTTGTATGTTACAAGTGTTAGATCCTTGGTGCAAGTGGTTGGTTGCAGGTTGAAGGACTTATATGTTGTTGGAGTTGTAGTCACCATCCAAGTTGTAATTGTTGTTAGATTTACAGTCGTCATCGTCATCAGGAGTGTTGTCGCCAAAGGAAGCCAACGAAGAGTGAGAAGCTACCTTCTGTGTCATTGTCGTCAGGGACTACCGACATGTCATGCCATCAAGGGATGTTGTCATGCTGTCATGGGGAGCATCATCTAAGACTGTAGTTGTCATCTAGGATGTTGCCAACTAAGGAGTAGCGTCAAGCCAGTGTGTTTATAGAAGTGTGTCGTCTAGCCACATTGTCATCTAAGATCAACTTGTCGACTAAATTTACATTTGTCGTCTAAAGAACGATGTCATCTAAGACTGAATACTCTCCCATTAACTACACTTCCTTGGCCTAAAAATAGCATTACCTCATCCCTGGGAATCCTTGCCACTATGCCACATTGTGGAGACGAATGGGACCCAGTGTTTAAAGGAGTAGCTTTCAAAAATAATTTGCAGTATAAGGAGGCCATCGCATGGACTTATAAAGATTTGAAAGGGATACCCCCAGAATTATATGTACACTAGATCCAGTTGACTCCAGGTGCATTACCAATAAGAAGGCCATACTGAATGAATCCTAAGTATGCAACCCTAGTTAATGCAGGAATTCAAAAGATGTTGGATGCTGGCATAATCTTTAAAGCCACGATGAGCGAGTGGGTGTCACTGATCATAATCACTTTAAAGAAAGAAGCAAATCAGATATGCATATATGTAGACATTCAAAGTCTAAATGCTATAATAATTAAGGATCCCTTTCCAATACCCTTCATCAATTCAATCCTACAGGAGATGTCGGACACGAAATTTACTCATTCTTGGATGGGTTTACTAGCTACAATCAAATAAGTATTGTCGAAGAAGATAAGTTAAAGACAACGTTCATTGTAGAAAAATGGCATCTATACATATAACAGAATGCCATTTGGACTATGTAATGCCCCAACCACATTTCAAAGAATTATTCTCTATATATTTGACCAAATATCAACGGGAAAGTTCAAAGCCTTTTTGGACGATTGGTCATTATATGGGAGAAAGAACGAGCATCTAAAGACACTAGAGGAATTCATGAATCCTTGTTTGGCAATAAATCCAAAGAAGTGCAATTTACTGGTGTTGTATGGCAATTTTTTGGGACACATAGTATGCAAAGAGGGGTTAAAGACAAATCCTGATAAAATTTGTGTCATCTTAAATATGGAGGAGCCACACGACGTGAGTTCGTTGAAAACCTTTTTGGGTTTAGTAGGATACTATAGAAGGTTTATCAGGAATTTTGCCTAGGTGTCCCACCCATTGGATGCGCTGACATGAAAGAATATTCCTTTCCAATGGATGGAGGAACATCAAAAGGCCTTCAAGGAGCTGAAGACAAAATTGGTATGCACCCCCATTCTGGTATTTCCAGATTGGGATAAAGAGTTTCATGTCCATGTAGATGCGTCCAATTCTGCAATTGGATGTGCAATGGCCCACAAAGGGCAGTCTAGGCTAGGTCAGCCTATCTATTTCGCTAGTTAGTTATTGTCAAGAGTTGAGAAGAACTATAGCATGAAAGAAAGGGAAGCATTAGGGATGGTTTATGCAATATAGAAATTCAAACATTACCTGCTAGCCAACCCTTTTGCTTTTTATGTAGATCATTAGGCATGTTGTACCTAATAAATAAACTGACAATTCACGAACAAGTTAGCTGGTGGCTCGTTATGCTACAGGAATTCATATTTTAGGTAGTGGTTAGGCCAGGAAAGGAATGCGTGATAGCGGATCAGTTGTCAAGGATTCACTCAAGAGAACCTATGGAGGCAGGAGTATCAAATGAGTTGTCAATGAGTTTGAAATTAGCGCCATACCGTCATGGTACAAGTTGATTGGTGAGTACTTGTCAATGGGAGAACTGCCAAGGGAAATACCAATAGTTGAAAGAAGAAAGATCATCATCAAGTCAACACCTTTTCAATTGATAGCAAGCTTGTTGTATAAGATGGGACCTAATGTAATTCTAAGATGTGTAATGGAAGAAGTCAATGTGGCGCTGAAGGAAGATCATGAAAGGTTGGCAAGAGGGTATATGGTACCAGATGCTACCACAAGGAAGGTGCTTCTGGTAGGGTTGTGGTGGCCCACCCTGTATCACGACGCAAAGCAGTTCGTTCAAGCATGTGATATGTGCCAGCGAGCTGGGAAGCCATTACAAAGAGACTTCATGCCATTACACCCATCACAACCACAAGAGTTGTTTGAGATATGGGGTCTGGATTTCATGGGACCTCTACAAACAAGTCAAAGAAAGAAGTGTCAATACATAGTAGTGGCAACAAAGTACCTGACAAAAATGATAGAGGCGAGAGCATTGCTGAATAACTCTGCAAAGAGAATAGCCCGATTTTTGTACAAGCAAGTGATCATAATGTTCGGGATACCTTTGCAACTGACAAGTGACTGAGGAGGTCATTTTGTTAATGAAGTTATTAAGAAGCTGACTATGGAGTTCAAGATTTTTCACTCATTGTCCAATCCGCAATACACAAGAGCGAACGGGCGGGTAGAGGCAACAAATAAAATTTTGGTTTCTATTATGTACAAAACTTGTGGAGTGGAAGGTGCGGATTGGGAGGAAATATTACCAACAATTCTATGGGCATACAGAACTACCTTTAAGACAACAACGAACCACACAACATTTCATTTGATGTATGGGTAGGAAGTGTTGGTTACGAATCTGCCATGAGGAAAGGATTTGGTATAATGCGCCCAAATTCGCCCACCAGATTGAAAGGCCGGAAGGAAGGAATGCCTTCCGTGCCAATCTCCGGAGAAGGCCGGCTTCCTGTGGGTTTTTAGTGTTTTAAGCTAAGAGTGCAGGGAAAGAGATAAAAATGCGGAAAGAGAATCCAAATGTGATTGGAGTTGGGTGGGGGGAATAAGCAGCACGACAACGATCAATCACCACTACTAACAACATTCCTATACAAAACACACATTGAAACTACAGCTATCATTCATCCTATGTATCCTCTATCTATGCATTCCAGGAATACTTAATCATCAAATACCGGAGTCCAGAGTTCAGTACAACAGTAAGCAATGAAATAAGAAACATGAGGCAGAAATGACAAGGAGAGGCAGCATACAAAATGAAGACAGTAAGCAGAGCCAAGTATGTATCTTGTATTTAGAGGCAAACGCACAGCTACAATGGTTCCCTAGCAGTATATTCCCCTTCCACCCTTTACAATGAAAATGTGGTGGCTATTTATAGCCCCAAGTTCCCCCCGATTACAATCACGGGCACAAAGTCCCAGACTAGACATTAGCTGACAAAAGCGGCAGAGGAGCTGCTGATGCTGACTTCTGTCGGCGAGGACTGTACCAGCAGCATGGTCTCCCTGAAAGCTGTACAGCTACGTGGCAACGCGTTGGGTGGAACTTCAAATCAGCGGGAATGCGGGTAGTTGTGGCAGATGGCACTTCACATCAGCTTTAATGGTGGCAGTTGGCGTAGATAGTGCGGTCCATGCTTGTCCTTTTCCCGGTCATGTCTTGGCTCGAATCCCGAGGTTGGACACTTGTCGGATGTCGATGAGTGACACATGGCTGCCTTGAAAGGCAGCTTATCCAACTTCGCCCAGGATCATAGCGCTGTCGGGTTGCGCAGTGGAAAACAACGCAGTTGGGGAGGCCTCCGTGCCTTAGTCAATTTCTGGGCTTGCTTGCCCAACCGCGCACCGGTCGAGGGCGCACCCGACTTCGCTGCGAAGTCGGGTTGCGCACCGGTACTTTGCTGTCTTCTCTGCTGTTCGGACTGCGCACCAGGAGGGGGGCGCACCCCGACTTCGCTGCGAAGTCGGGTTGCGCCCCAGCACTTAGCTGATTCTCTGCCATACTGCTTCCCAAGTGCGCCCAGGAAGAAGGGCGCACCCCGACTTCGCTGCGAAGTCGGGTTGCGCCCGACACTTAGTCAAATTTCCCCTGTTCCTGTCTGCTTGCGCACTTCGCATTCCCTACTGCGCTCCAACTGGAGGGCGCACTCCGACTTCGCTGCGAAGTCGGGTTGCGCCCTGACACTTAGAAATTTTCAGGGAACACTTGCTGGAAACTTCACTGGGGGAGAGGGAGGGGGGGGGAGAAAAAAGAGGGGGGGGGGGGGGGGGGGGGGAAGGGAGGGGGGGAAAAGGGGGGGGGGGGGAAAAGGGGCCCCTACAGGGAACTGAAAACATGGCACCCCGTGCAAAATGTGGCAACATTCCTGGCGGCTCGCGGGGTGTCGAGCTCGCCTCGACGCAAAGAACCATGCCTTCATCCTTTGGGCGCAGAGGAACTTCCTTCCCCCGCTTTCTGCTGCTCTGACCGCTTCCTTCCGGGCAACTGTTCTTCTTCAAGTTCACTTTCGGCAGTTGCCTCCTCAGTTTCTCCTTCTGAATCTGAATGCTCTCCACTGTCGGCCTCCCACTCGCGGATGCGTTCGTATGCAGCCTTGGCTTGGTCCCAGACTGCTGCTTGGAAGGGCCCGAGGTCGCTGACCTCTTTTAATGCTGCGTGGAATGCAGCAATTGCGTGCAGGTCGATGGTGTTATATCTTTTTCCCAATTCCTTTAGGGAGGAGTTGATTTTGCAGTATTTCGACACCATCTGGGTGACCTGAGCTTCCTGAATCGGCTCTGCCCAGCTATCAATTTCTGTTGTGTCTGCCTCAAAAGACAGCCAATTCTGCTTTACCTGCTCAAGGGTCAGAAACTCGCCATCCTTGACGTAGCTCGGGCACCCGTGTTCGGACAGAGTGTGAAAGGGGGCCAAGAAAATGTTCCTTTCATGTTCTAGTGCGTCCAACGTCTTTCTAGCAGCCCTTATCTTCTCTGTCTTATCGAAGTAAATATGCAAGGTTACCCTTGCATCTGCCCACTCTGAGGCAAGTTGGGACATAGGAGGAAATTGGAGGCCCTTGCGCTCAAACTGCTCAAGTCTCATAGCCAGGTCCAGCCATTGCCTCGCCTGGTGTTCGGCCTCCTCTACCACAGGCTTTCCCTAGGCAGATACTTCTTCGATCCTGGACACGAAATCCAGGACCGATAAGGACTTAACAAGGTTGGGCTTGCAACCCTGCAGCAGACTAGCCCGCATCTCTTTGACTTTGCTCTTTGAAAAGGCCGCCGCTTGTGATGTTTTCTCCGCAAGCTGCGACTGCGCCTGTTTCAGCGAATCCTGAAGCTGTGAAACCTGCTCCAGCGCCGCTCTTCTCTCCTCTGACAGCTGCTCGGCTGTCTGTTTCTGCGCTGCGGCCTCCTGCTGAGAGGCGGCCAGCTGGGCCTTAAGCTCCTCTATCTCCTGCTGCGCAGACCCCAGCTGCGCGGTGGCCCTAGCCAGGTCCTCCTCTAGCTGCCTTGTGTTATTCTGCAGCTGAAATAGCGCTTCCTGGGTCTCAAGATGCTTGACAAGGAGATTGTCTGTCCTACGACGAATACCATGGATTTCGTATTCCTCGTTGATATCATCAAAGCTTTTCTCCTTCCTTTGATGCTCGTAGTCTGCCTCGGTCATCTCCCGGAGAGGCTTCTTTACTTTCGGGATTAATTTCTCCGTTGTCAGCACTCTCCTGTCTAGGTCAAACTTGGTGCGTTTTACCGGGGCAGCTATCTCTTCGGCTCTCCTTCGTTTCACGCCCTGAGAAAGGAGGCAGAGCATCCCGAGGCCTTTGCTGCCAAAGGCTGGTCATCAGCGCCCTGCAGTTCGCCCATGAAGTCCAGGTCCTCCAGCATTGGATCTTGCTGCGGCATTTTCCCCGCAAACAGCGACGCGGGAGGTATTCCAGAAGGAGTGGCCGCTTTTGAGGGCGACCGGGTCCTAGGGGAAGCGGGCGGCTGAGTGGATGGTGCTGGTAGGGTTTTAAACGGCTGGGGTGAGGAGCGCGGTGGTGAATGCGCAGCTTCAATACTGGTTGCGGGTGAGGGTTCTAGGGTTTGGCTCAGTGACTGGAAGGCGTTAGGATCCTGAGCAAACTGGTCAAAGGAATGTGGGCCGCTAGATGGCTGGGTAGCTTGGGAAGAGGAAGACGCGGCTACGGCTTGCCCTGATGAAATGGGAGATGGAGCTTTGGCAGGGCCGACTGGGACTTGGGGAAGAGGTGCAGTGGACGTACCTGCGGGCTCCGCCTGAGCCGCTGTTGGAGGGACGCTTGCAGCCCGAGTGTCTGCTTCTGATTCAGGGCTGTCCAAGGAGACAATTTCTGGCGCTGCTGCCCCCGTTTGTGCCGCGGCTGTCTGCTGTACCGGCTCCTTAGGCCGGTTGGCCCTTTCAACTCTCTTCCTCTTCTTCTCTTCTGGCGCTGTGGCTGTTCCGGAGGAAGGAGATAAGGTCGGGGCGGCAGGCGTTGACGTCCCCACGGTAAACTTGTACCTGGGTCTGGCTGGAAGGATGCCTGCCGCAGCCGGTCTGCTAGCTGGCAGCGCGGGCGCCTTTTCTGCTGGAGGGGCCACCTCAGGGGTTGACTTCTCTGAACCTTGCGCCCTTTCGGGCACTGCCTCAGAAGATACAGGCTGCATCGGGCCCACTTGACTGCTCGTCGGAGTTGCGCTGGAAGTTGCCGGAGTTGACGATTGCTGGGACGGGGGCCTCCTTGTATACCTTTTCCTAGCGCCTCGGGGGACGCAATTTCGAAATTCGAAAGGCCGCCACGTGTCAGCGTACTGGTCATATAGAGCCGAAAATTCATCATCAACGGCCAGATTCCTCCGGTTGGATTTATCGTGCTGCGTGCGACACCTCATCTTCCAGGATTCAATGATTTTGTCTTTATGCCAGTTGAGGGGCGCCACCTTGGCGAGGAATTTCTTGAAGCCCGCAGATTCCAACCGGTGATCCGGGTTTCGCTCCGGATCGTACGCTACCTCCTCGCAGTAGAACTCATGCCATGGAGGCCACGATTGCATTTGTTCGATGTGCCATTCCAGGTCTGCGCCTGTCCTATTGCCTCTTTCCTGCATGATCTCGGCTCGGGGACAGATGTGCGTGAATTTTCCCCTGACCCCAATTGGGTCGTACTTCCAGCGCTGCGGCAGCATTATTAGACCCATGTCAATGAGTTCCCGCTCGAGGTAGACGTGCTGTCCGATTTCGTACACTTGGGTATTCGCCCAGGTAATGGGATACTGAAAGATATGGCCTTTCTTTTTGCCTTGGCCGAACTCTTCTTCAACATAGTCCATCTGCCGCGCAATTTCCATCCCGAACTGGTGGTCAGTGCAGAAGTAGGGCAGCAGGAACGGCTTCCCCTTGAATCCGTAGATTCTGACCATGATGCCCTGAGTCAGCCGGAAGGTGTCCCCATACTCATTCTTCCTCAGGTATCTTGTCATGACTTCCGGCGGGCGGGATGCCTTACGGTTGAACAACCCCAGGACCATGCACAAAAATTTAAGATTAAAATCATAGGACCCTTTTCTGTACAGGACCTCGGTCCACTCATACACGGGCAGCGGCTCCCCTTTTTCGCTTACTTTCTTCAAGTCAGGAACGTTCATCCGGTAGTGCATGTGATACAGGCACAGCCATGCGAGGAAGGAGCAAAACCGGAAATCCGTTGACTGCTTCTGTTGCAGCCTAACCAGACTTGAATGTATTGCATACGCCAGCCAGTCCGCCCAGTCGAAGAAAATAGGGCGCTTTCCACTCTTCTGCGCTGTAGAGTCGTAAAATTCTCCGTGCAGGAGACATTCTGCCGCACCAGCTGGTACGGCCGTACCACTTTGTCAGAGTCGCAGCCGAGGACCCACGCCAGGATGATGTAGATATATTTATTTTCAAATCTGTCCAGGGGTATGGGGCCAGTCGGCCACTGTCCGGCTACTAGCGGAGTCTTCAGCTCCGAGTCGAGAAATTCTCTCATCCGCTTTGTCTGCGTAAATCTGCCGGTCTGCTCATCCAGATTCACCCTTCTGACAATTGCGCCGGGCTCGTACTGAAGCCCCGGGGCGAACGCTGGCTGGACGCTCTCCCTGAAGAGTGTGAACAACACCTTCCCCTTGTTGTCGCAGACTTGCCGGGCAGCTGGTTTGTAATATTCTACAATTGCTTCAATCAGCTCCGGGCACTGGTGGGTAGGAGGGCACAAGAACCAATATAGGTTCGATTTATATGCAGCCCCGAGATGGTGCGAGGGCGAAACCTTGTCTGCCCACTTTGCGATATTCGGCCGCAGCTTGGTGAGGTTGATGGAGAAAGAGCCGTCCTTGTACCCGGCCAGGTGATTAACTGGTGGCTTCGCTCTCATGAGCGCTTGACTCTGGTGATTCCTCAGCTTCGCGCCGCTCTTCGCTAGATTGCGCCTGTACGGGCGCTTTCCCCTTGTCCATCCTTTCTGAAACAACAGAGGCGGGAATTACGGCTTCTGAATTGTCAGCTCTGCTCTTTGCGGCCTCGTAAGCGCTTTGATACTCTGAATTCTCTGAGTATGCCAGGGCCTTTTTCTAGGCAAAGACTGCAACATTAATGGCGCGAGGGAGGGAGTTAGGGCGGTTAACTCGGAGTTGGTGGAGGCGTTATGATTTTTTGGCGGCTGTGCATGGGTTTATTTTTGAAAAGTGCACCCTAGTAGCCGTTGGTCCAAACACACCTTGCTTTTTTAATGCATCGTTCTTGAAAGCTGTGCAATCATTAAACCCTCCTTGGACGTCGTGCCATTGCTGACGTCATCGCCGCCGTCTGGGCACACTTTACAAGGGAGAATTTCTGGCCCATTGACCCAACTTCGCCCTGTGCCGTACTGCGCCCTGGGCCCGCACTTAGAATTTTTTCGCGTTTTCCGTGGTGGGTTATTCGGGCTGCGTCCAAAATTCAGGGCGCACTCGGACTTCGCCCGAAAAATGGGCGCACTCCGACTTCGCCCAGATTTGCTTGCGCAGTCTGACACTTAGCCGTTTTCTGCTTCCCGCGACGGATTACCCAGGGTGCGCCCGAGAATGGGAGCGCACTCGGACTTCGCCCAAAAATGGGCGCAATCCGACTTCGCCCAGATTTGCTTGCGCAGTCTGATTTTGCACTTAGCTGTTTTTCTTGTTTTTCCAAACTGCGCTCTCCAGACGGTGCGCAGCCCGACTTCGCTGCGAAGTCGGGTTGCGCACCCAGACTTAGTCATTTTTGCTCCTTTTTTCAGCTGCCTTCTTCCGAACTTCGCACTGTTCAAGGAGCGCTACCCGACTTCGTTGCGTCGGGGTTTGCCTTAAGTCTTACTTGGGCTCTTTGAAAAAATTAAAAACTGAATGCTGAAATATATACATTCTGAAAACTAAAAATGCAGAAGGGAAATCTGTACAAGGAAGGACCCATTTGGGTGCCTTCAGTGGCGGTAAATTTTTAGGTGGAACCCATTGACGGGAATGGGGAGAAGTTGTCCCTCCATATCCCGGAGTACGAATGCATTAAACTGATTTACCCGGGCAATCTGATAGGGGCCCTCCCAGAGGGCATCAAACTTGCCGTGGTTGCCCGGCTTTGCCTTCAGCGAGTCCCACTTCAGCACCAGGTCCCCGATTTTGAAAACTCGGGCGGTGGCGCCTTTTGCAAACCAGCCTTGGGTTGCTTCAGCATGTTTGGTGAAGGCCTGGTATGCTTTCTCTCTCGTCTTCCTCTAACTGCAGCAATTGACACAGTCTGGCGTCCACCGGATCCCCGTTGCCTCTCTCTTCGTCCAACATCCAGAGAGCGGGAATTTCTATGTGGGTTGGCAGGACTGCCTCCTTGCCGTATACGAGCGCATAAGGGGATGTCTTAATGGACTTTTTGAATGATATCCTATCCGCCCACAGCGCCCGATCCAGGAGTAGGTGCCAAGTCCTCTTGTTCTTTTCTACTGTCTTTCTGATGATCTTCAGTAGGTTCTTGTTGGTGGACTCGGCAAGACCGTTCCCCTACGGGTAGTAATTGGAAGACATTTTGTGATAAATGCCGTATTTGCCGGTGTACTCCGTGAGTACCGCGCTCGTGAACCCCGGACCATTGTCCGTCACTATTGACTCGGGGACCCCGAAACGGGTGATCAGGCTCTCGAGGAACCCGATGACCGTCTCCCGGTCCGCATTCTTTGTGGGGATCGCCTCCGCCCACCGGGTGAAGTAGTCGGTGGCGGTAAGAATGAACTTGTGCCCCGCTGCAGAGTTCGGCGTAATAACCCCAATGAAGTCCAGACCCCATTGCTGAAACGGAGTCTCGGCTTGGATCGGTTGAAGGGGCAGGGGTGCTTTCCTATTTCTGCCAGCAAATCTCTGACATTGATCACATTTTGTACAGACTGCGTGCGCGTCTGTAAAGAGAGTGGGCCAGTAGTACCCAACCTCGATTATTTTCAAGGCCGTAGGCCTTGCAGAATGGTGACCCCTGTGCATCCCGGAGTGGAATTCTCCGAGGACCCCGAGTCTGGTCGGTTTTCTTGACGCACCGCAACAGGATGCCGTCAATGTTCTTGAAGTAAAGCCCCTCGGGGCGAAGAGTGTATTTCAATGCACCTAGCCGAAACCTCCTTCTTTGTGAGGCGTTCAAGTGGTCTGGACATCTCCCAGTGCAGAAATACTTCACCAGGTCATCTGTCCAGTCACTCTCCTCGGGTAAGGAGTTGGCTAGGTTGGTGGTTGCTGTCGGATCCTCCCACTTACAGGAAGATATCTCGGCTGCTGCGCTTCGGGCCAGCTCCTGGCACAAGGCTCGGCCTCTGATAAGCTTGGTTGGCCGCACTTCGATGTCGAACTCCCGGATTTTAGCAATCCATCCTGCTCTCTTGTGACCCGGCTCCCCTTGTATGATGAAGCTTCGGACGTCCGGGTGTATCACAAAGACAGTTGTCCGGCTCTGGGAGACGAAGTGCCTGAACTTCCGGAGAGACTTCATGACCGCGTGAACCTGCCGCTCTATAAAGTTGTACTTTTCTTCGTGCGGCTGAATCACTTGGCTCAAGAACGCTATGGGGCGCTCTTCGCCATCGTCTCCCTTCTCGGTTCAGGATCGCGGCGTAACTCTCGGGTTCTCCCACCGCGTACAGGATGAAGTCCTTGGAGTAGTCCGGGTTTATCAACACCGGAGCTTGTGCAATGCAGGCCTTGATCTCCTCGAAGGCAAGCCTCCTCTCATCAATCCATAAGAATTCAGCGTTCTTTTTCAACAGTTCGGCCATGGGCTTGATTACCTGTGCGAAGTCCGGTATGAACTTCCGCACGAAGTTGATTTGGCCGAAGAAGGACTGTAGCCCCTTCTTGTCAACTGGAGCGGGCAAACGGAGGAGGGCTTCTGCTCTATCAGGGTCCACGGCTAGGCCTTTCTCGGAGATGACATGCCCCAACAGCTTACCTTCTTTTACCGCGAAGATAGATTTCTTCGGGTTTATGGAAATGCCGAATTCACGACATCTCTCAAATATTTGCCGCAAGTGGGGAACATGATCCTCTCTCTTGTGAGAGAATACAGTCATGTCATCCAAGTAGATGACAATGATCTTGTTGAGCAGCTCTCGGAAGGCCAGGTCCATGGCTCTCTGGAATGTGGCGCCAACATTGGATAAGCCGAAAGGCATGCGCTGATAGGCGAACGTTCCCCATTTGGTGGTGAACGCTGTCTTATGCTGGTCCTCATCCTTGACCAAGATCTGGTTGTACCCAAAAAAGCCATCTAGGAGGGAGAATCTTTGCGCTCCAGCAACTATGTGGAGGATCTGGTCAATCTGGGGAAGCGGATAATGGTCCTTGAGGGAGGCCTGATTCAGATTTCTGAAGTCCACACAGAGACGAATGTCTCCGTTCTTCTTCCTCACGGGAACCAAGTTCGCAACCCAGGATGAATGCTTGATGGGGTAGATGATCTTGGCTTCCAGCATCTTCAGGAGCTCGGCCTTCATCATGGCTTCGATCTTCGGATTTACAGCCCTCTGCTTCTGCCGGAATGGCTTGGCACCATCTTCTAGCTCAATGGTATGCTGGATTATATTTCTGTCATACCCCTTCAAGTCCTGGTAGCACCAGGCTACTATGTCAGGGAACTCTCGGCACAATGTTCTGATCTGCTCAAGTTCCTCTGTGGTGCAGTCTGTCCCGACCTTAATTGTTTTTCCAGGTTCAAGCTCCAGGTCGGCGTACTGCTTCGGGTCTACTTTGATCCGGTGCGATATTGCTCTGTCATTCTGATCAAATAGACTCTCAAGTGTAATCAGTCCTTTTGGGACATGATTATTTTTTAGCTGTATCAACCCCTCATATTGCTCGTCATCATGGTCTCTACCTTCGATTGAACACGCTTCGTTAACCAAAAATGTGACGATCTCCTCGTCACAGTCAAACACCTGCCAGTGGGTGTCTTTATCAGGCACATAAGGCCTGTAGATGGTACGAACCGGCTTCGGCTTCTGGACAGTGTCATCAGCCGGAACGTACCTGGCTCCAACAGACGCCAGAATGTCAGCATGCTTGTTTTTCTCACGTGATATAGCCTTGACATTCAATGAGTCGAACGACTCCATCAGGTCCCACACCCGATTACGGTACGCCTTGAGGTAGTGCTTCTTGGAGGCGCACTTGTTCGTAATCTGGTTGCACACCAGCTCCGAATCGCCAAAGATCTGCAGGTGCTTAATCCCCAACCTCTCCGCTTTTCGCAAACCCAAGCACAGGGCTTCGTACTCCGCCGCGTTGTTGGTACAGCTCCAAGCCAGCCTGTAGGTGTAGTCCTTCTGGATCCCGGTCGGAGAAACCAAAAGTACACCTGCACCGGCGCCATTTTTGCATCGTGCGCCGTCAAAGAAAAGCTTCCACAACTTTTCTGGTGCAGGTCCCACTTCTCTTTTGGCCGACTTGTCAAGCCTCTCAGGCTGGATGACAATGTAGCAGCCTTGCTCGGTCTCGATCACGGCGTTGAAGTCCCGCAAGGAGAATTCATCTTCCACTTGCAACAGCTCAAGAGCTTGCTCCGTCATATCCACCACCACCAGTTCTTCCTCCGTCAGCTGAACCATGCAGTCCTGCGACTCTTCCCCGGGTATCTTCTCTACTAAGAAAGTGGAAGGCTTCTCGTTGTAGATCTTCAGTCTCCTTCCTTTGAAGGGCACTTCCATGTGTGAGTAGTCTAGAGACAGATACCCACCCAACTTTGCAGTGAACTCCCTGGAGAGACACATGCCGAAGTAGGGTTCCAAGTCGACAACCACGACCTCTTGAATGACCACGATGTCGAGAGCTTTGTGCAGCCGAATAGGGATGTCTTTAATGACACCGACCGTCTTGACAGGGGTGCCGTCTAGTTGCAGGACGCCTTGGCTGCTCCTTGTATACTCCATCCCGATCTCGTCGCAGACGGCTCTCGGCATAACGGTCGTGGAAGCACCAGAATCCACCATACAGTTGTGCACTATGTACCCTTGCATCCGTAATGACAGATAGAAGGGAGGTGGTCTGTTCTTCCCAGTGGCCGAGACTGTCGGGGTTGCACCAGAACAGCAGGTTGTATCTGCTTGCCATTCTTCATGCTTTTCAGAGATTCCTGCAGCAGATCAACTTGGCCTGGGAGCATAAGAGCATCATACATGCTGATCCTTGCGGGGGTCCTCTTCAGCTCGTCTACTATGCTGTAGCCCGAGGTGCTAGCTCCTTCCGCTTCTTTTGCCGGCTCGTACTTCGTCCGGTACTGCTGAGTGGCCTCAACTCTCTATCTCTTGGTCAGAGACGGATATCTCAGCTTCTCCTGAGCTTGTTCTTTGGTTTCAGCTGGAGGCTGAGCAGTGGGAGCTTTAGCCGGGGGAGCTTTCGCTACGGGAGGCTTGACTGCGGGAGTCTTCTCTTTGGCTGTGTAAGGCCACAACCTCTTGTCAGGTGGTAGCCCAGCAGGTTGCGCCTTATCTCTTCGGGCGTATACCTTCAAGGGCTTTGCAGCGGCTTCAGCAGACTTTTTGTCTTCCTTGGCAGGAGGCGGCAACAGATCTTCCTCTGGGACGGCAAAGTTGCCTTCGTCGTCCAGGATCATGTAGAGTTCTTCGTCCTCTATGGCGCTGCCGGCCAAGGTCTGGAGGTAGTGTTGGTGCAGTGTGCAGTCATCCTCCGAATGCGGGTCATTGCACGTAGTGCACCAATTGACCTGGTCAGAAGTACCAGGTTGGTCCTCGATGGCAGCATTTCTTGGAGGGGGGCGCCTTTGCAGTTGCTGCTCCGGGGCTCGATCTTTTGTCAGTGCCGGAGGCGGATATGGCCTCCTTGGAACAAGGTCCATCTGGGCCTGTTTCTTCTTTAGAATGGTCATGTCGTTGGACATGGTGTGATATCCAGAGGCCAGAGCCCGTACCTCCTGGAGGATTTTATTCTGAATATCATTGTCAGGAGGCGGCAACTGAGCTGGGGGAGGTAATGCAGCCAATGGAGGAGGTGTGGAATATTGTGCATACTGCGGGGGAGCAGGGAGTGCCGGATAATGCGGAGGAGGAGGAGGCGGGTTAGGATAATGTATCTGCGGTGGGCCGTAAGGATTCACGACCGGCGCCGGATTCCATTGCTGCTGGGGTTGCTGTCCTGAAGTGGACGGCATCACACCAGAGGCTGATGGGTACTGAGATTGAGGAAAGTCGGGGTAAATGGGCGGCTGTACCCTGTGCGGGAGTCTGCCTATGGAAATGATATCCATTTCAGCTTGCTGGGCAGCCTCATACAGGGCGGGGAATGAGTCTATTCTGGCTATCTTCAGCAGCAGGCAAATGTCTGAGTTGAAGGACCTCAGGTAGTAGTGTGCAGCCTGACCTGCTGAAGGTCGGAGTTCGCGAGGTACTCGTTTCCAAGACCTCGCAAACCTGATGTTGAAGTCCGACACCTCCTCTTGGGGGTGTCGTTGTATACTTTGAAATTGATGCAACGAAAGAAGAGGGATCAGCAGACTCGTTGCATCCTTTCACGAGCCTGCCGGCCAGCTGACGCCACCCCGTGATAGATCCCTCTGGCAGTGATCTCCACCAGTAGAGAAGCTTTCCCCTTAGGGAAAGGGCCAGCAGACGGGTCTTCACACTTTCGTCTGTAATGGAATGCAGTGCAGCCAGGGCCAGAATGTCCTGGATGTGTTCGTACGCCGTCTTGCCGTAGCCATCATATGTAGGGATGGATTTTAAGGCAGCAGGGGGCACAACTTGTTGTCCGGCTAGGGCCAAGGGCCCCGTAGAGTCCACCGCCGGGAAGAGATCATCATCATTCTGCTGGGCAGCCATGTCTTCTTCTCCTCCGGTGGTGTACTCGGTGTCGGAACCGTCCGAGGATGTAGATTGCTCTTCAGCCTCGACCTCTTCGATTTCAGCCTCGGGCTCTTCTACGCGAGCTTGGTGATCAGCCAGCCTGACGCGCTCGCCTGGAGCGTCAATGTCAATTTCGTAAAAGTCAGGCGGGTTTCCCGGATTCCTTGCTCGCCACCTTCTTGTTTGCATGAAGGCGTTAGGACCGGTCTTTACGGACTCAGAGAATATTCAGGTACGTGCAGAGTCGCCAGGTGCTCTGATTTTTAACAACAATGAAGCGAACACCCGTGCTTCGATTCTGTTTGGGGGTGGGAAACTACCATGTCCCACCGGGCGTGCCAGAGAAACTGTTGGTTACGAATCTGCCATGAGGAAAGGATTTGGTATAATGCGCCCGCATTCGCCCACCAGATTGAAAGGCCGGAAGGAAGGAATGCCTTCCGTGCCAATCTCCGGAGAAGGCCGGCTTCCTGTGGGTTTTTAGTGTTTTAAGCTAAGAGTGCAGGGAAAGAGATAAAAATGCGGAAAGAGAATCCAAATGTGATTGGAGTTGGGTGGGGGGAATAAGCAAAGACGACAACGATCAATCACCACTACTAACAAGATTCCTATACAAAACACACATTGAAACTACAACTATCATTCATCCTATGTATCCTCTATCTATGCATTCCAGGAATACTTAATCATCAAATACTGGAGTCCAGAGTTCAGTACAACAGTAAGCAATGAAATAAGAAACATGAGGCAGAAATGACAAGGAGAGGCAGGATACAAAATGAAGACAGTAAGCAGAGCCAAGTATGTATCTTGTATTTAGAGGCAAACGCACAACTACAATGGTTCCCTAGCAGTATATTCCCCTTCCCCCTTTTTACAATGAAAATGTGGTGGCTATTTATAGCCCCAGTTCCCCCCGATTACAATCACGGGCACAAAGTCCCGCACTAGACATTAGCTGACAAAAGCGGCAGAGGAGCTGCTGATGCTGACTTCTGTCGGCGAGGACTGTACCTGCAACATGGTCTCCCTGAAAGCTGTACAGCTACGTGGCGGCGTGTTGGGTGGAACTTCAAATCAGCGGGAATGAGGGTAGTTGTGGCAGATGGCACTTCACATCAGCCTTAAATGGTGGCAGCTGGCGTAGATAGTGCGGTCCATGCTTGTCCTTTTCCCGGTCATGTCTTGGCTCGAATCCCGAGGTTGGACACTTGTCGGATGCTGATGAGTGACACATGGCTGCCTTGAAAGGCAGTTTATCCAACTTCGCCCAGGATCAGAGCGCTGTCGGGTTGCGCAGGTGGAAAACAACAGCAGCTTGGGGAGGCCTCCGTGCCTTAGTCAATTTCTCGGGTTTACTTGCCCAATCGCGCACCGGTCAGAGGGCGCACCCCGACTTCGCTACGAAGTCGGGTTGCGCACCGGTACTTTGCTGTCTTCTCCGCTGTTCGGATTGCGCACCAGGGGGGGCGCACCCCGACTTCGCTGCGAAGTCGGGTTGCGCCCCAACACTTAGCTGATTCTCTGCCATACTGCTTCCCAAGTGCGCCCAAGAAGAAGGGCGCACCCCGACTTCGCTGCGAAGTCGGGTTGCGCCCTGACACTTAGTCAAATTTCGCCTGTTCCTGTCTGCTTGCGCACTTCGCATTCCCTACTGCGCTCCAACTGGAGGGCGCACTCCGACTTCGCTGCGAAGTCGGGTTGCGCCCTGACACTTAGAAATTTTCAGGGAACACTTGCTGGAAACTTCAAGAAACTGAAAACATGGCACCCCGTGTAAAATGTGGCAACAGGAAGCAATATGTCGATCGAATTTCTAGTACCAAGTCTGAGAGTGGCAGTGCAAAACCATATAGGTGATCAAGAAATTCTAGAAGATAGGCTAGCGGCACTAATTCAACTAGATGAACGAGTGATGGCACAATGCGCAACGGAGGTTGCCCAACGATGGAAAAAGTTGTGGCATGACAAGCACCTACATAATATGGAATTAAAACCAGGTGACTTGGTCTTAAGGTATAATGGAAAAAGAAAAATCAAGCCCAAAAAATTGAAAATTTTCTATGGCTTGGGCCCTTCGAAGTAATTAAGATGATGAAAAATGGTACAGTACAATTGCAAAAACTGGGCAAGACAATAATTCCCGAAACAGTTTATGGGTCAAAATTAAAATCTTATAAGGTGAGAGTACAATGTTTGTGCATCCATGCAGATGAAGTAGGAAGACAAGAAGAACAACAACAAAGAATGACACGTGAAAGAGGGTAATCAGGTCACATCAATCAAGAACTTGGCACGGAAGAAGACAATCTTGGGTTAGGAAGGCTATTTGAGAACAAAGGAGAGGCGCAACCCGAAGAAGCAAGAAGACTTTGATCGTTTACAAATGCAGATTTGTAAAGGATGGAGATTGAAGCGAGAGAAAGGTCCCATGATGAATATGGGAGTGAAGACAGTGAAGAAGAAGAGACAGAGCGGATAACAAAGTTTGAAATCCTACAACAGATGATACATAGGGAGACAACGATTACAAGAAGAATATGAAACTCTGTGCATGTACAATGCATGAATGAGGGGACAGATCATTAAAGAATTTGATGGCATGATTCAAAGGCTTAATGAAAGAGAAATAAGAAGATGAGAAGAGTTAAATGAACTTAAACAATGGAGAATAGCCAGAGAAAGGACAATGCGTAGTCTATATGAAAGACATCAAGAAGAGTTAAATGGATTCAAACAATATCGATTAAGTAGAGAAGAGGTAGCTGAAATATTATAGACAGACGTGTTTGAAGCACCAACATTTTTGGAAGAGGAAAGAAGAAAGGAGAACGGACACTAGTAGCCCCACTAAAATTTCATATGCAATTAATATCAATACAAATAGTTCAAGTTCAAAATCCCCCCTCACAAGGCGATCTAGAGGAGACATACTCCCTGAACCAAAAGGCGATAATATGCAAACTAGTTTTGAGGAAGAAAGAAGAATTAGAAGATGCTTGGATGATATGCCAATAATGACTCATGAAGAAGGAGATCCTAGTAGTTCTCAACGATTGCTAGAAGTGCTAGAAAGAGGCAACTCAGGCAGCTCGGGAAGGCCATTAGGTCTTCTCGGCCATTTGAGATTGCTAGGCCACGGGAGGAGTTTGGTTGATCTTCCTCTCGATGGCTCTAGGGGAAGAAATTTCCCTCCCGCTACCCTTAGGCTGCAAGGTCAATAGGGTGGGCCGCAAGGACCATTCATTTATCATGCACAAAACAACCAACTAGTACGTGACCACCAAACTGGCCCATAAGGACCACCTCGTGGGCCACGTCAAAACCAAAGACATCGTCGATGACCGAGGGATTGGATAGACCTCAGACAAGCAAGAGTTAGTAGGAGGCAGTCCTACGTTATGGAGGTTCGCCCAAAAGAAAGAGTGGAGCTTACGAGATCATCAAGAAGAAGACGACAATGACAAAATAGGAATGTGGAAGAATGAAACCGCATAAGGCAATAGAGAGAACGACAAAATAAAGGACTGAGAAGACAAGGTCATTACATAGACTTAGATACAAGTCTAAGACATGCAACTATAAGTCGTACAGATGAAGGTTGTTTGGATGAGTGTCGTACAAATATGGACCGTACAAATCAGAGACCAAGATGCCATACAAGTGATGACTGAGGAGATTATATGGTAGGGCATCGTACAAGTGATGCCCAGCAGGAGTGTAAGGCAAGGTGTCGTATAGGTGACGGCTAGGAGGATTGTACAAAAGGGTGTTGTACAACTAAAGGGAATGACATTGATGGTACAAGTGAAGGAATTTGTACGATAGAAGACACGAACTACCATTAAGAGGGAGAAATGAATGGTTCGTCACATGAGATGATTTTTAAGTTCAAATTTGCATGGTCATACGGATCGTACGACAACATTAAGTGATAGCATCAAGGTGGAAAAACTTGTAAATATTGTAATTAATATTAAAAAAATAAATAAATATAATAAAAAAGAAAAAGCGCCATGCAAAGGTGACATGGCAACTTAAAAAATGGCTTGTAATTATTTTCCCTCCAAAGCAAAGTTATAAATAGAGGCAAAGGGGAGCACTATCATCATTGTACCCCTCGAGCAACTACATGGACGAGCATAAAGGAGAGCGTCTATAGAAAATGGTTGCAGGGATGGAAATGTGCAGTCGTTTAGATGAAGGGTGAGTATCGGAATGTGCCTTAAAAGAAGAAGAAATTTCTGATAGAAATTGTCAAAAAAGCCTACCCTTAGCAGAGTTGTAGGTGTATGGACAATCGTACGAATTGAAAAAAGGGACAAATTTTGAACAAAACCTAGAAGAAGAAATCCGGGGTAAAAGGGTTTGAATGGAAGGGGCAAAAGGTTGACATTGACAACAAAGGAGAAGGCAAATTGCACAAGGAAAGTCGGAGGAACAAACGATTGGACAAAGGGTCTACCTCTGTAAGTGCGAAAAAGGGGCACAAGAGTGTTGTACACATAAATCTAGTTTATGTTATGATTCAAGCCTGAGAAAGTCGTAAAAGTCTAGTCAAATTGTCGTTCAAATCTAATTTATCGTACAAAATAGAGGGTTGTCATACAACTAACGGCAAAGTATGTCATACAGGTGCAACAACTACATGGTAGAAGACATTGGAAGTGCAGAGGAAATATGGCAGAGTGCTTGGAAAATTTTGAAGAAGCATGAATAGGAGGGTAACCATTCGTGAACACCTTACAAGGGTTGAGTCCGAAAGGAGCAAATATATACCTGGACCATTACACCAAAAAGAATATTGTGCTAGAAAAAGAGAAGCACGAATAAGCAAGAGAGGACTTGTGGAGCACACTCGAGGATGAGAAAAGGAATGTGGTCCAGGCATGGAACAAAAAAGTAGAAGGCAATCTCACCACTCCCCAAAAGAATCAAGGCAGTAGGCTTCGCCTCAAAGGTAGGAGGAGAGTAAGGAGGACGAATGGAGGATGATACCTTTGCAAGAAATTACGTTTGTTCAACCAACTGGTGAATTTTGTAGGAAATGGTGGCAAGAGAGTGCACCCAATCATCCATTAAGAGCAGCACTAACGAAGGCAGAAGTGAGTTGCATATTGCAAGTATCACTGTTTGATAAGGAGTTTTTCTAGGATTATTTATTGCAGATGCTGTAGACATATGACTCATGCCAAAATACTAGTATAGTACAAATTGGTGATCAAGAAGTGAATGGTATTTTCAGCTAATAATTTCGAAAGAAACTTTGGACTGCCTATCAGAAAAGATGTCAGAAAAGAAATGGATGAAAGGCAGTGGAACGAATTAATTGGTAAGATCACCAATATGAATCCTGAAGAAGCATCCAAATTGTTAAAGCATGGAAGCTGAGAGGTAAAGTAGCAACAATTAAAGAATAAAGAACTACAATGTGTAATGAATATAGTGATGTCCAAATTGTCAAGAGAACAGATATCCACGAAGATGCCTATTTGGCTTATACAGTATGTAAAAGGCATCATGGAAGAAGTACAATATGATTTGGTATCATATTTGTCATATCATATCAAGACTTTCTTAAGGCAACAAACTCAGAATTTTTCAAAGGTGTTTCACGCCATTGGAGTGTTGTTGAAAACAGTTTCGTATCTGCAATTACAGTTGCCAGGGCCCCCAGGAGATCTCCCCGAACAAGAACCAACAATTTGGAGATGGATGTATATGGTACCGCTCAACAAGCCAACCACTCCAATAAAAACAAAGAATATGTAAGAGGATGTAGCACATGTGATGAGATTCCCAACGATGGAATGGTGGAATGACAGATTCAGGAACCAATCAAGATTGCAGTCATAAGATAGTCTTCACAGTCATACAATGTCATTGTCTTGAGACAATACAATCTCACTTGTACAACAACTACTATATGTAGTCACACGTACAATCTCGTATAGTCTTGTATGACACAACCTTGTACAATCGGGTACAATTGTACGACACAATCTTGTAACAACACAGTCTTGTACAATATCGTACAGTTCAATCTCTTATATGTCTTAATCTATCTAATGGTTCAATCTCTCGTACATCTCAGCCTATCGTACGGCTCCGTCTTATCGTACAGTGCAATCTTATTGTACAGTTTAGACTTATTGTACAATGTAGTTTTCTCGTACAGTTCAGTCTTACCGTACAATGCAGTCTTATCATATGTTTTAATCTTATCGCACTATCTGGTCTTTTCGTACAATTTGGTCTTATTGTACAGTGCAATCTTATTGTACGATTCAGTCTTCTCATACGATAGGAATTGTACAACGATATTCTCGTACAACACACCCTTGTACAGTGCAATCTAGTATGACAACAATTTGTATGATGTTCCACATACAAGCTCACTTAGCACCAATCAAATCCTAAGTTGGCAACTCCTATGTGTTTGCCTTCATACGATCCCATCGTTGTACGACCTGCTCTCGTAAGGTCTGCAACTATTTATAACTACCAAGTTCCTTGCTGCTACAATCACTTGTACATTCTGCTACACATACAATCTAACCCTCGTATGGTCTGCAACTTACAGTTTGTCCATGGCAGTTTTCTCCTTACAACCTACAACTTATAGACAGCAACTATTGCAATACTCTAACACTACAATCTACAACTATGCCAATCAAATACTACAGTCTGCAACTAGAAACAACATACAATCTCATTAACATATATAGCATAAACAAAATACAAGTAAAATGGAATCAGGCTGCAATGAATTTGCAATAACAAAATTGTATTGGCATTCTTGCTGTATCTAACAATGATGGGCTGCAATTACAATGTGCAGGGTTTAAACCTCAGCACTTCCATAACCAGGCCTGCATAATCATAGCAATGACATGGACAATCTCCTCAATGCTCTCACCATCATCCCTATGTTGTCCAATCCTTAAATGGAGAAGAGGGTTTCTATTTAATGCTTGTCCTCAGCCGTTACCAACAACGGCTTCCCAAGATAGCACATTCAACTGCCATCCCTATTTGGACATGATTTATAATTTCTATTTCTATGCCTAAGGTCTAATTGCAATTTATCATTAAATTGCATTACATGTCATTTCATCTACATTTCATATGCCTTTCATTTCATTTACATTTCACTTGCATTTCACATGCATTTACATTTCACTTCATAAGTCACTTTATGACTTTGCCATACATTCTAATATTTCACTTCATCACATTTAATATTATATTATGACATTGCCACTTTATAACATTATTAAATATATGTACACACATTTTGTCAAACACTTTGCATACAACTACAAAATAACTTGAATAACAAAACTAAATGCAGACATCAATTACATCTATCCCCTCCTCTAAACTGGTCAGCATCCTCGACAACACATGAGCTGAACATTGGGGACAAAAGCATCAAACACATATTGAGATCTCTTGTCGCACTCCTTTCACTTCCTCCTATTCCAAATGTCCTCTGCAACTCACATTACTTCAAACTACTATTCACAACACATTGTGTTTTGATTGCTCACTCCACTTTCTACAATTAATCGCATCATCAACTTCATCAGTATGGGCAACATGACCAACATGACAAATATGATGGGCAACACCCATCGCCACCTGCATTGGGGTTCAAGGGAAATAATTTTATGACACTCCTCTAACAACACTGCCTTAAATGACATTTCTTTATATTGTGTTGTCTTAGATGATATTTCCTCAGATTGCACTGCATCAAATGGCGTCTCCTCTGACAACAACTCCTCAGACGACACTTTTTTAGTTGATGGCATTTCTTCAGACGACATTGCTTCAAACAATATTGCTTTAGACAACATCTCCTTTGACGGCAATTCCTCATACAACACTTCTTTTGACGATGACTCAAACAACAATTCCTTTGATAGCAACCTAGACGAAAATTCCTTTGACAATAGCTTAGACGATAATTCCTTTGATAGTAGCTTAGATGGCAATTCCTCTGATAGCAACTCAGACGACAATTCCTTTGAAGGCAACTCATATGGCAATTCCTCTAATGGTAGCTTAGACGACAATTCCTCTAACAATAGCTCAAAGGGCAATTCCTCTAACAGCAGCTCAAACGGAAATTCCTTTGACAACAACTCCTTAGACAGCAACTTCTTAAACGACAATTCCTCGGATGCACCTCAGACGACATGTTCTCCTCTATCATATGACTATGGTCTCCTATATTCCTAGCCTCATCTGTATGACGATTTGCCGTCAACCATCTTCTTGGTGATGTTCTACCGTTTGACCGTCTTCTTGACGACACCCTATCGTCTAGCCTCCTTTCACTTCCTCCTATTCCAAATGTCCTCTGCAACTCACATCACTTCAAACTACTATTCACAACACATTGTGTTTTGATTGCTCACTCCACTTTCTACAATTAGTTGCATCATCAACTTCATCAGTATGAGCAACATGACCAACATGACAAATGTGATGGGCAACACCTGTCGCCACCTGCGTGGGGGGTCAAGGGAAACAATTTTATGACACTCCTCTAACGACACTGCCATAAACGACATTTCTTTATATTGCGTTGTCTTAGATGATATTTTCTCAGATTGCACTGCATCAAATGGCGTCTCCTCTAACAGCAACTCCTCAGACGGCACTGTTTTAGTTGATGGCATTTCTTCAGACGACATTACTTCAAACAGTATTGCTTTAGACAACATCTCCTTTGACGACAATTCCTCATACTACACTTCTTATGATGATGACTCAAACAACAATTCCTATGATAGCAACCTAGACGACAATTCCTTTGACAATAGCTTAGATGATAATTTCTTTGATAGTAGCTTAGATGGCAATTCCTCTGATAGCAACTCCGACGACAATTCCTCTAACGGCAACTCATATGGCAATTCCTCTAATGGTAGCTTAGACGACAATTCCTCTAACGATAGCTCAAAGGACAATTCCTCTGACAGCAGCTCAAACGGCAATTCCTTTGACAACAACTCCTTAGACAGCAACTTCTTAGATGACGATTCCTCGGATGACACCTTAGACAACATGTTCTCCTCTGTCATATGACTATGGTCTCCTCTGGTCCTAGCCTCATCTGTATGACAATTTGTCGTCAACCATCTTCTTGGTGATGTTCTACCGTTTGACCGTCTTCTTGACGACACCCTATCGTCTAGCCTTCTTGCTAACTGCACTCTATCGTCTTGTGGCCCTATTGATTGCATTCTATCACTTCGTCTTGCGTAGCTTTAACTACTTGCGGGATTTTTGCCGCCTCGATTGAAATTAAGTTCACTTCCTCAATCACGTTCACCTTTGCTTCTTGACAAGAGTTGTAATTCTTCTCTAGCGCTTCGAACTCCATATGTATCACTAGTTTATTTTGACTTGCATCACTTTGATAGTCACGTGTGAAGTGCCCCCACAATTGGCATTGCCAACATTGTACAATGGATCTACCATCGGTATCATACTGAATTCTTTGTGTTTTAGTTCTTCGACGATTGACACAAACCTCATCACTAGTGACATCCCTCCTTCGGACAATATCTCTTTGTGTTGCATATACCTGTAGCAATGATCTTACACTCTCCGAGTCACACACTCATTGTCAGATTCATCGTTTTTTTCTTTGGAGTCACTTCCTTCCTTGACTTCTTGATTCCAACACTTGGATGAGGAACTACTCTTCTACCCATAATTCTCAATATCAAAATCACTTTCATCCTCAAAGTTACTCTCGTCTACATTAACATGAAGCCCATACTTCGGTGATGTTTTTGCATCACTTTCCCAAATCAAGGCATAATCCAAAGCCTCTTGGTATGATCTCGGAGGGAACATCCTGATCTTCTTCTAATACGTAGGAAGAAGTCCATCTATGAACCATCTCCTCTTCAATGCATTTAATTGGTCTTTCTCCAAATGGTTAAACAACCCACTTAACTTCCAATTGTATGAACGAACAGACTCGTTCTCACCCTGTATCATTCTACAAATTTCAGTAATGATTGCATTGTCATTGTCAAACAATCAAAATTCTTGCACAAATGCATCGCGCAACTCTTCCCATGTCTGGTACTTGTCCTCTGGTAATTTCATATACCAGTCTATTGCAAATCCACGAAATGTCGCAGGGAATAACCACCTCCAGTTTGCCTCATTGTTCTACCCAATCGCTCTCCACATTGTGCGACAAATTCAATGCCTAACTAGATCTTCAGTTGATTCTCTGTGAAACAATGGACATTTACACGATATGCCCAAATTGACCTTCGGTTTGATAGGTTGGCTTTTCATTGGCAGCAGTTGTTTACATATCTCTCCCTTACGCATAGCCTTAGGCACATCACCCTATAATTGCTCTTCCACTATATTGCCTTTCTTCTCACTAGACAACGTTCCAACCTGCAGTTGCATCGATGTCGGACTTCGCCCAACTCACCATTGAGCACACCAATCTACAGTTTCCCTCGTGTCAAACTCCCATCTCGTGCACTATTGGACACGCCATATTCCATTTGCACCGATGTCGGACTCCTGTCTTGCTCACCATTGTGCTCAACTTGTAATTGCCCCAGCGCCAAACACTCTTCATCAACATGCAATTCCTCATAGCCACCTTCTGTCAACTTCAGCTGAACCTGGCTTGTAGAGTCCTGCTTATTTGTAAAATTACTTGCACTTGTACATATATTGTCCGACACCTTCATTTGTATGACAGATGCATTATGGCTTGTCCAACACTTCCATACAACTACCTTGTTTGTACGAAGATTCTATTTGTATGGTAGATTCTGTTTGAATGACAAACTCCATTCATACGATACCTTCTACTTGAACGACTCATGTCAGTCGTACAAAAGGCTCTATTTGGATGTTGCACACCACTTGAACAATGCACATCACTAGAATGGTAGGTCTCATTTGTAAAACAATTTGTGATATTGTCATACACACCGTTTACAGTCAATCATTTTCCTCCCTTCTGCGTGTCTGCCATGTGTCCCACTATATGGCTCTTCCTCTGCATTTTTAGCTACATTCCATGGTTGTTGTTGTGCACCTTCCCAAGCTACTTCTCACAACTCCATGTCACTAGGCTTAACCCAAACTCATAGAGACAACGTCTCCAGGATGTAGAAATGGAATACAACATACTTTCCCACATCCTCGGCAAATTCTCTGTCATCTACCTCTCCAAGTATCACTTGGATTCTCCTCCTAAGAGCTCCAAACTCATTCGAGTATTGGTTCTTTCGTTTCTCGCAATTGCAGTACTTGATTGGTTATATCATTCCTTCCTTGAGTGATCCTTGTGCTTTTTCTCACAGGCACTTGATCATCTCCACGACCTCATCGTCCTCATCCTCACAATAACGTATATGTCATCCACCTTTCTCCCTTCACAAATGCTAATCCTTAATTAACCCTCCTCGCTTCGGCAACAACAACGGTGCCAAATGTAGCACATGTGGTGAGATTCCCAACAATGGAATGGTGGAATGATAGATTCAGGAACCAATCAAGACTGCAGTCATAAGATTGTCTTCATAGTCATACAATGTCATTGTCCTGAGACAATACAATCTCACTTGTACAATAACAATTGTACGTAGTCCCATGTACATCTCGTATAGTCTTGTACGACACAACCTCGTACAATCACGTACAATTGTGCGACACCAATCTCGTATAGCACAATATCGTAAAACACCATACAGTTCAATCTCTCGTACATCTTAGTCTATCGAACGGTTCAATCTCTCGTACATCTCAGTCTGTCGTACAGCTTAGTCTTATCGTACAATGCAGTCTTCTCGTATAGTGCAATCTTCTCATACGATTCAATCTTATAGTGTAGTCTTATTGTATGGTTTAGTCTTATCATACAGTGCAGTCTTATCATATGGTTGAGACTTATCTACAATGCAGTCTTATCGTATAGTGCAGTCTTATTGTACAATTTGGACTTATTGTACAGTGTAGTTTTCTCGTACAGTTCAGTCTAATCGTACAATGCAGTCTTATCATATGGTTTAGTCTTATCGTACAGTTCAGATTTATCGTACAATTCGGTCTTATCGTACAGTTCAGGCTTATCGTACGATTTGGTCTTATCGTACAGTTCAGGCTTATCATACGTTTCGGTCTTATCTTATAGTGCAATCTTATCGTACGATTCAGTCTTCTCGTACAATAGGGATAATACAATGATCTTCTCGTACAACACAGTCTCATACAGTTCAATCTCCTATGACAGCAATTTGTACGGTGTCCCATGCACAAGCTCACTTAGCACCAATCAAATCCTAAGTTGGCAACACTTCTATGTGTTTGCCTTTGTACGATCCCATCGTTGTATGACCTGCTCTCGTACGGTCTGCAACTGTTTATAATTGCCAAGTTCCTTACTGCTGCAATCACTTGTACATTTTGTTGCACATACAATCTAACCCTCGTATGGTCTGCGCAACTTATAGTTTGTCCCTGGCAATTTTCTCCTTACAACCTACAACTTATAAATAGCAACTATTGCAATACTCTAACACTGCAATCTAAAACTATGTCAATCAAATACTACAGTCTGCAACTAGAAACAACATACAATCTCATTAACATACACAACATAAACAGAATACAAGTAAAATGGAATCAAACTGCAATGAATCTACAAATAAAAACATTGTATTGGCATTCTTGCTGTAAATAACAATGACGGGCTGCAATTACAATGTGCAGGGTTTAATCCTCAGCACTTCCATAACCAGGACTGCATAATCATAGCAATGACATGGACAATCTCGTCAATGCTCTCACCATTGTCCCTATGTTGTCCAATCCCCAAATGAAGAAGGGGGTTTCTATTTAATGCTTGTCCTCGGCCGTTGCCAACAACGGCTTCCCAAGACAGCACATTCAACCACCATCCCTGTTCAGACATGATTTATAATTTTAATTTCTATGACTATGGTCTAATTGCAATTTATCATTAAATTGCATTACATATCATTTCATCTGCATTTCATATGCCTTTCATTTCATTTACATTTCACTTGCATTTCACATGCATTTACATTTCATTTCATAAGTCACTTTATGACTTTGTCGTACATGCTAATATTTCACTTCATCATATTTAATATTATATTATGACATTGCCACTTAAATCATTAGTAAATATATGTACACACATTTTGTCAAACACTTTGCGTACAAGTACAAAATAATAAATAACAAAACTAAATGCAGACATCAATTTGCCTGCCTACAGAGGAAACAAAAGGAAATGTTGCTGGATGATGAGAGTGGAGATTTAGATAAAGAAATATAGTCAGTGTACAAAGGAACGAGAAGGAGAAGGTTAGAGCTAGAAATGGAAGCTCAATCTCAACACCAACAGCCAATAGAGCAGCAAGAAGTAATATAAAAAATGGCTGAGCAGCAGTGTGAACAACTTGTTGATCAAGAAGAAGTTGGGGAAACAGTGGATCAGCCAAAGCAAGAAAATGTACAACCATTGTCGATTGAAATTGTGGATGTGGAGGAAAATCCAGCAGAACCAGTACGGGTAGAGAACATTGAAACAAACTTACCTGGAATTTCGGAAGTACAACAGTTGGATTCACAACCATCTCGTTCGATACCAAGACTGGTGAATTTTGATTTTGTAGCCACAATTGTAGAATAGGTAGAAGAGGAAGTAGAGCCAGATTTGTTAGTAACCATAGTAAAAGCAAGAGAAAGAGGCAAAGAGACGATAAAGGAAGTATAAGAAGAGGCAGACAGCGATGAAAAATCTATAAGATTTAGATTGATAAAAAGAGGTGGTGGAAGTCAAAAGCAAATCCACCAGGAGTAGCAACCCATGACAAAAGGAAAAGCAGCAAAAAATCCTATCAATTTACATGGAGAAAAAGAGATTGAAGAAACCCATACTGAAGAGTGGAAACCCCACAACATTCGACTAGACATTTTCTGGTTGAAGAGCCAAACTTTAGGGTTTCACCAGAAATGGCTGAGAAAGTCAGTGAACAGGTGGATGAATTCTTTGGAAAAATGATACAGGCCATGGATAGAGCCAAATTAGAATTTCAAATGGGTTGTGTAGGAGAATTGAAGAAATGGCAGTTGATGGTGTATGAAGGATTTGAGAAACAAGCAGAGAATAAAAAGACTCACAGTATCCATCAACAACAGCTATGGGAAATGGAGGTTGATGGTATAAAAAGTATTGTTGGAATCAATACATTACCAGATGGAGTACCAACTATTTATAGACAGCCACCACGGGTCTATATAGATGAAGGTACACTCACACCTTGTCCAAATGATGAAGTAGGAGTGGAATATAGGAAGATTCCACCAGAACTGTTCAAAACTTATGCACACATGAATTTCTTGGCTTATTGGATTGAATGGTTAGCAATAGGGCTGGAAAAGATGCAGCAGTCCAAAGAAGAGCAGGCTAACCAATGGAAGGAAGAGATGCAAAAAATGAAAGCAAATGCAGAATTAGAAATTGCTGCATTAAGAAAAGAAGTTGAGGAGAAAACAAAAGCCAAAGAAGATGCTGATGCATAGTTGGCTGCACTAAAACAGGAGTATGAGGAGAAGATGCAGCAACAAGATGGGCTCATTGCACAGTTGAGATCTGAATTGGCAATTTGAGAACAGTTATACAAAGCCAAGGAAAAAGAGCTAGAGCATAAAAACCAGTTGATAGCAAAACGAGATGAACAATTGACTATTGCAGCCAGGATTGAGGCTGCACTAAAACAAAAGATAAATACTTCTTCACAAAGGGAGAAAGAGCTTCTTGCAAAATTAACGGAGATGGAAAAGAAGGCTAATCATTATGGGTTGGAGTATGCCCGATACTGCAATTATGCTCAAAAGCTCAAGGATGAGAGGGCAGCATCGAAGCTGCAGATTGCTGAATTCAGAGGAGTACCTACTCATACTTCTCAAAAACCAAGTCCCCAGGCATCTTAACAGAAGTCGACACCATAATAGAAGTCGACAAGGGTGCTGACCAAGCAAAAAGGGAGGGCAGATGTAGGCAACAGTTCAGCAGCACAGAAAAAGGACAAAAGGTAGAAATATTTATTGTAGTGTGAAGTGCAAAATATGCACTAAGATTTTGTATTAGAATTGTGTATATGAATTTTGTAATGAAATTAGAATGAAATGTAAGTAAAATGAAATGTAAATGCGAAGGAATGCGAATGAAATGTAATTTGGTCCTTAGCATGATAAATTGCAAAATAATATGAAGTTTTGTAAGGGTGGCTATTGTACGTCCGAATGGGGTGGCGGTTGCATATAAGGTGTCCTGGAAACCATTGTGGGCTACGGCCAGGGCTGCATGATAACTAGACCTCCCCCCCCCACCCCCCACCCCCACCCCCGCCAACACACACATTCATTTTGTATGCATATGCATAGTGCAGAGAGCGCATAGGAGAGAGCATAGATGAATGTTGGTGTAGTGCAAGGATAGCAATAGGCATAGAATGGAAGCATAGTGTTCTGCAAGTGTAGTTGCAAACTATGATCTTGTAATGGTCATTCAGGCACATGGTTAATGCAAATACAACCCTTTTCCAATCCACTTTGTGTGCAGAATGATGTGGTATTATTGCCTTGTCAATCTTGTGTCTGCAAGTTGTGTTCTAAGTTGTTGCAAGTTGGTTGTTGTCATCAAGAAGTGAGGAAACTGCAATACAAAGGGTCTGCCATTTAGTTGTAGTGTGGTGCAGATTGCCATTCAACTCACCTGTCGTACAAGTCTATGTTCACTGTTGAGTCAGTTGTCTAATTACCAACTAACTGTTCAAGTGGTCATTGACGTTCAGTGCATGTTGTGAAGAGTTGTTCAATTGATCATTGTTGTTTAGTTGATGATCACCGTTTAAGATCACATTGTTGTTTAGTTGATGATCACCGTTTAAGATCACATTGTTGTTCAGATTGAACTGTTATTCTGTTCAGTTGAATTGTTATGCCGTTCAAGTTAAGATGATGTCGTTCAAGCATATTGACTGCAGTCTTGCTTGGCCTTAAAACTCTGTTATTCTTCCTTTTGTTGGGAACCTCACCGCCATGCTACATTGATCCATAGTAAGATGGAAATTTCCAAAAGTTGGGCCATCAAACTTAATTTTGATGATGCTCCCAAAAAAAACCCTAGGTAAGTTTGTGGACATGGTGTTTTTTAAAATAACAAAAGTAAATTTCTCCTCACCTACTCAGAATCATAAGAAACTTCAACAAACAACCATGCAAAGACTAGAGCACTTCTCATAGGGATTAACATTGCTATTAAAAATGGATGGAGACTAAATTGAGGGGGATTCTCAGATTATTATTATTATTATTAATGTTGTCAAGAAAAATGGATGTGGGGATTGGATCAACAATAACATTAGCTTTTATGTCCATCTATTAATGTTAGCATATCTATGGAGAAGGAAAAAAGGGGGCAGATAATTTAGCCAATCGAGATTTTAATCTTTGCCTTGGCAAAATTCAAATTTTTGAAGGTAACTAGCTGAGGGAGATTCTCTCTTAATGAAAATTACACCAAAGATTTAATGGAGGGAAAGTAGTCGATATTTTTGATACAAGGGAGTTAAATATGATTCATGGAATATTGCTTGCATATGGTCTAATTGACCTAATAGTATGTAATATATTGATATTTTATGGGAGTACCTCTCAATAGAAGCCACATATAGATTATTAAAAAAAAATTGCAATTCACAAGTCTAAGGCATTGCGGATCAATGGTAAATAACATGCAATCATATGAATGCCATCCGAGTTGAAATCCCTACATTGTGATGGACAGTCTTGATATAAGGAGGCCCATGGTAATGTTGTAATACCACAATAATATGGTTTATTGAAATGTTGTTATAAATTGATCTTTATGTAATACTGGTGGAGTTGGTTTCAACCACATATAACTAATTGAAGAAAAGCTACAGTTCAGAGATTATATCAATTATAAGGATGAAACATTCTAGAAAAGTAAATCAATATTAACTTTAACTAAAAAAGAATCTTTATTATTAACAGAAAATCCATTTCCACTCTATTGTTGGCAAGATGGCTTGTTCTTCCAGCAGCCTGATCCAGCTGTCTACCAGGAAAGGGAAACAGATCTATTTATTGGCAGAGACTTGAGAGAAAAGTGCTCCTTTTATTGGGTTATGTAACAAAGATATAATATATCAGGTTGTGGGAATTGTCACCAAACCTTCCTTCTACAATGACTTTATAGTCATGCTTGGAAAAATGATAGGTACAAGGACGGTTCAACCACCTTTGTTAGTCACAAGCCACTTGTGAATAACTTTAAGTGACTTAGAATATAGACTCAAACATAATCCAAGTCCCTACAAAGTAGGTTGTACATATCTGGCCACTTCTGAAGCTCATTCATATCAACTAAGTAACCCATAATATTAGATATTGGATTCAAACATCAGAAGGCAGAAAGTATTTGGTTCCATATCTGATGGTTTTACCTTTTTAATACTTTTCTTGCATATCAAAGGGGACGAATGAAAATAGGTTGCAGATCTCTCATATAGCTGTCTCAATACCAACTAGACAAAACAATTGTGTTTCCTATAATCTTTACTATAAGCATTAAATTTTGAATTGGTGGCATTACATAATCACTCAATCCTTCACACATTTACAATCCTATCTGCTATTTCTACTCAATCACTCACAATCAAAATGCAACTACAGGAAAGATGACAGGAAACAGAAAAATAAAGGTGTCCTTCACTAAGAGATTAACCCCATAGTCCTTGGCTAAGAAAGGCTCTAGTAACCTTAGATATCCAAGTCTCTAAACTTAAAAAGATGCACTCATGAACAAAATATTAGAGTTTATGATAAAAACGGAGTTTAAAGTGATCCAAAATCATACCCAAGAATCCAGCCACAATGAGCAATAAAGGTCAACCTGCTGATGAATTCGCAATACCATGCTTGCAAAGATTCGATTATTAACTCGAACAATTTCAATGTTAACAGGTCTTCTTTCAGATGATAAACTTATAACCAAAATTCATTCAGAGACAAAGAGGATGGAGAAACTTAAGCCTAGATAGTATAGATCTTCAGAGGTTGTAGCGCAAGAAGGATAGAATGCACGTACTCTTTGACTATGAACAATGTCACGAGTACATAACACCTTTTCATGTCTCATGCTTGAAGAAAGCGATCATGCAAAAAGGTTAAAATTTCAAATATTTCTTGTTTCTAGGGTGTTTTTAGAAAACTCTACAAGTTGAGGGCTAAGGTAATGTCAGACGAACTTTTTCAGTCGAAAGATTTGTTGTTAAAAATATCTCACATGGGAAGGCCTTAAAATATAATTCAAGGACACATAATCCTATTTCAGGCCATCTCATGTGAAATAGCAACCTTCATTGACATGGCAATGGCAGAATGCAAGCTAAATCCCGAAAACTAGCATTTGATATTCTGTATTTCAAGATGATACTTCATGATATAAAAATGAATGTACCTCTCTTTAGAAAAGGAATTTTAAAATTATTGATCATCTCATGTAGGACTTCCCTATTACACATGTGCATATGACCTGCTATTCTGTACAGAATTTTTTTTGAATTTTAAATATATCCCTCGTCTATATAAACATAAAACAACATATGATCTATACAGACAAGTAAAATCAAAGCTATTATATCTTGAACATTTGATTTTTATATAGAATTTAATTGATTTCACTTATATTATATATACTATAATGTATATATATATGACTACTATATTAATCTAGTATTTCAACTTGAAATTTACATGATGGAAGCCCTCACACAAATTCGTTTTTATAATCACCATGCCACAATCATTTTAAACCTTTTAAGTCCTTAAAAACATCAGAAAAGGAACAAGCATTCAATCTAACAAAACCCAAACTTTAAACCTTGGACCTCCGCCCTTATGGTGTTTGGATTTCAACAACCTCCGTTAACTGTTTAGGCTCGTGCTATTTGATTGAACAGTTTGATCTTATCCGAAAATATAAAATACTTCCCCACAGAAAGAGAGAAGAGGAATCATAAGAGGGAAATCTTTTGATTTTTAGCTGATGATACTTATATGCTTGCAGAATCAAATATGTATTCTTTGAACTCCACATAGATTCAATATCCTCACGCTATCTTGTAAATCCAAAATATCACACTATCTTGTAAATCCAAAATATGAGAATTTCCAAAATTTGATAAAGAAACCTAAAAATGTGTGCGATCCTCACCTATTGTGAGAAGTTTGATGCGGAACGAGCTCCTTTTCTTTCTCCACCACCACAACCGTTGCCTTCGGATACCGCGACACAACTTCTCTAGCAGTCGCGAGACCGACAATGCCACCACCAATTATTGCAACATCTGCTTCATTTGATTTAATTTGGCCCACCACATCGCTGCTTGAATCACCGACGCTGCTGTACCATCTTCGCTCAAATGAATAAATATTTTTGCACGCATCCTTAAATCTCAATTGCCCACCGCACGTTGTAGGTTTTACAGGCTCTGGAATAGAAAACTTTGTTGACAGAAACCTCCAATATGGCTGCCTTGACGCGTGCCTTATTTCCTCACGGAATGCATACAGGATTCCCATGATATTACTGCAAACAGACCCGAATCTGAGGGTTTGAAAGCGAAGAAATCAAATTTATAGGCCAAGGTATAATATCGTTGGCCACCCTTTCTAATGAATATGACACATTATTTGCAGCTTGCTTTATTAGATTCTTTTTAACAAAGAAGAGATCGTCCCCACCTTCACTTTTGAATTTGGGATTATACGGACCACAATATAATCAGACGGAGCGATCTGTTAAGGGAACGAAAATGAGAAACATTTATACGAAGTTAATTTTCACGATTCTCGGTGTGAAGACAGCGCTGGGTTTTTGGTCTGGGTTTTGTTTGTAAGAACGAGGTGTACAATGAATTGGACACCACGAGATCGTGTTCGCTCTGGACTCAACTGCTAGAATCCAATCCCGAAGTGGACTCTCCACGTTTTTTCAGGTAAAAGTGGAAACAGACACGCAACTTTCCTTCCTAAAGAGCGTTTTTTAAGTTCTGTAATATTTGAGATATTTATTCTCTATTCGTGGATTCGTCCATAAGATGCTCGTCTCGCGTGACATTCGGCTGAGCAGATGATCCAGTTGGACTTCTAATTCAGATGATATTAAGCTGTTAGAACTATGCATTTTTTTTTTATGTTGGTTGATATTTTCGAAGAAAGCAACATTTCAAATTAAGAAACCACTATAATTTATCAGAGTAGTCATTAGGAAATAAATCAAAGCACAAGGGTTTGAAGGAGTCGTAAAAAGAATACGTTTGAAGATCTTGTATATACGTGACATGGAAAATAACATTTTAAACGAAGACAGCGAAGACCAACGGCATTGTTTTCACGGGAAATTGGAAGGGACGTAACTCGTTCTTGAAGGGAAATTTAAAGGAATCGTACTTACTTTTAACACATATACATGGAAAACAACATGTTAAATGAAGACTGAACAAGAAGAAAAATACATTTTCAGACGAAGCCACGTGTAGCGAAGAATTCGATTTTGAAGGGAAAATTAAAGTCCGTAAGACCAGTACCTCGACAATTTGGGAAAGCGCAATTGTTATTTTTTTTTTTTTTTTCTTTTTTCACGTTTGAACGTTTAAATTATAGTATGTGTGCAAGTGTGATTTGAACATAGTTATTTATTATTTTTTAATAATTATTTTACTAAGATTATAGTGGCAATTTTTTGGTTATAACTTTTTTTCATTTATAAATGTTATTTAACCGTTAGTTAATTATTTTATTTTATTTATAAATGTTAGAAAGCATTTATGTTTACTTAGGTGGGGCACAGTAGGGTTATAGTGGTAGCTTTCCAGATTCAAACTTTGCCCACAAGATAAAATATAAAAAATGATGGAGAAATTGTAATGGTAGCTTTCCGGATTCGAACTATGTCCATGAAATAAAATGATGGAGAGGTTGTCCAAACTGTGTCCATGAAATATAATGATGGAGGGGTTGTCCATTCCGGTGTATATTAAAAAAAAAAACATTTATTATAAAGAGATCAAATTATAAAGATGATAGATTTTTTTTCCAAAGAAGAAAAAGTAGTAATTTTATATTAAATAAATATGAATTACATTCTTCAAATGCTCAAATTTCAATAGTGACCTCAAAGTCAGGTCATTTATAGATCATAACTAACTATCTCTATTAGAAAAAAAAAATAGTAAATTTATATTAAATAAATATGAAATGAAATGAAAGATTTTAAGACCCAAATATGGTTTATGGGACCTCAAATATGGAAGTACAATTACTCAAATCATATCATATGATCTTTAATATCTTTGAGAAGGTTGATCCTTCTCTACTGATTTGTGTTAGCAATTCCCCAATTTTTTTATTTTACTGCCTTTAAATAAATTTGTCATAAGGCATTGTTTTGAGGGAGTAGTAATTCCACGTGTAGCGAAAAATTCGATTTTGAAGGGAAAATTAAAGTCCGTAAGACCAGTACCTCGACAATTTGGATTTTGGGAAAGCGCAATTGTTAGGATTTTTTTTTTTTCCAAGATTTTGGGAAAGGATTTTTTTTTTTTCCGACGTTTCAACGTTTAAATTATAGTATGTGTGCAAGTGTGAACATTTGTTTTTATGTAATTATTTATTATTTTTTTAATAATTATTGTATTAAGATTATAGTGGTAATTTTTTGGGTTATAACTTTTTTTATTTATAAATGTTAGAAAGCATTTATGTTTAACCGTTGCTTAATTATTTTATTTTATTTATAAATGTTAGAAAGCATTTATGTTTACCTAGGTGGGGCACGGTAGGGTTATAGTGGTAGCTTTTCGGATTCAAACTTTGCCCACAAGATAAAATATAAAAAATGATGGAGAAGTTGTAGTGGCAGCTTTCCGAATTCGAACTATGTCCATGAAATAAAATGATGGAAAGGTTGTCCGAACTGTGTCCATGAAATATAATGATGGAGGGGTTGTCCATTCCGGTGTATATTAAAAAAAAAACATTTATTATAAAGAAATCAAATTATAAAGATGATAGATTTTTTTTTCTGAGAAGAAAAAGTAGTAATTTTATATTAAATAAATATGAAATTACATTCTTCAAATGCTCAAATTTTCAATAGTGACCTCAAAGTTAGGTCATTTATACATCATAACTAACTATCTCTATTAGAAGAAAAAGTAGTAAATTTATATTAAATAAATATAAAATAAAATATTTTAATTACGTCCGCGAGACCCAAATATGGTCTATGGGACCTCAAATATGGAAGTACAATTACTCAAATCATATCATATGATCTTTAATATCTTTGAGAAGGTTGATCCTTCTCCTGCTGATTTGTGTTAGCAATTCCCCAACTTTTTTTCTTTTACTGTCTTCAAATAAATCTGCCATAAACTCGTTCCCAATTGTTTCTTTGTATTTGTCACTGATATCTGAAAAACTCGGGCATTTATAGATGAAGTGTTCCTCTGTCTCTACTGCCCCTGTGCTGCATAGAGTACATATCATTTCTTCCCGTTGTTCTTTTGGCGTTGTCCATATCTTTGTTTCACATCTAAGCCTATGAGAGCTAGTCCTTATCTGAGCAATGAGTATTTTTTCCTTCCACTTGATTTCAGTGCCTATATACGTTTTTTCCTTGTGGTCATACGTTGGGTTAAAATTTGCAATATAATATTGTCTTTTCCTACTTGTATTTTTCCACATTCCACTTCTGAACTTTTCATTCACATAATTTTTTATGTCTTTGTTGACATTTGGGCATTCATTTATGTTGATTTCCCAACGTTTCATCTATTTTTTATTTTGTTTCATCCATGTATTATTTTGCCTATGCAACTCTTCGTCCCTAGCTGCCCTAGGCCATCTATCATTTGTCATGTTTTCTATTTTTTTAAGTAACATAACAGCTTGGTCATAGCAATTGCTTCTAAAGGGAACATTCCAGTTTCAGCTAGAATAATTTCATAAGGGGTTGTGGCCTTAATTTTGAGAAATTTTGTGATTAGATATTTTTGAATCCTTTCTATTTGCCTCCATTTTGCATTTGTTGTGCCACTAGCCCACACCTCGCAACCATACAACAAAATCAGTGTAACAAGCAGGCCCAGTAAGACCTTGGTGGTCTTCCAGTCCCACAACTCGGCATTCCTACACCTGTATTGAAGTGCAAATAGTGCTCTCCAACCACTTTGAGTTCTTTTCATCCTACATGTATTCCAATTAAGTTTGTCATGAAAGTTTATGCCTAGGTATTTGTATTCTACTACTACATCAAGTGGTTCTCCTGCAAACTGAAATTTGAGTTGTTGCTTCTTCTTTTTTGCTAAAAAAATCATAATTTTTGTTTTGTTCGTGTTCACCTGCATCCCAACTTCTTTACAAAAGATTTCTAGAGCTTGAAGGTGATCTTTTAGATCTTTGGCTGCTTTGGCCACAAGAATTACATCATCTGCATATATGAGGAGTTTTACCACATATTTGTCTAAATGCACACCCTCTCCCCCAAATTTGTTTATCCATTCTTCTAACTTGTCAACGTATAGGCCAAATAAGGTCGGAGATAGAGGGCAACCTTGTTTGACACCTATGTCACTACCAAAACATTCAAATAACCCTTCATGTGTTATGATTCTAGCCTTTACATGCTCATATAGTCTGTGAACTGCTACCCTGTAGTGAATTGGAACCTCTAGCTCTTCCATTCTGCTCCATAATTTTTTCCTTGGCACTGTGTCAAATGCCTTTTTGAAGTCTACAAAACAACAAAAAGCCTCCTCTTTTTGTCCCATATTTTTTCCACTATGTGTCTGAGCGTGATATAGTGATCAATAGTTGAGTGCTTGGGCCTAAAACATGTTTGCCCCTTTGCTCTCTTTCCCTTTTCTTCTGCCCATATGTTGATCCTATGCTCTATCATACTCCCAAACAACTTTGCAAAGAGAGGGTTGATCATGATAGTTCGATAGTTTGAGGGATTATTTACATCTCCACTTTTAAACAAAGGAATGGTCAAGCTAGTTGTCCACTCGGTAGGGAAGCCATTTTGTATGACCTCATTGAAAATTTCTTTGATTTGTGATGCCAAGATATCTACCCCCCATTTTATATGCTCTGCTTGAAGATTGTTTATGTCACGAGCTTTACCAATTGCTAACTTTTTTATCCCTTGAATAATATCTTCAATTGTGAAAAGTTCTTTCTTGACAATGATAGTAGGGGGTGTCTCCTGCTGGTTACTACGCCGATACAGTTGTTTTGAATACTCCAACCACCGATTAAGCTGTTATGTTATTTTCAGTTTGCATCTTTTTCACGCTTAGTTCCTTCCAAAATTTCTTTGGTTCATGCTTCCCTAAGTAAATCAATTCTTTCCTCCTTGTTCTAGTGTATTCTTCTTTTTTTGCCCTTACCAGTTTCTCATATGTTTTTTGTTTGCTCTTGTTTTACCCATTGGTTCTTTTAGTAATCTTCGCACTTTTTTGCAATCTTCATCGAACCATGGGTTGGTTGGGAAGCTATTCCTTTCTTTCTTTTTAGGTTTAGCTCTCTTGCATTTGTTTAGAGCTTCTTGAATAACGTGCATTAACCATTCACTCTTATTGTAATCTCTACTACTGTGATGTAGTTCTTCCCTTTCCTGTAACTTGTTATTTAATATTGCTCTAAAATTTTGTCGATTTTCATCTATTAATAGAATGTTTCCCTTGTGAGGATATTTATTTTGATTGCCTTGCAAGTGTTTTTCCTTTGGTTTGTCTGCATGCATTCAAAGTTTCATAACAATTGGGTTGTGATCTGACTTAAGTTCCACTGAAGAATCTTCCACTTCTAGCTCCTCTATTTTTGGTATGTAATTCCGTGAGCATATTACATAGTCTATTACACTTTGTCCCTTATATGTTTTGCATGTATACTTTCCTAAATTTTTCCATTTGTTCATCCCATTGCAAATAATCAAATTGTATATGTTGCAAAGACCTAACAACTCTTCTCCATATTGCGTGATAGCCCCATGCTCATCTTTTGAAGTCTTGGTCCACTGTTTTCCTCTTCTGGCATCCAAAGAGGATTAATCTCAATATCTTCATTACCTTCTAGAATGTTAGCTTGTTTATTTGCTATCTTTGCATTGAAATCTCCAATTAATATAATCTCCCCCAACTTCCTGTATATTGAAATGTCTCTTTTTAGGGAGGAGTATGGGTCTTCTCTGTTAAGGTCATGTTTCTTATAGAATTTAGAATTCTCGGGAGCAAAATAACATGTTGCTATGCTAATAACCGACTTATTTTCTAGGATCTTTATCTAGATGTTTTGTTTGTTTTCATCTTGTTTTTCAATTTTAATGACCCTATCCCATTCCTCTTTTATTAAAACCATAATACCCCCATGCCCTTTGCCATTTTCCTTTGCTTTATTCCATATTGCTATTTTTTTGTATCCCACAAATTCTGGAGTCCTACATCCATCGTGTTCATGTGTTTCTGTCAATATGATTATATATTTGTCTCTAGAAATGGGCCCTAACCCGGGTCCTCTTCTCCAAGAGAAACCTCTATAGTTCCAACTTACCATTGTAAGATGTTCCCGGGCAGGCCATACTCCCTATTTGTTTTGGATTTGTTTAGATGTGATGTATGCCTTTCCATTTCTTAAATATGCTTGTTTCCCTTCATTTCTTGCTGCCCTCACCTTTTCCCATTATTTATTTCTTTCTTCCTGCTGTAAAAATGTTAGGTCATCATCTAAATAAAATTGTGACCCTCTCAGCATGCCTCTGTTTTTAAGTAACCTTATATGAAATTACATTCTTCAAATGCTCAAAATTTCAATAGTGACTTAAAAGTCAGGTCATTTATACATCATAACTATCTCTATCATGCTAAGTTCTATCCTTATCCTTAGACACTTTTCCAAATTTTCAAACAATATCCTTTAAATCACTAACTTTTGAGATTTTTTTGAAAAAGTTGTTTTATATGTGCTTGTTTTAATTGGAGTGTATTAATCCCCCCAGATAGAGATTTGGACCATCTACAGTGCATTGCCTTCACTGAATTCCTATACTAAGCACGTACCTAGATCAATCTAAAGTTCTTCCTTTGAGAGTTAATTTGTTTCTCTATTCAGTTTTCTATAAATATGCCAAAAAGTAAAAGCTTCATTTACTTCTTTTCTTTTATTTGAGAGAATATGGGTTGTAGAATCATGTTTTCCATCTTAAAAACGCCAAGCATTTAGTTTATTACCCCGTGTAAATCTTCGTAAATTTGATTTTTTTGTATTCTTTTTTATTCTATCAACTGAACTATCAATTTGAGGGTTATAATTTCAGCATAATTATTAGAACCCTCTCCCAATCCAGCTTGAATTTAAAGTAATGAGAGTTAGAATTATATAGTAATCTTCCTGCTCCACAAACTTCAAGGACCTCATGTCTAGCCCCATCAAAAAAACCTCAAGCCCTTGATTTAACAATTTTTGGAGGGATGATTTATCTGTTTACCTTTGTTGTTGCCAAAATCTTACACTTATTGAAACTTTCAATGATTTGGGAGGAGACTTGTCAAATAGACTTATCTCATCCTAAAAATTTATTGCATTCCTAGATAACCATACTCCCCCAGACACAAACAACTAGTGAGCTATAAAATCTTTGAAAGACCTATTTTCAATCCAAGATTTTAATCACTCTTGTAAGGAATCTTCTTGTCATCTATAGGAAGCTTTAATTGTGCTATAACCTCCCTCCAAACTTGTTTAGTAAAAGAGCAAGCAACTAGTAAATGATCAATTGTTTCATTGTTTGACTTACATAAATGACACCTTAATGGACCATTCCAATTCTTCTTCTGAAATACCTTCCATATCAAAACCTTATTTTTCATGGTAAGTCATAAGAATAGTCTTGTCTTCAACAGGTAAGGGGCTTTCTGCTTCCAGAGTGTCTTCCACCATCATGTTGGACTGTCATTGCTATCTTACAATTGAATCTTATACTCAAACTTTGGAGTGTACTCCTCTGTAACTCCATTCTTTATCCACACCAATTCATCAGTTTCTTCTCATGGTTTCCCACGTATGTCAGTACTATATATATATATATATATATATATTTTGATGTTGGTTGATATTTTCGAAATAAGCAACATTTCAAACTTAGAAACCACTAGAATTTATCAGAGTAGTCAGTAGGAAATAAATCAAAGCACAAGGGTTTGAAGGAGTTGTAAGAAGAATACGTTTGAAGACCTTGTATATACGTGACATGGAAAACAACATTTTAAACGAAGACAGCGAAGACCAACAGCATTGTTTTCACGGAAAATTAGACAGCGAAGACAAACGGCATTGTTTTCACGGGAAATTTGAAGTTCCCTTCAAGAACAATATGTTTGAAGATCTTGTATATACGTGCCATGGAAAACAACATGTTTTTTCAAACGAAGACGACGAAGACCACGGTATTGTTTTCACGGGAGTAGTAATTCCACGTGTAGCGAAGAAGACCACGGCATTTGTTTTCACGGGAGTAGTAATTCCACGTGTAGCGAAGAAGTCGTTTTTGAAAGAAAAATTAAAGTCCGTAAGACCATTACCTAGGGTTTTGGAAAATTAAAGTCCGTAAGACCATTACCTAGGGTTTTGGGTTGGGAGTATCAAGATTTAAATTATGTATGTGTTCAAAGTATGATTTCAGTTTTGGTTCTTGTGTCTATCAAGAGAATTACTTATTGCAAGTGTGATTTGAGCTTTGATTTTTGTGTCCATCGAGAGAATCACTCACTGTTCTTTATATTATTTCATTTTATTTATGAATGTTAGAAAGCATTTATGTTTACACGGGACAGGGTTATAGTGGTAGTTTTTCAGGTTAGAACTTTATTAGTTTATTTATAAATGTTGGAAAACACTAATGTTTAACCATGGCGTTTGAACTCTGTTTGTCGATTGTTTTATTTTATTTATAAATGTTAGAAAGCATTTATGTTCACCTACGTGGGGCAAGGTAGGGTTATAGTGGTAGCTTTCCAGATTCGAACTTTGTTCACAAGATAAAATATAACAAAATGATGAAGAAGTTGTAGTGATAGCTTTTCCAATTCGAACAGTTCCCATGAAATAAAATGATGGAGAGTTTGTTCATTGCGATGTTTATTAAAAAAAAACATTTATTATAAAGAAATCAAATTATAAAGTTGATCGATTTTTTTTTTTGAAAAAAGTAGTAATTTTATATTAAATAAATATGAACTTACATTCTTCACGTGCTCAAAATTTCAATAGTGACCTAAAAGTCAGGTCATTTATACATCATAACTATCTCTATCATGTTCTATCCTTATCCTTAGACACTTTTTCAAATTTTCAAACAATATCCTTTAAATCACTAATTTCTGAGTTTTTTTTTTTTTTTTTAAGTTTATTTTATTTGTACTTGTTTTAACTTGAGTGTATTAATTCCCCAAATAAAGATTTGGACCAGCTCCAGTGGATTCGAAAAGTTCCCATGAAATAAATGGAGAGGTTGTCCATTCCAGTGTATATTAAAAAAAAAATATATATTATAGAGAGATTAAATTATAAAGGTGATAGATTTTTTGTCCTTTGAAGAAAAAATAGTAATTTTATATTAAATAAATATGAAATTACATTCTTCAAATGCTCAAAATTTCAATAGTGACCTAAAAGTCAGGTCATTTATACATCATAACTAACTATCTCTATCATGCTAAGTTCTATCCTTAGACACTTTTCCAATTTTTCAAACAATATCCTTTAAATCACTAACTTCTGAGTTTTTTTTGAAAAAGTTGTTTTATTTGTACTTGTTTTAACTTAAGTGTATTAATCCCCCATATAGAGATTTGGACTAGCTGCAGTGCATTGCTCTCATTGAATTCCTATACTAAGCATGTACTTAGATCAATATAAAGTGCTTCGTTTGAGATTTCATTTGTTTTCCTATTTAGTTTTCTATAAATATACCAAAAAGTAAAAGCTTCATTTACTTCTTTTATTCGAGAGAATATGGGTTCTAGAATCATGTTTTTCATCCTAAAAACACCAAGCATCCGATTGATTATCCCGTGTGAATCTTCGTAAATTTGAATTTTTGTATTCTTTTTTATTTTATCATCTGAACTAACAATTAGAGGGTTATAATTTCAGCATAATTATTAGAACCCTCTCCCAATCCAACCTTGAATTTAAAGTAATGAGAGTTAGAAATGTATAGTAATCCTCCTGCTCCACAAACTCCAAGGACCTCATGCCTAGCCCCATAAAAAAAGCCTCAGATCCCGATTTATCAATCTTTGGAGGGATGAGTTGTGTGTTTACCTTTGTTGTTGGCGAAACCTTACACTTATTGAAACTTTCAATGATTTGGAAGGAGACTTGCCAAGTAGGCTTCTCTGATCCAAAAAATTTATTGCATTCTTAGATAACCATACTCCCCAAGACACAAACAACTCATGAGCTATAGTCTTTGAGAGACCTACTTTCAAACCAATATTTTAAGCACTCTTGTAAGGAATCTTCTTGTCATCTATATGAAGCTTTAATTGTGCTATAACCTCCCTCCAAACCTATTTAATAAAGGAGCAAGCAACTAGTAAATGATCAATTGTTTCATTGTTTGACTTACATAAATGACACCTTGATGGACCATTCCAAATTTTCTTCTGTAATACCTTCCATATCAATACCTTATTTTTCATGGCAAGTCATAAGAACAATTTTATCTTCAACGGGGATTTTTGCTTCTAGAGTGTCTTCCACCACTATGTTGGAGTGTCATTGTTATCTTCCAATTGAATCTTATATCCCAACTTTGAAGTGTACTCCTTCGTAGATCCATTCTTTATCCACACCAATTGATCAATTTTCTTTCGCAACTTGATAAGTCCAACTTTAAGTCTTCCCGCATATTCTTCCCCCTTGGTGATAAAATTTTTATTTATATTGCAATTTAATTTATTAACAATATTTTCAAGTAAAATAAATATTATAGTTGTCTTTTAGAGAATTGACTTGGTATGTTTTTAGATTTTTATTTAAAAAAAATCAAATTCAAATTAATACTCCATTATACTTTAAACCTATGTCAACAAAATAAAAAATAATATTTAGTCATAATATTTTATGCTTTAGTCCTGAGACACAAGGCATTATACTTTAAACCTATGTCAACAAAAATAATAATAATATTTAGTCATAATCTTTTATGCTTTAGTCCTGAGACACAAGGCACAAGGCAACATTCGAGGTTTAGCTCTTCTTCGGGAGGTCTAAGGTACAAACCTCAACTTGTGTGTGATTATGTGTTAATCCTTTATTGTTAAGTTTAGCTCTTAACGGGTTGAACTTAATCGTAGAGGTTTCTTACATTAATCAAATAAAAAATAATAATAATTTATTATGCTTTTATTAATAGGTTATTTTAACAAATTAAAATGTTATATTTATAATTAAAAAAAAATTATAAGTTTTCAAAATTAAAATGGTTGATAGAATGAATTCCAATGTCTTAATTAAATCGGTGAGCATTTAAAATGTTACTTAATTATTTTTTTAAAAATAGTTAAAATAATTGATATATATAAATTTTACATAGTTATTTGGAAGATTAAATATTATAAATTAATAGAAAAAATTATACATATATTCTTTGTAAATTTTGGCGGAATGGATACCCCTGCCTCCTTGGGTCTTACCCGAAAGTGGCATCCCTTGGATGTTTTCGACAAATTAAAAAAAGTTATACATATATTGTTTGTAAATTTTGAATATAGATCTTTGTATTAAGAACTCAAATATTTAAACTAATCAATTGTTTTTTTTTGAAAAAAATGAAAAAAACTTGTATTAAAACAAAAGACAGTTACAAGAGGGAGAAAGGGCATCCCAACCAGGCGCAAAGAGACCAGAAGTACAAAGGGCGCGAAAACGCGACATGTCGCGGAACGCGACATGTCGCGAAATCGCGACACCAAACCAAACAACCGCCGCGCCACAACAACCAGTCGCGATAACGCGACAAGTCGCGAAATCGCGACATGTCGCGATATCGCGACAAAAAGCGCCGGAACCACAACACACGAAAAAAGTCGCGAAATCGCGACAGCACAGCACCAAATCACCCAAACGCCAAAAGCGTCGCGAAATCGCGATGAGAAAGCCTGAAGGCACCTGCTCCCCAAAACTGTCGCGAAATCGCGACGAGGACCCCTTTGATCAGCAACTTTGAGAAAGTGTCGCGACATCGCGACGACTTTTCCTTGGAGCCCCACTTGGCCGGAAGTGTAGCGAAATCGCGACAAGAAAACCAATGGGCGCCCCATCCGCAAAAGTGTCGCGAAATCGCGACATGTTCACCCCCGAGGTGCCCATTACCAAAACAAGTCGCGATATCGCGACGTTTTTCCTGCAAGCAGTTTTTCTCCAGAACTGTAGCGAAATCGCTACAGGTTTGCCCCTGTGCTTCCTTTCCATAAACATGTCGCGAAATCGCGACAGGTTATCCATTGGGAGGCTTTTCTCAAAAAGGTCGCGATATCGCGTCGGTTTTTCCCCCTTAACTAAATTTTGCTCAAAACATCTCAAAATCGCAACAAGAATGCCCCTTTGAGTCCTTTCCTCAAAAAAGGCACGAAATCGCGACGAATTTTCCTTAGAGTAGCTTTTCACACAAATTGTCGCGATATCGCGACGGTTTTTCCCTTTCATGCAATTTTTCTCAAAGCGTCGCGATATCGCGACACTTTTCCTCCAGCAGCAAAACCAACCAAAAAGGTCGCGACATCGCGACACCTTCTCATCAACGACCGCGACGGCGCAACATGTCGCGAAATCGCTACAATATTCCTCCCAAAGCCGCAGCAACCAGAAGGGTAGCGAAATCGCTACAGTTTTCCAGGGATAGGTCGCGACGAGCAACATGTCGCGACGAGCGACATGTCGCGACGAGCAACATGTCGCGAAGTCGCGACGAGAAAACCAAACGAGGGTCGCGACGGCGCAATATGTCGCGATATCGCGACGAGAAACTAACCTTAGTCATTTTTGAGCTCATGGATGTGGGGATCGTTCCGGACCACTCCGAATCTCTTCATCTATCATAGGCATATCAACTGTGCGGTGAACACCTACCTCTTTCTCGGCACCCATCTTCGCAAGGAAGTCGGCTACCGTGTTCGATTTCTACTCACATACACGGGGATGACATCATCTAACTCCCTCCATAACTCCTTGATTTGAGATATCAACATCCGCAGTCTCCGGGCTTTTAAAGAGAAATTCCGCAAGCAATCTAGAGCGCCGATCGGGACTTGAGAATCGGATTCAAGAATTATCCTCCGGTGACCACAGCTTACGACCCGGATAGACGCCGACTTAATGGCCAAGGCTTCGGCTTCATTGTTCGTGGCTCTGCCCAATCCCTGCAATTCCCAGTAAAGAACCGCACTCGAGTGATCCCGACAAACAACACCAATTCTAGCGTTGCCCGGGTTGCCTTTTGCAGCCCCATCAGTATTGATCTTGATCCAGCCTTCAGGGGGAGGTTTCCAGCATGATCTGTCTTGCCTCTCAAGACCCTCAACCCCCTCTTCAGGATGCCCAAGAGTAGCCTGATTCTTTTCATTGACAAAAGTAGCAACAGTTTACGTGACTTTGCTCCAGATGACATGCCAAACGCCGTCAATCGAGGAGAAAGTGTTTCTAAAGATCCGGGCGTTTCTCTCCAACCAAACTTGCCACCAAATGAAGAGAAAGCCTAACTGCCAGCCAGTTCGGAGAGCTATGGAATTGAACCTGCCCCATTTCCATTTTTCCCAAATATTGGTACGATTGAGAACACCATTAGCCTGGAGTTTAAATTGAGAGAACCAGCGTTCCCAAATCTGATGAGTAAAAGGACACTCAAAAAACAAATGGTCTGCAGTTTCCTCATGTTGGAGGCATAAAGCACATTGAGAGGGGCCATTGAAACCCCTACGTGCGAGATTGTCAAAGGTGAGAAGACCATTATGCATAAGTTGCCAAGCGAAGAAGTTCACTTTCGGCCAACCCTTTGAATGCCAAATCCTTTTCCAATGCTTGAACCGGAAAAGAGTGTGGGGGAGGCTCGGGGAGGATCTCTTCATATCCGGCCTTAGCCGAGTAGACCCCAAGGCTTCCATAGCCCCGAGGCTAATTCATCTTCCTCATCCTTCCCCGTGAGGAACCTTTACGACAAGATTTTTTTTGCGGGATAGGCGCCAACTCCGGAGAGACGGTAATTGGCCACTCCTCCCATCGCTTAAACTTTTTAAAAGTATACCCCCCCCAAATGAGTGGTAAGAAGATACTTATCAATAAGGATCCAACCATAGGCTTCTAAGGCGGTCATGATAGGTTGTAGCTCGGGGAACATAACAATAATGGGCGGATGTTGGTCCCAAGAGTCTGTCCAGAAGCGAGCCTTGTCTCCTTTCCCCACTTTCCAGAATAATTGATCTTTGATAATCTGGGACCCAAGCTTGAGAGTCTGCCACACTAAGGAACCAGGACCTTCCAAGGGAAAGCGACCCACCTCATTGGGATGGACATGCCCCAAATATTTACTGGAAAGAATTCTGCTGAAGAGAGAGGATGGCTGAGAAACCCACCTCCAATACAGTTTTCCAGCCAAAGCCACTGTTATTAAGCATAGAACATCTCAAGCCCGACCCTCCTTTATCCTTAGGGTGGGTAACTTTGTCCCCACCCAACCAAGGCCCATTTTTTCTTCCCTTTTGCGCCTTCCCATAAAAATCTTCTAGCCATTTTGTCCGGCTCTTTCCAGATGGTATGAGGGGCAGCCAGTATTGAGAATTTATAGATCGGCAAAGCCTGAATAACTGATTTCAAGAAGGTTAATCTACCCCCGTAGCTTAGCCATTTATGGGCCCAATGATTCATTCTGTCTTTGATGCCTGCTAACAGGTTCTTCCAAATATCAATATTTAACTTTTTGAAATGAAGGGGAACCCCCAGGTAAACAATTGGAAGAGAGGTCCTTGTGAAGCCCAGGATCTCAATAACGCGCTCCTGAAGCCGTTGGTCGAGATTGAAAAAGACCACTTTGGACTTCCTGTCATTTAGAACCTGATTTGAAGCCCTTAGGTAGAAATTCAAAGTATCTCTGATTCCTCTAGCTTCCCGAAGAGTGGCCGCACCAACCAGACCCGTATCATCCACAAATTGCAAGTGAGTCAGAGTTTCCTCCCCAACCTTGATACCGAAAGCGAGACCTTGTTGCCTTCTCCTCAAAAACGGTCTGCCCAAACCTTCGACCAAGAGAAGGAAGAGATAGGGAGAACAAGGGTCTCCACTGGCGGAGCCACGGGAGGCGCCGAAAGGAAGCGAGGGAAGGCCCTTAATGAGAACGAGAAAAAGAGGGAGAAGAAACACAACTCATAACCCAATCAATCCATTCTGAGAGAAGCCAAAGGCAGCCGGCATTTTCGACAAGAAGCACCACCCCACCCGGTCATAAGCCTTGGACATATCCGGTTTAATGAACATGCCTTTGTTGCCCGAAGTTTGCATTGAATGGATGGCCTCCTGGGCCAAAATCACCCCATCCAATATTTGTCTTCCCTCAACAAAGCCCCCCTGTTCAGGAGAAATGATGCTATGAAGAAGGGGTTTAAGCCTCTCAGCCATTATCTTAGTGATGATTTTGTAAATCACATTGCATAAAGCAATAGGCACTGAAATCGAGAGATATGAGTCCCCGCTTCCCCTTTCGGAATTAAAGCAATGAAGGTGTGATTGATCGCACTGAGCATTCTTCGATTGGATCCGGATTCCTCGATGCTGACCAGAACATCCTCCTCCAAGGTATCCCAGAAAGCCTGAAAAAATTCAATAGGAAAGCCATCCGGACCAGGAGATTTTCCAGTACTCATACCAAAGACCACATTTCTCAGTTCATCCCTTTCAATGGGTCTAAGCAGGGTCTGATTGTCCTCTTCAGAGATAATAGGAGGAATAACATTAAGAACTTCGTTACGAGCCTCAATATCTTCTTTGCATACTTTCCTTAAAAAGTTTAGAAAAGTAATCGATAGCATGGGAGTGCATACCAGGAATAGTATCGAAGACATTTCCCTGTTCATCTTTGAGAACTTCCATATTGTTCATCTGTCTCCTAGCACAGGCTGACCGATGAAAAAATTTGGTATTTCTGTCCCCCTCTAATAACCAAGTATTTCTAGCCCTCTGTTTCCAGTATAACTCCTCTTGGTTGTCAATGTCCTCAACCGCTTTACGCGATTCGTCATCTTGATTTGAGTTGCTCGGTAATTGATCCTTCCCTAAAAAGTTTCCGAACCTCCTCCCATCTAGCCACCAAGGGGGCCCTTTGGGGCTGGAAATCCGACTTGTTTCCTTTCCTCCTTTGTTTCAATTGAAATTTGACAAATTGAAGGCTGTTTATGAAATTTGAACATTCCTTGTCCCAAAAGGTGGACGGCCTTACGTCCCACCAATGAGAAATTTTCTGTCGAAGGTCCTCCTTTTGTAACCAAAAATTCTCAAATTTAAAAGGCCTATGGTGTTGTCCTCTCGAAGTCCCTCCCTCAAGCAAGATGGGAAAATGATCCGAAATAGGGCCCTCCAAAATGTGGAACTTAAAAGTCCATTTAACAAAAGCCTCCTCCGAGACCAAAAAGCGATCTAACTTGACCTTCCTGCTATGTGGCTCCTTTCTCTTGTTTGTCCAAGTGAAAAAAACACTAGGGCCTTGAACGTCCACTAGATTAAAGGCCTGAACTTGGGCAATCAGAAGCCGATCCCCTGGGTCCAAAGTAGGGGAGCCACCTTCCTGGTCCCGGACAGATAATTTTGCATTAAAATCCCCTGCAATAATCCAGTCATAACACTCCCTGTTTGCTCTCATGTTGTGAACAGCGTCCCATTGGAGCCTACGGCCATCAAGATCTTGGGCCCCATAAAAGTTGGTTATAAGGACCAGCTCAGAATTGAAGTTATTTACGAAGAGAGAAGTAAGAACACCCCTACAAGCTACATGTTCTAAAGCGAGTCCAGACCAGAGGGTTCCAAAGGGTAACAATTCCCCCTGAAGCTCCTTGGGCAGCCACGTCCATATACCCAGCTCCCCGGCAGATTTTAGTAGCGGTTTTACTCATAATATCTAAAGACATTTTGGTCTTCTGAAGAAGCAAAAAATCTGTTTTACGGTTTTCTAAGAGTCTTTGAGCAGCAAGATTGATGGGTTCTACTTTTTAAACCCCTAATATTCCAAGATTGAATAATCATTGAAAACCTTGAGAGCGGTAAGAATCAATGGTCCTCACCAATCCTTCATTGATTAACTTATCTCCTTGGGGTGTTAGTAGTTCCTTATTGGATTTTCTTCCCGCTCCTTGAGAGTTATTGTTTCTTGATCTCTTTTCCACCTAGGAAATCCCTAAAGCAGGCCTTTCTCTGTTTTTATCTGCATTTCCCATGGTAACATCTTTTATAGCCGGCTGTGTTGGGGAGTGTATAACCAAAGCCCCTGGATTCTCTGACTGCAGGTACTCAGCTGGCACAGTCACCTGTTCTACTACGGGAGTGAAGGAAGGAGAAACAAGAGGTGGAGTGTTGACATTCTCACCATTCCCAACCACTCCTTCCATAGATTGGTCCTCCAGATCCACTAATGACTTAAAAATTTCATACCGATTGTTTGGCTTGAGTCATGCACTGCTCCTTGCCATTTTCTTTTTGTTTCTCTTTCGTTTCACTGTTCAAAGCCACCTGTTGAGCATCAGGACTGGAGAATTGCTAGAGGGTTCATTGACCGGACTGGACTTACCCTCTCTAGGGCGGTTTGACATTCCACTCGGAGCCTCCGTTTTTGTGCTCACTACGTTTGGGCAGAACCTTGCCAAATGTCCATGCTTATGGCATACTCGGCACCTGAAAGGTAGGGCCTCATAGTCTAGCTGCTTGGATCCAGGGTACTCCTGCAAGCTCAAGTTCCACCTCAGTGGTAGAGGTGACTAATGTCCATCTCTACACATATTCTAGCAAAGGCAACGAGAATTGCCCTCTATGGTATCTTTGGAGACTCCCAGAAATCTGCCTAGGGAATTACCTATTAATTCCAACACTGCTCACCCCAAAACTCCATCGGGAGAGCGTACGGCCGGATCCGGACCAGGGACGGCCGTGGGTTCGATGCGGGGGTCGAAACCCACTCTCCGGGGTTGGACAAATAACCCTGTTTGGTCCATGGTTTCTCTTTTACGATTCAAATGCTCTGTTTCTATATGCTAAAGAAGAGAAACTTATGATGAAATACCCATTGCTTATAGGCCATAGAGAGTACTCACCGTGTGGCTCCCAGTTCTGACGAACCCAGGTATGCGAGAAAATTCGGTGTGGGCCGGATGCCCATGAATTTGCAGATCAAGTCGTGATTAGCTCGGTAGACGATTGTATCTTCGACCCGCATTGGTTCTATTACAATCTTAGGCACTGGAGGAAGATTGTGGGAGGCATCCATTAACGCGGTGAGCATTTGGGCCATTGGCAACAGTCTTGAGTATCGATTGAAAAGCATTCCGCTGAGCTCCGTCCGTGGAAGGCGAGGGAAAATCTTTCAACTTCTCGGCATATGAGGTCTTTCTCCCGGCAGGAGAAACAGGAGGGAGACCCCATCGGGCCCTCCCGGGACCACTAAAGAACCTTCAGGCGAAAGCAGAAACAACCCCCCAAAGCCCTAGGCAAGATCTTCGGGCCAGAGTCCCTCGAGCAACACCAGACGCCGTCACAAAAATTTCCCGCCAAAAGCCAAATCGCCAGAGCCGAGCCATCCGAAAATCCGGTCAATAAAAACTAATCAATTGTGACTCATAAATTTTACATGATTATTTTTATTATTTATTTAAAGTTTAATAATATATAATGATTATGTTTATTTAATTATTTAAGTAGTTTTATTTAGAGAAAATTGTGATCAAATATCTACATCTTATTTAATCAAATGGTATGAACTAAAGTAGTAAATAAATAGAACTTACACACTATAATCAAATTTTGCATATATAATAATGTGGTCTCAAGTTAATCAAAGTGGGATTGTTTTAATTTCAAATAAGCAAAAAAAAAAAAAAAAATAGTTTTAATTTAATTTTTAGATACTAATAAATAATATATTTTATATAAATTATTAATAATTTTAAGTTATATGGCCCAAAATATAAAAGGATCTTTTTAAATTGATGTGAGATGTTAACCTACAAACTTAAAAAGTTTTATGTTAAGGCATAATTTTGGATTGGTTATACTTAATTTCAACTTAACATAGTTTTTGTACATGCAATACCTTGTAATATCTACTTTATGCTATTGTTATTACTAATATGGCGTCATGTGTCTAGAGGTTATTTAGGCCTAACTCTTTATGCAACCTCCATGGTTAGGTCCCAAAAATATTTCAAATGTGTAAGCCACCTCAACATATCCCCTTAAAGGTTGTAGTAGGCTAAAGTTGTAATTAAAAATTGATCATTAATCTATTTTAATATTAAAGGTTTTACTTGTGTATAGGATTAAGAGTAATTGGTTTAAAGTGAAGAGTTTCACACCCTAAACCTATTGGATTTCACAATACTTTGTAGAAATGAATGGAATCAACACATTATCCAAAAAAGCAAAAATAGCTCACAAAAGGAATACACACAATATGAAGGGTGTTTGTAGACACCAAAATAATCTCACTAAAGGAAAATAATTACACTCTAATTGATTAAGAAATGGTTTGTGGAATTGTTGCCCTATTTCAAGGGTTGCCCCCTAAGGGGCCTGGCAAATGGTCTGGTGCTTTAGCGATCAACAAATTTGAAGGTTGAAGGAGTGTGGAAGGTTGAATGATGAGTTGATCTTTGGAGTATCAAGGTTGAAGGAGCGTGTAGGGCTGGGTTGACTAAAGGAGGGTGGAAGGTTGGGCTGGTTGAAGGAGCTATAGTGAAAGGTTGATATGTTGGGTGGAAGGCGAGGATGGGTTAAGGAACGTGGAAGGTCGATAAGGCTGAAGGAGCATGGAAGGTTGGGCTAGTTGAAGAAGTTATAACAGAAGGTTGGGATGTTGAGTGGAAGGTTTCTTAGGTTGAAGGAGCATGGAAGGTTGCTTAGGTTGAAGGAGCATGGAAGGTTGGCCTTTGTTGGGTGGAAGGTTTGTTTGAGACCGAATCAGCTGAGGGAACCACAACAACAGGATGGGTTGTTGAATGTAGTGCAGTAACAAGTTGGGTTGTTGGGTGGAAGGCTAGGTCAACTAAAACCTCTTATTTTTGTCTTTGGTGTGCTTATGGGTTTGGAACCCATAAGTATTAGGGTGGTTTCCCCCCCTCTTTACAACAAAAAAATGTGTGAAGGATTAGTTTTTTTTTTTTAATATCTCATCTTTTAGGAGCTGTATCTTTGTGAAAAGTTAGCCGATTCAGCTAATTCTTGGACCAACTTGTGCAAAATTTGAATAGCTTTAAAATGAGTGGTCATATGTAAGAATCCAAGCAATATTGAGGGAGATTTTACCCTGTGAAGTCAACCACTCAAAACAAGGGTAGTGATGATTTTTCAAGTCGCAAAAAATGAAATTACAAATATTTGTCATCTAGGGTTCGAATGATGAGAAGAGCAATGAAGGGCTAGGACTTCAGTGAGGAAGGAAACTAGTTTTGTTAAGCGGACTATGATAGTGCAATATTTTAGAAATATTACTCTACTAATAGATAGTAGAGGTGAAGTTTTGGCATTGTGAAGGTTACTATAGAAAATGTCAAGAAAGATGCTAGATTCTGGAATAATTGTATTCATATAGAAAATTGAAAATATCTAGAAAATGAAATCAAGAATTCAGACATTTTATGTAAAATGTAGGTTTCTAGCTATAACATCTCAATTGAGATGAGAAGTGTATTTATTTATAGGCTCTCAAGCTTTAAAGAAGAGAGTTGTAATTTTAAGGGTGGGGGGCCCAAGTACAACCCCTTTTAATCCAACAAAAAAGAAATGGTTTTTGGAAAGGGGTACAAATACTTAATTACAAGACCTTGAAGTCAAACTTAGGGAATTGACCTTTAGGTTAAATAATAAATATTGCAATAAATTCACCTATACAACGCATACAAGGCCCTAAAGGGCTATACAACTAATATAAAACAAAAGCCAATCATGGCCTCAAGGAAATCTTAATACCACATATTCCAACACTGCTCCTTAAGATGAATAGAAGATACTAAGAGATATCCTTATCAATCATCCCACCTTAAAGGACACTCTCCTACTCTAAAATGCTCCTATAATTGCATAAAAGGTACGTCGAGCATGACCTTGGTAAGTATTGTGTTGTTAGCTTTTATAATACCGCATAGATTTGATTAAACATCCCACAAGCATAGTCATTGCACATAATGCTTCTAAAGCTTAATATGTTTTATCCACTAATGAAACACTAGATTTTAAATAAGCTTGATGGAACTTTGATTTTCATAATGGAGGGGGACAAGAAACTACTAAGATATACTTACCTACTCCAAAATCACGAGCATCCATTTAAGGTGCATGGTAAATTTATTGGCATCACAACATTTGAATTCCATAGAAGACTAAGATATAGTGGACTATCATCTATAATACTAAGAGACCGAGCTAGAGCTAAGATAGAAAGTGATCCCTATAGTGGAGCATCATTGGTCCAAATAACTAGCCCAATCTACATCTAAAAATCCTTTCAAAATTAGAGATGCTCCAACTAAGTAGTGAATACCCATCTCCTATGTGCCCTTAATATACTAAAGAATCCTCTTAGTTGTTGTCTAATGGATCTCACATGGTGCTTGCATGTACCTGAAATAATGATTAACAAATACAATATTCAATTTACTATGAGTGTGGTAGAGAAAACCCTCAACAAGTGATTGATATAAGGTTACATCCATCAAAAAAGTAGTGTAATTTGCTCATAGTTTCAAGTCAAAAGCAAAGGGATTTTGAGCAAGCTTATAAACCTCCATCCCAAGACATTATAGAAGATCCAAAGTATACTTGGGATGACAAATGGTGATCTTGAAGGATGATAATATGAATTCTAAAAAATAATGTGGAAGTCCCAAAATTGTCATCTCAATAGTGTCATGAATTTATAACATCATCTCCTAGATCAAAGACATCAAACTATCTATGGTGAGTAGATCATCAACATATACAATAATCACTAATGTCTGACCATCCTGATGCTTGATATAGAATCTACCTTATAATGCCAAAATCCACAATGGGAAAAGAAGGAATGGATATTCTCATGCCATTCACAAGGAACTTGCTTAAGCCTATATAAGGAATTGGTTAGACAACATACCAAGGGGGTTGGTCCATCAAGCTCAAAACCAAGTAGATATTGCATAAAGATCTCTTTTTGAAGCTCACCATAAAGAAAGGCACTCTTCACATCCATTTGACTTACTTCCATCCATAGGAAGCAACTATAGAAATAATAATCTAAACTAGGTTCATCCAAGCAACTAGAGAGAAGGTCTTGAAGTAATCAATACCCTCCTAAGAGAATCCCTTAATAACAAGGCATACCTTATGTTTCTCCACCTAACCATCAAAAGTTTACTCGGTCTTATAAAACCATTTATAGCCAATAACTCTCTTCCCTTTTGGAAGATGAATAAGTTCTCATGTCTAATTCTTCATCAAAGACTTATACTCAAAAAGCATAGCATCCTATCACTCCAAACAACCCTTGTCCTAGGAATAGGTGAGGGGGTTGTTGGATTTTTAAGCCTTACTACCATAGGTCCCAATATGAGTAGAATAATATATGAGCAGATTAATACGTATATCAAGGCCTATATAATAAAACAAATAACATTCATTTATATATAATCAAATATGAATGTAAATGGCCTATGTCATTCATGAACTATGCATGAAGAAAACTTACAATATTAATTGCTCAAAAATGTATACAAGCTTTATTCCAAATTGGATCTCTTACAATTAGATAATAGACTCTCCTCGTATTTTTGTTTGGATTCACTACTTATGGAGTATTGTCTCCATAATATAACCATAGTAATGTGACTCTTCAAGTACTTGACTATTGCTCTCCATATGCCAAGTCTCATGACTCTTGGCTTATCATCTTACCACTTGCATACAAGACTCTTCATGAAACTAGACTCTAAGAAACTTGCACACATCTACATGACTCTTACACTTCTACATGAACTTCTAATCTAAGACACTTGTGCACATCCTCACATTACATATTTGCACATTTACATATATGACACTTGTGCACATTCTCTCAATCTACACTTGCACTCTAACTTACATGGCACTTGTGCATTTCTTGCACATTGCACTCTTACATGACACTTGTGCATTTCCTGCACATTAATACTTACATAAAAGAAAAAATATAAATCATACTTTTAAACTATAGAATCAACCCTAATCTATTACATATTTACAATTATACCATGAAGGTACCATGGGCTACATTAGCACATACCAAATAATGTAATATTCCTCAAAAGTGGTCTCCAAAATCATCAACCTTTGGGAGCAAACGATTGATAGGAATTCTTTCGATGATGCTCCTAAGAAAGAATGTATTAAGCATCCAAAAGGAGATTTCACACCCACTTGGATGTTATACAAACTATGGATGATTGCAACACATTCTATAGAGGAGCAACATTTGAAACCTATATTTAACTATCTAAAACAAACTCACCATCTACATCAACATCCATCATTGTCACACAAGGAATAGGAGGCCAATCCCATTTGCTCTAGGATCCATAGGAAGAGTCAAATCGAAAGACCTTGTTCAAGGACCTTCAATAGAATATGAAAAAGCTAGAACAATTAAAATCATTCTAATGAGAATCTCTTCAAGAACCACTAAAGAAACTGGAGGAGAAAATAGAATAGGTATTGATCCTAAAGAAGCTACTAGAAGAACCTCATCAAATATCACATCTCATAAAATGAGAACATCCCACCTCTCTAGATCATAAAGACAATATGACTTGGAGGTATTAGAATACCCCATAAAAATACATCAATGAATATTTAGTTCCATCTTTTTTCAAGTATCCTTGGAAATATAGGGTCATGTAGTGAATTCAAAATTACAAAACCATGACATATTAGTCTTATCATTTTTCAACCTCTCAAAAGATGTCATACCTTGAATGACTCATGTTGGAGTCTTATTGTTGATATGTGTTGCACAAGTCATTATTTCACCCATAAACTTGGGCTCCATCTACTTGGCATGTAACATACATCTCACCATATCCATAATAACCTTATTCTTCTACATAGCCACCCCATTCTACTTTTAGGTACAATGATAGTCCTCTAAAATGCAATACAATGAAGAGTAAAAAATTAGTAAAGGCATTAGTCACATACTCACTTCCTTCATTTGACCTCAAATTCTTGATCTCCTTCTCAATCTATTTATCCACAAGCAACTTGAAGCCTTTGAACTTTTGAAAAGCCTCGTATTTGGTAAAAATATTGTATAATCACACTTGCTAGGAGAAATCATCAATGAAAGAAAAAAAGTACTTATTACTAGAAAGAGATGGTGCACCCATGGGTCCATAACATACTACTATAAATTAAATCCAAGTTTCATGTAGCATTCCTAGTAGTCCCTTTTAGAAAGGACTCTTGATGATGCTTTCCCAAAATGTATCCCTTACAAACACCACTATGGGATATATAGGAGAAATCCAAATAGCCAAATGATGTTGACTCACATGCCTCAAGGATCCATAGCCAAGATGCCCAAGTATATGATGTTATAACATTACTAACATCTCTTGCCTTTTCCACCATAGCCACAAAATATTTCTTCTTAGAAGAAGAAGAGAAGGAAGTAAAGCAATCATTCAATCTTGTATGTCTGATCTAACTCATCATGATATCCTAAGACAACTATCTGGAAACCATCATCAATATCCTTGATCACCCATAAATCCAGCCAAAACTCCACCTTCTTATTGAAGCGAGTGATGTGATAGATAAACAAAAGATTGGGACCTAAAATAAAAAACTTGAAATGGACCTATTGGGGGTTGGATGTAACCCTTGTGCCTTCTTATGTGTCATGATACCCTATGGTTGTGGTCTTAGCTCTTCATCCTCCTTTGAGCATGTGCATATGGTGCCCTATGCCTCATGTGGGGGGTGCTAGTCTCGGGAAGTCAAGGGAAACATGGGACATGACTCCCACTTAACAACCTTCATGGTTTTTTACCCAAGGCTAGCTTCTTGATTCTGGATGTGATCTTTGGTACTCATCTAACTAGTGCTATGATAGCCCACTCTAATTAGCTCCTTTCGAGGAAAAGGGAAAAAATAAAATGCTATCAAGTTTGTGGTCATTTCTTGATGAGCTTTATAATGGTGTCTTCAATGTGTTAGTGACCTCATCAGACATGTACCTTTCAGATAATTGATGCATGCCATTAATAGTATCATTTAATATTTATGATTTGTCAAATTTGAGGTGGTGTCCAAGGTTATCTACGATAGAAGGCTTGGGCATATTACAATTCAAACATTCAGATTACAAGTATTTGTTCGATGAAACAAATGTTGGTTTAAAATTTTTGGTGTCACACTAAACCTAGTCTATAGAATGGAAACTAAATTAACTTGCAAGAATTTAAAACTGCTTCTAGGACTTGGAATGGAAAAACTAGTTACAGTTGTAAAAATGAAATTGCAGGAATGTAAAAGTTGTTGAATTGAAACCTAATTTACTCTTGCAGAATTTGAAATGACAAAATTGAAATGTTGCTGGAAAGGAAACACACATGCTAAAACACTTGTTAGTGTCCTATTACAAAAGGTTATCAGGCTTCTATTATAGTGACTGACAACAAAATGAAAGCTGCTAAAAACTTGACAAAAATTGCTAAAACATGGGAAACGCAGGTCTAAGCTATTTTTGTCAAACTGCAAGAATAGGAAAAACAAGAGAAACATATGTCTAAGTTATTTTTGTTAGCTGACACACACTTGCTGCATAATAACATAACTAAAAACATGACATCACATTAACTCAAAACAAGAAATGGAAATTGACAAACATCCTGCTAAATATGCTGCAGCAAAGTTATCAGAAAAACCTATCATAACAGTCCTCCTTCTAGGTTTGAAAGTGGGTCCTTACTTCCTGATCTAGAAGAAGGTGGGAAAGTTCTTTTAACTACTTAACACTCACACTCACTGATGAACACAGTATGACTGAAAAACTGCACTTTATTTTTGTCAAAACATGTTGAACTATTACAAGAAAATACTACACTATGTCAAATCCTATTTGCTGCTACTACCTACTCTCTACTATATATTAGCTCAACCAATGAGGGAGTTGTGTTATTTATAATGTCCTATTACATATGCCTCGTGCTCAAATTAGTTGTGTTGTTATTTTACAGTGATTTGCCAATCAGTTCTAAAATTGACCTAGTCTAAATTAAGATAATATATGTTGCAACAATGTTCATTGGTCCTTGGCATGCATATCTAGTGGTGGGAGTGAATTGGAGGAGGTTAGAAATGGTCTAGTACACCTGTCTCCACTTAAAATATCATTTCCCTACCGTTTTGGGTGCTAAATCCTTTGTTTGGTTAAAAATGGCACTTTCTTCACTTATTTCGAAGCTTCTTCGAAATATCCAGTAGGGTAACACACTTTATGCTCAGCTGCGATTAATATGGCCAAAAAAATAATTTCAACTTGACAGGACATTTGCCCTATATTCGAGGATATGGTTACAACCGATTTTGCACATTTTGGAGGACAAATTCCAAGCCATGCCATTCATTGGTAGCTGGCTAGAATTTGTATGGGTAATTTATGCATTTTTTAGATTTATTGCACAATTATAGGAATTTGACACTCTTTTGTAATTCAAAACAGTTAAAAAGTGGGAAAAGCATTCAAAAACCATTATGAAGGGATACATCTTAGCACAAATAATTATGCTACTAAAATTATACATTTTTATTCACTAAATAACCAAACTGAAATAGTGCAAAAAATGCAAAAAACTGTTAAAACAGAGTAATATGCTCCTAAACATTTTAATCATGCAAAAACTTAATATATAATGCATTCAAACCATCTAAATTAGCATAAATAACATAACATAAGGTTTATAAGGCAGTTCATGATAATCCAAAACATGTCATGATTGAGGCAATTCCTGGCCTCATCATTCTCCTCCCAGCTTATTCTAATGCATGCCCTCATGCATTCCGTAGGGCTTTCAAAGTAGGAATGTAATACATTCTAGCACAATAAATTTATGCAGAAATAATTCTCATATTAAGTCCTTTGTTCTTTTGGACTGTGCAGGTAGATGTCCAATTTATCAGTAGTGTTCAAGTCATAGGAGAGATTAGAGTGAATTCTCATGATTTACCAAAGAAGGTACTTTTCCTTAAGGATAAAACTGTAAACTCTAGATGGCCTCCTACATCGTACTAAGTATTATAGCTTAGCAAAGATATTGTACCTTCTCCTGTAACCTATTCACTTTTGTAGTTTTAGCTTCAACCTGTTGTTCTAGTGCTTTTAATACTGTAATCTGGGTTTTCAATTTTTGACACCTCAATTTCCAGTGTGCAATATCTTCATTGTATTTTTTCAATGGAAATGTATTTGGGGACCTAACTATCGATTGGTATTTTGGCAACAAATCTACTTGTACTCCAATTTCTTCTATTTTAGCTTTTTGTGCAACTGATAATCTTGTGCAGAGGCATACCTACTTGGTTTACAGTATCCTGAGCATCTGTGGTATATTCCTTTGGTGATGTTTGTTCTTTCTGCTGTTTTGGCCTATCAGATGGGTGCTTTGCTGGATTTTTGGGTCGTTTTAAAGTTTCTTCGGAATGAAAGTGTGCATCTTCCCTCATTGCTAATGGTTCAACATTTTATACAAGGTTTATTAAAATGAAATTCATGTCTTCTGTGACTTCTTTGGCCTCATCCTCTAAAGGCACTGATTTCTGTTGTCTGTATCCAGCAGAAGTGTTAGGAATATCTCCCTTTGTTGGAACAAACTACTACTACATTTTCCTAGGTCTTCTTCACAAAAGAGGTGGTGTGGATAATTTTTCAACTTTCGTTACTTTGATTACATATTCTGCCACCTTATTCCTCTAAAGACTTTGAAACCTTCTTGATGCAAACTTTTTCTTCTTACCCTACTTTTCTATAGGTTTTGATAAATCAGAAGCAAACTTTGCTTCTAATGAGGATGGCTCTTCTTCACTATGTATTTGCATTTTTGCAACACCTAAAACTTTTGACTATTTAGAGGTCTAAACTGGAAATACAATGGCTTTCTCAGAAAAAGTCACTCTTCCTACTTCCTTATTTTCTACAAGGCTATCTTCCGCCCTTCTCTTTCTCTATTTCTTGGTCCTATCAGATGGAGATCCTTGAGGAGAAAAATGATTTTATGCTTCTTCAGTATTATCTTCAGGGGCTCCATCCCCTGCATTCTCCTCCTCTTCTTCCTTACCAATTACTTCACTCTAGGGAAAGAAAAACCTATCAAAATCCCTAGGATTAACCCTAAAGTGGTGTTTGCAAAGGAGTTTAATCAACCCATGGTGTATGGGGATTCCTTTTCCTTCTTGATAATTTTTTACCATATTTTACAATTTCTAGTGTAGATATAAAGGAAAATTGACTCTAACTTGAGGTTGTTGGCCACCATACCTTAAATGATTCAAAATTATAAAGTGGCGGCTAGACAAGATTGCGTATTATCCTTCATAGGTTAGAAAACACATCACCCAAATAGCTACTTCATCCCATGGATTTTGCAAACTTACCCTCTTTACTCCCTTGCAGACATTGTTATTTATTTGCATTACAGGTTTACTATCCCTTTCTTCTGAGAACTGATTAATTACTTCTGAAAATGTGTTTTTACCAATTTTTATAATTTGTAAACCTTGCAGGGGTAACTTAGTAATTTGACTTAAGATTTTAGGCATTACCTCAATCGTCATTCCACTAATGTTGGCCCGGTTGTTTTTGAAATTTTAAGCAAATTTTGCAGCCAGACCTTCAAAATATCCATTGAATTTATTAAGAAATGGCATCAGCCCTCCATCTTTGAAAATTTTTAAGCACTTTAGGATATGCATGAAGGTAGCCTGCATGTTCTGGTTTAACTTTATTTTTCCCATATTCTAAATTCATCTGCATCTGTTGCAACAACGTTTCTACCATGATTTTTATTCTATAATGATGATGCAGTGATTACAGATAGGGTATTAAGTTTTAAAGGTGTTTGAATTAGCTTCGAAAGGTGGCACAAAATATGGTAAATCTTCGGTATGTTTTGGTTGGATGCATGGCAAGCGGATTTTTTTTTGATTTTTCAAAATTAGAACTTACTTTGCGGGTGATGAATTGGTTCAAACACTGACTACTTGCCATTTGGTTTCAGATTAGATGTGTGGGAAGTTTTTCATTTGCGATGAATCTGTTTTATACGTGGTAAGTGAATGCAATTTTTTTCCAGCTATCGTTTCCTTGGTTGTCAAAACACCTTGATCAAATGGCTTGGATATTGCACGTTTCCCCTAAAAACCTTGATTTGTCATTTCGTGTTTTGACCTTTATCCCGGCTTCAAATGATGTGGCTAAAGAAATGAACTTTCTTATTTTCTTTTATGCATATGCCATGTAGAAGTTCAAGTTTCAGGTTTCTACCGCATAATTTAAATTTGAATTTCTTCCAATATTCATTATGAATATATTTCTCATTTTGAAGCTCAAACAGTTTCTCATTCAGAAGTTTAGCTCGTTTCGAAGCTCTACATTTTTATGCTATAAAACAAACAAAAAATTGTTTTTGCTTTGGAGCTTAGTATCATTCCAAAGCTTTGTGAAACCTTTGCATGGATATGCAATCAAAATTGTACTTAATTTCACGAGACTGCAACTTTCACCCACTTTTCTCTTGCTGCCCATAAAAACCTGCAATTTGTAGAACAATAGGAATTCCTCTTGTTTTTCCTTTGGACATGTTGGATGTTTTGGGTTTGTCAAACCCTATGAACGTTTCTATGCTAACTAGTAATTTTTATACACTAGATACTAAATTCCTACAATGATCATATGCTAGAAACACATACCTAATTTGAATAATTATCATATACTTTGTAGATGGTTGCTTCTGCTGATTACTAGCTAATTTTTCTGCAATCAAACAAAATAGGTGCATTCTGGTGAGATTTTTACAATGGTGAGACAGGAATGGGTAGGTCAATTCAAGGTAAAGCATGCTGGAAAAATGGTTTTCATGCAAGCCAATTCAGCAATGCCTCCAAGGAGGTTTTCACTACTAAATTATTCATTTTTTTTCCATCTTTTTATTTTTTATTTTTTTAGAAGAGGCTGCTATTTCTGATTTTCAACCAACTTCTATATATATTTTTCTTTTTTTTTATCATAAGAGGTTGCCATTTCTGGTTTTCAACAAACTTCTATTTTTTTAGGTGCTTCAATGAGATATAATGTCTCTCATGAGGCTTTAATGAGAGAGAATGTCTCTTATTTTTATTTGGATAGGAACGATCATTATTGTGCAAAAAACACATTAATTTTTCTGTATGAAAACATATATTTTTTTTGCTGAAAGTTGCAACAATGATGCACCATTTTTTCCATATGAGAAATAAGAATCTTCTTATGTCATCATTACCTCCTTATTACTGGAAATGAAATATTGACTTCATTGTTCCTCCTCCTTGCTAAAATTGATGAATGTCCTCATGTATTCTCATTTTGTGGGACATGCTTTATGCTACAATTTTTTTCTTCTCTTTATTTTTTTCTCTTATTTTCTCTCTCTCTCTCTCTCTCTCTCTCTCTCTCTCTCTCTCTCTCTCTCTCTCTCTCTCTCTCTCTATTTTTATTTTTTCAAGATTAAAAATATGATCATTTGGAATCTTTGTCAGAAGAGGAAGTCTCTTCTATCATATGCGAGTTTGACTATGTGAAATATCGAGCAAATTCCACATTTGTTAGTGGCTTATGGTACAAATTTAAAATATGTCCATTCACCACTAATGTCCTTAAATCATCAATCGAAGAAATTTGAACAACTTCATTCTCAAAAAATTTTGGTTCATCCTTGCTGCTCCTATTGTGATCATCATGCCACATTTTCCATTTTTATTGAATGAACTCTGTTTGGTGAAGTGCCTCCAACCAAAGTTCATCAAATTCTCTTTTTTTTTGTACCTGCAACAACTCAATGCCAACTTCTAAACATGTATGAAGTGTTAGTAAAGAATTAGTATGTTGGATCAATGCATGAAACAATTCTACTTCCTGGTTATTAGTCAACCAACTATTGATATTCAAAGGCTTTTTTGGTTGTGTTTCAATTTGTTTTATACCAAGATGTATTGAATTGATTTTTGGAAAATTATGCATTAATGAATTAAGATAGCAATGGTGTGGTAGAAAATAAGGGAAAATCTATGTATCTTTATCAAAAAAAAATCTTGAAGGAATTAAATATGATAAATGAGAATGAAAAGAGGAGAAAAAATGATGATGCCATCCATGTGGTAAATGAAGAAAACTGTTTTGTATTGGAATGGGTGACAAATGTTCAGGATTTTGTTTTTTATCATTCCATGATAATTATTGAATAGTAATTGGTTCATCTTTAAAATTTTAATTTAGAACATTTTCATCAAAAACAAACTTTTTTTTTTTGGTAGGTAAAGTAAAATTTATTTACTTACGAGTTGAAGGGACCCACCCCTATTTACAAGAAGATCATCTACATTTGAAATGCAGGCCAAAAATAGTTCATTTGCATTTGTAATGTAAGGAAAAAACACCAGCACCACAGTCGAAAATCAACAAAAACTAACAGCCGAGCTAAACCAAAACAAACTGATCGATGGTGTCGAAGAGACACCTTTTAGGTGGTTAGAACCACCGGTAAAATTTGGCCACTGATGATTAGCCTTTGTGAACATTCTAATAACATTAGAGAAGAGGCACCCTCCTGCTTCGACAGAGCTAAGTGTTTGATCTTTTGTCATTATCTAGGTTGACTTTCTCGATGACTTCTATGGGAAAGTTGTCTTCCCAAATGGTGAGGGAGCTCTCTTTGATTGCTCTGTTTGCCAAGGTGTCGGCCACTTGATTGGCCTCCCTGAACACATGCTTCATCTGGGATTGCTCGCTGTTGCAAAGGCCTAGCTGAAATTCTTGGATAATGTTATCTATATTTTTCCCACCCTTGCTATTTCTTTGGATGAGTTTGATAATGATCTCCGAGTCCCCTTCGTAGATGACAGAGGCTGCCAAGTTTTTGGAAATGTCAATACATCTCTAGAGGGCCCTGGATTTCATAAAGTTGTTGGTTTGGGACCCCATATTTTCAACAAAGGCCTTAAGGATTTTGCCACTATGATCTCTAAAGACCCCTCCTACTCCCGCTTTGCCTGGGTTCCCTTTGGAGGCACCATCGAAGTTAGCCTTGATCCAACCTTGGGGGAAGGGACCCAAGTGACCTAAGATCTGTCTTTTCTGGGTTTTTGAGACTTACTACGATCCTGGGGAATCTTGAGGGTGGAAAAAAGTAATTATTCAATCCTCGGAGTAGGGCTGGCCTAACAAGGGATGAGTCAAAATTTTTTGGTGGCGTAAGGGCTCTAGCAGCTACGACTTCACGGGTTCTGGGACCTTTGTTGAAAACTCGCCTATTGTGCTCCAACTAAAGCTGCCAAAAGATGTGATGGATGAGGACTTCCCATAAAAATCTTAGCCTGGGATGCTTGAAGGGCTTAGGCCATTGGCAAATGAACTCTTTGATAGAGTTTGGCCAGGTCTAGCTAACCTAAAAGCTTTGGGTGGCTAGGGAGAAAACACTTCTAGAGTAGGGCCAATCCATCAAGATGTGGTGAACAGATTCCCAGGGCTGGAGGCATAGGAAACATCTATTCGGTACCATGATCCCTCGTCGCATGAGATTATCCCCAGTAAGTATTTTATTGTGGATGGTCGTCCAACAGAAGTACACAATTTTGGGAATGAGGTATTTGATCCACACCTTGTTAGCAACCACCTTCTCAATAAGCTAGGTCATGGTCTTGATAGAGAAATTCTCATCATTGGTGCCTTTCCAACATCACTCATCTCTCCTATTGACACAAGGGAGGAAAGTTGATCGCTAGATCTCTTGAATCCCTTTCACAGATTCCATGATGGGTTCATTTCTTATTCTAAAATTGATCTTCTTCCACTCCTGGGCTTTCGAGCTAGAGGAAATGAAGTCTGCAACCCTAAGCCCAAATCTGTTGTCAGTCAAATGCTTGGTAGAGATCAAAACAAGATTGCTGATGAGGGGGAATTCTTGACCTAGGTATCTTCCTAGAAGTTGATGTTGGCCCCATTTTCCAGCTTCCAAGAAGACCCTTTAAGAATGATGTTCTGGGTATGAGTGATGGATTTCTAGAAATGGGAACCGTTGCGTGGGGGAGGTGCTTGGAGGAAGGCCTGGTGCTGAAGGTACTTTCTTTTCATGATGTTTACCCATTCAATATTGGCCTTATTCACTACTCTCCAAGCCTGCTTGGCTAGGAGAGCTAGGTTGGCAACTGAGATTCGATGCAGATCAAGACCTCCCTGATATTTTGGGAGCAAACTTTATCCCAAGCTACTAGGTGGAGCTTTCTTGAGGCCTCCAATTCAGACCAAAGGAATTTCTTTTGAAAATTTTCAATGGCTTCTCCCATCGAGGTCAAGATTTTGAACACAAACATGAAATATGTGGGGATGCTCTACAAGATGGATTTGACCAAAGTTGCCTTCCCTGCACTGGTGAGCAGGGCCCCTTTCCACCCAGCTAACTTGTTACAGATCTTGTCCACCACGTTTGCCCACATGGTTGGTCAGGCCCTACCATGGAACATGGGGAGCCCAAAGTAAGTGGTCGAGAACTCAAAAATGGAACATCCCAGGATTCTGGAAATCATGCACTATCTTTTGGCTGGGGTATGGATGAAGAACATCTTACTTTTAGTGTAATTGATTTTTTGGCCAGCAGCTTCCTCGAAGCGGTTGAGAATATCCTTGATCACCTTGGCATATGCTACCGAAGCCTTAGTAGCCATCAACGTGTCATCTACAAAATACTGGTGAGTGGTGGGGGGAAGCCCGGACGTTGCCCTGATCTCAAAAAACTAACTACATGAGCAGACCTCCTTGATAGTTCTCCCAAAATCTTTGCCAGGATGATGAACAGAATGGGGGATAGAGGGTCACCCTGCCTCAGGCCTCGAGAACTCGGGAAGTAACCTGCAACAGAACCATTTACCATGACAAAGAACTAAGAAGAGGAAATGTAGTTGTAGATTAGGTTTACCCAGGACTCATGGAACCCAAAATTGAGAAGGATTTGGCCAAGGATTTCCCTGTTGACTCTATCAAAGGCCTTGTTCATGTACAGCTTGAGGAAGAAGGCAACCATGTCTGAAACCTGGGCTGAATGGATTAATTCATGGATGGTGATGAACCCATGGAGAATATTGCATCCTTTTACTATGCTCCCCTGACATGGGTCAATTATGGACAAAAGAGTGTTGGATAGCCTGGACGCCAGGGCTTTGGTGAGGATTTTGTAAATGACATTGCACAGGCTGACGGGCCGGTAATCAAAGAGGGATAAAAAATTGGCCCCTTTGGGGATGAGAGGCAAGAAGGTGGAATTCACATCTCTAGGAATGGACTTGGAGATTTGCATTTTCTAATAGCATTAGAAATATTCTGCCCTACGATATCCTAGAAGGTCTAGAAAAACCTAGACGAGAACCCGTCCAACCCAGGGGCTTTGTCGGGCTTCATGGAAAAGAGGACCTGGTGAAATTCATCTTGGGAGATGGGGCTGAGGAGAAAATCATTTGATTCTTGGGAGATGATGGTGGGGATGATGGCCAAGAGGGATTCCATGGCCTCAGGGGCTTGGGGTGGGCTGGAATGTAGGAGGCTTCTGAAATGATTGATGGATTCTTATCTAATTTCATGGATATCTAAAATGGCTACCCCATCCTGCAAGATAAGGATTTTGATCTTATTGGTACTCCTATACCTCAAGGTTGATATGTGGAGGAACTTGGTATTGGCATCACCTTCATTGAGCCAAAGCTGTCTTGACTTCTGGCACCATAAAGTTTCCTCCTTGGTGAGGTTGTTTGGGTACTCAGATAACAAGGCACTCTCCTCATCCCTAAGATTGTCACTGCCTTCACATTTATGAAAGGACTCCTCAATCTGGTTGATTTAGGATTTGACCTGCTATTTGTCTTTGAAGATGTTCCCGAAGGTTTCCTTATTCCACTTTTTCAAGTTCCTTTTGATGAACCTGAGTTTCTGGGTTACTTGGTTAATAGCATACCCCAAGAATTTCTTGCTCCACCATGACTATATCAAGCACTTGAGATCCTTGTGGTGAATCCACATTGCTTCAAACCTGAAAGGGATCTTGAATTGCGGTCTAGAATCTGATCCCAGGATGAGGGGACTGTGATCAGAGTCTATCTTTGGGAGGGCTTGCAAACTGGCATTCCCAAAGCAAGGGAGGGCTTCTTGGGAAAGTAGAAATATGTCTAGGTATTCTTGGATCAGATTTGTGCCCTTCCTTCTGTTGCTCCAAATGAAGAGGGAACCCTGAAGCTCGACATCCATGAGAGCATTGGAATTAATGAAGTTTCTTAGGTCTGCAGTATCTCTGTGAGTGATGCCGTTCTCTCATTTTTTGTACTTGAGGTGCAAAGGATAATTGAAGTCCCCTACTAGGATCTGGGGAGTTCCTTCGAAGACCTACCTCATTGAAGTGAGCATTTTCCATAGAGCTTCTCTGCCCACAGAGGTGTTCGGGGCATAGACATTTGACATTACCTAAGAATTCTGGGATTTAGTATCCTGGAACAAGATGTTGCTTACCCTATCATGGCTCGAAATAAGTTTTCCCTGGAGGATGGCAGGATTCCAGATACACAAAAGCCCTCTCGACATCCCAGAAGCTAGGGAATGAATAAAATCACAGTTTTACCAAATATTTCTAGCAATGTTAGGGGACCATTGATCACCCAATTTTATTTCCTGAATGAGAAAAATGGTTGGATTATGTTCTCTCCTCATGGTTGTAGCTGGTATCTGTTTGGCTACCCTATTTAGGGCTCTCACATTCCAGGAGAGGACTTTCATTTCAAACTCTTGGAAATTCTCTTGCCCCATTTTCCTTGCTAAGCAAGGGGTTTGGATCTTCGACTTTCGTATTTGGAATTGCTTGTTGTTTCTTGAAATATCATTCTCTAGGTTACATTGGCTATATATTTAGCCGTATTTTTGTTCCTTATGTTCGAATCAGAGAGTCTTCCTATATTTTTTTTCCTCCTACATCCATCATGGATTTTTGGAGCTCCGAGTTATCTTGGGACTAATTTTTTTAGGGGATGACTGGTCCTCGACTTTTTCATCAGTAGAGATAGAGTCTGAGTACACAGGAGAGGCTGGGTCTTCAGGACCCGGGCAGGGGGACGAAGGAGGAGAGAGGGGAGGCGAGCCTTGAGGGATTCTCGGGGAAGTGGGGGCACCAAGGATGGGGGGAGGATTATGGATGGGGGTGGTAGGGGGGTAGACCAAGGGAGGTCGAGGGGGCAAGAGGATGGTCGTTGGTTCAGAGGTGGCCGGGATCTCACCTTCCTCACAATCCTCACTGATAACAAAACTATGCAAAGGATTGAATTTATTGATTAGAGGAACAGAGGTACTTGCCTTACGATTGAGTGAGCCCGAAGGGGGTCTGTAAATAGCTTTGTTGGCCATCGACAAGATAAGTGAGGGTTAATGCTGCATCTTATTTTACTGGTCCCTAGCAGGTTTTGACTATGGTGGGATCCGAAGTTTGGGGCACTACAACTAAAGATGGCCCTAGGATTGGCACTCAGGGCAAAAAGCTGGTTTGTTTTCATAGAATAGTGGCTACTTCCAGTTGAAGTCACCATATATGAGGTTCAGGTGGTCTAGAAGCTGACTTTCCAGGTTCACATTCACGCAAAATGCGGGCCTGGGTTACCCAAGTTCTTGGCCGAGTGGCTGGGCCGATAGCCATGAGCTCATAGATCACCTTAGAAAGACCAAGCAAGGCATCTTCATAGAAGAAGTGGGCTGGAAGATTTGGAAGTCTAACCCAGATGGGGGCGAAATTGATGTTTTGGGAGCTGGGGTTGAAGTCTGGTTGCCATTTTTTGAGGAACAAACTTCGCCTTCCATAGAACCAGGGCCCTCCAGATAAGATGCACTCTGTCTTCATGGGAATTGAGTTGAATCATGAAAAATACCTTGTCATTTCTAAGATCTCCAAGTTGCCTAAGGTTTTCTATTTTGAAGCCACCCGTCTGTGAATAGCATCTAAGTCAGGTCGTTCGTTGATGAATTTGCCTACCAAGAAGTTGGTATCCCGGGATTCATAGTTTTCCATGAGGGATTTAGAGCATAGAACATTATTCCCTTGCATGATGAATTCGCTGGCCGTAGATGACATAGGAATTCATTTTTTTGGAGCAAATCAGCAAAGGATGGCTTACTACCTGTTGTTGGAACCTCGCCTAGGATATGGGGCCCTTGATTGGCCATGGTGCCTGTCTTGATGGAGCCCTCAATGTCTCTGCTATAACAATTAGGGTCTAATTGCGTTGCCATGGGGAATGCCTGTGAGAATCATTTTGCTAGTGCGACCCAATTTTGGGAGTCGGGGAAGGCACCCGACTAGCCCTAGGAAGTGATAGGAGGATGGGTGGAGGGCAAGAAATAATCTTCCAAGGAAAAACATGAAATCGAAAACCAAAAAAGGAGGGAAACGGACAGTCGAACACCAAACCCCCCGTAAAAAAGGCTAAAAACCACCAGGAGGCAGAATTTGCTTGCTGCTATGCGGACCTTCGATCGCCGTTACCGTGGCATTATCACTCCAAAAATAAACTTTTTGGATGAATCCAACTCTTCTACATTACCCTTTACAACTATGGAGGCCAAAGTTGAAATATTCTTTTCATTTTCCTCATATGTTCCAAGAAACCGTGAACTTCCTAGACAATCATACTTAGGTGGAATAAGTTTTCCTGGAAGCAAGTTTACTAATTTTCCACCTATTTGTATGGTTTCAAGATATACTTTCTTCTTTTTTCTTGGTTTCTTAAAACACATTTCTTGAAAAATCTTATTATTTATTGGTATATCTTTAATAACTTGAAGTAAAGGGATTACAATAGTTAAATATTTTAATTCCTTTATCCAATCTAATTTCAAAGATGTTAGTTTTGATATTTCAAACTATTCAAGATATGATACGTTCTCCATTAAATCATTTTGAGAGGGCTTTTCTTTTTCTTTTTTATATTTCAATGTAGATTTATTTCTATGTTCATTCTTTTAGCTCCCATTTCTACATTGATAAGTGGAATAGGTTCAAGAAGTGGTTCTCCTGAACACAACTGAATGTTATCACAGTCACTCGCATTTATTATGGTTGTATTTTTTGATTCAACCATAGATACAGGGGTTACCTATTTAACACGATTTGGATTGGCTATAGGTTGAGCTAAAAATAGAGGTTGTTTTGCTTGTTGTTATTATTTTCAATGAGAGAAATTATGGGTATGAGTAGGCAACAAATTTGATTTATGTTTTTGATAATGTTGTTTCCCTTTGTACAGTTTTTGTTGTTGTACCTATTGATTTCCTTGCAGTTTTGGTTGCAACCATGGTGGATGTTGTTGATTCCATTGTTATTTCATCCATCCATGTTGAGACCACTCTTGGGAATTTGCCCATGGTAGTTGAATCCAATATTGTTGAAGTGGACTTGAAGCAAACCATGGCATATACCAAGGATTATTCCTCAAATATGTAGGAAATTGAGAAACATTATGATATGGAAATTTAAGAAAGTTATCCCCTTCTCTTTGTCCTACAAAATTGAGTTTATTCATAGGTTGAGATTGTTTTTCAAAGACACTTTTGAATTCTGGTAATAAATGGCATTGATTTGTGGGGTGTCCTTTTTCACAAATGCTACATGTAGCAAATATAATTTTTTTATTCAAAGAACATTCATGAAGAGAATGCTTCTTCTTACATTTTGAAAAATAGTTGGCTAAAGGTTCAAAAAATTCATTCTTTTCATATAATGTTTTATCAAGGTGTACTAAAATATCAGCTTTTAGATTAGCAAACTCTTTCATGCATTCTTTCAAATAGTTTAGGATTTCATGAAATTCAAGTGCATTTGCATCCCCTCTTCCCAAAATATCCAATATATCTCTAGATTCATCTTGCAGTCCCATTAAGAATATGATTTTGCAAATTTTAGGTTTAACACTACCATATCTCTTATGAACAAAAGAAAATATGTCTTGATAGTCTTCTAAAATTTCATTTTCTTCTTGTTTCATTCCAAGCAATTCATCATTTTGATTCTTGACTTGACAATAATATTGGTATCTCTCCAAAAATATATTTTCCATCTCATCCCAAGTTCTAATTGAATCTGGTGCTAAGGTGATAAACCATCATAGGGTTGATTCTTTAAGAGTGGAAGAAAACAATTTGAGCTTTTGATTGTCATTAGTGTAATCATGAGCTTCACATACAATCTTAAACTCAAACAAAAATATATCAGGATCTTCAGATGTAACTCCCTTGAAAGTCGATAACAATGAAGGTGAAATGAACTTCATGGGAGCATTTTGATTAGAATCTAATTGAATGGGGTTTTGAAAAGTTTTGGTAGGTGTACTAGTTGTACTAGGGTGGAGCACATTACTGGCTCTCCCTGGATTCTATTGTGAGCCTACCATTATGGGTTCCCAACAACAATTATAAATCCTTAAATTGTTTTGATTGTATGGATTTGTCAAGAGAAAGTGTTGTTGAACTACTAATTTTTCCTCCTTGTAATGATTTCTCAAAGGATCCTACAGTTTTTGAAATAGATGATTGTGATTCTTTGAAATTTTTAACATTTTTGGAAATCACAAATCTAGACAACTTTGACATACTTTCAACCTTTTATTATGAAATTTTTCTTCCTGTGATTTCTTGCTTGTTTCCGAAATATTTCTGAAATGCAACTATCAACAACTATTGTTTATACCAGTTATTACATTCAAATTTTACTCTAAAGTTCACAACTTAGCACAATAATAATTATTTTACTGCTTTTACCCTCTAAAAACACCGTGTTCCCTAAAACAGTGCCAAAAATGATGTGTATCATTAATAGAATCATTTAATCTTTACGATTTTTCAAATTCGAGGTGGTGTCCAAGGTTGTCTATGATAGAAGGCTTGGGCAGATAATAATTCAGACATTCATATTACAAGCATTTGTTTAGTGAAATAGATGTTGGTTTAGCCTTTTTTGGTGTCACACTAAACCTAGTCTACAAAATGGAAACTAAATTAACTTGCAAGAATTTAAAACTGCTTCTAGGACTTGGAATGGAAAAACTAGTTACAGTTGCAGAAATGAAATTGCAGGAATGTAAAAGTTGCTAAATTGAAACCTACTTTACTCTTGTAGAATTTTAAATGACAAATTTAAAATATTGCTGGAAAGGAAACACACATGCTAAAACACCTGTTAGTGTCTTGTTATAGAAGGTTGTCAGGTTTTTGTCACAATGAATGACAACAAAATGAAAGCTGCTAAAAACTTGACAAAAGTTGCTAAAATAGGAGAAAATAGATAAAATAGGGGAAACACAGGTCTAAGCTATTTTTGTCGAACTACAAGAACAAGAAAAATAGGAGAAACACAAGTCTAAGCTATTTTTGTCGAACTACAAGAACATGAAAAATAGGAGAAACACACTTGCGACATAAAACATAACTAAAAACATGAAGACATCACATTAACTCAAAATAAGAAATGGAAATTGACAAGCATCCTGCTAAATCTGCTACAACAAAGTTATTAGAAAAACCTATCATAATAGTCCTCCTTCAAGGCCTAAAAGTGGCCCTTGCTTCCTGATCCAGAAGAAGGTGTAAAATTTTTGTTAACTACTTAACACTCACACTCACTCATGAATACAATATGACTGAAAAACTACACTTTATTTCTATCAAAACATGCTAAACCGTTACAGGAAAATACTGCATTATGTCAAATCCTATTTGCTGCTACTACCTACTCTCTACTATATATTAGCTCAACCAATTAGGGAGCTGTGTTATTTATAATATCCGATTGCATATGTCTCATGCTCCAATTAGTTGTGTTGTTGTTTTATAGTGATTTGCCAATCAGTTCTAAAACTGACCTAGTCTAAATTAAGATAATATATGCTGCAACAACGTTCATTGGTCCTTGGCATGCATATCCAGTGGTGGGAGTGAGTTGGAGGAGGTTAGAAATGGTATTTTACACCTATCTCCATCTTAAAATATCCTTTCCCTACTATTTTAGGCGTTAAATCCTTCGTTTGGTTAAAACTGGCACTTTCTCCGCTTATTCCAAAGCTTCTTCGAAATATCCAATAGGGTAACACACTTTATGCTCAGCTACGATTAATATGGTAAAAAAATGATTTCAAATTGATAGGATATCTGCCCTATCCCTAGGAGGTGGTTACAACCATTTTTGCACACTTTAGCAGAAAAACCAAGTCATGCCATTAATTGGTAGCTGGCTGGAATTTGTATTGGTAATTTCTGTATTTTCCAGATTTACTGCACAATCATAGAAATTTGGTACTCTTTTGTAATTCAAACCAATTAGAAAGAGGGAAAAGCATTCAAACACCATTATGAAGGGATACATCTTAGCACAAATTATTTTGCTACTAAAACTACACATTTTTATTCACTAAATAACCAAACTATATAGTGCAGAAAATGAAAAAATCTGTGAAAACAAAGTAATATGCTCCTAAAAATGTTAATCATGCAAACACTTAATATATAATGTATTCAAACCATCTAAATTAGCATAAATAACATAACATAAGGTTTATAAGGTAGTTCATGATAATCCAAAACATGTCATGATTGAGGTAATTTCTGGCCTCATCAATAACTAGGATTGTACACCTTTGCATAGTAGGTTGGATCTAGGGCAACGATCTTCCATGCAGTGTTTTAGGGGTGAGATCCCCTAAGGAAAAGTTTGATTTCCTAAAATATTGGGGCTTGGGTGGTGTAATCTTGACCAAGATTTGTGTGACAACTCCCCCTTCACTCTTTGCTTGGACTCCAAATTTTTAGGCTCTCGCACATTTTTGATTCATTTGACGCTTCTTGTGGTTGATTTTTTATTTGCTTTGGTTTGATGCCTCAGTATTACTGTTATCCCATTATTACCAGATATTAAATTATATGGGTGTATTCACATTTCTTTCCTCTTTTGGTTATAGCTACTTTACATGTATTGCTACTTTGGGCTTTTACCAGAGCTCTAGTTTAGTCTTCCTATTATCAATTCAGATCTAAAAAGTTAGATCATCAGTTTTGCACTTGCCCCTATTTTACTTCCAACTTCTGAATGGCTCACCTCCTCATTAGACCCTCCTTTTATAGATCCTCAAGATGTTTTTCATATTTTATATTGTATCTATGATTTCCACATTATAGATGATTCTCTTATCAGGCAGATGGTGACCTCATCATCACTCATTATCGTAATTGATTACCTAATGTTTTAGGGTCATTTCTTCATCAAAGCTTCTAGGCTTCTATGCATCTTAGGCTAATTTATAATTTGGTTTAGCTCTTGTGTTCCCATTTTGCCCTTCTACCATGAATTTTAGGGGGGAGATTATATGCAGCTAGACAATTCTTGACAAATGTGCCAACCTTAACCTTGAAGATGTTATCCCTCTTCTTTGCTTTCTCTTTGGTTTTTGGGTTCTACTTCCTAGGTTTGATATTGGTGGATCTTTCTCATCAACCTAGGTCCTCCTTTCTTTGAATCCCAATCTCCTAGAGAGGTTGCTTTGGTTTCTAGACCCTCTTGGTCGAGGAATGGATTTGAGGCTACAAAGAGGGTAGAACCCTCATCGATAGCTGAGTCTTTTTAGTTATTATTGAAAAGGTTTTGGTATCTTTATTTGCATTGGGACTTGGTTTAGTTATCACCAAAAAGGCTAAATTTCTTTGTTTGCCTTATCTAGATGATAAACTTTATCTTGTGGCATGGGGAGTTTTAATCTTATTGATATCTTTCAACATAAGCTCCTTATTATTGGTATTATTGTCTCCTTTTTGGTATCAATCGTGCAATGTGTAGGCAAACCCTTTGGGCCCCTTATTTATTTGAAAATGAGAAGTAACCTTAACTCAAGTTTATCCCCTTGATGGGGTTTTCTTGAAGTGGGCTCATAGTGGGATCCTTCCTATAGGAGATAAGGAACCTAGAGGTTGAAGCCTTATCTATTGGGCATGAAGTCCAAAGTGGTGATCTTAAGGAATTTTTGGTTTAAGAGAGAGATTTCCTAAAGGATGACCAAGAACTAGGGCTTGGGAATTTCACTAGGGGAGGCCTTTCCATTTATATAATTATCTATTCATGAAGTTCCTTGCTTTAATTTCTCCCTCCAGATGTGTTGCTTGATTAATTTTTGGCCTTGCAACACTCATATGCCACCTGTTTTATTCTAAATGTTGTGTATTTACATTATAATACATGTTTTCAGTACATTTTGTGTGCTAAGATTTTTAGACGAGGTTCCTCCATCAAAACTTATAGTGTCTAGACCATATTATTCTAAACTTTAGTCATTCTCATCTAGTAGTCACTTTGAATATGTGACTTGCAATCTTGAACAGGTGGGTGTTAACCTTTGGGAAATGGTGAGTCCCCATATTCATGGAGCATTATGTACCACTATTGGGTAACATGAAACCAACACTTCATTGCGACTCACTTGTTAACTTGTCCTAACGTACAAGCTCATGCTTGGCTATCCAAGGAAAAAAAGTATGAGCATTGTTTGCTAGGCCAATATAGGGTCCCTCTTTTTTCTCCTTTTGGCTAAGGTATCCTCTATTAGGCTAGATGTCTCTTTTTCAATAACGGGTCTCCTTAAAGGTTGGCCTTAGGGAAAAGAGACCCAATGGGTTGGCTTGAAGAATCCTATTTCAACACTTCAAGGGGCTCTAGGAACTTGAGTGACGCTACTCAGGGGCACTCATTTCCTTTTGTGGTACACGCCTAGGCTTTGTATTTAATAGGGTATTTCTAGATTTGTGAGGGACCTTGATTAGTACACTCGAATATTTTGCAAAAGTGTTTTGTTGGCAATGCTAGTTAATTCTGGTGGTATTTTCCATCCTTGAACCAGTTCTATGGATGAAGGGTGGCATGGTAATGAAATGATGAGGAAGGAGGGGATGGAGGGGGTGGGGATAACCTTCCAATTTGGATTAGGTATTTCTTAGCTTGGGAGGCCATTTGGTAAGCTTTTGGTAGAGTGTTTCCTCCTTTAGATTCTACTATCATAGCAATATTAGGAGTAAATGTTTTTATGTAATAAATGAAAGCCATTATAGGAAGGGGTCTATCTTGATCATAGAGGTTGCACCAGGCTTTATGGATTCTAATGTTAAAGTCATGAAAAAATTTTGTGGGTTCTCTTTTTTATGGTAGTTAGTTGCTCCATGGGAAGATCCTTTTCATCCATATTTTAAATTGTTTTATTTGAAGTTTGGAAAATTGGTTCTTGTTGCTAAGAAAGTAAGTAAGAAGGGTCATACACCAATATTTTGCATTTATTGCTATAGAAACTATGAGCAACCTAAGTGCCACATTTGGTTGATCAACATTGTGTAGAGCACATAAGTTTTCAAGGTACTTGAGGTGTTCTTCTAGGGTCATCACATCCTCCCATATGAACCTTAGGAGAGACCTTATCGTTGAAACTAGAATATCTTCCCATGCCATAGGCAATATTGAAAACCAGACTAAACACCCATCATTCCATGCTAGTAGCCTTATCTTGTTCAAAATATGTTGAGTATCCATATTTGTTGTCGACTTCTCCATCGATTATCAATATTTAGAGGGGGAGGAGTAATTAGGGATTTGCTCTTGTCATTGATCTAGTGGTGGATCTTGTTCTCATGAAACTACGAACTCACCTTTACCCACCCTATCTAGGGTATCTTTTCTTCTTCATCTAGTGGAGTTGCCAGGTGGGATATTTTTCTTGTCAAACAAGGGTTTCCACCACCATATTAGCCTGGAGATGGTGACTTATTTTGGGTCCTTTTAGTAGTATATTTGTGAAGTGAATTTCTTGAGAGATTCAAAAAGATGATAATTATGGCATTTATCAAAACCATGATAAGACTTCTAAATTAAGGGATGGATAATTTTCAAATTCATGTCCCACTAGGAATGTTAGTTTGAACTATTGGGAGTTGGATGTAACCCCTACATCTCCTTAGGTATCGTAACCCCCTGTCATTGTAGCATCTACTCTTCAACCTTCTTCAAGTGGGTGTGTCAAATGCCTTACACCTTGTGTGCGGGGCACCAGTTCTAAGAAGTCTAAGGGAGCATGGGATATGACTCTCATTAGAAAAACTCTAGTGATTTTTACCCAAGGTCAATTCCTTGCTTTTGTATGTGATATTTGGTGCTCGTCTAACTAGTGCTACACTAACCTACTCTAATTAGCTCCTTTTAGGGAAAAAGAAAAAAGAAAAAAGAAAAAAGAAAAAAATGAAATAATATGAAAATAAAATTATAGAAAGTAAAGTCTACCTATCCTATATAAGGGTGGCAATGCACCAAAGAAGAGAATACAATTTCTACCTTATAGCCTAGTGGGATGAATGAACACATAAACCAAGCAAGACAATGAATTGAACACAAATTTTCTCATACAACTATGCAATATGGACAATCAAAATAGGCTTGATGACATGTACATGTAGCTGGTCCAAGGCTTGAGTCTAGACTGAGAAATAAAGTGAAAAAGGAAGAGAGAAGATACCATAGGTTAGATGCTTGACACAATAACAAATTTAAAATCCCATACAATGAAGAATTATGGATGAATTTGGTGCTCCTTCACCCACTCTTATTTTGGGAAAATGTGTTAGTAAGTTAAAGTGCCCAATTTTGAAGCATTGAGAAGAATGAATAAGGTGGGCAGGCAAGCATTGGAGTCAAACCTCAAACTCCTGCATGACTTATGGATGGAATACTTGGATTCCAAACCCCCACTCCAGATGGACAGAGGAATGGGAGAGTAACATAAATTTTTTTTTCCCTAAACCCCTTTCCTAAGAATGGATGAAACTTTGGGAGGACAGTAGTCAAATTCCAAGCCAGGTTATCAGTCTATGGGGTAGAGAATTGGGAAGACGGTCAAATAGGAACTATGCCCAAATAGCCATCCAAGAATGAGATCATAATTTGAGAAGCATGAGAGATCCTAATAAAAAATCTTTAATGATCTTGGATACCTTGTACTCCTGGTTGATGGGCACAAAGGAAATAGTTTGAAATGCACAAATTCAAAGATATTCAATTTAGGGCTTTCTCACGACACGAAGGGGCAGGGTAAATTTATGAACCAATAGCAATGTTAGAGTAATTGAAGGTCTGGATTGATGCAGAAGCACCTAAATCCCTTTGGGTGACCACCATCCCTATAGGAATAGAGCGTCAGTGATCTTTCAACCGTTCCAGTATGATTCTTCCCGCCCGATGTCATAAATGCTTGAATTTGAATCCAATGTAAAAACTTCTGTAAATAGTGGAATGCTTGCCATTCCAAAGGGTGGCTCAAAGGCCTTTACAATTCATATGTAATTCTTCATTACCTTTTAAATAATAGTGTATCACTGTTTGGTCTTGTTGAGTGGTATTTTCACCCGATTGTGAAAACACACTCTCCGATAGGATTTGAGTTCCAAATCCCCTCTTGCAAAGAAATTAAATGAATAATTTCTCCAAGGTCTCCGCTATGTTAGCATTTTGCATAAATAATAATATTCAATTTGAATGCTTGGAACACCTTAGTGGTTGCAAGTAACTGTAAACAAGGGGCACTGTGGTTTATTTTATTTTGAGATTGTAATGATTGTTCGTTTAATCAGAATGAACTCAATGTGAATCAATCTTAATGATGAAATTATTTTATTTTCAGATTTCGGTAGATTTTCAAGTATTTTATTTCAATGACTGTAAATTAAACTAAAGTTAAATTTTCGGGAAAATAAAAGTGCAGAGAATAAAAGAAATGAAAATAAAATGTAAAGAAACTAAAACTAAAGTACATTCAGAGTGCTACGATCCTATTTGACAAAACCGAAGATAATGAGGTTTTCTGCATACAACCTAACCTATTGAACCTGCAAAACTCGCACAATCCAGATAAGTTAGGTGCTGGTTTCTGGGATTTTAACCTTGGTTTTTAGATTTAGACATTCGCATGAAGCAACCAAGAAAACTTGCATTAAACTTCACCTATAAGCCTAGAAATCTGAAAGGGGAAAAGTAAACATTCAATCTTGCATGTAGAAAATAACTCCTTCTTTCTTGTCAATGAGATGCAACTCTCTGTAATTTTGTATTAAAGATAATATATCAGTTTACAATGACAAAATGTTTCCAGTTTTAACAAAACCAGAAAAAGTGGAGGAAAAACGCTCCAAAAGCAGGCCCAGAATGGCCTATCACCTTCAGCTCTGCAACTCTGCCCGTAGCGGTTTCTGATCCTTGTCCCAATTTGTGCTTCTGCTTTTAAAATTTTTGGCCATGCTCTCTGTTTCGCTCTGCGACGCTTCGTTTCATCTCCCAGGTCGCTTCGTTTCATCTTCCCGCCTCTTTGCTATTTTGGCTTTTTGCTCGGGTTTGAAACGTTTGGTCTCCCCAGTGAACTGTAACTGATGATCCTAAAATATTATCATAGCCCCTCTGTCTCTATGACATGTGTTCAACACTTCCCTACACATTCTGTAATGGCCCGCCATGAATCGCGACAAAAATAGCATGTCGCGATATCGCGACATTTTTATATCTGCAGCTTTGCTCCTCTACCTGTATCGCGAAAACAAGACATGTCACGATATCGCGACGTTTTTATACCCGCAGCTTTATTCATCTTCAAGCACCACGAAAATGAGACATGTCGCGATATCATGACGTTTTTCTGTCAGCAGCCTTGTTCGCCTTCATGCATCACGAAAATGAGACATGTCACGATATCGTGACGTTTTTCTCCTTCGGGCCGCGTGGATGCAACCTGTCACGAAATCATGACGTTTTTCTCCTTCGCTGTGTTTTGTTGTACTTAGCCACGAAAATATGACATGTCACAAAATCGTGACACTTTTTCATTCCATACCATCTCGCTACTTTCTGTCGCGAAATCGTGACACTTTTTCATTCTGTACCATCTCGTTGCTTTCTATCATGAAATCGCGACACTTTTCTCTTTCGCTCTATCTTCCTGCCTTTGGTCACGAAAATCCAACATGTCGCGATATCGCGACACTTTTCCTCTATGTTCACTTTGGCTGCTCTAGGTCGCGAAACTCTGACATGTCGCGATATCGCGACGTTTTTTTCTGTTTGCCCTTCATCTCGTCTTCAGATCGCGAAAACATGACATGTCGCGATATCGCGACAACTTTAGTGCCTTGCCCTGTTTGACTGGTTTGACCGCGATTTTGTGACATGTCGCGATATCGCGACATTTTTTTATTTTGTCTTCTCTCTCCTCTTTGACCCACGATTTCACGACACGTCACGATATCGTGACAATTTTCGGTCAACACTTCTTCTTGCTTGCTTTGACCACGATTTTATGACATGTCGCGATATCGTGACAACTTTAGTGCTTGTTTTTTGGTTTGACCACGATTTTGTGACATGTCGCGATATCGTGACATTTTTTATTTTGTCTTCTCTCTCCTCTTTGACCCGCGATTTCACGACACGTCACGATATCGCGACATTTTTGTCTTTCTCTTTGCTTTGACCACAATTTCATGACATGTCGCGATATCGTGACATTTTCTCATCATGTTGCATTTTGTTGCTCTTAGCCACAGAAACGCGACATGTCACGATATCGTGACACTTTTCATTCGGCTATACTTTTGCTCTTTTGAACGGAAAAAATGCGACATGTCACGATATCGCGACACCTTTTCATTTCGACATACTTTGCCGTTCTGAGCCGAAAACGTGACATGTCGTGATATCACGACGTTTTTTCATTTTTGCCATGATGGAGCAACATGTCGCGATATCGCGACAACTTTTCATTTCTGGTCGCGACGGAGCAACATGTCGCGATATCGCGACAACTTTTCATTTTTGGTCACGACGGAGCAACATGTCGCGATATCGCGACAACTTTTCATTTTTGGCCGCGACGGAGCAACATGTCGTGATATCGCGACAACTTTTCATTTCTGGCCACGATGGAGCAACATGTCGCGATATCGCGACAACTTTTCATTTCTTGCTTTTCTTTGCTCTTTTAACATCTGGGCCACTGCAATCTTCTTGGAAAGTGTGCAAAAAAGGGGGGTCCCCAATTTTGGGGTGTGTTGTGGAGCAGCCACAACAAATGGCGACTCTATTGGGAAATGCTCCTGAGCATTTCGGTGAGAACCTAACTTGGAAATATACAAGCTTAGATACAAGCATCAGCACATAAGAGATAAAACAAATGCCGATAGATCAGAAATACATGAAACATTAGAATCATTAAGTATCAGCTCGGTGTGTGCAATGTGTTCCATTTTCTATCGTTTGAAATTGATCAACATTCCATTGTTAGTTTTACATGAATGCATATGTGAGATTGTGAATGATTTGTGCAACCTGATAAATATGCTTAGAGATATAGCAATCTCTTTTATAAAGCTTTAAACCTTCTAGTATCATACACAAACATTTAAAATTATCAAACCCTCTTAGGATCAACTATATGTATAATGAATTGCTTTATTAGATCCCAAAGTTGGTTATGAGTCACTACTATCTTGAACCCATGTGCAAGTGAAAGTGAAATCGAGCTTTGGGAAATCAGACTCCCAACCTAATCGAGATGGGAGTTTAACCCTATCCTTACTACTCTGATTTGGAATTCATTACCTCACTTTGAGCAAAATAATTTAACCAGTTATGGATGAAATGGTCATGCTAGTCTATCCGTTTGAACAATCAGTGGTCTTGTTTTTAGACAAGACATGTTGCCACGCATGGGCATACTTAACCCCATAATCCATGATTTAGCTTCATTTCTTTATTTCTTGGACCTTGGGGATGACTACCCATCCTTTGCAGAGGACATGTAGTACGATCCTTCCAATCCAATATTTAGATGAAATGGGAAATATTTAGTTTTTATTTCTTGGACCTTGGGGATGACTACCCATCCTTTGCAGAGGACATGTAGTACGATCCTTCCAATCCAAGATTTATGATGAAATGAGACATAGGAGCTTTGGGGAATCAGATTCTCAACCTAGGCGAGATGAGAATTATGCCCTATCCTTACTACTCCATGTAGGTCAAATCGGAGCTTTGGGGAGTTGGATCCTCAACCTAAGTTCGATGAGGATTTAACCCTATCCTTACTACTCTGATTTTAGGCTTTAAGCTTTATGGAAGTGGTAAAAACCACTGTTTTAAGGATCATGTTGCATAATAGGATAGACATGAAATACTTCTTTCGCCTGACCTTTTCTTCCAAGCAAGGTTTTGATCATTTTGCTCAAGATCCTTTTTAATGTGTATAAAATGTGCTTGGTTCTAGATATCTCGGGCCTCAGTTCCCAACCTTAGGATTTTTTTTTCTTATTTATGTTATAGCATAACCCTAAGAGGATTTGACACACTTTAATGATTTGTATCTGAAATGGATATGCAACTAAGATGGAATATATATGCAAAATGGAATGTAATATGAATGCATTGCCTTTTTCTGAAATGTGGAAGGAGTGTTGCCATAATTTGTAAAACCGACAACTTCATGCATCACAAGTTTCAAACGATATTATTTAAAGTGTTTGTGTTACTTGCGGAGCTTTCTACAACACAATTCCAATGTTTCATATTCTCCTGATCTTAGGCATAAGTTGACATCTCAAATTTTTTTTCATTTTTTTTTTTAAAAACAAACCAAACATGTCCAAAGGACTAACACACAAAACTTAAAACCAAACCCAAAAAGCAATTCCAAAAATGAACTTGAAAACACAAACCAAAACCAAAAACCAAAATCTATATACAATATAGTACAAGATGATGCAAAGCTTGGACTATTACTTTCCTGGATCCCAAACATGATTAGAACACTTCAACAAAAATATAACGTGATATGCATGCCAAATGTTGTAGGAATCCAACAAAAACAAGATTAGACCACACCATGCAACAACTTTTAACTTCCCTTGCTCACCCCACCAATTAGATTTAATTCCATTAGTACTCTCATAGGTGAGCGTCAAATTACTAAAATTATTAGACAATAAATGATATTCAATTTTATCTTGTCTATTCTTGAAAGCATCCATTTCATAATTCGATTCATGATTTAACATTAGGCTTTCCTTTTCAAATATGAGATGTTGCAAACAAGAGCCTATTTCTAAAAGTCTTGAATTCAAATCATTTTACCAGATTTTAAAGCACTCAAAATCATTCAAAACTTGATGAGCATCAATAAAATTTGACATTTCCTCATTGATGATATCAGCATCCAAAGGGACATCATGTAACCTATCACTTAAAATTTTTGTAGCTACTACCAAAGGTAAAGATTTCACCTTGTCATCCATACTCAACCCATCATGATTAGAATTTACCACAACTTGATGAGTGTTAGTAGCTTTTTCTTTTTCCTCATTGTCTTCTTCATCATCCAACACCTGTTCAAAAACACCAAAGTTAGGCACCCAATCAAACATGCGTCCATATTTTTCAAAACAAGAGCCTAGTTTTTCAAGATATGTGTCGCGTGACACCTTTCCATGATCAATGGCTTGAGTTGCCTCAAAATCCACATTTTCATTAGGATCATCAATAGTATCAAATCCACACCACTTAGGTTTTGTAATTTCATCATTTTGAGATGGCCTAAACATTGTAGAAGCAATAGGTGGATCAATATTTTCAATTTCTTGCCCCTCAAGGGGAACAAAAACAATTGATTCTCCTTCTGTATCCATGGCAGTAGAATCATTATCCTTCTCCAACCCTTGATGAGATTCCAACCCTTCTTCCAAAACATTCTCAGATTGTACAGAACTTGTAATGTCCTCATATGAAAAGGCAATTGTATTATCCTGTATATCAATAGGCACACGAAATTCATCAGAAGGTTTGGAGTGAGCATACTCTTCCCATTTATCCCAAGAATCATAATGATCATATTTCAAAATCAAATTGTGATGCTCAACTATTTCTTCATCATCTTTTAATTCATCGACATGTTTCTCATCAAATTTATCTTCACCTTCCTTAGATGGTTCAATTACTTCCAAAATTGGGTTATTGCTTGTATTCAAATTGATAAGGCTATCATAGTCCACATGTGTAACCCATGATTCAGGTTTAACATAATTTGGAAGGTGGGAATTTTCTCGGCCATTATTTTCAACAATGTCATCCAACGCGTCCTCCGAGCAAGATTCATCCTCATAGAATTCATCTTTTGGTGAGTCAAGGGTTCCCAATTTATCACATGTTTCAATACTAGTTGGATCTAGCACTCCTCCCTTGCCTGAAATCATCATATTGTGAAAATCATTGAAATTGATTTTAGAAACATCTTTTGAATCAAGATGAGTATTTTGAAGTTGATTCATACTTAAGAAAGATGATTGATCTTGCATAGTAGGTTGAGGATTTTGCAATTGATTGAAGTTTGGGAACGATTGTTGATTCTGAAATTGATTCAAACTTGAACTCGGTTGAGGTGGATAAATCATCGGGTGGGTAAGGGAGGTATTAAATGATTGAAGATTATATGATCCAAAACCCACACCATAATTTTGATAACTCAGTTGTTGCTCAATTGCCATTGCTTGAGTATAGGCTTGTGACAAAGATGTGATTTGAGGCATCCCTCGCAAATATGTGGAAATGAGTGGGTCAAGAGCATTGACGTATATTTGGAGAGCCATATCTTCTCGGAGAGCATAAAATGTCACTAATTGAGTATAAAGTCCAAAAAACCTTTCAGAAAATGACTTCACATTTTCATTTGGTTCTTTTCTCATATAGACAAACTGATTGTACATGAGGATTGGGTCAACTCGCTTTTTGTTGAATTGATTAAGAAATGTTGCCTCTAGTTGAGCCCAAGAAGTGATAGACCCTAAAGGCAGACTTGTAAACCAATCATATGCCACTTTGTCCAAGGTGTAAGGGAACATTTTACAAACAACATCATCATACCAAATTGTTAAGTGATTCACAACAAATTTGAATGCTTGAATATGTTCTTCTGCAGTATTTGTCCCATTAGATGAAAATCGAGGAAGACATCTCTCAAAACCAATGGGCAAATAATGTTGAACTCCCGGTATGTTCAATGGGCTACCTGGCATCCACGGTGTAAACATAGCCATTAGTGAATCTTAAAGAATATAACTTTAATACCAATTTTTTTTTTTAGATCTAATCAAATCACATTATTCCTGTATGAACAATCAAAGCGTTAGAACAGTGCATAGCAATTCATGTCCTCCTTTTAACAGTACAAAGTTGTATTGTTAAAAGAGGGCTAAAGATAATAATCAATAGGGCATGAAATATTCAAAATTGAAATCCCTATAGCATTTAAATCACACTGAAATAAACCCATTCAGCCCTCCTTCTAGCGCCAATCTGTTGAGTGGTATTTTCACCCGATTGTGAAAACACACTCTCCGATAGGATTTGAGTTCCAAATCCCCTCTTGCAAAGAAATTAAATAAATAATTTCTCCAAGGTCTCCGCTATGTTAGCATTTTGTATAAATAATAATATTCAATTTGAATGCTTGGGACACCTCAGTGGTTGCAAGTAACTGTAAACAAGGGGCACTGCTGGTTTATTTTATTTAAGATTTTAATGATTGTTCGTTTAATCAGAATGAACTCAATGTGAATTTGATATTAACGATGAAGTATTCTATTTTCAGCTTCGATGGATTTTCAAATATTTATTTTAATGACTGTAAAATAAACTAAAGTTAAATTTTTGGGAAAATAAAAATGCAAGAGAATAAAAGAAATGAAAATAAATGTAAATAAAATAAAACTAAAGTACATTCAGAGTGCTACGATCCTATTTGACAAAACCGAAGATAATGAGGTTTTCTGCATACAACCTAACCTATTGAACCCGCAAACTCGCACAATCCAGATAAGTTAGGTGCTTGTTTCTGGGATTTTAACTTTGGTTTTCAGATTTAGACATTCGCATGAAGCAACCAAGAGAACTTGCATTAAACTTCACCTATAAGCCTAGAAATCTAAAAGGGGAAAAGTAAACATTCAATCTTGCATGCAGAAAATAACTCCTTCTTTCTTGTCAATGAGATGCAACTCTCTATAATTTTGTATTAAAATAATGTATCAGTTTACAATGACAGAATGTTTCCAGTTTTAACAAAACCAAAAAAAGTGGAGGAAAACGCTCCAAAAGCAGGCCCAGAATGGCCTATCACCTTCAGCTCTGCAACTCTGCCCACAGCGGTTTTCGACCCTTGTACCAATCTGTGCTTCTGATTTTAAAATTTTTGGCCATGCTCTCTGTTTCGCTCTGCGACGCTTCGTTTCATCTCCCAGGTCGCTTCGTTTCATCTTCCCGCATCTTTGCTATTTTGGCTTTTTGCTCGGGTTTGAAACGTTTGGTCTCCCCAGCGAACTATAACTGACGATCCTAAAATATTATCATAGCCCCTCTGTCTCTATGACACGTGTTCAACACTTCCCTACACATTTTTTAACGGCTTGCCATGAATCATGACAAAAAATAGCATGTTGCGATATCACGACGTTTTTATATCTGCAGCTTTGCTCCTCTACCTGTATCATGAAAACAAGACATGTCGCGATATCGTGACGTTTTTATACCCACAACTTTATTCATCTTCAAGCACCACAAAAATGAGACATGTCGTGATATCGCGACGTTTTTTTGTCAGCAGCCTTGTTTGCCTTCATGCATCACGAAAATGAGACATGTCGCGATATCGCGACGTTTTTCTCCTTCGGGCCGCGTGGATGCAACCTGTCGTGAAATCGTGACGTTTTTCTCCTTCGTTGTGTTTTGTTGTACTTAGCCATGAAAACGCGACATGTCGTGAAATCGTGACACTTTTTCATTTTGTACCATCTCGCTGCTTTCTATCACGAAATCGTGACACTTTTTCATTCCGTACCATCTCGCTGCTTTCTGTCACGAAATCGCGACGCTTTTCTCTTTCGCTCTATCTTCCTGCCTTTGGTCGTGAAAATCCAACATGTCGCGATATCGTGACACTTTTCCTCTATGTTCACTTTGGCTGCTCCAGGTCGCGAAACTCCGACATGTCGCGATATCGCGACATTTTTTTTGTTTGCCCTTCATCTCGTCTTCAGATCGTGAAAACATGACATGTCGCGATATCGCGACAACTTTAGTGCCTTGCCCTATTTGACTGGTTTGACCGTGATTTTGTGACATGTCGCGATATCGCGACATTTTTTTATTTTGTCTTCTCTCTCCTCTTTGACCCACGATTTCACGACACGTCACGATATCGTGACAATTTTTGGTCAACACTTCTTCCTGCTTGCTTTGACCGTGATTTTATGACATGTCGCGATATCACGACAACTTTAGTGCCTTGCCCTGTTTGACTAGTTTGACCATGATTTTGTGACATGTCGCGATATCGTGACATTTTTTATTTTGTCTTCTCTCTCCTCTTTGAACCGCAATTTCATGACACGTCATGATATCACGACAATTTTTAGTCAACACTTCTTCCTGCTTGCTTTGACCATGATTTTATGACATGTCGCGATATCGCGACATTTTTCACTTTGTGCTACATTTTGTTGCTCTTAGCTGTGAAAACGTGACATGTCGCGATATCGCGACACTTTTCATTCAACTGTACTTTTGCTATTTTGAACCGTGAAAATGCAACATGTCGCGATATCGCGACACCTTTTCATTCCAACGTACTTTGTCGTTCTGAGCCGCAAAAACGTGACATGTCACGATATCACGACGTTTTTTCATTTTTGGTCGCGATGGAGCAACATGTCGCGATATCGTGACAACTTTTCATTTTTGGTCATGACAGAGCAACATGTCGTGATATCACAACTTTTCATTTTTGGTCGCGACGGAGCAACATGTCGCGATATCGCGACAACTTTTCATTTCTAGTCGCGATGGAGCAACATGTCACGATATCGTGACAACTTTTCATTTTTGGCCGTGATGGAGCAACATGTCGCGATATCGCGACAACTTTTCATTTCTGGCCGCGACGGAGCAACATGTCGTGATATCGTGACAACTTTTCATTTATGCTTTTCTTTGCTCTTTTAACATCTGGGCCACTGCAATCTTCTTGGAAAGTGTGCAAAAAGGGGGGGTCCCCAATTTTGGGGTGTGTTGTGGATCAACCACAACAGGTCTATTAATCTATCTTCGCTTCTATTTTTGCTTATGTGTGGATGTTTATTTTTATGATGGTTGTCTAAGCTTATTCACTTAATTATGCTATCTAGATTTTATGGGTCTGGATGGGTGGTTCTGGAATTTGCATCCATCCTTAGACATCGAGGTTTATTTATGCTAAAGTTGGTCGAGTGGAAGCACTCTAATTATGCTATCTGGATTTCATGCGCCCTCCTGTTGGTTCTAGAATTTGCCCTTACCCACTACACCGAACAAGAAGTGAAAATAGAATGGGATGATATGTTAGGTGATCTTCCATTGTTTGTGTCAGTGATGTCGAATGAGTGTGTCTTGATATGGCCATACCCCATACTTGTTAGTTCTGGCTATAACATCCCTTTGCTTTCTCTCTCATTCCATTTCCCCCTTTTCCCCTTTGCGATGTAGGTAGATGGAACCAAAGGAGCTGATCTTATCCGAAGATTGACCACCTCTACCTCTCTCATGATAGGTGGACGTTCAATGCTGGTCAAGGACAACCGAGCATACCCCCTGCTCATCCGATGATGGTTTTTGCACCAATAGTTTTTGGTAACTTCATTGGGAAACTCATCGAGTTTTCATGTTTAAGAAAATTAGAGTTTGGTGATACTCTGGTTTGTCCACATATTTGCAAATAACCAGGTGACTCCATATTAGCAAAATTTTCATATCATGAGATCAGTTGTGTTTGTGTTGAAAAGTTTTCATTTCCTAGAGAACCCAATGTTTGATGAATAACCTTGACCTCATTAGTGGAGAAAGTATGTTCATATGGTGACTCTAACTCTGACGCATGGACCAAGACTTTTGAAGGCCAATGCCTTAATGGCTCAATAGTGCTACCCACAATGGAATGATCCGGGTCTACTGAATCTCCAATGCTAGCATGAGATTCCTAAAAGTGCCTTGAAGTACTTGATCAAATACAATGAGACTTTAGGAATGGATCAAGAACATCTTGAAGATGTTGCACTAGCATCCTTCCATGGCATAACACATGAAGATGTCATTATTAGGCTTCTACTCTTGTCTCTATAAGGGAGGGTGCTATGGTGGTTCTGTACCCTTGGGTGAAGAACTATTTGCTCATGGATGGATTTAGCAGGAGCTCTTGTTGACACATTTGATGGCTTCATGGATACTTTCCAAATCTTGATGAATTTCTCATTCATCAAGAGGGCCCCTTTTGAATATATCACAAATTTTAACATACAATTCAAAAGGAGTTGGATAAGGATTCCCTTTGAATACTAGTCATCCCTTGCCCAAGCCCACTTGTACCATGTCTAGGATTTTAGTTTAGATATAGGCCTCCTACTGTATCAATATGGGGAAAGGAGATTCTATCAAATATTTTGGAAGGCTTTGCAAGCTAAGCAAATCTTGCTTCAAGTAGGAATGACATATTCAGGAGACTCCGCCCTCCATTCATTCTCCTCAACTGCTGCTGCTTCCTTTCTAACTATACATATCTCACCATGGGTGTCATATCAAGTTGTGTAGGAGATAGGACTATAGTTCTATGGAACACAAGGGGTGTATCTCTTCTCAAGCCCATGTGAGAGAGATGCAAGCACTAGTTACAACAAATAATCTTATTGCTTGCGCCTCTTCCCAAAGAGTGGAGGATCTAGACGAGGGTAGGAATTTCACCCACAAAGAGGGAGTATTTTTGCACCCTTTTTGTATCCAAGGACATGAAAAGAAAGGGTTAATTCATCTAAAAAATGGCTTATCTGATCGACATACAGTCCCTGAGGAGGCCCATCCACTACAGGATCAATCAATAAAATCTACAAAAATAAATACATAAGGATGTCGAAGGCATGTGCAATTGGGATTTCACAATAGATGGATCTCGAGGAGTGGTGATATTGGAGCCTATTTCCATGTAAACCAGTACTAGAAGAAGGCTCTCGTGTGGTAAAAATCACTACCACATTGATCATCGATTGCATAAGTACTGGTATGCAAGATGATCTACCAAGTTGTGAATATTTAACAGCTTGGAGAAATAATTGGTAGTGTCAAACAGTCTAAAAAAGTACCTCAAATTTAGTACAGTATGGTCTGGACATTGTAGATCCACTAGATGAGTTCTAGAATAAATCAATGGCCGCAACGTGGCAGTAGTGCCTCAATTTTGTGTAAATAAGCCAAAAAATAAATAAAGGGTGCAAATTGTATAAGGCCACATAGTTGCTGACATCCCCTTGAGAGATCTACTTCTGATAAATATGATGATTTCTAGATGGTGCATCTTGCTTGAGTGTTCTTTCTTTGTTCTTCTTCCCTTATTTATCTTGAGACTTTGTAGCCCAATGGAAAACTCTCCTAAAATCTCGCAAGTTGATGTAGTAGGTACACCATGGCTTGTATGGTAAAGATACATATCAAGCTAAATATTTCAAAGTAAATACAAAATCCATAAAAAAAAACTCTATAAAAGGCCTTGTGGGCACCTCAAATAATTTAGTCTAAGAGTGTGATCAAAGGTTCCAAGATGTGTTCTAATGAGCTGAGAAGATTCTTGCTGAATTGCATAAGAAAGAAGGGCTATATCAACATAGACAAATATCTCTAGCATTCTATCTATTCTTGAAAATACCTCAAGCCATAAAGGAGTATATTAATGGAGGCCTATTTTGAGAGGTTATCTCTAGGGCTACTTTCTCTTTTGTTTCCTTCTTGCCCTATTTCTCTCTCTCCCCCTTCCTCCCTGTGTGGTGGCCGCTACTAGCCATCTTGGGTAGTAGCTCTTTCTTCTATCCTCCCAATTATTTTTTCTATTTCCTCAATGGTTTTTTCCTTACGCTTCTTCTCTTCTTGTGCCTTCTTTTTTCTCATGTTCTCCACTATATACGGCCTTGTTTTTCCCTCCCTCTTCTCCTCTTTTCATATGGTAACAACCCCTAACTACCCTTGTTCCTAGTTTATTATTTCTCTCCTAATCTCCATTCCTCATTTTTTCTCTTTTGTTGTTCTACTTTCTCAAGGAAAAATGCTATTTGGGTTTCTATTTCCAATAAGTGGAAATCCCCTACGAGTCACCAAGAGTGTGGGTGAATTTTGGTGCCCATTTACCCACTTTTTTTGGGTAAAGATGTTAGTAAGTTAGAGTGCCCAATTTTGAATCATTGAGAAGAACGGACGAAAATGTGGGCAAACAAGCATTGGAGTCAAACCTCAAACTCTCTTCTAGCTTCTATATGGAAGGCCTAGATCCCAAAAACCCACCCAAAATGGGTGGAGGAATGAGAGAGTAACATAAGAATTTTTTTCCCCAAATCCCCATCCTAATAATGGACTAAACTTTGGGAGGGCAGAGTCAAATTCCAAGCGAGGCTATTTGTCTATAGGATGGAGAATTGGGAAGGCGGTCAAATAGGAATTGTGTCCAAATAGTCATACAAGAATGAGATCATCATTTGGAAAGTGTAGGAGATCCTCAAAAATAGGTTTTAATGATCTTGGCTACCCCATACTCCTAGTTTATGGGCACAAAGGAAATAGTTTAAAATTCATGACTTTAGAGGTAATCAATTAAGCGCTTTCTCACAACATGAAGGGGCAGGGTAAATATATGATCTAACAACAATGCCAGAGTACTTGAAGGCCTGGATTGATACATAAGCACTTAAATCCCTCCAGACGATCACCATCCCTCCTAGAACAGAGTGTCAATAGATCTTCCGACCATTCCAGTATGATTCTTCCCATTTGATGTCATCAATGCTTGAATTTGAATCCATTGTAAAAACTTCTATAAATAGTGGAATGCTCACCATTCCAAAGGGTGGCTTTGTGGCCTTTACAATTCATATGTAATTCTTCATTGCCTTGTAAATAATAGTGTATCATTGTTTGGTCTCTCAATCTATATTTACTTTCATTTTTGCTTATGTGTGGATGTTTATTTCTGTGATGGTTATTTGAGCCTGTTCATTTAATTTTACTATATGGATTTCATGGGTCTGGATGGGAAATTTTGAAATTTACATCCATACCTGGATGTCAGGGTTTATTTTTTCTAAAGTCAATTGGGTGGGAGTGCTCTAATTTTGCTATTTGAAATTCAAGCACCCTCCTATTGGTTATGGAATTCATCCTTACCCACTATGCCGAACAAGAAGTGAAGATGGGATAGGCTGATATGTTAGGTGATCCGTTGTTGTTTGCATCGATCATGTCAAATGAGTGTGTCTTAATGCATCCATACCTCATCCTTATTAGTTTTAGCTATGGCCTCCCTTTTCTTTCTCTCCCATTACCTTTTCCCCTTTCCCCCTTTATGACATAGGTAGCTAGAACCAAAGGAGCTAGCCTTCTCTAGATATTGACTGCCTCTGCCTCTCCCAGGATGGGCAACCGTTCAATGCTGGTAGAGGATAGTCAAGCGTATTCCCCACTCGTTTGGTGATGGTTTTCGCACCAAAAAGAATATACTAATATTTATAGATAGGAATGGAGGAGAATTTCCATTTTAAAATTCAAAATTATCCCTTCCTCCTTTTCAAAATTATCGCTCAGGCCATAATTAAAGTTGTCAGGATTGTGGTCATTTATTGATAGGCTTAATGATGGTGTCTTCAATGCATCAACAATCTCATCATACATGTTGTACCTTTTAGATGACTAGGATTGTATACCTTTACAGAGTAGGTGTGGTCTAAGGCAACAATATTCCATGCGATGGTTCAAGGATAGAAGCCCCTAAGGCAAAGAATATTTCCTAAAATATCGAGTCTTGGGTGGCATTGCCTTGATTGAGATCTAGATGATAGATCTCCCTTTACTCTTTGCTTAGAATCCTAGTTTTTGGGCTCTCATACATTTTTGGTCTGGTTGATGCTTCTTGTGGTTGAATTTTCATTTGCTTTGGTCGGGTGCTCCAGTATTACCATCATCCCATGATTACCATATATTAAATTAGACGGGTGTGTTCATGTTTCTTTCCTCTTTTGATTATAACTACTTTACATACGTTGCTACTTTGAGCTTTTATTGGGGCTCTATTTTAGTCTCCCTGCTATCAATCAGGATTGAAAAAGTTTGATCATTAGTTTTACACTTGTCCCTATTTTACTTTCAAATTCTAAATAGCTCGCCACCCCATCAAGGCCCCATTTTGGGGATCCTTGAAGTGTTTTTCATATTTAGATTGACTCTATGATTATGACATTATAGATGATTCTCTTGCAAGAAAATAGTGACCTCATTATCATTTATCCCTTAATTTTTTGTTGATATTTTGGGGCCACTTCTTCATCAAAGCTTCTAGGATTCTATGCATCTTGGGATATTTTGTCATTAGGTTTAGCTCATGTGTCCCCATTTTTCCCCTTTATTATGAATTTCAAGGGGGGATCATATGCAGCTAGGTAATCCTTGACAAGTGTGCCAACCTTAACCTTGTAGATGCTATTCTCTTTCTTTGCTTCTTCTCTAGTTCTTGGATTTTTCTTCCTGGGTCTGTTATTAGTGGCTCTTTGACATCAACCTAGGTCCTCCTTTCTTTTGAATCCCTATTTACCAAAGAGTTTGCTTTGGTTTTTGGACCTCTTATTCTGGAAGAGGAGTGGATTCAAGGTTGTAGAGAATGTATAACCCTTGTTGGCAATTGAGTCCTATCATTTATCATCAAAAAGGATTTGGTATGTTTATTTACATTGGAACTTGGTTCAATTATCATAAAAAAGGCTTAATTTATTTGTTTGTCTTGTCTAGGTGATAAAATTTACCTCATGGTATGGGGATTTTAATCTTATTGATAGATTTTAACACAAGCTCCTCCTTGCTAGCCTTCTTATCTCCTCCTTGGCATCAACTATGTGATGTGCGTATAGAACCTCCAAGTGCCTCATTTATTTGATAATGAGAATTAACCTCAACCTAAGCTTATAATATTGGTGGGGCTTGCTTGATGGAGTGAGGACTCACTATAGGGTATTTAGCAAATGAGATGATGCCATGTATATTTAACATGAAAGATATGGGGATTCTAATTACATACTATTTTAGTGAATCTATTGTTTCCATGTGTTATGGAGTTGAGCAAGGGGTTACCACTTGAAAACTAATTGGATAGTCCACTAGGTAATATAAATAAAACTTGTACTATCATATTTCATCTATAATGTAAAAATGACGCTCCAAAGTTACTATTAACTAGGCATACAACTAGATGACCAATACTTTTGAGTTTATAATATGTCAAAATGGAATTAGCTAGGCATATTTTTATATGTACTTTATTGAGTTGGTTGTGTCAAGTTGACCACCCTTACCATGTTGACCCCCTCCTTACAAAAATATTAAGGGGGAATTGGACTCAGGACTTACTCTAAGGCATGATGCCTAATTATCCCTCTCATAGCCACTAAGGCCTCTAGGTGATTTAAGCTTAAAGTCATAGGTGTGATAAGGCCATGGCAACATCATGCCCTAATGCATGCCTCACTAGTCATCCAAGAGTCATGTCTGGTGACCAAGATAGAAGGGGGCTTATAACATTCACATTTAGGGTCACTTGGAAAGGGGGTATGTGCACCTCCTCTCATAGACACTAAGGTGCCTAGATAATTTAAGCTTAAATATGTCAAGTGTGGTAAAGGCCAATAGCACATTGTCCTCCACATACCTTCCATAAATATGTAGGGATAGGGTTTGAACCCACACCCCATGAGTGTCAATACCCTAACAAATGCCTCACTATATGGATAAGAGACCACACCTTGGTGCTTAAGGAAGAAGGAGCTTATGGCATTAACATTTGGGACCATGTGGAGAGGGGGGTGTGTGCACCCCATAAAAATCCCATTCCCCATAAAAAAAAATGCCATAACCTTTGAACTATCTGAAGTAATAAGGAATAACATGTTCTTCTACAAAAAATACCTTAGAATCAACCACCATTTCCATCCAATAATTAGAATATTCCAAAGAATATTTCCAATTCAAATTTTGAAAATTTAAAAACAAACAAAAAGCTACCATTTTTCAAAAGAAAAAAGGAGATACCTACAGGCAAAATGTCAAAAAAAGAACTATGATCCCTCTAAAGTTTCACAAAGAATATAGAAACTCTAATGATTACACCATATCTATCATAGTTTTTCCTAGATAATCATTTTTGGAGCATAACCAATCAAGCCATCCTCTCTTGCTAGTGCAACAAAAAATTGTCAAACCATTTTAACAATTTCATCAAGTGGCAAAAAAGGCCTTTTTCATGCATATAAATATTCCCATGAGTTTTATGGCATGCAGGGACTACCAAAAAATATTCAACTTATCCTTTTATTCTCTAGAAATTATGCCATTTGTCCTCTCATTTGTGTTGCACCAATACCAAAAATTTGGAGGAGAAAAGAATGGAGATTTTTTTTTAAATTGACGAAAACCAAATGTGGTTTTCAAACAAACTCAAAAATTCAACTTGGTGATTAGGGTACCTTTCTAGTCAAGACAAGTAAAAAATTGATTGAATATCAAGAGAGGTAAGAGCAACCTATCTAGTATATTTTTCTTGGAATAATTTTTTTAACTTAGTGAGATCCTCGTGATCTAATTCGACCTAGGGTTTTGGAAAGCAAACATTAAAAGAAATTGATAACTACACATGAAACTTCCACAAACATATTGTTCCTTGGAATAACAATGGTGGAAAAATTATCTAAAAGAAATCAAGTAGTGGATATTCACACCCACTTTGATATCATGTTGGATTTCATAATACTTTCCAAAAACAAATGGAATCGACACATTACCCAAAAAAGAAGAAATACCTTATAGAAAAACTACAATATGAAAAGTGTCCATAAACACCAAAATAATCTCATTAAAGAAAAATAATTGCATGTTGAAAGTGTAATTTGATTCATGGCCAAGGTCGACATCATATGATATATTCTTGAATAGGCCTAATGGAAAACATTGTACAATGTATTTAATATATTATAATATTTTATTATGTAATCCCTCTTGGTTGCAGTTAACCTTGTTATGGTTAAACCCATCTTATAACTTGTTATTAGCCTAAAATCCTTTTTGTTATGTTGGCTTAGGTTAAGATTATTAATGTAATTTGGGAGTTAAGTATTGCTATAAATACCCTCCAACCACTCCATCTATAGTATTTGAGTGTTGTGATTTGTATCCATGGATAGTTAAATGATTATTTATGGTGCCTATGGGCACCCTATAATTTTTGTGTGTAAGATTTGAGTGGATGGATTGCTTATGTTTGTTTATGAAAAATATTATGAATTCCAACGTGGTATCAAAGTGGGTATTGAGTGGCATTGCTTGGTCACAAAGGAATTTCATTTGGAGCCTTGATCCTTATTTTAAGTTTTAGGATGAATCTCTCTTGAAAAATAATTTATTTTTAGCATAAGCATTTTTACCATGAGTAAAAAAGGTTCTCTTTTCCATATTGTTTCATCTATAATTTCTTTCTCTCTAGGGGATTTATTTATTTATCATTAATTTTTTCATATTTTTGGAAGTTCAAACTATTTGAGTTCAACTATGCACTAATACCCTCTCTAACGGATGGAAAATACCTCATAAAAAGTGTTTGCCACCAATTTTTGAATTTGAAAGTTTAAAAATATGTATGCATATTGCAATATTGTTTTTAGCATCATTCTATACGGGACATATAGGGAATTAGGTATCATTAATTCCATTCATAGAGGCTGATATCTTGGCTAGCATGACATATGTAAAGATGTGGAAGGATGATGGTTTTGATTTTTTGTTGGGATGCACCCTTTTTTACCATTTGGAGCAAAAAACTTCTAATATCAAGAATTTGATGTGGCTTCAAACTATAATGCATGCATGGCACAATGGTAAGGAATATTTGTAAGCAAAGGGAGGTGTAGGGTTAAAAACATACTCCATCATATTTTATTTCTATTATATGCCTTTGCTAGGGTAGATGACTTTCTTCAATGATGTCTTTAACTAGAGATCAAAATCACGTACTATTGTGTTAGCTAGTTGGAGTGTGCTAGAAGTAGGTTGTGCATGTATCAATCCTCCTAGTGAAAATTTTTTGTCACTTGTTTCAACTTGCACAAAAGATATCAAAGGGTCAAAATTACCTTTCATGCCTCAAAGGAAAAAATGGTATCTTGGTTAGCATAAATGACCTAGCTTCTGATCAATCCAAGATTGAATCCATGTTTTTCCAAGATGAGAGAAAAGTGATGATATTGTGGCTAATGTGGAAACCTTGGTGAATGCAGTGCCCACCATGGTGCATATGCACATCACATTAAACAATTTTTGTATATATAGAGAAAATCAACTCTATCAATGAAGGACACCAACAAATCATTGTTGGACATTTTGAGTAATTGTGTCATCATTGATGTCAAGAGATAGTGTCAGTGATGTCATAAGTCAGTGCAAGGAATTGGTAAAAAGAGGCTTAAAATATTTATATTTTAAGCCCAAGAGATTTTGTTTAAAGCTTCACATGATTGATCAAAAGATTGACAAAAGACCCTGAAGAAAGAAAAATACCTAGGCCCGAAGGAAATAATATTATAATATATGTTATTATAATATTAAGAGTTTAAGTGAAGCCTCAGGTTAATATTTATATTATAATTAATAATATAAATTAATTTTATTAAACCCTAAAGTTAGGGTTGGGCGCAAAATATTTCTTTTTAATATTTTCCCATCGATGTCAAGCAAAAAATAAGATATAGTATTTATACCATATGGTTTGAATGCAATAAAGCAAATCTTTGAAAATTACATTGCGCTTGCGAAGGGCTAAGAAAGAGTGATTCTATGAGCAAAGAAAATGTTTTAATTTTTATAAGGTTGAAGCATACAGTGAACGAATAAAGGGGAGTGAGGGTGCACTCCCATCACCATCCGCTTGGATGGTCTAGTGGCAAGGCCTGACATGTAGGTTGTTGGCAGGACAGAGGTCTCACGTTCGATTCTCGATGACAGTGGAGGTTAAAGTTTTTTGACTTTGTTTTTAGCATCGGAGAGGAAGATAATAAGCAGAAGGCACTTCTTTGGTGTTATGAGGGTGCGTAGCCCATGTGGTTGACAAAGCCTTAGCTAAGGCACTTGGTGGGTAGATGAACGCGAGTTTGAATCGCATGGGGTGCTTTGTGGAGTCTAAGGTGCGCAAAAACTAATTTTTTCTTGTGGCTAAGGTATGAATAATTTTTTTAATTTTGCCAAGTGTTAATTAAAGTTTGGAGTTTATAAGGATTTCTAAGGATATTTGTTAGCATAATTTGGAACTAATGTTGGATTGAAAGTTGGAGAGGATAAGGTGTATTCAAGGAATTTATGATTGTAATTTAAAATTTATTTTGAGGGTTGAAATTTGATTAAAATATTTTATTGAGTTAGAGTTACAAGGAGTTATAGGAAGATTGCCATTATAATTATTTTTTTTTAGTGAATAATTCATTGATTGAAGATTGAATTTTAAGAAAGGGGTAATAAGGTGTATTTGTGATTTTTCATTTTATGTGTATTACTTGAATGGTGAAATATTTATTGGGTTATATATTTCTGTGGAGATTTTGAGATAGGTTGTTGCTATCTAGCCTAGAGTTGGCAAAAGATTTTGGTTGTAAGTAATGATTGAAATGTTGTTGTATTGAATGTTGTGAAATGCAAAGGTGGAGTGAAAAGGATTGTTTGATAAGCATTGTTGGAAATGTTTGAGTAGGTTTTCATATGCATAGTTGGTGAACGATTAAGAAAATATTTGAGTTAGATATTGAATATTGTTTGAGTTAGGGTTTGAGACCCACATTATGCATTTTGGTTGGAAGTAGTGTGAAACACTTGATTAGGGTTTGTGAGCAAGTTGTGTTTCATTGATTGAATGATTGAGTGAAATTCTTGAGCATTTATTTTGAGTGATATTGAAAGTGAATGTGCAAACATTAGAAATCAGATTTGTGAAAGTGAAAAACTTAATGATTGAGTAGAACATATTGAGTTTTTGATAGAGTACATCATTCTCTATATGTTCCAAAGGTTAAACAAATTCTAAATAGAATATGTCTAAACTACTTCAAGTTAAAGGAATTACTTTGAATATTAGACAAAGCAATTGATGGCATTATGTGCAAGATTTGATATTTATTGAGAATATCTTATGAGCTATTTTAAGCATGCGTTTGAGCAGATTTGAGTAAGCTTTTGTGAAAGCTTAAGGACTGATTTGAGTAAGCTTTTGTGAAATCTTGTAGGAAGATTTGAGGTAAGTATTAGTGAAGACTTGAGAGAAAATTTGAGGTAAGTCTTTGTGAAGAATTGAGAGAAAATTTGAAGCAAGTCTTTGTGAAGACTTGAGAGCAAATTGAGCAAGTTCTTGAGAGAACTTGAAGGCAGATTTGAGGCAAGTATTGGTGAAGGCTTGTAGGCAGTTTTGAGGTAAGTCTTAGTGAAGACTTGAGAGAAAATTTGAGGTAAGTATTTATGAAGACTTAAGAGCAGATTGAGCAAGTTATCGATTGAAATTGAAGGCAGATTTGAGGTAAGTCTTGGTGAAGACTTGTAGGTAGATTTGAGCAAGTCTTAGTGAACACTTGAGATAGTATTGAGAGTAGATTTGATTGAGTGATTTTTTTAGGCTTTGTGTTAAGACTTGGGGTAGATCTAAGTAGAGTTTATTGAGTGATTTGTCCAAGCTTTGTGTTAATGCTTGGGGTAGATCTAAGCATAGTTGATTTGTGATTGGATCAAGCTTTGTGTTAAGGCTTGAGAAAAAATTTGAGGATAGATTTTGGTGTATATTTGAGAGCAGATTTATGCTAGACCTAAGATAAAGTTAGAGCATATTTGTACTAGATTAAGGATAGTGTTTGGTGTAGATTTGAGATAGAGTTAAGAGCAAGCTTTGGAGGTGATAGAGCATAGGACAATAATATCCACTGGATATAGATCCATTAGCCAGGATAGTGAGGATAGAGGTCTTATAAGTGAGGACAAAGGTCTTCTATGGAGAGAGATACACAAGCTAGAGCAGTGGGTATAATAGTCTTCTAGAAGGTCATCAGCCAGAGTAAAGGAGAAAGAGTTCTCCTATGGATAGAGATCCATGAACCAGAGCAAGGGGGAAGAGTTCTCCTATTGAAGTGTGATTTGCAAAGCAACTGGGAAGATAGAGTTCTTATATGGAGAACGATCCAAAAACTAGTTGAGGGGATAGAGTTCTCCTAGGTCAAGTTCCACAAATCAGAGAAAAGAGGAAAGAGTTCTCCTATGGATAGAGATCCACAAATCAGAGCATTAGGGGATTGGTATCTCCTTTGGACAAAGGTCCATAAAAATCGTAATAGGGAAGTTATTCCCAAGAGATTTGTTGAGAAAATATTAGTGAAAGATTTTCTTTGTGGAGTAGCCCACATTGGGTGAACCACATTAAATTGGTGTCTCTATTGAAGAACACAAGCATATATTGAGAGGGAGGGTAAATAGTATAATACCACATTTTAATTTGATGTACTCAAATAATATTATCCAATATATCAATGCAATGTCAACAACAGTAATAAAAGCAATACACAAATCACCACACACAATAGATACACCAATTTAATGTGGTTCACCCAGTGTGGGCTACTCCACGGAGAAAATATTTCACTAAAATTTTCTCAACAAATCTCTTGGGAATCCTTTCCCTATTATAATGTTTATGGACCTCTGTCCAAAGGAAATACCAATTCCCTAATCTAGTTTGTGGGCACAACCCATAAGAGACACCAATACCCTAATATAGTTCACAGATATCTATCCATAGGATAACTCCTCCTATGATCTGGTTTGTGATCCTATAGAAGACTACTACCTCCACTGCACTAGCTTATGGATCTCTCTCCATTGAAGACCCCTATCCTCACTCATAAGACCTCTATCCTCACTATCCTAGCTAATGGATATCTATCCATTGGATACTACTATCCTTTGCTCTATCACCTCCAAAGCTTACTCTCAACTCTATCTCAAATTTGCACTAAACACAATCCTTCAATCTAGCAAAAATATACTCAATATTTGTCTCTAATCTACACTAAACACAGTCCTTCGATATAGCACAAATTTGTTCAATATTTGTCTCTAGTCTGGTACAAATCTATCCTCAAGTTTACACCAAAATTTGTCCTTAAAATGTCTTCAAGCCTTAACAAAAATCTTGATCCAATCACAAATCACCTCTGCTAGATCTGTGCCAAACCTTAACTCAAGGTTTGAAAAAATAAATCAATCAACTCTACTCCCAAAGATTCTCAAAAAATTACCTCAAATATGTCCACAAGTCCTCTCAAGAACTTTTCCAATATTCTCAACAAGTATTCACCAAGACTGACCTCAAATCTACTCAACAAGTCCTCACTTAGAACTTGTTCAATCTGATCAACAAGTCTTCACCAAGATTTACCTCAAATTTGCTCAACAAGTCCTCACTAGAACTTACCACAAATCTGATTGTAAGCTTTCATAAAAGCTCACATAAATCTATCCTTGAGCTTTCACAAAAGCTTCCTCAACTTTGTCCTTAACTCCACTCTAGGAATTGCTCAAATCAGCTCACAAGCTTTCACAAAAGCTTATTCAAATCAATTCCAAAACTTGCATACAAAATCAACTCAATATATTTTAGAATTTTTTTTTAATCACTCAAAAAAGTTTCACTCAGAATCTTGTTTAACCTTAGAAACATATAGATAATTGTTAGAGACTTAATATGTTTCACACTCACAAAACTCAACTTGATCTCTTTTATAAAACCTCTTCAAGATCACAAACAAGTTTCACTCAGAATCTTGTTTAACTTTAGAAGCATTTAGAGAATTGTTAGATACTCAATATGTTTCACTCATAAATACTCAATCACTTCCAAACTCTTTTTAAATCAATTTAGAATAAAGAACAATTTGTTTCATAGAACTTGAATGATCACTCCAACACTTTCAATCAACTATGCTCATCCAACTTCACTCAAAAATTCACTGAATGAAACACAATTTACTGACAAACCCTAATCAAGTGTTTCATAATACTTACAACTCTCACTATGGAGCTCAACCTTGACTCAAGATAATTCCAATTTTCACATAATAATGATACTCAAGTTCTTTTACAAACCCTAGTTCAAGATTGTACTCAACTTCACATAACAATGATACTCATGATATTTCATAAACCCTAATCATGCATATGAACACTCACTCAAATATTTCCAACAATTCTTATCAAACAATCCTTTTCACTCCAACCTTGTATTTCACAACATTCAATCCAATAATATTTCACTCATAGGAAGATGTGCCCATACCTTTTGTTTTTATGGAGATATGTCTTCAAAACCTGTCTTAACCACAATCAAATATTCTTTGCCAATATTAGGTAACAACAATATTTCTCAAAATCTCCTTGCAAATTATTTCCCAATAATTATTTTACCATACAAAAATATCAAATCTCTTAGTACACCTTATAATATCTAAACTTACACAATATAAGTCAACAATTTCATTATAACAAAATACACAACAATTTCCTGTATACACCTTATAATATCCAAACTCACAAAATGTAAGTATCACAATGCAAATTTTATTTCAAGATGCAAAATATTATTTTATTTGCAAACCTTATCACTCCAACTTTATAAAATAAATTTCAATCACCAATAAATCAAAATAAAACATTTTAATTTACTTTACCTTATAACTCCCTCAAAAACTCATAGCTACCTTTTAGAACTCACGAAACCCTCTAAGCAATTTTTGAATTTCAAAACCTTTGGAGAAATAAAAATGTGCATAGCATACCTTTAATTTATTCAGCCTACCAAAAATGTCTTCGAAAAAATTCAAATACACGGCATAGTCTTTCCAACACCCTAGCCCAAAGCTAGGTCACCAAGTGGGCTACGTGCCCACATGAAATAATAGGCACACAATCCCCTCTATATGCCACCTCATAAAAATGTCAATCAAAATGAAGGCCTCTTTCCTCTAGCAAAACATCAATCACATGGATTGAACTCACGATCTCTTCCTTGGAAAGCCCTAGCTCTTTCTCTGTCGCCTGCCCTACCGCTATCGGTGAAACTTTCTATCCACGTCGCTGCCCTTACACACTTGTATACCTCCAATACTTTGAAATGTGAATTTATCTTCTTCCTAGGTAATGCAACGCACTATTTATCTCCTTGGCATTTCATTCGAAGTTATATCTTTTTTTGGTCTTAGGAAATGAGAATTATTTCCTTTATAAATACAGATGCTTCATGTCTTTTACACGTCAGCCAATTTCAAATTTTAAAATTCGAATTAGATTTTAAATATTAAATTTAAAAACCTTTGGCACTCATTATTTTAAATTAAAATTTTAATCAAGGATTAAAATATTTTAATTTAAATTAAATATTTTGTAAACTGCTCATGGGTCTTTTCAACTTGAACCTTGTTTTTCTTCACCTTATTATTTGGCCTGAAATATTATTATTTATTTGATATAATTTAATTTAAACTTGCTTCTCCTTAATAGCAAAGGGCCACCTTTGGAGCTTGGGGCTAAATATGAGACTCTTAGATTAGCCCCTCTCCCACCTCCTCTCTTGAGGTGGTTAATTTTGGGGTGGGAGTATATCTACTCCCAACATACATTGATCTTTACTTTTGTCCACCTTCTTTCTTAACTGATCCTTATGATTCCTTTGAATATTCCTGTTCATACTTATCTCTGTAAGTTCTTCTCTACACCACTTGGCTATATGCCCAACATTATTGCACTTATATCACTTAATATTGTGATTCCTTGAAGGTGAAAATATCTTTTAGTTCCTCTTGTTGAATCCATATCCATTCCTATTATGAACCTTGCAATTAACTGCCTTATGATCAAACTGATTACAAGAGTGACAATACCCTTAAAAGAGATGCCTATTTTTGAAATATCATTATTCTTGTATTTCATGTGTCTTGCACTATGTAGCCTTGTGCCCAAACCTATGACATGAGAAGCATCATTCATTGAAACTGCCTTGCCTTGACCCCATTGGTCTCTTAGTCTCTTTTACCCTGTGATGTTTCCTGTTCCATATGTTCCTTCTTTGTGCATTGTTCCTTTCCTTGTTGAACTTTCTATTGTTCAACTCTTCCTTAGAAGTCTCACTCTCTCTTACACTCTCTTCTTCTGAAGCTTCTTCTTCCTTGGAGCTTGAGATTGACTCCTCTCCTTGTTCTCTTTGTACCTGTTCAAAACCAAGACCTGTCTTGTTTGATGAAGATTTTTGTATCTTGATAATCTTATCCAAGGTCTTTGAGATTCTACCAAACCTGTGTAACTTATCTTTAGAATATTTTACTTCCTTCCTTAATGAAGCTATTTCATGATCCAACCTTTCACATTCTAAAACCTTTGCATCTAACTTCTCTTTAAATCTCCTTGTCTTAGCTATTGAGTTGGTTAGGTATTCTATAATATTTTCTTTCTCTTCATCACATTCTTGAAATTGAAGCTTGAGTTTTGAGTTCTGATTTCTTACCTTTCTTAATTCCTTAAGAGCAAAAATAAGCTCAACCTTAAGATCAACTTCTCCTTCCTTTGATTTTGCCTCTGTTCCTTTGTCTTCAAGATCATCTTCATTCCTTTATGATTCATTTCTACTAGGAGCACTTCCTTCTTCTTTTATTTCCATAAGAAGACTTTCTTCTTCTGGAAAATCAAGTGTATATTCATATTCATCATCACTAAAATTGAATCCATTCCTTGTGCAACTATCTTCAAGATGACCAAAGTTACCACACCTAAAATACTTGATAATTATTGGTAACCTGTTTCTAACCACCTATTTTTCTTCTGCCAAAAATAGAATTTCATATTCATTATTTGAGGAACTTTCATCACTATCACTTGAACTCTTACCTACCTTGTCTGCATATAAACTCTTCTTATGCCTTTGGAAGAATTTATTTCCTTGCTTGTTTTGTTCATCCCTAATTTTATTTTGGTACCTGCGTTTTTCTGTTCTTATGATCCTATTTTTATTCATCATTGCTATTTCCAACCTCTGGACAATCAAATGCATAGTGACCATATTTTCCACAATTGAAACATCTAATTAATTTTGTACCTTTATAGTTTCTCGTGTCCTTATTCCTTCTGCCATAATTTGCTTCTTCATCACTAGATAACTCATTGCTTGAATTTGACTTCTTACCCTTTGTCTTCTTTGTAACTGTGGAAGCTGCTTCCTTCTGGGGAATAAGTTCCTCTTTTATTCTCATCTCAAAAGCTATGAGAATTCCATGTAACTCATCCCTTGTCAAAATTTCAATATCTTTTGACTCTTCTATAGTTGAAATATTTTCACTATACCTTTTTGGGAGTGAGCTTAAAATCTTATGACAAACATCTATTTATTCAACTTTAATCCCAAGTCCTTGCATGGAGTTAACAATCTCATCTACACGAAGTAGATATGCAACAATGTTTTCCTCATCCTTAATATTTAGGTCTTCAAATGTTCTCTTGTAATTTTGCAACTTTGCTCTATTGACATTTTTGTCTCCCTCATATATACCTTTCAACTCATCCAAAATTTCCTTTGCTTATTTGCAATGCATAACCTTTATAAACTCTATTTTACGTAAACCCTTTAAAATTCCATTCATTGCCTTTAAATTATTTAGATGTAGGAGCTTACCATATTTATTTGTAGGTGGAGTAGTTGGTGATATGTATCCATTCTCAACTTCTTCCCATATTTCATTTCCAAGTGCCATTAGGTGAATCTTCATTCTCATACTCCAAAGTACATAATTGTTCCCATCGAACTATGGTGTCGAATTCCTTGAAGATCCATTTTGAGAATCCATATGTGTTCTTATGAGCTTTTTCTTCAAGCTATTAAAATGTTGAGAAGGAACCGACTCTGATACCAATTAAAGAACACAAGGTTATACTGAGAGGGGGGGTGAACAATATAAGACCACTTTTTACTTTTCTTTACTTAAACAATATTATCTAATATATCAATGCAATGTCAAAAACAATAATCAAAGCAATGCACAAATCACCACACACAATAGAGACACCAATTTAACTTGGTTCACCCAATGTGGGATACTCCACAAATAAAATATTTCACTAAAATTTTCTCAACAAATCTCTTGGGAATCCTTTCCCTATTACAATGTTTATGGACCTCTGTCCAAAGGAGGCACCAATCCCCTAATCTAGTTTATGGGCACCAACCCAAAAGAGACACCAATACCCTAATATAGTTCATGGATCACTATACATAGGAGAACTCCTTATCCTATGCTCTAGATGGTGATCCTCTAGAAGACTACTGCCTCCACTGCATTGGATTGTGGATCTCTCTCCACTAAAGATCCTTACCCTCACTCAGAATACCTCTATCCTCACTACCCTGGCTAATGGATCTCTATCCACTAGAGACTACTATCCTATGCTCTGTCACATCCAAATGTTACTCTCAGCTCTATCTCAAATCTACACTAAACACAATCCTTTGGTCTAGCACAATTTTGCTCAATCTCTGTCTTTGATCTGCACTAAACACAGTCCTTCGATCTAGCACAAATATACTCAATATCTATCTCTGGTTTGGTACAAATATATCCTTAGGTCTGCACCAAACTCTATCCTTAAACTATCTTCAAGCCTTAACACAAATATTTATCCAATCATAAATCACCTCTGCTAGATCTGCCCCAAACCTTAACTCAAGGTTTGAACAAATCAATCAATCAACTATGCTCTCAAGTATTCTCAAAGAATTGCCTCAAATATATCCACAAGTCCTCTCAAGAACTTGTCCAATATGCTCAACAAGTCTTCACCAAGACTTATCTCAAATTTTCTAAACAAGTCCTCACTTAGAACTTGTTCAATATGCTCAACAAGTCTTCACCAAGACTTACCTCAAATCTGCTCAAAAATTCCTCACTAGAACTTACCTCAAACTTGATTGTAAGCTTTCACAAAAGCTCACACAAATATGTCCTTAAGATTTCACAAAAGCTTCCTCAAATCTATCCTTATGTCCACTCTAGGACTTGCTCAAATCAACTCTCAAGATTTCACAAAAACTTATTCAAATTAATTGCAAAACTTGCATACAAAAATCAACTCAATTTCTTTCATAAAACTTCTTCAATCACTCAAACAAGTTTCACTTATAATATTGTTTAACCTCAGAAGCATATAGATAATTTTTAGAGACTTGATATGTTTCACACTCACAAAACTCAACTTAATCTCTTTTAGAAAACCTCTTCAAGATCACAAACAAGTTTCACTCAGAATCTTGTTTAACTTCAGAAGCATATAGATAATTGTTAGAGACTCAATATGTTTCACTCATAAACACTCATTCACTTTCAAACTCTTTTCAAATCAATTTAGAATAAATAACAATTTGTTTCATAGAACTTGAACTATCACTCCAACACTTTCAATCAACTATGCTCATCCAACTTTACTCAATAATTCACTCAATGAAAAAACTTGATTACAAACCCTAATCAAGTGTTTCACAATACTTCCAACAAATCTCACTATGGAGCTCAACCTTGACTCAAGATAATTCCAATTTTCACATAACAATGATACTCAAGTTCTTTTACAAACCCTAGTTCAAGATTGTACTCAACTTCACATAACAATGATACTCATGATATTTCATAAACCCTAATAATGCATATGAACACTCACTCAAATATTTCCAACAATTCTTATCAAACAATCCTTTTCACTCCAACCTTGTATTTCACAACATTCAATCCAATAATATTTCACTCATAGAAAGATGTGCCCATACCTTTTATTTTGATGGATATATGTCTTCAAAACCTGTCTTAACCACAATTAAATCTTCTTTGCTAATATTAGATAACAACAATATTTCTCAAAATGTCCTTGCAAATATTTTTCCAATAATTATTTTACTATACAAAAATATCAAATCTCTTAGTACACCTTATAATCTTCAAACTTACACAATATAAGTCAACAATTTCATTATAACAAAATACATAATAATTTCCTTTATACACCTTATAATATCCAAACTCACAAAACGTAAGTATCACAATGTAGCTTTTATTTCAAGATGCAAAATATTATTTTCTTTGCATACCTTATCACTCCAACTTTATAAAATAAATTTCAATCACCAAAAAATCTAAATAAATATTTTAATTTACTTTACCTTATAACTCCCTCAAAAACTCATAGCTACCTTTTAGAACTCACGAAACCCTCTAAGCAATTTTTGAATTTCAAAACCTTTGGAGAAATAAAAATGTGCATAGCATACCTTTAATTTATTTTTCCCACCAAAAATATCTTTGGAAAAATTCAAACACACGACGTAGCCTTTCCAACATCCTAGCCCAAATCTAGGTCACCAAGTGGGCTACGTGCCCACATGAAACCATAGGTGCACAATCCCCTCTATATGCCGCCTCATGAAAATGTCAAACGAAACAAAGACCTCTTTCCTCTAGTAAAACGTCAATCATGTGGATTGAACCCGTGATCTCTTCCTTGTAAAGCCCTAGCTCTTTCTCAACTTTCGTCTACGCTGCTGCTATCGATGAAACTTTCTATCCATGTTGCTTCCCTTACACACTTGTCTGCCTCCAATACTTTGAAATTCAAATTTCTCTTCTTCCTAGGTAATGCAGTGCACTATTTATCTCCTTGGAATTTTATTTGAAGTTATATCTTTTTTTGGTCTTAGGAAATGAGAACTATTTCCTTTATAAATACACATGCTTCTTGTCTTTTACACGTCAGCCAATTTCGAATTTTAAATTTCGAATTATATTTTAAATATTAAATTTAAAAAAATTTGGCACTCCTTATTAATTTAAATTAAAATTTTAATCAAAGATTAAAATATTTTAATTTAAATTAAATATTTTGTAAACTACTCATGGGTCTTTTCAACTTGAACCTTGTTTTTCTTCACCTTGTTATTTGGCCAAAAATATTATAATAATATAATATTATTATTTAATTTAAACTTGCTTCTTCTTCCTTGGGTCTTCATCATTTGGGCCTTTTTAGGCATATAATATTAAAAATAAATATTATATCCTATTCCTTTTCAAGACCTTCTTGATTTTGGAAAAACCAATTGATGTCCTTAATGATGACGAAATTGAAACAATACTCTCTTGACATCAATGACAACAAAACTACTCAAAATTTCCAACATCTATTGTGTGTGATGGTTTGTGCATTGCTTTGATTACTACTACTGATATTGCCATTGATTATATTGGATAATTTTGTTTGGGAAAGAAAAGTAAAATTTGATCTTATACTGTTCACCCCCCTCTTAGTATAAGCTTGTGTTCTTCAATTGGTATCAGAGCGGGTTCCTTCAAAAGAGTTTAACAGCTTGAAGGAAAATTTTAAAAGAACACAGATGGATTCTTAGAAAGGATCTTTAGGAATAAGGCACCATTGTTCGATGGGAACAATTGTGCATTATGGAGTGTAAGAATGAAGATTTATCTATTGGCACAAGGAAATGGACATAGCAAGCAAGGAAAGAAATTTTTCCAAAGACATAAGAGGAGTTTCTATGCAGATAAGACATGAAAGAGTTCAAGTGATAATGATGAAAGGTCCTCATAAAATGAAGAAGAAGAAATTCTATTTTTGTCAGTAGAAAAAGAAGATGTTAAGAAAAAGGTTAAAAGGGAACCAATAATTCTCAAGTGTTTTAGGTGTGGAAATTTTGGTCATATTGAATATCATTGCATGAGGAATGGGTTTAGTTTTAGTGAAGATGAATATGAAGATGCTCTTGAAGATCTAGAAGAAGAAAGTCTCCTCTTGGCAATAGAAGAGGAAGGAAGTGCTTCTAGTGGAAATAAATCAGAAAAGAATGAAGAGGATCTTGAAGACAAAAAGGTAGAAGAATAAAAAAGTGAAGAGGAAGGAGAAGTTGATCTTGAAGGTGAGTTTATTTTTGCTCTTAAGGAATTAAGAAAGGTAGAAAAGCAGATTTCAAAATTGAAGCTTCAATTTTAGGAATGTGATGAATAGAAAGGAAATATTATATAATATCTAACAAAATCAATAGCTAAGACAAGAATATTTAAAGATAAGTTAGAGGTAAAAGTTTTAGAATGTGAAATATTAGAGAATGAGGTAGCTTCTCTAAGGAAGGAAGTGAAAGAGTCTAAAGACAATCTATACAGGTTTGGGATAAGCTCAAAGACCTTGGATAAGATTATCAAGGTACAAATATCTTCATCAAACAAGACATGACTTGGTTTTGAAGAAGAACAAAGAGAATGAGGAGAGGAGTCAATATCAAGCTCCAAAGAAGAAGAAGCTTCAGAAGAATAAAGTGAAAGAGAAAGTGAGACTTTTGAGGATAAGTTGGAAAATAGAAAGTTCAACAAGGAAAGGAATAATGCACAAATAAGGAACAAATGGAACAAGAAATATCATAGGGAAGAAGAGACTAAGAGACCAATGGGATTAAGGTAAGGTCTCTTCAATGTATGTTGTTTCTCATGTCATATGTTTGGACATAAGGATATGCAGTACTGGACACATGAAAGATAGGGATATGGTGTCACTAAAAGGAATTTCAGAAATGGGTATCTATTTCAAGGGTATTGTTACTCTTGTTATTAGTTTGGTCATAAGGCAGTAAATTTTAGGGTTCATGACAAGAATGGATATGGCTTCACTAGGAGGAACTTCAAGATATTTGCACCTTCTAGGAACTGTTGGTCATCAAATCCGCACAGGACAGGACTTTCGGTGGGTTTGCGCACCCTGGACCTATGACCAACATTGAAAGGCCGAGGGGAAGAGATTCCCCTCATGCCAATCTCCAGAGAAAGGCTGGCTCCTATACTAATCTACTTTTGGGGTTTGAGATAAGATTGCAGGAAAGAAATAAAAGGATTTTGGGTTAGAGAAAGAAATAAAAAAGGATAAGGGTTAGAGATTGATGATTTAAGGTGGGGAAGAATAGGAAGCACGATCACTCACTAATAACTCAAATAGCAACAAAAAACACCAAGAACAGATGAAAGAAACGAAGTGCCGAACTTCCTATGTATCCTCTGGACGGGTTTGCAGGGTTCTCCTCTCTCTCTCGCTGGAATTCAGGGTTTTGAGTAGCAACGATTAAGATAAGGGAATGACAAAAACCTCGATCCACCAGGCAGCATAAAAGAAAACGACAAAGCATTTTTCCTCTCCTATGTATCCTTCAGGGCAAATTTTAGGGTACAGTTCCCAATCGCACATCGGATTCAAGATTCAGAGTCTCAGTATACGAGTGTAAACAGACAAAATAATTAAGCACAAAAGGTAGCATAAAAGAGAGAAATGGAGCACAAAAATCTTTAGTATTAGATGCAGGACATTAAGTTATAGCAGCTTTCTAGAAGAAAGTTCCCCCCCCTTTTTACATTATAAAGCCTAGGATTTTATAGAGGACCCGGCCCTATGAGTCATTATTACAAAATCGATGGAGTATACTCTCGGGCTCTAAAAAATCGACTCCTCATAGCTGCTGCAACTGATTTTTCAAATCGGTTGCCAAAACTGGCAACTATGACCAGGTCAACCATGGAAACATTCATTTAATGCACCGCCCGAGTGTTATTGGCTTCTGGATGCTGTGCTTGATTGATCATTACGTCTACCGGGTTTTACTTTGAGGATTGTTACATCCCTTTCGTTTGCCAGGAATAGTTAGTGGACCTATCGGGCAAGAAAGGGGGTACTTATGAGGGCCTTCGATCACCTTGGGAAGCTGCCTGCATTGGAACGTGGGCTTGAAAAGTGCTTTGCTACATATTCACCTCGCCAAAGCCTCAGGCCGAAGTAGATTCTTCTTGATTTGTTCTTCGCAGAATAGTGCTTTGCAAAAACTTCTTCGGGGATGATGATCGCCGATCGGGTTCCATCTTTGAAATATGGCTCTTTGTCCTTTGCTGGCGAAACTGCTTCGGCTGGAAAATGTTTCAGCCCCATTCTTTCTCAAAATTGTGGTTCGAGGAATATCTTCCCGAAGCATTTCTTTGCTTTCGACACATTGTTATTTTGCTTCGGGCACCACTGCTTCGGGTGAAAACTGGCCGAAGTGAGTGTCAGAAATACTTCGGGCCCGAAGTAGTTTCCTTGCCTTGGTTGATTTGAATTATGTTCTCCTCCTTCGGCGAAGTCGTTTGGATACTGCCTCGTAAAACCTCTGCCCGAAGTGGCTGCTAAAAATGCTTTGAGTGCAAAGCGTTGTCTTTGTATTTTCTTCAGCAAAATTACTTCGCAAGATTTTCGCCCGAAGCAGTGGTTTGAAGTGCTTCGGGCCCGAAGCTCTATCCATATTCTTCTCCTTTTCCTTTGGCGAAGCGATTTTCCTCGGCCTATTTGGTAGCGAAGCTCTTTCTTCTTCATTTTATAAAAAGGGGCGATGGGGAGAGTCAAAATTGCTAAAACTTTAAAATAAAAGAAAAAATTTTAACAAGGAAATTTTTTACAAAATTCTACTATCTTCTACCCCTTGTATAATGTGACAAAAAGTGTCAACATTCTTGGCAGCTCACGGGGTGACGAGCTCGTCTCGACAAAAGAACCCTTTAGTCCTGATCCATTGGGCTATGGAGTCACTGATCTCCCCCAGATCCTGCTTCTGTGGTCTGTCCCTCTTCTTGCTCCTCTTCTCCTTCCTTGCTGCAGATCACGAAAATGCAACATGTCACGATATCGTGACCATTTTCATGTCGCGATATCGTGACAACCTTTCTTTCTTTTGGCGGAGCTATTTTCTTTGGCCTGTTTGGCAGCGAAGCTTTTCCTTCTTTATTCTGTGTACAAGGGGATGGCATTGAAAGCCAAAATTGCTGCAACACTTACAAATGCTTTTGAAGCAACAAAAGAAACACTTTACAAAAGGAAATTTTTTTGATTTTTTTCTACCCCCTGTGTAATGTGACAGAATTGTCAACATTCTTGGTGGCTCGTGGGGCATTTTGCTAGTCTGAATGCAGAGATCCTAGGCCTTTATCCATTGGGCAACAGAGTCATTCCCATTATCTCCTTCTCTGACCATCCACTGATAGCATATTTTTGCTTGTGCCTAAGCTCCCAAGTAACACTTAGTGCTTTCGACACTTATTTACTAGCCGAGCTATTTACAGTATTTACACAAAATTTTGCGACATGGCTGGCATGCCGCTACCATAAAACCAGCTTCGGGTGCTTATCCGATGAACCTGCAGTGCCCGGACTAGATCTGATTGAACTTCAACTGATCCTTGAAGTCCGGCTGGCCTCTGCCCGAAGTTGTCCATGTTGCAAACAGAGTGCAACATGGCAGGTTATCACCTTTGCCAGTACCCATACTAGTGATGAATGGTGCGTCGAAGAAGTTCGCCGCATGGGGGTCTTTTGTGGGTACCGGTTGTGGTGATGACTGGAACCGATACCACCATTTTAGAGAGTCCATCGGCTACAGACTCTTGAATATGAGCTCCTCCAACTCCTTGCTGCGATGATAGGGCTTTTCCCGTGATAAATCGGCTTCCAGGATCTCCTTGGGCTTAGCTTCTTGATGAGGCATGCAAGCAACCATATTGCTTATTGCCGAAGCAAAGCTTACATATTGCCATTGTTGGGATTGGATGGAACTCGCCTCTTGAGCTACAAACGAGTGCAACTCAGGCATCTGCTCGGTATGAAGGGTCTGCCATGATGAATACTGTGCAGGATAGACAGGAGCAAAAAATATTGGTTGGGGTGATGGGGTTGAAGAAGATGGTTGTCCCTTCTCGGATCGAGCGTGCACTTTTAAGGGAGCCATCTGAGTAGCATTCACTTCAATTGCCTCCTTTCCTCATCTAGAAAGCACCTCAATCGGCTCCTCTTCACCAATCGCCAGGTTCTGACTCATTTGCCTGATGACATTGACTTGACCGCCATGAATACTGCTTACTAGTGTTTGTACATAGTGTTGGTGCAGCATGCAGGTATTCTTTTCATGTGGATCGTTGCATGTGGAGCACCAATATACACACTCGGGAGTGCTCGGAGCTTCATCAATCACAACATTTTTTGTCGAAGCCTCCCCTTGCTGGACTGCTTGGTCTTTAGTAAGCGCAGGCGTAGGATAAGACCCTCTTGGTAGAAACTCTTGTTGCACTTGTTTCTTCTTTACAATGGTCATGTCGTTGGACAACATCTGAACTATGGAGCTCAGAGACTGCAACTCTTACAGAATCTTAGCTTGTATGTCATCGACTTTTGGAATGAATGGCAATGAAGCCATGGTAGGTATTGGAGGTAGGGCGGGGTGTGGGATTGAAAATGTGGGATAATGAATTTGTGGAGCGAAGACTTGAGACACAATAGGATTCAGGTTCCAAGGTGAGATCGGGAGTGCAGAGGTGGTGGAGATTTGCGAAGTGGCTGCGCTTGCATACTGGAGTTGTAAGAATTCGAGAAGTATGGACATCGACATCCTTTGGGGGAGCTTGCCCAGAACTATTAAATCCATCTTCGCTCTCTTAGCTAACTCATACAACTCGAGAAAAGTATTAACGTTAGAGTACTACATCATGAGATGGATATCGAGGTTGAAATCCTGAAGGAAATAGAGTGCTACAGCTTTGTCGGTTGGCCGAAATCCAACTGGTACCCTCTACCAGGTTCGAGTGAACCTAACGTTGAAGTCTATGATCTCCTCTTGTGGATGTCTCTGTATTGAAGTGAACTGATGCAGAAGAGAGATAGGATCGGAGGACTCATTGAAGTCTCCCATCAGCTGCTCGGCTAGCTGGTCCCATCCCGTAATAGCATCGAGCGATAGAGATCTATACCAGTAGAGGAGCTTTCCTCTAAGAGATAGGACCAGAAGCTTTACCATCACTTGTTCCTCTATGATGTCGTAGATTGCAGCCAGAGAGATTATGTCCTTGATGTGTTCCAGAGCAGTCTTCCCAGTTCCATCGAACGTTGGGATGTTCTTTATTGCAGCAGGCGGCACTTGCCCTTGTCTCGCTAGATTTAGCGATGACAACGAATCCCATGATGGGAACATCCTGGGTGCAGTTGCTGCTGCATTTGCTATCCAGGTGAACATACTTTTCTCTGCTTGCAAGGTCAAGGATGCTCACAAAACCTTGATTCCTCCGGGATGTCTTCTTTCAACTTAGAAAGGCGCCTACGATCAAGAAATCTGGATCTTCAGCTTAGTCAGAGTCGCCAGGTGATTTTAACAGATGGAGGCAAGCCAAAGATTCACCAACTCGGGCTTCCTTAAAACATGGGGACTTTTGCCATTAAGGCACAGATTTGGGAACTGGTCTTTACGACTTGGAGATTTTTGAGTTGAACAGAGTCGCCAGATGCTATAAGTCTTCTGGTAATGAGAGCATCAGATTTCACTACCACTAGTCAGGTGAGACTGACCGGGTCACACCAAGAACTGATTAGAACTAGTGGCCTCGGTGAAATGGGATTGAGTTAAAAATTTGGGACCTTGATTGATTATGGATTTATCCAGGACAGATATAGTTGGGTCCCATCGGGCATGCCAGAAACTGTTGGTCATCAAATCCGCACAGGAAAGGACTTTCGATGGGTTTGCGTGCCCTGGACCTGCGACCAACATTGAAATGCTGAGGGGAAGAGATGCCCCTCGTGCCAATCTCCGAAGAAAGGCCGGCTCCTATACTAATCTACTTTTGGGATTTGAGATAAGAGTGCAAGAAAGAAATAAAAGGAGTTCAGGTTAGAGAAAGAAATAAAAAAGAATAAGGGTTAGAGATTGATGATTTAATGTGGGGAAGAACAGGAAGCACGATCACTCACTAATAACTCAAATAGCAGCAAAAAACACCAAGAACAGATGAAAGAAATGAAGTGCCAAACTTCCTATGTATCCTCTAGACGGGTTCGCAGGGTTCTCCTCTCTCTCTCACTGGAATTCAGGGTTCAGAGTAGCAGCGATTAAGATAAGAGAATGACAGAAACCTCGATCCACCAGGCAACATAAAAGAAAATGACAAAGCGTTTTTCCTCTCCTATGTATCCTTCAGGGCAAATTTTAGGGTACAGTTCCCAATCGCACACCGGATTCAAGATTCAGAGTCTCAGTATACGAGTGCAAATAGACAAAAGAATTAAGCACAGAAGGTAGCATAAAAGAGAGAAATGGAGCACAAAAATCTTTAGTATTAGACACAGGACATTAAGTTACAGAATATTTCTAGCAGAAAGTTCCCCCCCATTTTTACATTGTAAAGCCTGGGTTTTTATAGAGGACCCGACCCTCTGAGTCATTATTACAAAATCGGCGGAGTATACTCTCGGGCTCTGAAAAATTGGCTCCTCGTGGCTGCTACGGTTGAGTTTTCAAATCGGTTGCCAAAACTGGCAACTGTGACTGGGTCAACCGTGGAAACATTCATTTAATGCACCGCCCGAGTGTCCCTGGCTTCTGGATGCTGTGCTTGATTGATCGTTACGTCCGTCGGGTTTTACTTCGAGGACTGTTACATCCCTTTTGTTTGCCAGGAATAGTCAACGGACCTATCGGGCAAGAAATGGGGTACTTATGAGGGCCTTCGATCACCTTGGGAAGCTGCCCGCCTTCGAACGTGGGCCCAAAAAGTGCTTCACTACATATTCGCCTCGCCAAAGCCTCAGGCTGAAGTAGATTCTTCTTGATTTGTTCTTCGCAGAATAATGCTTCGCAGAAACTTCTTCGGGGATGATGATCGCCGATCAGGTTCCATATTTGAAATAGGGCTCTTTGTCCTTTTCTGGCGAAACTGCTTCGACTGGAAAATGTTTCGGCCCGATTCTTTCTCAAAACTATGGTTCAGGGAATATCTTCCTGAAGCATTTCTCTGCTTTTGAAACATTGTTATTTTGCTTCGGGCGCCACTACTTCGGGTGAAAACTAGCCGAAGTAGGTGTCAAAATACTTCAGGCCCGAAGTAGTTTCCTTGCATTGGTTGATTTGAATTATGTTCTCCTCCTTCGACGAAGTCGTTTGGATACTGCCTCGCAAAACCTCCACCCGAAGTGGCTGCTGAAAATGCTTCGGGTGCGAAGCGTTGTCTTTGTATTTTCTTCGACGAAATTACTTTCCCAAGATTTTCGCCCGAAGCAGTGGTTTGAAATGCTTCGGGCCCAAAGCTCTATCCATATTCTTCTCCTTTTCCTTTGGCGAAGCAATTTTCCTCGGCCTGTTTGGTAGCGAAGCTCTTTCTTCTTCATTTTATAAAAAGGGGCGATGGGGAGAGTCAAAATTGCTAAAACTTTAAAATAAAAGAAAAACTTTTAACAAGGAAATATTATACAAAATTCTACTATCTTCTACCCCTTGTATAATGTGACAAAAAGTGTCAACATTCTTGGCGGATCGCAGGGTGACGAGCTCGCCTCGACAAAAGAACCCTTTAGTCCTGATCCATTAGGCTATGAAGTCACTGATCTCCCCCAGATCCTGCTTCTGCGGTCTATCACTCTTCTTGCTCCTCTTCTCCTTCTTCCTTTCTGCGGTCGCGAAAACGTGACATGTCGCGATATCGTGACCGTTTTCATGTCGCGATATCGCGACAACCTTTCTTTCTTTTGGCGGAGCTATTTTCTTTGGCCTGTTTGGCAGCGAAGCTTTTCCTTCTTCATTCTGTGTACAAGGGGATGGCATTGAAAGCCAAAATTGCTGCAACACTTACAAATGCTTTTGAAGCAACAAAAGAAACACTTTACAAAAGGAAATTTTTTGATTTTTTTCTACCCCTTGTGTAATGTGACAGAATTGTCAACAGGAACCACAACATTAAGTGTTATAAGTACAATAATGTTGGGCATATGGCTAAGTGGTGTAGAATTTTTTTTTAAGAGACCAGCAGGAACAGTAATATTTAGAGAAATCAAAAGGATCAGTTGAGGAAGAAGGTGGAAAAATAAAAAGAGCATTGTATGCTAGGAGTAGAAATAATCACATCCCAAAATTAACCACCTTAAGGAGAGGAGGTGGGGAGGGGGAAGAGCTAAGAGTCTTATATTTAGCCCCAAAGGTGGTCCTTTGCCATTGATGTCAAAGGGGAGAGATTTGAGTTAAGATTTGAGTTAGGGGAAGAGCATTAAGTTAGGGGGAGCAGGTTCTCAGGGGGAGCATAATTGAAAAAGGAAAAAGGAATGGTTAAGGAAAAAGGGTTGCCATCAATGACAAAGGGGGAGATTGTTGGACATTTAGAGTAATTGTGTTGTCATTGATGTCAAGAGACAGAGTCACTAATGTCATAAGTCAGTGCAAGGAATTGGCAAAAGGAGGGTTAAAATATTTATATTTTAAGCCCAAATCTTCACATGATTGGTCAAAATATTGACAAAAGATCCTGAAGAAAAGAAAATACGTAGGCCCGAAGGAAATAATATTATAATATTCGTTATTATAATATTAAAAGTTTAAGTTAAGCCTAAGGTTAATATTTATATTATAATTAATAATATAAATTAATTTAATTAAACCCTAAATTTAGGGTTGGGTGCAAAATATTTCATTTTAATATTTTCCGATCGACGTCGAGAAAAAAATAAGATATGGTATTTATACCATATGGTTTGGATGCAATAAAGCAAGTCTCTAAAAATTACATTGTGCATGCGAAGGGCTAAGAAATATTTCGAGCGATTTTTGCGAGCAAAGAAAAGGTTTTAATTTTAAAAGGTTGAAGCGGATGGTGAACAAATAAAGGGGAGTGAGGGTGCACTCCCATCACCATCCACTTGGATGGTCTAGTGGCAAGGCTTAGCACGTAGGTTGTTGGCAGGATAGAGGTCCTGCGTTCGATTCCCGGTGGTAGTGGAAATTAAAGTTTTTTTTGCTTTGTTTTTGGTGTCGAAGAGGAAGATAAGAAGCGAAAGGTGCTTCTTTGGTGTTGTGAGGGTGTGTAGTCTACGTGGCTACCAAAGTCATGGCTAAGGTGCTTGGCAGGTAGGTGAACATGAGTTCAAATCGTGTGGGGTGCTTTGTGGAGTCTAAGGCGCACAAAAATTAATTTTTGCTTATGGCTAAGGTATGAATAATTTTTATATTTTATTTTACCGAGTGTTAATTAATGTTTGGAGTTTATAAGGGTTTCCAAGGATATTTGTTGGCATAATTTGGAATTAATGTTGGATTGAAAGTTGGAGAGGATAAGGTGTATTCCAGGACTTTTTGATTGGAATTTAAAATTTATTTTGAGGGTTGAAATTTGATTAAAATATTTTATTGAGTTGGAGTTAACAGGAGTTATAGGAATATTGCCATATAATTTTTATTTTTTTAGTGAATGATTCATTGATTGAAGATTTATTTAAAAAAAAAGAGTAATAAGGTGTATTTGTGATTTGTCATTTTATGTGTATTACTTGAATGGTGAAATATTTTTTGGGATAAATATTTCTATGGATATTTTGAGATAGGATGTTGCTATCTAACCTAGAGTTGGCAAAAGGTTTTGGTTGAAAGTAAAACAGGTTTTGAAGACATATCTCCATCAAAACAAAAGGTATGGGCACATATTCCTTATGATTGAAATGTTGTTGGATTGAATGTTGTGAAATGCAAAGGTGGAGTGAAAAGGATTGTTTGATAAGCATTGTTGGAAATGTTTGAGTAAGTTTTCATATGCATGATTGGTGAATGATTAAGAGAATATTTGAGTTAGAGATTGAGGATTGTTTGAGTTAGGGTTTGAGACCCACATTATGCATTTTGGTTGGAAGTAGTGTGAAACACTTGATTAGGGTTTGTGAGCAAGTTGTGTTTCATTGATTGAATGATTGAGTGAAATTCTTGAGCATTGATTTTGAGTGATATTGAAAGTGAATGTGCAAACATTAGAAATGAGATTAGTGAAAGTGAAAGACTTAATGACTAAGTAGAACATATTGAGTTTTTGATAGAGTACATCATTCTCTATATGTTATAGAGGTTAAAAAAAATTCTAAATAGAGTATGTCTAAACTGCTTCAAGTTAAAGGAATTACTTTGAAGATTAAACAAAGCAATTGATAGCATTGTGTACAATATTTGAGATTGATTGAGCATATCTTGTGAGCTATTTTGAGCATGTGTTTGAGCAAATTTGAGTAAGATTTTGTGAAAGCTTAAGGACTAATTTTAGTAAGCTTTTGTGAAAGCTTTTAGGCAGATTTGAGGTAAGTCTTAGTGAATACTTGAGAGTAGATTTGAGGTAAGTCTTTGTGAAGACTTGAGAGCAGATTGAGCAAGTTATTGAGAGAACTTGAAGGTAGATTTGAGGCAAATCTTGGTGAAGGCTTGTAGGCAGTTTTGAGGTAAGTCTTAGTGAAGACTTGAGAGCAGATTTGACGCAAGTATTTGTGAAGAATTGAGAGAAGATTGAGCAAGTTCTTGAGAGAACTTGAAGGCATATTTGAGGCAAGTATTGGTGAAGAATTATAGGCAGATTTGAGCAAGTCTTGGTGAAGACTTGAGACAACACTGAGAGTAGAGTTGATTGAGTTATTTGTTCAAGATTTGTGTTAAGGTTTAGGGTAGATATAAGCATAGTTGATTGAGTGATTTTTTCAAGCTTTGTGTTAAGGCTTGGGGCAGATCTGAGCAGAGTCGATTTGTGATTGGATCAATATTTATGTTAAGTCTTGAGGATAGTTTTGAGGATAGATTTTAGTGAATATTTGAGAGTATATTTGTGCTAGACCTGAGATAGAGTTAGAGCAAATTTGTACTAGATCGAGGATAGTGTTTGGTGCAAATTTGAGACAAAGTTGAGAGTAAGCTTTGGATGTGATAGAGCAAATGATAGTAGTCTCTAGTGGATAGAGATCCATTATCCAGGGTATTGAGGATATAGTTCTTCTGAGTGAGGATAGAGGTCTTATGTGGAGAGATATCCACAAGCCAAAGTAGCGGGAATAATAGTCTTCTAGAAGGTAATTAGCCAGAGCAAAGGAGAAAGAGTTCTCTTGTGGATAGATATCCACAAACCAGATCAAGGGGAAAGAGTTCTCCTGTGGAAGTGTGATCCATGAAGTAGCTGGGAAGATAGAGTTCTTTTATGGAGAGAGATACACAAACTAGTTGAGGGGATAGAGTTCTCCTGGGTCAAGTTCCATGAATTAGAGAAAAGAAAAAAGATTTCTCATGTGGATAGAGATCCACAAATCAGAGCATTAGGGGATTGGTGTCTCTTTTAGATATAGGTCCATAAACATTGTAATAGGAAAGTGATTCCCAAGATATTTGTTGAGAAAATTTTAGAGAAATATTTTCTCCGTGAGGTAGCCCACATTGGGTGAACCATGTTAAATTGATGTCTCCATTATGTGTTATGGTTTGTGCATTGCTTTGATTACTACTGTTGATATTGCCATTGATTATATTGGATAATTTTATTTGGGAAAGTAAAGTAAAAGTTGGTCTTATACTGTTCACCCCCCTCTCAATATAAGCTTATGTTCTTCAATCATAGGATGCCAAATGGAAATAGGTAATTGGTTTTTTGATTTTCTAAGGTTTGAGGCTTTAATTTTTGTTTTTTTTGAGGTTCATTAGAGAAACACTCATAGAGGCTATAAATATTGCATATGAAAGCATTTTGAGGTCATTTTTTTTAAATTGTATAGTTTTTCAAGCTTTGCATATTGATGACATCAAATCAAGGACCCATTATGGTGTTAGGGGTTATATTATGTAATATGGATCATCAAGCCCTAGTTACTCACCTTGATAGGGAATTTATAGTATTTGGTCAGCCTAGATTATTGTCCTATTACGTAGTAAAAACCTATGGTGCATATTTCAAGAAGATAAAACAACACCCCTTGATGAAGAAAATCATCATCAAAAGGAAGAAGAATTTCTTGGCTTATTTTCCTTCTTGATTGAACCAATTTTTTTTTTACATATTAAAGAGGATAGCAAAACTATTAAGGTACTGTAAAAATTACATGATTTATTTAGAAAAGTTAATACAACTAAAGTAAGTTGATTGGAATTAGAGCTTTCTTCTATCAAATTGGTTGACTTTGATAATGTTGAAGACTATACTATAAGTTTTAAGGCATTGAGAGTAGATATTGCATATTTTAGAGGTAAAAATATGATGTTGAATGTGTGAAGATTATCCTTGCTAATATCTCATTATTTTCAAACATTGAGCCTCATGGTTCCTATGTTCTTGGAATCTTAAAAATTCTTACTCTTGATTAACTTTCCTCTCTCCTAGTTCATCTCTAGGTGGCAATGAATAATTATGGTGGTACTTCACAAATAGGGGTCCAAGGGCCAGGATAAGTCTTCAAATAAGTCAAAGATCATTTGTGGATATGGATAATAACATCCAATATAGAATAGTTTATTAAAATTGTAAAGGATTAAAGGTGAGTTTCTAAAGACCGATGATTTTTTTTAAGATAATGAGGTGGATTCAGAAGGATCTAACTCAAGTACTAAGGCCCACTAGAGCATCTATTATTGGGGGGAAGATATTTTCATCACTAACATCTTCTCTCCTTTGCCCCTTATTTTAGATTATGAGGGGTGTTGAAAGTGTAATCAGATTCATGGCCAAGACTGATATTGCAAGATGTAATATTGGATAGGCATAAGGGAAATTATTGTATAATGTATTTAATCTATTGTAATATTTTTATTATATAAGCCCTAAGAGTTGTGGTTAACCTTTTTATGGTTAAATATATCTTGTAACTTGTAATTAACCTTAAAGCCCTCTTTTTATGTTGGCTTAGGTTAAACTTATTGATGTAATTTGAGGATTAGGTATTGGTATAAATACCCCCAACCACTTCATCCATTGTATTGGAGTGTTGTGATTCCTATCCATGGATAGTACAATGATTATTTATGGTGCCTAAGGGCACCTCATAATTTTTGTGTCTCTTATTTCTCTTTTATCATTTTATGCTTTTTGTATAAGATTTGAGTGGATGGATTGCTTTTGTTTGTTTTTGGAAAATATTGTGAATTCCAACATTACACTCTAAGTGATAAAGATATGGTTGGTAAGAAGAGGTTTAAATACTCAAATATAAGGGACCTTCAAGTCAAGGTTAAGGAATCAATCTGTAAGTTAAGTAATTAAATATTATAATAAATTCACCTATACAAGGTGTATAAGGGCTTAAAGAGCTATACAACAAATATAAAAAACAAAAGTTGATCATGGCCTTAGGTGAAGCTTAACACTACATATCAAAAAATAAAGGTTAAAATCCTATATGTGAAACATTTTATCAAATGACAAGAGCTTAATTGGTTGAATTCCTCAACTTTTAAGTAGGAGACCCAAGTTCAATTCTTGCCAAATGGTACATGCATAATTGCCAATTTTTTATAATACCATTATGTGGTCATGATGAAATATGGATAGGGCCACTTAAATCTCATATAACCAATTTAATAATGTCATAATTTTTACCAATGATGAAATATAAAAAAATAGAAAATTAAATCCAAGTTCAATAATTTACAAGAGTGTTGAATTAGGGAGTTGTCCTTACTTCTAATTGAGATTTGTGCTCCAATTTGAGTTTCAAAAAATTTGGAAGGAATTACCAATGGATTCTCCTAACATTTATATTTAGGTTATCTCCCCACTATCCTTGTGTAATTATCCTACTCTAACCTACAATAACTTGCATTAAAAGTAAAAGTATAGGAAGTAAAATGCTAAAAAGTGAAGTGTGGAAATAAAATGCATGAAATTTTAAGGGTGCAAGTGATTCAAGCAGATGTGAGTTTAAACTATAGAAAAAATGAGATTTTGAATAGCATCAATGTACACACATTTATTAGATTATGAAAATGATAAACAAATGACAATAAAAGCAAGGAGGGCTATGTTATAATTGTTGTGCCCTTGCAAACTAGGGGGGTTGTGCCATTGATGAAATGCTTAAGGACTTGTGAATATATTACAATTTTATGAATTCAAAGTATAATGTAGAATTTTTAGAGTGTATCTCTTAATTCTCATGGCCAAAATATGAATATAGTGAGGGTCATAGACCCCTATTTATATAAAAGTTTATCCCTAAGTTATGTGGGTGAGAAACTAATACTCCTAGTAAATATTTGGGGGTATATTTAGCAAAATGATACACCATAAAATATTACATATCTCTAATGATACCTATAACAAGCTTAGAATATTTTCAAAGTGACTCACTATGCCACTACATGCAAAAAATTTTACTTTTTATATTTGCCTAGGGATCCATGCTTTTAGTTTACCTTTATGACTACCTGAGCAGTTAGCTCTAGTTAAGTGAGAAAATCACTCATATTTATAAGTATATTGATACATTTTATTTAGGAAATCACTCCTTGATCCAATAGGTACTTTTTAGTAAGAAAATTGGTACTTGGAGCCAATCGGTCAATTTTTGCAAGTAGATTGGTTCTTGTTCCATAGTTGGTCAAATTTTAAGAAACTTTATAAGACATCTACTTTTTGACTACTATATGATCCTCCAAAAATTACAAAAGTTAAAAGTTAATGCCAAGGTACTACATTTATGGTGACTTCACATGGCACCAAGCTCAAGTGGCATGACATCCTACATCTTACCTTTATTCTTGGGTATACAATCTAAAAAATTGGTACCTTCATAATAAAATTGTCAAAAATATTAGTTCTCCTTATTTAGTCTTTGGTGAACAACTTGAGAAACTTCTTCCAATTAGTGTTATGTGGAAACTAAAATGATACGAGGTCTTTTGCCTCCCTTGTGAGATCCTCAAAAGGATTATCTAACAATTTCTTCTACTTTACAACTAGCTCTTATAACTTGGAATATCCAGGCTCTACCCTCTTAGGTTTTAGCTGCATCCCCTTGGTTGACTTGGATTTTATTCTTCTTAAACATAGTATTTATGATGTCATCATTAAGGATGTGCTTTTATTCATAAAAAATATCTGGCATTCTTGCAACAAATAATCATTGAGTTTCCTTTTCCATTTCCTAAACTTGGGTTCTTAATGATGCCACATTATCTTCACAATTATGAAGATTCCTATAAACATATAGGATTTTTCTTAATTTTTGATCAGGTCCTTGTGATCTATCCTATATTTCTATGCTTACATTATTATCATTGAGGAGAGAATTTTAGGTACATCCTAATATTCCATCCTTGTAGATAGTTTTCCTTTCACATGTTTGATTATTTTGTTAACTTGCCCTAATTTTCTTCTATGAGGAGGTCAATTGCAAGTACTTATGAATTTTTCATCTCTTCTTTTATCTTGTCCTAGAGGTACTTGATATTTTGGATATCGTAAGACATTTTAGAGTCTATAGATGCTTTTGTTGGCTTCGAGGCTATCAACTTTGTAATCTAATGGGCTTTTGCATTTAAGGTCTCTCAGAGTCAAATTTGCTCCTATGTTAGATGTTGCACAAGGTCTTCAAGATCTTGTCAGATTTTATTAGCTTCAACAAGTTGGGATTTACGGTCCTCAAGTTGCTTCTTTAATTGATTATTTTCAAAGTCTCTTTCTTAAGACATTTGAATTCTTGTTGGAGCTCATCCCCCTATGCCTTTAGCTGAGCCACTTTTACCTTGAGCTCTCCATTTATTATTTTTGTTGTTTCATCCTCAACTACAAGATGGTCAAATTTCATAGCCATGTCAAGTGTGACATAGTTTGCTAATTAGACCATTTGGTATGGGTTCATTTTTTTCAAGTCTAAGCTTAAATACTTTAGTATTCAAGTCAATAAGAGTAATTGATACTTTGAAGGGGTTAGTATTAACGATCTCAACAATATATACTTTGTCCCCTTTCCTTGATACTTATGAATGCATAAGTACTAAATCTTAAGAAGTCTTCTCACAAAGTATTTTGTATTTTTTTCCATATATTCTCTTCAATTATAAGGACATCAAACCCCTTGGTGATTTCTATCTCTTTAGATTTCCATGCAAAGGCCAAACTTGGCCTAATATTCATCTTTATTTATGGTCTCACTCATGTAGACTCAACTCCTTGGGTTAGGAAAATGGGTATCATTTCTTGTAAGATAAGTTACCTTGCTTGGGATGATAGACATATTGGTCATGTTGAAGTAATGAGAATTGTGTAGTGATGGAGGGGAATGTAGTGGAAGTGGTAGAAGTGGTGTGCGATGCCAATTGTACTAGAATGCTAGTGAGAGGTGATATGATTGGTGATGGTAGGGCTAAATGAGATGATGTGGTATATGGGACCAATAATTGTAAAGTGGTGACTTGGATGGTAGGAAATAGGAAGGATGTGATTGTTTTTGTTCTAATTTTAATAAATATTGTTGGGGGTGATGTGCCCCTTAGAGAACCATATGCTACTTTCGTGGAAGGTGATAGAATTTTAGTGAAAGAATGAAAAGGGATAGAATAATAAATAGGAGAAAGTATATAGAGAGAAAAGGAAGTGGTAGATGGCATAAGTGAGGTGGATATGGTTGTAGTAGTTTCCATGTGACTAATTGTTCCCAACTCAGAAAGCTTTCTTAAGGGATTTCCCCCTCCTTGAGCTGATTTTTCTACAATTGGTGTTGCTTCTTTACTACTTCAAATTCTCCAAAAATTAACCCATATCTCTCAAAGCACTTATATCCCTTAATAACCGTTTGTATCACTACTGAACTGGCTACTACCAATATTGTTAGTGTAGAAAAAATAGTGATTTCTAGCATCTTCTTCTTGGGTTTTTGAGGGGTTGAGACCTTGACTAATACATCATTGGTTATTTTATCTATTTTCGTTATCTTTAGATGATTTCTATCCTAGACGACAAATAATTTAGCATAAAATAGGCCATCTCTAATAGATTTGGTGATTGTACTCATCTCATACTTCATGCTCTACCATACAAGAATTTTTTGGTCTATATACCCTAATTTCCTAAGTGCCCCCAACATTTGGTAATTTATTTTTATGTTAGGGTCAATATCACCCTTCACATTCCTACAAAAGTTATGTCACTCTGGTGGGTTAATGTACCAACTTTGAATTGTATCGTTACACCTATGGTTGCTTCCCAAAGCAACAAGGGCCATTTCTCGATCTAGGTTGGCCTCTTGCTACAATTTATACCTCTTTTCATGAGTGAAGGTATATGACTTATTATCCCTTAGATTATTATTAAAGATTCCATTTGGGTGATAGGACCAATAATATTTTAGTTGATCCATATCCATATCTTTCAATCATACCTCTACCACATTGTGGAATCCATATAATTTAGGGGTGTTGTTCACAATTGATTAATTAAGTGGTGAGAAGGTGGTCTTATTGGATCCCTTGAAGTGCATCAAGTCCATATAATAAATTTGCCACATATATTTTAAGTTGATCTTGTGATTGGGTACATGTGTATGCAAATCAAAGGGCATGGCTAAGAAGCCATAGAGGCAATTAAACTATCTGGTCCTCCAAAAATAGAAATATTTGGTTGAACATTTTTTGTCACTTAGTAGTTGTCATGTCTCATCTAATAGTTTGGTTCTTTTCCCCTAAATTTCTCTACAATGACCTTGTACACCTCATCATAGAAGTGGTAGGAGGTCTTTCTCACTTCTCAATAGGGTACATCTATGCATTCCATAATTGATAAAGGTTGTCAATTAGATCCTATTTGGTCTATTTGAATGGAGGAAATTTTTTTTTTTTTGATATAAGATTAGCTAGACTAGGTAGAAGGTTTAATTCAACTTCCTCTCCTTGAAATATTCTAGTTGAATATCCATTTGATTTAAAATGTATTTGGTGCAATCAATTATATGGAAGTGTCCTAGATAGATTTGTATGACATGGAGCAAGGATATGTTCTCTTCATAGATATTCAAATTATCCCTTTTTCCTAGGACCATGGTTATACATGATAACACCATTTGGACATCTTATATGAACAAGGTAAACTCTAGTAGGATATTGAAGTTGGATGGTAAGTTTGGTTTCTTTAGGTGAGGGATTAGAAAATCCTGCTAGTAATTGTTGGGGTGCCTATTGTAGAAATCATTTTGTATCCTTGGGCTATAGGAAACCCATATAGAGGAGTCATCATCCACCTTCAACATCTTCCTTATCACTCCCTCTTGTATATAGAAGTAATCCCTTGTCCATTATGGGAGACTAACACTCCTAGTTATGAGATCATATCTTTATACCACCATCTCTACCAACTATAGGCAACTCCAAACTTGGGGCACTAAATTCATTGTTAACCCTAATGTCAATATTCTACTAAAGCTCTAGGAATTGGTTTGGGGTCCTAAGTTAAACCTCTTAAGGGCCTCTTTTATCACTTGTCAAATTGGATGAGTGTAATTTCCCTCTTCCATCCTTTGATATGGATTATCATAGTATTATTCAAGTCTATTTAGAGGAGGGGAGGCCTATTTGTTTCTCTTCCCCCTCCTTTTTTTCTATAGTTATCCTTTTGATGAATCAACTTCCCGTGATGCTACATGAATGGGTGAAAGTGAAATGGCAATGGGTGGAGTAGCGATAGTGGAAGGTTTTGAACTTGGTTGTGCTTTGGACAGTGAGGGGTAGGTGGAAGTGGTTTCCATGATGAGAAGTGGGTGAAAATTGGACAAAACAATGAAAATATGGAAAAATTTAAATTTTACCTATTATTGAGGGGAGCGATTACCTTGCAATTTTGGAGCTATTTGCTTGCAAAATAGAACAATTTTTTTACTATGGGTGCTTGGAAGCATTGGTGAAGAGAAGTCATTTACTTGGGAAAATAGTTTGATTCACTAATTGTAAGAGTTTTGGTGAGTTGGAAAGGAGGAGCAATTCAATTGCAAAATTTGAGTGAACCACTTGTCAAAATCAAACAATTTGCTTATTGTTCTAGGCTTAGATTTGTTTTTTGATTTTGTTTTTTTAGTTGAGTCTAGATCACTTTTTGTTGTTTTTCAAACATTGTAAGGTTCTATAGAGTGATTCACTCATGATAATAGATATTTAGTGATGAGAGTCCTGGTGAATCTCAAATCCTACATCCTTTTTTGAAGGAGTAAAAGGGGAGAAATCCAAGCACAAAGAAGTAGATAGTAAACTTAATGAAAAACTAGATTTGGCATAGGAATGATCTAATCCCTCTGATTAACAAGGATAATGGTAGGCCTTGGATGGATTTTATTCAATCAATATCTATAGATAAACCTTATTTTGATCACATTAAATAGCAAATTTTCTTCTTGGACCATAAAAATAGACTTTTTAGGGTTAAGAGAGATACCAAACTTCCCACACCTCTAGAAGATTGACTTGATATGGTCAATGTGTTTAATCCTATATCTAGAAAAGTACTACTCCTATATTTGGAAAATACTATTAAATAATAAAGATAAATGAGAATAGTCTCACCTACCAACCTCTCAAAATCTATGTCCATAGCTCTTTTGAATGTTGCCCTTATGTTAAATAGACTAAATAACAATAGCTGATATGTGAAGATCCCCCATTTTATGGTGAAAAAAGCTATGTTATGTTGATTTTCATATTTAACCTAGACCTGGTTGTATCCTAAGAAGTCATCAAGGAGGGATAAAATTTGTGGCCCAACTACATTCTATGAAATTTGATTAATGAAAGACAATGGGTAGTGGTATTTTATAGAAGCTTGGATTCTAAAGTTGACATGTATCCTTATATCTCCATTTATTTTTGTATACTAGAACCAAATTGGTAACCTAGGTGGAGTGCTTGTTCAAAAATTTAATCTGAGCTTGCAAAATCTTCAACAACTCTTTCGTCATTACTACTATTTTTGGATTCATCAATCAATAATTCTATCTAAAAGGTTAGTGTCAAGATATAATTCAATAGAATGCTTTATGATTTTTGGTTATAGAACTTAAGATCTTCATATGACTGGGTAATAATGTCTCCATACTTCCCATAAAGCTCTTTGAAAAGGTTATTTTCTTCTTGAGTATAATCCTTTCCAAGTAGTAGATTCTTCTCTTCATCTACCTTGATAAGCTAATATGAAGAGAATTTTACTTTGAGTCTTGCCTTTCTTATACTGCCATCAAGATTAAACAAAAATTTCTAGAGTGATCAAATATTTGGGTAATTAATTCAACTTTAATTGTATGGCTCCATATATAACGTCATCTCCATACTCATTATTTGCTTTAACATATTGATCCTTTCTTATTAGGAAATATATGATTTGCTTATCATTATTAAAGATATACCAATAACCAAAGTTACTAGGAATGACTAGCATAAATATTACATATAATTATTTAGGCTTATCCCACATATAATTAGTGGGGTCAAATTAAGTTACCATTTCTACCAACTCATAAAACTTAACATTCAATTCTTTGGGGATTGCTTTAATTTCATATGCATATAAACCTTCTAGAAATCCTAGACTCAATTCTTGTAAGAGTTCACGTGCTTGTTATTTATAGCACAATGTGAATTAACCTGATTTATAATTAGTTTAAAGTCACCATATATCATTAGGTCCTTAATTCCTATCTTCTCAACCTTTCTTAAATTGATATAGATAGCCTCATATTCTTCCATATTATTGGTACAATTGAAGAGTAATCTATAGATTAAATGCATTTGTGTGCCTTGTGGGTTGATGAATTGAACACCAACACCTACCCCACTCCTTGTTCTAGTACCATTGAAGTACATTATCCACATCTTATCTACCCATTGACTTTTCAAGGCTATAAAATTGAAGACATTTAAGTTATGAGATAGTTTCCCAATTTAGTCTCTTCATATTCAACTTTGGGATCTCTATAATTTTGTACTATACCAATTATCATGTCAACCTATGGATCCTGGTCACCCTCAAGATATTCATCATTTTCTATGAGTACTGGTAGCTCATTCCAAATTATTACACTTTTATAATCAAGCCTATGTAGAAGGTAGCTGCAAGGTAGTTCATTTTCAATCCTAATTACCTTCATATTCTTGGGTACTTTCATATGAGTATATCCATTGCTAGGTAACCATATACTAAAAACTTACATATCCACTCTCTAGACAACATCATACCAAAGTATAGAGGTAGGTCCATGACTATCACTTCTTACACTACTACAAACTTTGAATGTCTAGCTATAGTTATGACCAATTCTTAATGTACTTCTACTATGTTGACCCTTGTACCATCCATTTTGATTGTGTGTCTAGCTATCTTGATGTAAGTAAATCCTATTATTTGTAAATAAATTTAGGCATAATCATGATAGTTACACCCAAATACACTATGCAAGTTTTGAGTATGTAATTTCAATCTTGACTATCACATAAAATAGGGGTGGTTTTAACAACTTTGGTTTAGGATATTTAGTATATTTGTCATGTGGAACTATACATCTATTGAATGCTCTACCATTAAATTATACTAGTCTAAATATTGGTCAAAGTGAGTTATGTTTTCTTACCTCTATAATAACTCCATTCTTTCTATTTTAGAGCCTCTTGAAGTAGATCATGTTGTCTCGATAGGGAATAATGCTTCTAGTATGTTGAATTTAGTTAGCATTCTTTTAATTTTATTTGTGATGTTGAAGTTGAACTTCATAGAGGTACCCTCGCTTGGTGTCATGAAATTTTGATATTACTTTGATATTGTAGTGAATAATTTGCTTGTAAGAAATGGATATTTTAATCACCTTCCAACCTCATTTATAAAGTTGGTCCCTTTCTTTATTATCCTCATTTTTATGTTGGAATTCATTTACAAAAATGAACATAAGCAATCCATCCAATATAATATATATGGAAATCATAAACAAATTAATGAAAGGAAAGAGACACATAGATTTGTGGGCACCCATAGGCACTATAAACAACCATTGTATTATCTATAGATATGAATCACAACACTCTAATGAATAACTAATGGAAAGGTGGGTGTATTTATACCAATACAATAACCCCAATTGTATAAATAAGTTTAACCTAAGCTATTATAACAAGATGGATTAAGGTTAATTATTAATTTATAAGGTAGGTTTAGCCATAACAAGGTTAACCAAAATCCATAGGGTTTACATAATAAAATATTACAAAAATTAAATACATTGTATAATGAAATGCCCTTAGGCCTATCTAATATTATATCATACAATACCATCCTTGGCCAGAAGTTAGATTATGCTTTCAAAACCCCATCATAATATGAACTATAGGGCCAAGGAGAGAAAAAATTAGTGACAATAATCTCTCCCCCTATAATGGATGCCCTAGTGGGCCTCTGCAATTTGAGGAAGACTCATATAAATCCCCCTCATCATATAAAATCTACTACTATAAAAATGCTTCTTATACAAAAGTATTCTTAGGCTAGACTGTAGTCATTACTACTACTATTAAATACTATCACACATATCCAAAAACTACTTTCTCTAAGGATTCAAATGAATAAGAGAAGTCAATATCATCACCACATCTAAATATAAGTTGCTTTAATATTCTATTGTTGCATAAGGTATAGTTTGAAGGCATAACTTTTCCTTTTACAACATACATCACCTTGTTTGAAGACTTCCACTTGCCCTTGGGCCACTTGATTTCCATAACTAGAAGAGGCTTTGCATAAACCTACTTAAGAGAAGAGCTCTAAAAAACTTACAAGAGCACCTAAACAAGAAATAGAAGGGAGAGATCATGAATAATTATTTCTTCTTGAAAGAGGGATTGAATAAAAAAAATCCAAAATCCTTTCTTATAAGCCTATAAAAGACTAAAAACTATTGCAATGATCATAAATCCAACTATATCTCTTAAAGAGCCATATTTTATTGCATAGAATATGGTGAATACTTTCTTTCAAAATAGGGCAATAGGTCTTAAGGACTATTTCATATAATTCAATCCCTAACATTGGAACATGTCTATAAACTAATTTCACTAATGATTACAACTTGAAAAATCACATGATTTAAAAAAAAAGGCTTAAAATAATTTTGTATGCTAAAGTTATGGCCTTTGGAAGTTTTTCCCATACAACCCTAAAAAATATAAAAAAATTATCAAGCCTTAGGGGAAAAAGTTAAATTACAACCCATCATGTCTCACTTGCTTATTTTCTAGTGTATTCCATGTAATTCACACCACCTAGATGCCATTGTCATGTTGCATTTGTGATATTTGTCCTTTCCTAATTGTTTAAATTTAACTATATTGATAAAAAGTAGGTGTATGTGGTACATAGGGGTACTATTTTGACTGTCGTATAAACTAATCATCCATTAGATTCTACAAATACCTAAAATAAATTATTGCATGGGGTTCAAACTCAAACCTCATGTAGCCTAAACACCTAGGTCTAGTCAACATAGAAAGGAACCTTTTGAGGTGATGACAAAACTTTGTTAAAAAATATTGACCATAGCACCTTGGCACTCCAATTGTGCTTATAAAATGTATCGATGGGAAGATTCAAATGTGGATCAAGCTACCTCTTAACGCTTTAATAGTCTTTGCATAGACAACTTATGAGGATTCTGGGTGATGTCTAGTAAAGAGACCCTTTCATAGATAGTGTTTCCTACTTGAATATTTAAGGGATCAAAAGAAGAAAAATATTAGCATTAAACTTTAAACCTAATCCTTCCAATGACCAAAAGACTATCTTGTTGACCAGTGCACCATATGCTTAACTAAGAATGAGTTATACATAAGTCTATTATGTTATTATCCTACCTCTATAATTGCATAAAAGGAAACCACAATATGGGTTTTGATCCCACGAACACCAATAAGAAAGACCTCATAATGTGTGCACCTCACCAACTTGTCACTCATCCCATATGAATTTAGAACTGCAACTATTACTTGGAAGAAGGTGCCAAAAAGCACATAGAGAAAGACTGTCAAATATCTGGCATGTTTTTCAAATTTCAATTCAAAAAAATAATGTCATTCTTATTATTTTTGTCCAAGGAGACTACTATAAATTATTTTCATTATTAGAGGAGGAGGATTTGAATTTGAGCTCAAATTTTTGTTTAAGGGATTTAAAAACTCTAGAATCAATGGAGTAGATTATGTAAAAGATATAAAATCTCCAAAAAAATGAAAAATTGATGAAGAAAGGTACAAAATAATTCTTTTTTGCTTCTTATGTCAAAAATGCTTTTGAAACTTTGAGAAGTAGTTCACCTAAAATTTTGAGGAATAATTGGAGGCTCCAAAAAAGCTTTGTATGAACAAACAATGCTGCTCCATACTAGCTCTAATATCTTATTGAAATTCACGATATTTTATAAAAATTAACAGAAGTAATCCATCCACTCAAATATTATATAGAAAGCCTAAAAGAATGAAAGAAGGGAAAATAGAGACATATATTGGTGGGTTCCCATAGGCACCATAAATAATCAATGTATTATCCATAGATTAAAATCCAAAACACTCTTATAACTAAATGATGGAGTGGTAGTGGGTATTTATACCAATACTAAAACCCCAATTACACAATTGAGTTTAATTGAAGTCAACATAACAAGAGGGTCTAAGATTAATTAGAAGTTTATAAGGTGGTTTTAAACATAACAAGGTTATCTATAGCCAATAGAGCTTACATGATAAAATATTATAATAAATTAAATACATTATATAATGAAATACCCTTAGGATAATTCAAGATTACATCATACAATGTCAAGCTTGGCCATAAATCAAATTACACACTCAATATTTTGGTGGATTTATTAGTCATTCCATATCATTTATATATAGGCTTTTCCCATTTATCTATATTTTTCAATTTGTGTCTCTTCCCTCCTATTTTGGGTCATACCTATGGATCCCATTTTTGTTCTTTCTCCTTCTACTTTTCTTGTTGTGCCATGATAGGTACTTTATTTTCAAATGCAAGGGTAGTCTCCCTCTTGTAAGGGCTCTTGTACCTTTCCAAATTTTGGTTTATTTCTTAACTAATTTCTCTTTAGAAGCTTTCTTTTGCCCCTAGTCTCAACCCCTTTCTAATTAGCACATACAATGCAATTTTTAAATGTTGATTGTTCATTATTTTCTATAGCACTAAAATTTGTTAAGATAGCATTATTGGTGTTGGATAGGGTCAGTACTAAATGTGAATCCTAGGGTTTTTGGTACATGATTTGATTAATTATGGGGATTATTTGGCCCATGAAGGTAGCCTGCTAAGCTTGATATTAATGATTATATTGAATTGTATGAGAATATCTAGTGGCTCTTATGCACTCTATGGGATCATGCCTATCATTACAATGAAGACACCACACTGGCTCTAATTTTGTATTGGTGTTAACCATGTGGCTGTAAGTTTGAATTGCTCATTGATTGATACCTTTTTGAGGTATCTAATCTTTTGTGAGGTATGGAGTCTTTCAAGATTTGTGATTGTTGCCAATTATGCTTTACAACATTATTTTAATTCATCAATACTTGATCACCTCCAACATCATTCTCATTGTAAAATTGTTGTTTGACTCATTGTTTAAATTGGATGGAGTAGTAAGGGATAGAAGCTGTAGTTGAAAGACTACAATGGATGTCACATTTTGGATAGGGTGAGTAGTGATGTATGGCTATGTAGAAAGACAAATGGAGGGATTTGGTTGGATAAAAATAGGTGACATGTTGGATTTGGGTCTCAGTATAGGTATATTTTGAGTAATTTAGGTTGTATATGCCATTGGTGTAGCAGGGGGTATTTATCTAATCAAATGAAAACATATTCTCATCTAGCCACTTCGTTGAAATATTTAGCTAGTGTATGATAATTAACATTATAAACTATTAAAGCTAAGTTAGATTGTAAACCTTTGATGTAATATTATAATCCATGTTTGTCATTTGGCCTGACATTTTGTGGGATTATGTTCAAGGTCCTCAAGAATCTAGTATTGAAATCATATATATTTTTATGAGGATGTCTTTGCATTGTGTTTAACTGAAATAAAATAAAGTAACCATTTCCCATGCTACCAAATATATGTGTAAATGGTTCCATTATTGATGCCCAACTTATAATTGAATTATTGGGTAATCCCCTATACCATAAAGCAACTTGATCATGAAGGAAGTAGATCATCAAACATAAAATTATGTCCTCTTATTAGATATGATGGATTGACTTGAACACCGATAATTTACTACAATGATCTAGTGTCACATTTTTCTCACTTTCATCAAAGGTAAGTAAAGCTTTCATAGATACTAGGGGAAACTGAGAATAGCCATCAAATTTAGTGGTACTTGGTAGGTCCAACCGAGAAGTTGGTTGTGTGGCCTAGGGGGTGCTCCTAGATTATTTTCTTAAGGAGGAGGTTGACCATATTGCTTTTGAAGAGGGGTTAAATTGCATGTCTAAGAGGTAAGCACATAGGATATGTAGGATACAAACATGGAGGATGAAAATGTAGATGGTACTAATATGATGGAGTTTGCTAAACCCATTATTGATTTAGAGGCAATTGAATATTCTATTATGGAAGGAGATAGTGCAAACCTATTTGTGAGATTTACTAATTTTGAGGATGTGGACCTTATATGTTTTGCTATGATTGATTAGCTAGAGGTAGTGTTAATCCTTGGGTGTTTTCCTAGGATAACTACCACCACATTTGTTTATTCATTGTTTGAATATTTTGAGCAAGGTTTGGATTTAAACCTATTGACCATGCATTGGGAGCTGAAGATTGATCTGGAGGGATTCTAGATGTATTTGATAAACTAGATCTATATGGAATTTGGGTAGAAAAAACACTTTTAGGAGGGATGTTTTATTTGCTAGATGTTGAAAATGGATACCAGCATAGAATTGGATGGAAAAGAGAGAATTATTCATGAGATTATTCACATATACAGGTATCCCATAAAGAGGATTAGTATGTGTCAAGGTCAAAATTGTATTAGACTAGGTTTGATTAGCTAGAGTGGATTAATAACTCATTTGTTGTCTTAAGTAAATTATTTGTGGTGGAATGAAATCTTGATCATTTGGAATGGCCATGGAGCTTTTATTTTTCACTGGGGTGGGATTAGACACTATAATCTCTTCAAATTCACCTTCTAGATGCATCCAAAGGGTGGTTTATTCCTTTCTCTTTCCCTTCACATTTATCCAATGGAATGTAATGTAATGATATCTATTGTTTGATGTTATTTCCTAATATTTTGAGCTTTTGATCATGTATTCATAAGCTTGTAGGTACATGCTTATATGGATAAATTTTTAGGGTCAAAATTTACAAAAAATCAAAAATATTCCTGTGGAGTAATTCAATTGTAATTGATTCACTCATAATTTTGAGATGTTTCATTACTAGAATATGATTTTGAAGACTTTACATATGGAGTGCTTTGCTAGGAAGTGCAAATGATTCACTTGCTATTTTTTAGTGATTCGTTCGCTAATTCTAGACTTAGAAAATAGTTTAGCAAGAAGGGATTCCTTAGAGCAAGTCATCCTTGAAAATAGAAAAAAAAACACCTTCCCATGAAAGATGGAGGAAATATATCTTTCCTAGAAAATCACTTATTAGATTTAAAATGAATTACTTATCAAATCTTTCTTGAAGTTTTATTATTGTTACATAATGAAGCACTTGTTATTTTTGAGCAAAGCACTTGCTAATTTAATCTTTGGTAGAATAACTTAGAATCTTCCTTGAGTGCTTTCTATTAGTAATAGATGCGTTGAGGTTATCATCTTTGCAAAAAATTCAAAATTTTGAAGTTCATTTCAAAGTCGCCATTTGTAAAGTACTAAAAAAAATCAAGCCCAAATAATAAAAAATGAAAAATTTCAATGTCAATTTGAGGTTGCAATTGAAAATTTAAGTCCTTGGCCTCAACAAATTGATCTAGATTCAACTTGGGAAAGTGCAATTTTTTTTGGTGAATCACTCACATAAATGGAGCAAACTGCTTACAAATCACTAGTGAATTGTTTGCATAAATGCCTTAGTGAATTTTAGGTATTTTGTTGAAATGGAGTGAATCACTTCAAATATTGGAGCAAATCGCTTTCAAGAATTAGACTTAGGAAAATTTTTCTTAATTTTTAGCCAATAAAATTTTTCTTAATTTTTAGCCAATAAAATTTTCTCTCAATTTTTAGCCAATCACTCCATAAGTGATGGATGTAATTTTGGCACAAAAATTGAGGTATTAAGTGCAAATTTAAGGAATAATGAGGGTTTGTACCACTAGGCATGCTAGAAACTATATTGAATTGGGGAATAATTCTAACCTCTAATTGAGACTTTTACCCCAATTTGAGATGCCAATGGCTTCTCCCAACCTTCAAATTTAGGTTGGCTCCCCACTATACTCATGGTATACTCCTACACTAACCTACACTAACTTTCATTAAAAGTGTAAAAAGTAAAATGCAAAAAAAGTAAAGTGTAGAGATAAATTACATGAAAGTTTAAATATGCAAGTGATTGAAGCAAATACATATTTAATCCATAGCAAATAAAGTGTGTGATCAATCAACACATAAGAAGTTGAATAACAATAATGTCCACCCATTCATTAGATTATAAAATTGATAAGTGAATGATAAATGGTCTAGAAGGACTATGCCATAACCATGATGATCTTAGCAAACTAAGAGGGCAATGCCACTGATGTAATGCCTAAGGACTTGTAAATTTCCTACAATTTTATGAGGTCAAAGCATAATGTGGGTTTCATAGATTATAACTCTAAATTTTCCTGGTCAAAAGATAAATATAGTGATGCCCCCCTCCTTTTTTTTATTAAGGTTGCGAAGGGGTTTTTGAAAGGGCCCCAACCCTTTTACAAATTGAAAGAAAGATCTAACATTAAGCTCCCAAGACTAGTCCAACTGAATTAAAACTAAGGCTACTAAATTAGATACAAAACATGTAGCCTTACACAGACACCATTACTTAGTAAACACACTGAACGAGTAACCTTTGAAAGGCCAAAAATCCAATTTTAGAAGGTCCCCCCATATTTTGCCACCAAGATTGAGAAATGCTAACCGATCTGGGATCTGCTTGTCATTCCTCACTGAGAGTTGGTTCTCTGTGCACAAGCCTGGTGAGGTGGTGAGGTGTGCAAATGAGATCTCCTTGGAACTAGTAGGCATGCGATTAGTCAACATACTCCTTGAAATCCATTGGATGACAGTATTAAATCTAACAAAAAGAGAGTTAGTATTAAAAAACTTAAAAGGGAAAGACTATTCTAAGAAAGGAAGTTTTTGACTACTCCTTAAGGCATATTCGAATAGAATGAATTGATGCATGATTGGCCCAAATTGCCATTGTTGATGATGCTTCCAACGTGGGCCCCAACAAATCTGATCTCTTCCAACCATAGTCTTATGTATTGGTATCTGCCCCAACTGCATCTTGTTTCTCCTCATTTGCAATGCTCAACAACTCATGGGAGAAATCCCTATCCCAAATTCTTAATTCTTCCTGGTTGATGCCCATATTAGCCATCAGGTTCACTTCCTGGTTCCCCTCCCTATAGATGTGATTCACCTATGAATTATCCAAGAGTTGAATTTTTTGCTTTGCCACTCCAATTAGGTCTTCAATGTTCCAGCTCACCTCAAGGATGCCTTTAGTGCAATTGATGATATTTAGTGAGTCCCCTTCTATGATTACATTTTTTATGTTCAACCTATCAAGAAGAAGGGTGCCTTGATATAGGGCCTTTGCCTCCACAAAGTGGTTGGTTTGAACTCCCAAATTTTTAGCATAAGCAAGTAAGATGTCACCTTTATCATCCCTGATCACCCCCCGGCTCCAGCCTTCCTTGGGTTGCCTTTCGCAGCCCCATCAAAATTCAATTTTACCCAGCCCAATGGAGGAGCCTTCCATTTAGTTTGAGATCGAGTGAGTTGTGCGGGAGGTCTTGAGGAGTTTGTCACCCTTGCTAATCCCCATTGGGAAGCAACCATTCTTTCACTATCATTTTCCTAGGAGTCTTTGAAATTTATCACTTGTACATTTTTTGTCCTTTGCATTACTGACTCTAACCTCAATCGATTTAGGATCTCTTTTATGATCTTTGAAGGTCTAATTGTTTCTTTCCTTCCATATCCCCCAAAGGAAATGGGGGAGGCTAAAATTCCATAGTGTTTTGAGCCTTTTACTTTGAAAGGGTGGTTCCCATTGGATGCATAAGTCAGTGAGACTGTTCAGGGGAACCCATGAAACACCAAATTTTCTTAGGATCATATTGAAGACCTCCCAAGAAAAAGGGCATTCAATAAATAGGTGGTGGACATTCTCCCAATTCTCTTCACATAAGTAGCATCTATTTGGAATCATCATTCCTCTTTTGAGAAGATTATCTATGGTGAGGACCTTGTTCAATACTGCAAGCTAGTAAAAGAAATTGATTTTGGGAGTTAGATTCTTGAGCCATACTTTGGAGATAGGTAACCACCCCCAACCATCTCCTTCAAGAAGATAGTAGGTTGATTTAATAGTGTAAAGCCCCCCTTTATGCACCTTCCAAATCATTGAATCATCCACCTTATCAGGGTTAATGACTTGGGATCTCAGCATCTTATTTAGCTCCCTCAGTGCTTGTTCTCTTCTAGAATCTAGTCCATTTAGATGGATAGTCTTCCATTTTTTCCCTTCCTCCTCTTCAACAATGAAGTCTACAACCCAAATGCCAAAGTGTTGAGATGTTATAGGTTCTAAAATGGCCAAGTTTGGATCTTCAATCAACGAAGTGTTCTTGATCCAGCTGTCATTCCAGAATTTTATCTTCCTTTCATCACCTTCTCTCCATCTTATTCTATTTTTTAGCAGGGTTTTGGTTTTGTGAAGATGATTCTAGAAGAAAGAGCCCTTTGGAGGGTTATGTTCCTCAATGAGGTTTCTACCCTATCTAAGGTACTTTACCTTAAGGATCTGGATCCATCCAATATTATTCTCAGTAAGTAGCTTCCATCCCAGTTTAGCCATGAGAGCATGGTTCATTCTATGCATTTTATTGAAACCAAGTCCTCCTACCTCTTTTCTAGAGAAAACCTAGTCCCAGGCCACCAAAGCCATCCTTCTCCTCTCTTCCACTCTTAACCAAAGGAAATTCTTCTAAATTTGTTCAATTTTCTCACATATTCTAACAAGCATTTTGAATAGAGACATGAAGTAAACAGGTATGCTCTAAAGGGTAGACTTCACCAATTGGGATTTGCTAGCCTGATTGAGGAGGGAGCCCTTCCACCCTGCAAGTTTTTTCCAATTCGTTCCACTACTGGGTTCCAAAGGTTTTCTTTCATTCTCCCTTTAAAGAGGGGCATGCCTAGGTAGGTGGAGGGAAGATCCCCTATTTCATAACAAAAAATTCTTGCAATCCATGCTTGCCTCCTTAGGGGGTGTTGAGGAAAAATACTTTGCTTTTAGAGAAATTGACCTTCTACCCAACAACCTTCTCATAGATGCTCAACAAGTTTTTAATCTCTTTCACCTGGGGAATTGAGGAGTTGGTTACCAGTATGGTGTCATCCACAAATTATTGGTGAGAAATCAGGTTTAGGGTAGTATCTAGGTGAACTCCCTCAATTATACCAATTGATATGGCCATTGTGATTGCCCTACCCAATACCTCAGCCATGATTATGAAGAGGTAGGGTGATAGGGGATCCCCTTGATGCAGTCCCCTTTGACTCTTGAAGTACCCTATCACAACTCCATTCACAATCACCAAGAACATTGTAGAGGATATACACTCCATGATCAACTTGATCCATTCCTGGTGGAAGCCAAATTTAGCAAGGACTCTGATAAAAAAATCCTAGGAAACCCTATCATAGGCCTTGTTCATATCCAATTTTAATAACAAACCAACTTTTCCACTCCTGTCCACTGAATGAATAACTTCATGAATGGTGATTATCCCATCTAAGATCTACCTACCCATTATGAAGCCACCCTGGTTGGAATCAATGATGAAAGGGAGGATAACTTTGATTCTATTGGCCATTACCTTGGTTAAAATTTTGAAAAGAGTATTACATAGGCTTATGGGCCTGAAATCCTTAAACTCTTTTGCCCTTGCTACCTTGGGAATGAGCACAAGGAATGTTGAATTAACATCCCTTGGGATGTGGTGGGATTTTTGAACTTCACTGATGGTTGTAGTCACATCAACTCCAATAATATGCTAGAATATTTGAAAAATATTGTGGGAAAGCCATCCGACCTAGGGGATTTCTCACCAACCATTGCAAAAACAACACTTTTTACCTCTTCCTCTGTAAAGGGGCTGGTCAGATAAGAATTATGTTGCTCAGTTACTAAGGGTGGAATGTTCTGAAGAAGGTCATTCATTGTAGTCTCTTCCACCCTTTCAGTAGTGCCAATAAGATTCTTAAAGAAGTTTATAGCTTCCTCCTAGATTTCTATGATGTCATCAGTACTTGAGCCATCCTCCTAGAGGATTTCTTTTATCTTATTGTGACTTCTATGCTTGAGGGTGGACACATGAAAAAACTTAGTGTTACGATCCCCCTCCTTGAGCCACAAAGCTCTTGATTTTTATTGCCAAAATATTTCCTCACATGCCAGGGTATTATGATATTATGATAAAAGTTACTTTTCCTTGTCCCTAATTTCTTGTGATAAGTAACCTTCATTGATAATTGTCTCAAACTCCATGAGTTGTTGTTTTAGTTTCACTTTTCTATGGAATAGATGTCCAAAGATATTTCTATTCTAGGCTTTCAGATTGTGTTTTATGAATATGAGTTTCTTGGCAACCTATGAAATCAATGGCCCCATGAAATCATTCTTCCACCATTCTGCTATGCAAGATTCAAGGTTCTTGTGCCTCAACCACATCGCTTCAAAGTGAAAGGGACATCAAAACTTCCTTCTACTAGTCTATGATTCCAAAACAAGGGGATTATGGTCTGAATCAACTTTTGGGAGCACACTCAAGGTAGCATCTCCAAATATGAGTAGGCCCTCTTGCGAGATCAAGAATCGATCTAGTCTAATTTGGATTAATTGTTCACCTAACCGCCTATTACTCCAAGTATATTTGACCCCCCTGAGGTCCACATCCATCAACCCATTCTCATTTACAAATTGTTCAAAGTCTTCCATTCCATATGTAATATTAGGATTTCCACCTTTCTTATCTGATGGGAATAGAGGGGAATTGAAGTCCCCAACTAAGACCCAAGCAATTCCTTGGAATTCCCTTCTCATCATACTCAATTTTATCCATAGTTGTCTTCTTCCCATACTAGTATTTGGGGCATAAATGTTAGTCAACACCCAACTTATCTTAGTTTCCTTGCAATAGAAAAACACTTTAGTCAGTCTATTTGAGGCAAATATTACTCTCCCCTCCATATTATTGTGATTCCACATGCACAAAAATCCACTTGAGGCTCCAGTCATAGGATTGACAATAAAACTAGCCTCCTTCTAGATAGCTCTTCTTATTTTCTCTATGTTTTGCTCCTTCAATTTGGTTTCTTGTAGAAGAATAATTTATGGATTCAAGTCTTTCCTCAGTGATGACACTAGGTGGTGTTTGGATGAGGCATTGAGGCCCCTAATATTCTAGGAAATGATCTTCATTTTTTAGATTTGGTCGGGTGTTTCTTCCCACCCAGATTGAGGGTCAATTGTGTTCCATTAGCTACATCCCTAGCCATTTCCCTTTGTCTAATTTTAGATTGTGAAGGTCTGCCCCGCTTGGGATCGTAACCTACATCTACCCCTACTTTCCTTGAACTTTTGGTAATTCTATTAGGGCTGCCCTGGTCCTTCCTAGATTCTTTACCTCTAGGAGATTTATCATGCACTTCCTCACCTCCCTCCAGGATAAGTGGAGTATCATTTATGTTTTGGGTTACCATCACAATGATATTTTGTTCATGTTTCATTTCCATAATTTGAGTTTCTTGATCTTTTTCCTCTATTGAGTATTGAAGGCAATCAAAATGGTTTTGAATAGTCAACTCATTCAAAATAGAAGGGGGATTCTCAGGATGTTGACTTACCTTTGTCGCTTCTTCCATTATTTTTCCTTCTTCCCACATTCTCCTCTGGATGTGATGGGGGATCCACCTCCTCCCTTCTTCCCCTTACATCCTGGGTTGAAGTTCCTTCGTTACCATATTTGTTTCCTGTGGTCTTCTTTGGTTGCCAATGATGATTTTGAGCCTAGCTCCTTTTCTATGGATAATCATGGCTAAGGTGCCCTATTCTCTAGCACAAGTTGCACTTCATAGGTAGGTTCTCATACTCAATAGTCTGATTCCATTTCCCAAACATTGAAACCAATTTGATAGTCGAGGCTAGAGGTGCTTCCATATTCATGTTCACACAAACCATGCATGGATAATTTGAAAGGAATGATAATCAGATCATTCCAAGCTGCAAGGATCTCAAGTGTTAACAGAACATCACATTCAACCAAAACAAGAATCTGAAAGCAAATTGATAGCATAAGCTTACAAATGGATATGCAAAACAATGAACAACAATATCATATATTATACATGAATAATGAACTTCCTCTACCCCGAGTACAATGAAGGTGCCTTGCTTATATAGGCAAGGATGATCAACCATAGCGGTAGGATCAAGCTAAGGATAAATATCCACTATACAAAAGGAATAAGTGATATGGTCCATATATCTATAACCGCTATGGGGAGAAAGAATATCAACCCTCCAAATATACCTAAAGATATCCCCATAACTCCTAGGAATAGTCAAACCTAAAAATATCCCCATAATACCTAAGAAATAAATATGTAACACATGGGGAAAACACATGGAATAACTAAATAAAAGGAAAATAAATTACCTAGGTGAACATGAGATAAGGTAAAAAACCTACTCTAACACCCCCCTCAAGTGAAGCTAAGTGCAAAAAAGTAAAGTGGCATATCCACAATATGAGTCCTGGAAACAAGGCCTGATTAGGTACTCATGTACAATGTGTATCCAAAAGCTCCTAAAACAAAATGTGGAAAACCATGTGGAAAAAAAACCATCCATCTAGAAAGAGAGAAGATAAAGTAGGAATGGAGCCAAGGAGTGCTCCCAACACCCCCTAGGATGACGAGCTCCATGAAGAAGTCCTATGAATAAGTGGATGCCTCTGCGATGAACAATGTGTCTCCCATGAGGAAGAAAATAGCCATGAAGCATCCACCAAATGTATTCCCACTCCAAGTGAGTGTGAGAATATGGGAATAAAATGTAGAATGATGACGTAGAATCCTTCCAACTAAGTTGAAGTGATTAAGATGTCATCAATGAATTATGAAATGAATATCCAAGAATGTAGAAGCCCAAACCAACACAAAAATAAGGTAGAATATAGTCCCAATAAACATCCAAAAGATCAATATGCACAAAACCATGAGTGTTAAAAAGTGGAAGAGATGTTTTAAGAGCATCCATCAAGGAAGAATCACCAATGTCTTGTTGCATAAGTGATGATGAGCCCATGAAAGTAGTAAGAGAAAGAAGTGGAGGCTTAGAATCCTCAAAAGAATTAACATGGTCTTTAGGATCTCCAAGTGAGAGTCTAACCGAAGACAAAATATTTGTATCCAACTCTTGTAGAAGTACATCATCCAATGTGAAAGAAACAAGAGAATAAAATGGTGGACAAGGTGGCTCACTCAAAGAAGGAGGGCACACCAAAAAAGAGTCCACAAAGGAAGAAGTACATGGAGGAGATACAATGTATACATCCTCATCAAATAAATGAGTAAGCTCCTCATACATGTAAAAAAATCACATGTGTGACTCTCAATTAAGAGAGAGGTAACACCATCCAAGAAGTCATATGTATGTAAGGATGTAACATGCCATGAAATATTTGTTGTATATGCTGCAACATCAACATGATCATCCATATAAGACAAGTGTGGAGATGTATCCTATAAAATACCTGAAGCAGGTACTATAGCATCAACCTCATCATCCAAAACATCATGAGATAGTGACTCCAAAAATAAAGGTGCAATATCACAAATGATATCCTCCATGCAAGCAATTGTAATAGAAGGTGCCTTGGGTAAAAAAATTATTTTTAACATATGATAAGCAAGGTGAGGTGTGTTCTTGTGAACTCCAATAAAATTTTGAAGCTCTCCACAAATTGAATAATAAAGCATGCTATAGATCCTTAAATTCTTCATGAACCATGTCCTATACTCCGTATCCTTCACCATTGGTTTAGGTTTTGGAGTTATGAACAAAGGATCCAAACCTTCACTTTGAAATAATGAACAAAGTACCTTAAACCATGCTTTAAAATTTTCAGCATTTTCCTCTATGCTAAGTGTAAAAAAATAAGTTTCTAGGATGTCCTCAAAATTAGAAGAGGCCCACCCAAAATAAAATCCTATTATAATGTGAGAGGTCTAGTGTGATGTCACAATATGGTGAAAAATACCATAAAATCAAACCAATGCACAAATGAATCCTCTAAACTCTAGAAAATCTCCAAAGGAATTCCCCAAAGTATCCCATCCTTCAAACTAAGTGCCTCAATGAGGAATATTGGCACACGAGGATGCACCACAACAAAGCAAGGGAAGTCAAAGACAAAGGACTCCTCAAGAACAACAATGTGTAGGATCCACCAATACTTTTTTTTTGGTAGATAAGATACTATAGCATTAATACCGAGTATTACAGGTTGACCCAAAACCTTTTACAAAAATCAGCCCAGGGCTGATTGATGAACATGTCCTTACTAAGGATCCTATATATGTAAAATCTACATGTCGCCAAAGCCATTACATCCAATAAGGCACATAGCTTGTTATCAAAAAGAAACTTCCCATACAACATTTTGGGTATACCCCGAGAAAACACACATGCATCATAATTACAAAAGAAGAAACATACACAGATTCCTTCCTTGAAACAGTGGAGAAACAAAAAGCTGCAGACACACATAGTAGAGTACTAAAAAAAACTCCCACAAGCTTTGTATTGACAGTTACTCTTAATAATTATTTGGTAATTGCTTTCTTCCGTATATGACATGCTTTGGGACCACATCCTATCTTGGCCAATCAGCCTTGGAGAAGTGAACCTGCTGGCTAGATTTATGGCGATGGCTATCTGGTGGTCCACGTGGCTCTGGTTCAAAGTCTTATATTGCCATTTCTTTCCTACCTTGTGATTATCAACCAACCTCAAATTACTAAGATGATTATGAGCCATGTTATCTGACATGTGACTATCCCCAATAGTCTTTGTGGTATTTCCAAGCAACATCCATGAAGACTGACAACTCAAATAATTTTTATTGTGAGTCCAATTCAAAAAAGATACGGGAATACTCCTAGCCTTCAAAATTACAGTGCCTTCCTTGTTGGTAAATTCGACTATCATTCTTGGCATTCTTGTTGAATAAGCTCCTCTACTTCGCTCAAGACACCATGTTACCATTTGAAAAGTTCGTCACCATCGACACCCAAATTGGCCAACTTATCAGCAACTTTGTTAGCTTCCCGAAAGACATGTTGGGCTTTTCTATCCTGTCTTCCCTGGAAAAGGATCCTAGCCTCTTCAACAATTGTTTTAATCCTCCAAGGAGGTGTTTTCTAATTATTAAGGAGATTTATAACATGCATAGAGTCTCCTTATACGATCAAATTGCCTTCTAAGTATTGAGTCATTTGAAGGCATCTCCACATAGCTCTAGCTTCAACTTCGTTGTTTGTCCTTGTTCCAAAATATTTGGAAAACACAAGCATCATATTCCCATTATGATCTCACACAATGCCACTAGTGCCTGCTCTTCCAGGATTGTCCTTAGCCGCTCCATAAAAATTAAGATTAAACCAACTTGTAGGAGGTGGGGACCACTTAACATTGGCTCTGGGGTTGACTACCCTAGGCACAAACTCATCTAACAAGGTTAAGCTTAAATATTGAGCAATCGTGGTTTCCTGCAAATGAGGTTTATGAATATCAAAAGGGATAAGGTTCACATTCTCATTAGCAAAGGATAGGATCCTGGAAATGATAGTTTGATGATCATGGATAGACTCATTAAAGACTCTATGGTTCCTTTCTAACCACACCTACCAAAGATAGTGATTGAGACAAATTTTCCACATGTATCTAAGTCTTTGGATTGAAAAGGGGCAAGGCCACTAGATGAACAAATCAAGTATGGTGGCTGGTTTAACCCAAGAAATATTGAAGGCCTAAAAAACCCCACTTAGGATAGTCAAGGAAAAAGGGCACTCAAGGAAAATGTGATAAATGGTCTCCCAATTAGCCCTACACAGATAACAAAGATTAGTGATACAAATACCTTTACGTATCATATTATCAATGGTTAGAATTCTTCCTTGGATAACCAGACATGAAAAGACTACAATTTTTGGAATTAAATGTTTTATCCAATCTAAGTCCTTTTGGAGGACAAAATCCTTGTCATCAAGCAGAAGCTTGTAAGCTGATTTAACAAGGAACTACCCATTTTTCGTAGGATCCTAGGTCACTTGATATTCCTTGGGTATCATGGGGATAAAGTGTTTCCTGAGAATGTTACAAAAATAATTTTATTCCACTTGAAATCCCTGAATCCTTATTTATTTCCACTTCATTCTACCTCTGTCCTCAACCATATAATCAGAGACTTTTCTGCCAATGAGTTCTTTTGTGATATCTCTGATTCGGGCTAAGTTAGGATATTGTGTCAGTGGTTCATCCTTAGCCCACCTGCAATTCCAACAATTTATCCTCTCACCATTGCCTAAAACCCATATTAAACCTTTTTTGATGATTTCATTACAATTGAGAATTGCTTTCCAAAAAGTAAAACCTCTGATTGGAACTAAGTCACTTACAAAGTCCATATTTTGAAGATACTTTCATTTGATGATAGCTATCCATTCATTTTATTAACCAAAAATGAGGTGCCACACCTGCTTAGCTAGTAAAGCTAAATTCATATGAGCAATTCTCCTCAGACCTAAGCCCCCATTTTCCCTGGGTTTGCACACTTTGGTACATCCTACAAGGTGTATCCTTCTTTTATCCTATGATTTAGTCCATAAAAATTCTTTTTGGAGTTTCTCAAATTTATGGAAAACCTTCACAAGGGCTTTGAAAACAAAGAGGAAATAGGCTGGAATGCTCTAAAGAGAGGCCTTAGTGAGATTCATCTTTCCTGCTTGAGATAGAAGATGACCTTTCCATCCAACAAGTTTTTTTTGAATTCTTTCAATAACCCTATCCCACATTGACTCTCTTAGAGAACCAATGAAAATATGGAGACCAAGATACGAAGTGGGGAGGTTTGCTATATCACACCCTAAAATTTATGTAATCCTTCCTTACCTCTAAATGGGGGTGTTCAAGAAATATAACTTGCTTTTACTAAAATTAACTTTCTGACCAGCAGTGTCCTCATAGAGTTGCAGGATGTATTTAATTCTTTTGGCCTCAACCATCGATGCCTTAGTCAATAGAAGGGTATCATCAACAAATTGTTGGTGAGAAAAAACCCTAGTGAGAGATGTTGCCTTGATTCTCGATATTAGCCTTGAAATGCAAGCATTTTTTATGGTTCTACCTAAAAATTCTACCATAATGATGAATAACATGGGGCTGATAGGGTCCCCCTACCAAATTCCTTTATGACTTTGAAAGTAACCAGTAGTTGTTCCATTAACCAGAATCGAGAACCATGCTTTAGAAATGTATTATTTGATCAAATTAACCCATTGGTGGTGAAAACCAAACTTAAGGAGGACAATAATAAGAAAGTCCCAATTTAGCCTGTCAAATGCTTTGTTCATATCAAGCTTGAGGGCAAAAACAAACCTGTTAGTATTATGAGCAGAGTGCAATGCTTCACTTCATGAAATGTGATAACTCCATCTAATATTGACCTGCCCTAGATAGATATCCACCAATACTTAACACCAAGTAATATGATCACAAAGTTCCAAACTAAGTGGACAAACATTAAATGAAGGAATATGGGACTTTATAACAATAGTCCATATACGGGTTCAAGTTCAAAAACCCTTTTTTTTTTTTACAATGCAATATTGAGAGTGTAGTCATAAAATTATTATAAATGTTTAAATACAGATCCAAAAAATCTGAAATTTTATAGACATCAAAAAAATGATTTTACAGGCCTGGAAAATTTTTTGCTGAGCAACTCCCAATATTTCTCCTGAAATGACAAGTTTACTAAAAATAGTAAAATCACTATAACTGTCAGAATAAGGCTCCAAATGCTCTTAAAGTTTATGGGATGATATATAATATGATTTTACACATTCTATAAAAGAGATATGCAAAAAATCAGAATGTTTTATGAAGATATATGCAGATTACTAAATAATTGTAGGTTTTCGTAAAATAAAGATATATTGAATAATACTGATCCAAATGAGATGAAATGTTGGGAACAAATCAAATGAATGCATCTACAAAACTCTAAAAAGTTTCATGAAAAAATGGCATTTCTATCAGGAGATACATGCAAAATATAAAAACGGGCTGGGTTGGTGACCCTGCCAAAAAAGGAAATGCTCAAGAAGAAAAATGCTTAGGATAGATCCAAGGGAATGAGGCTATTGTAGTATGGTCAGAAGATATTTTAGGAGGCTGGTGATGATCTAAAAATGGAAGGAGAGACACAAACTGGCCAAAAAACTCCACCAAGTACCTAATCACAAAAATTGAATCTTCCACACCAATCTTCGAACTTGCAAGAGAAACAACTGCACAACACTCACAAATGGATGACTGCAATGTGACAAGGAGATAGTTTTTTTTTTTTTTGAAAAAATGAAAACTTGTATTAAAACAAAAACTAGATACAAGTGGGAGAGAACACATCCCGAACCAGAGCCACGAGCAATACAGCAAGGAAAGCGCACAAAGGCAACACTAGCAGCCACAAGGCATAGAGAACGGACGGCACGAAAAAGCGACATGTCACGAAAACGTGACTTGTCGCGAAATCGCGACAGGCAAACCCGTCACGGCCACTTCGGCACCAACAGGCGCGATAACGCGACATGTCGCGAAATCGTGACATGTCACGAAATCGCGACAGGAAGGGCCCTCGACAGCCACCCGCAGAAAGCGTCGTGAAAGCGCGACAGAAACACTAAACAACATTCAAGCCGCATAAAGGTCGCGATATCGTGACAATAAACCAACCAGTCACAAAAGAGCCAAACATGCCACAATATCGTGCAAGAAATACGCCAAAGGCTAGGAAGGCACAACCTGTCGTGAAATCGTGACAAAAACCAACTCGTTGTCGCGACAGCGCTACAGGTCGCGATATCGCGACAATTTTCCACCCAGCCGCCTAAGTGCCAAAAGTGTCGTGAAATCGTGACAGAAAAACCATGCAGCTTCCAAATCTCAAACTTGTCATGAAAACATGACGAAATATTTACTTTGCTTTTCAACTTCATGAAGGGAATGAGAGCGCAACAAGAACACCAATCGGACCTAGAAAGCGGGACCTGTCGTGAAATCGTGACATGTCGCAGAATCACGTGTCACGATATCCCGACAAGACGCGAAATCACGACATGTCATGATATCGCGAAAGACGCGGAATCGCGACACGCGATATCACGACATGTCGCGATATCGTGACATGTCACAGAATCGCGACCCGCGATAACGCGACATGTCGCGATGTTGCGACAGAAACCAACCAGAGGCTGCGGAGGCTCAACCTGTCGCAATATCGCGACAAAGAACCAGCCAACGGCCGCGACAGCACAACATGTCACGATATCGCGACAAAAAGGACCCTTAGCAAAAAAAACTTTGCACATTATTTCAGAAATTGTTCAAGGCCTTGTCTGATCTCGGCATCCTCCACAGACAAATTGCTATGCAGATGAATCCCAACCTCTCTCTCAGCACCCATCTTAGCAAGGAAATCAGCCGCTTTATTGAGAGATCTACTAGCATAAACAGGAATCACATCCTCAATTTCCTTCCAAAGCTCTAAAATTTGGGAAACCAAAATCCGGAGCCTCCAAGCTTTTAAGGCAAAGTTCCTCAAGCAATCAAGAGCACCAACCAGGATTTGGGAATCAGACTCAATGATTATCTTTCTGTGACCTTGTTTGATGGCCCAGATGGAGGCAAATTTAATAGCAAAGGCCTCAGCTTCATTGTTTGTGGCATATCCCAGACCTTGCAATTCCCAATAGAGCACAGTCCCAGCATGATCACAACAGATAACTCCACTACCAGCATTACCCGGGTTACCTTTTGCAGCTCCATCAGTATTGATTTTGACCCAGCCTTCTGGGGGAGGTTTCCAACAACTTCTTACCTGTCTCTCAAGATCAGCACCTCTCCCACTCAAAGGCTTAGAAGCTGGCTGATTTTCCTTCTCAACATAGATGGCAACGGTTTCCACAACTTTGCTCCAGATGAATTGCCAAATCCCATCCACCGAAGAGAAGGTTTCACGAAAAATACGAGCATTTCTTTCCAACCAAACGTGACAAGGAGATAGTTAGTCTTAATAAAATGAATAATTACATTAACATAAGCTTAGGAATAAAGCCTTCATTAAATATATTACAAAATAGAGAAATAAACTAATATTTCTATAACCATGCTAACTAACACGCTAACGTAGGTAGAGTGTTAGGTTTATAACTCTTAACCTAGGATATTTAGGATTTACCATTAGATATTTAAGATAGTAAATATCTACATGGTAGAAAGTAGAAAAATAAATGTAATAATCTACCTATGTAGTATATAATAAAATATACTACCTATTTTACCCTAACATCCCCCCTTTATTACATTACTTTGATATAGAAAGTTTACTTTGGAACAACTCAAATTTGACACGTCCAAGTGCCTTGGTGAAGATATCAGCAACCTATTCATCGATGGGAATGTATCGGAGATTGATTCTATGTTTAGGAACTTCATCACAAATAAAATTTCAATCTATGTCAATATGCTTTGTGCGTTCATGATGGACAGGATTCTTGACCAAGTTCAAAACACCCAAGTTGTCGCAAAACATGTGAATAGAAAATTTCTTTGGTAGGCCCATGATAGCCAAGATGTGACTTAACCATATCACTTCACACACAGATCCATGTGCAACATGATATTATGCCTCAGTTGAAGATAAAGCAACCACCTGTTGCTTTTTACTATGCCATGAGACAAGACCAGATCCAAGATGAAATACATATCCTGATGTTGATTTTGTATCATCTAGGGATCCAACATAGTCAGAGTCAGTATAACTCTATAAGAAGAATGAGTTATTCTTCTTATACTATAGACCATAATATAAACTACCCTGAATGTAGTGACGAACCCTCTTAGCTGCTTTCCAGTGAGAGATTTTTGGTTCCTGCATGAACCGAGAAAGATGGTTTACAACATAAGTAATGTCTGGTCTAGTGTTGGTCAGATAGATGAGGCTTCTAATCATTTGTCGATATAGCATACCATCTACCTATGGTGAGTCATCATACCATAATAACTGAAGCCCTGATTCCATCGATGTTGCTTTGGGATTACAATCAGTCATACAATATTTTTCTACTAAAGTCTTGGCATACTTTTTTTGAGTCACCCTAAGATGATTATTCTTCTGTTCTATATCAAGGCCAAGATAGTAGTGGAGAAGTCCTAGATCTATCATATCAAATGACTCTTTCAAGTCATTTTTCATGGCTTTAATAAATTTCTCTAAATTTCCAGTGATGATCAGATCATCTACATATAACACAAGAATCACTATTTCAGAACCTGTGTTCTTGATATAGAGATTTGCATCAGATGGACTTATCTTAAATCCATGCTGCAATAGGTGACTATCCATTTTTATGTACCATGCTCTTGGCACTTGTTTTAGCCCGTATAATGATTTGACCAACTTGCAAACTTGTTGCTAATGGACATCCTCAGCAAATCTAGGAGGTTGAGTCATGTACACTTCTTATTTTAAGTCACCATTTAGAAAGGCACTTTTTACATCCATCTGATGTAATTTCCATCCGAACTGTGTTGCCATGGAAAAAAGAACTTGAATGGTGGTCATCCTTGCTGTAGGAGCAAAGGTTTCCTCATAGTCAATGCCTTCCTTTTGAGCATAGCCATTCACCACAAGATGGGCCTTATACTTGTCTATGGTACCATCTGCCTTATATTTGACTTTGTAAACCCATTTGCAGCCTATGGGTTTCTTTCCTTTAGGCAAATCTACCAGCTTCCATGTTTTATTATTGATTAGGGAGTTATGTTATGCATCCATAGATGCCTTCCACTGAGGTAGTCTAAGCACTTCATCAACTGTAGAAGGTTCATTTTCATAAAATGATGATAAGTAAACCCTCTCCTCATCTATTTCCATATCATATTCGATAAAAAGTGTCACGATTTCGTGACATAATGCAGGAGAGAGAGTCCGATAGAAAAAGTGTCGCGATATCGTGACATGTCGCATTTTCACGACTTAAGTAGGAGAGAGAAAGCAAGTTAGAAAAGTGTCACGATTTCACGATAGGCAAAAAAGAAAGCAGACGAAAGCAGAAGTGTCACAAGTAGGTCTTCTATAGGAGAAGTGTCGATATTTCACGACAAAAGTAGAGAGGAAGGCTATGAAGATAGAAGTGTCACGATATCATGATAGAAGTGAAGACGAAGTCTGCAAAGGCAGAAGTGTCACGATTTCATGACAAAAGTAGAAAGGAGGTCGACGAAGGGAGAAGTGTCGCGATATCGTGACAAAAGCAAAGTTGATGCTGACAAAGATAGAAGTGTCACGATATCATGACAAGAGCTTAGTTGAAGTTGACAAAGGCTGAAGTGTCGCGATATCATGACAAAAGCCAAAAGAAAGTGTACGGTTGCAAAGGTGTCGCGATATCGCGACATGTTGTAGTTTCGTAGCAAAAACTGAAGAGTTATAGAGGCAATTGAAGCCAAAAAAGTTAAATGTGAGCCGACGAAGATTAGGGTTTGCAATCGATGAAGTTTAGGGTTGTGTAGCTAACTAAAGATCAGGGTTATAGCCGACTAAGATTAAGGTTTTGATCTTGAAAGTGTTATTATAAAAGGTAGGCTATTTTGAAGAGTTGGGTGTATCATTTGTTGCGACGTTCACAGATAGAGCATAGAGTGAGAAGTTTGATCGTCGAGAGCAGAGTGAGAAATTCGATCGAAGTGTGCAGAGTGAGCGAAGAGTCATGGTGAATTATTCTAAGTGCTGCTATGATTGCATAGAGAGTGCAAAGGTTGAAGTTCGACCAAGTGCGACTATGATTGCAGAGAGAGCAGAGGGCATAGAGAGCACAAAGGGCAAAGACGAACGTGGAGTGCTATTGTATGAGGACAGAGGTGCACTGGTTCTTTGAGAAGAACCTGAGGACAAATTTGGAAAGTCTTTGAGAAGGCTTGTGTGCAGAGGATTGATTTGTTCAAGTGTTGGACAGATCTGATAGACAGAGGAAGACTTGTACTAGACCGACTAACTGTGTTTGGTACAGGTTGTTGAGCCATTGTGGACGTGATCATAGAAGGCGGAGGTCTCTTAGGCTAAGCATTGAGGATAGGAGGTCTTTGGTGGAAAGGAGTTCCATGTGCTGGCAAGAGGTAGAGGCAATTGATCTTTTGAGGGATCATTTCCAGAGCAGAGGGGAAGGTATCTCCTTTGAGCAAAGGCTCATAAATTTAGATTGGGGGAAGGTATCTCCTTTGGGCTGAGGCTCATAAACATTGTAATTGGGAAGGATTCCCAAAGAAATTTGAGATAACTTTTAGAGAAAATTTTTGTGGACGTAGCCCAACCATTCTGGGTGAACCACGTTAAAATTGGTGTCACTTTGTGGATGATATTGTGCATTGTTTTGATATTGCTTTGGGTATATTGCTTTACTATTTTGAAGTATAAAGGAAAAAGTAAAAAGAGGTCTTATACTGTTCACCCCCCCTCTTAGTATAAGCTTGTGTTCTTCAATTGGTATCAGAGCAAGTGCCTTGGAAAAGTTTAACAACTTGAAGGAAAAGCTAGTAAAGAACACAATGGATCATTCAAGTAGCAATGCAACACCTATTCTTGATGGGTCAGATTTTGGTCTTTGGAGTGCAAGGATGAAGGTTCATCTAATGGCACTTGGTAATGAGGTATGGGAAGTGATTGAAGATGAGTACACTATTCCTATACATGGTCCTAATACTAAAGAAGAAAGGCTCCTACATCACAGCAATTCAAAAGCAATGAATGCAATCTTGAAAGGCTTATAGAAAGCAGATCTCACCAAAGTGATTCACTGCAAGACAGCTAGTGAAATGTGGAAACAGTTGAAGGTGGTTCATACAGGTGATACAAATGTCAAAAAGGCCAATTTGAGACACTTCAAAGGTATGTTTGAACAACTCAAGATGAATGATGATGAAAATATTAGTGACTACATGCTTCGTATGGATGAGGTTGTTAACTCCATGAAAGACTTAGGTCTTGAGCTTGCTGAAAATGATGTTTGTGATAAGATTTTAAGATCTCTTCCTAATAGATTTAGTGAAAATATTTCTGCTATTGAGGAAGCTAAAAATTTGGATAAGTTGAAAAAGGATGAGCTCCATAGTATACTTGCAGCATTTGAGTTGAGAACTCAAGTGAAGGTTGATGTCAAGAAAGAGGCAACTTTCAAGGCTACCAAGAAATCCAAGGGTAAACGGCTTCAAGATAGTGATGAGTCTTCTAGTGATGAAGAGGCATATTACAAGCAAGAAAGGCAAGTTCTCTAGAAAGCACAAAAGCATGAAAAATATAAGATGTTTCAATTGTGGAAAGTTTGGTCATTATGCTACCGATCGTACTGTTCCCAAGAATGAAAGTGATGAAGATAAACAGGATTCTATGAGCAAGGTTTCTGAAAAGCATAAGCATCACAGAAAGAACAAATATGAGCATAGCAATCAAGGAAAGAGGTATTCTCACAAGCACAAGAAGAGTTTCTATCTAGACAAAGCAAGTAAGTGTTCTAGTAGTGATAGTGAAAGTTCTTCAAGTGATAATGAAAATGAGATGTTGTTCATATCGAAAAAGAGGAAGAACCGAAACATAGATTCATTATCATAAAATGTCTTAGATGTGGAAATTTTGGTCACCTTGAGGATGATTGTACAAATAATGATTTGGTTTCCAATATGTATGAGGATGCTTCAGAAAACTATAAGGAAGATGCATGTATGGTTTTTGAAAAAGGTAGCACCTCTAGTGATAAGAAATCTGAAAAAGGCTTTGATGATTCAAAAAGCAAACAAATAAAGGATCTTGAAAGTGAACTTATTAGTGCTCTTAGTGCTTTGAAAAAGGAAAGAAAGAAGAATGCTAGACTCAAGGATAAGTTAGATGAATGTTGTATGGAGAGAGATGATCTTATAGAAAATCTTGATTTCTCTATAGCTAAGACACAAGAACTCAAGGATGAGTTAGAGTCTAAGGTTCTTGAGTATAGTGAGTTAGAACAGAAAATGGCTTCTTTGAAAGAGGAAACTAAAGAGTACAAGGATAAGCTTTACAGGTTTCAAGTTAGCTCCAAAAAGGTTAAGTCACTCATCAAAGGTCAAAGAAAGACAACAGATAAAACAGGCCTTGGTTTTGTTAAGCCACACAAGGAACAAGTTGGAGAGTCTAGTAAGAGACTCCAAAAGGAAGAGAGTTCTGATGAGGAAAGTACTTCAGAAAAGGAGTCCTTGAATGATAGATGCACATAAACATAAAATAGAATTCAGAATGAGAAGAAGAAGTTTTCAGGACCCAAGAGGTCAAATAAAGGAAAGTTTCAAGGCAGATGTTTTGCTTGTCACAGGTTTGGTCACATGGCTTCACTTTGCATGGCTCAAGTGAAGAAGGTAAATGACAGTTTCAGAAGTGCTAGTTTCTTTCAAGGGTATTGCTACTCTTGTAAACAGTTTGGGCACAAGGTAGTCTATTGCAAGGTAAATAACAGGAACAGGTTTGATCAAAATAGGTTTGGCCAGAACAGGTTTGGTCAGAACAGGTTTGGTCAGAACTGGTGGATTCAAAGATCAGGTTTACCTCAGAGAAACAACATCGTCAAGTGTTTCAAGTGCAACAATGAAGGTCACATAATCGGACAAGTGTAGAGCTGAAATTCCAGAATACAGGAACAGGAACAGTGGCATGATCAGGTCCAAGGATCAAGGCATGGACAAGAACAGGGATGAGAACAAGAACAAGAACAGTGACAAGAATAGGAATATGGACAAAGAGTTCAAGAGAAGGCCCGAAAAGGAAGTTATAGATGCTGATGATGATCAATGCCTAATGGGAGTTTTACTCCCACCCCAGAATTAATCACCTCATCAGGAGGTGGGGGAGGGACTAAGCTAAGAGGCTCCTTCTTAGTCCCGAGCCCCAAAGGTGACCCTTTGCCATTGATGACAAAGGGGGAGAGATATGAGTAAGGGGGAGAGCTTCAAAGTGAAGAGGAAAGCTTCAAGTTAGGGGGAGCAAAACTTCAAAGGACGTTGGTCAGTTGTTAGCACAGTTGGTTTCAATTTTGGCTCTTGAGAAGTGTTTTCAATAAAGGTTTGCCATCAATGACAAAGGGGGAGATTGTTGGAAATTTTGGGTACTTTGGGTACTTTGCCTTTGCTCAAGTATATAAGTTGTCATTGATGTCAAGAAGCTTTTGAAGGAATTTGATTTGATGTCAAATAATTTATTTTGATGAAGGTTACGGCATAACAGTTTCAAAGGTCTTTTGCAAACCCCAAGCCGACAAGTTCGAAGAAAGAGAACAAGTTGGAAAAGTGTCACGATTTTGTGACATATTGCAAAGAAGGTTGTATGGACGAAAAAGTGTCACGATTTCGTGACATATTGCAAGAAAGGTTGTACGGAAGAAAAAGTGTCACGATTTTGTGACATGTTGCAGAAGAGAGAGTCCAAGAGAAAAAGTGTCACGATTTCGTGACATAATGCAGGAGAGAGAGTTCGATAGAAAAAGTGTCACGATATCGTGACATGTCACATTTTCGTGACTTAAGCAGGAGAGAGAAAGCAAGTTAGAAAAGTGTCACGATTTTGCGACAGGCAGAAAAGAAAGCAGATGGAAGCAGAAGTGTCACGATTTCGTGACAGAAACTGAAAGTAGGTCTTCTATAGGAGAAGTGTCATGATTTCGTGACAAAAGCAGAGAGGAAGGCTATGAAGATAGAAGTGTCGTGATATCATGACAGAAGTGAAGACGAAGTCTACAGAGGCAGAAGTGTCATGATTTCATGACAAAAGCAAAAAGGAGGTCGACGAAGGGAGAAGTGTCACGATATCATGACAAAAGCAAAGTTGATGCTGACAAAGATAGAAGTGTCGCGATATCATGACAAGAGCTTAGTTGAAGTCGACAAAGGCTGAAGTGTCACGATATCATGACAAAAGCCAAAAGAAAGTGTACGGTTGCAAAGGTGTCGCGATATCGCGACATGTTGTAGTTTCGTGACAAAAACTACAGAAGAGTTACAGAGGCAGTTGAAGCCGACAAAGTTAAATGTGAGCCGATGAAGATTAGGGTTTGTAGCCGATGAATTTTAGGGTTGTGCAGCCAACTAAAGATCAGGGTTACAACCGACTAAGATTAAGGTTTTGATCTTGAAAGTGTTATTATAAAAGGCAGGCTGTTTTGAAGAGTTGGGTGTATCATTTGTTGCGACGTTCACAGATAGAGCGGAGAGTGAGAAGTTTGATCACTGAGAGAAGAGTGCAAAATTCGATCAAAGTGTGCAAAGTGAGCGAAGAGTCATGGTGAATTTTTCTAAGTGCTATTGTGATTGCGCAAAGAGTGCAAAGGTTGAAGTTCGACCAAGTGTGGCTGTGATTGCGTAGAGAGAGCAGAGGGCATAGAGAGCACAAAGGGCAAAGACGAACATGGAGTGTTATTGTATGAGGATAGAGGTGCACTGGTTCTTTGAGAAGAACCTGAGGATAGATTTGGCAAGTCTTTGAGAAGGCTTGTGTGCAGAGGATTGATTTGTTCAAGTGTTGGACAGATCTGACAGACAGAGGAAGACTTGTACTAGACCGACTAACTGTGTTTGGTATAGGTTGTTGAGTTGCTTGTGGACGTGATCATAGAAGGCGAGAGGTCTCTTAGGCTAAGCATTGAGGACAGGAGGTCTTCGATGGAAAGGAGTTCCATGTGCTGGCAAGAGGTAGAGGCAGTTGATCTTCTGAGGGATCATTTCCAGAGCAGAGGGGAAGGTATCTCCTTTGAGCAGAGGCTCATAAATTCAGATTGGGGGAAGGTATCTCCTTTGGGCCGAGGCTCATAAACATTGTAATTGGGAAGGATTCCCAAAGAACTTTGAGATAACTTTTAGAGAAAATTTTTGTGGACGTAGCCCAACCATTCTGGGTGAACCACGTTAAAATTGGTGTCACTTTGTGGATGATATTGTGCATTGTTTTGATATTGCTTTGGGTATATTGCTTTACTGTTTTGAAGTATAAAGGAAAAAGTAAAAAGAGGTCTTATACTGTTCACCCCCCTCCCTCTCAGTATAAGCTTGTGTTCTTCATTTCACCTGCCACATCTAATTTTGAGAGAGATCTACATATGGAAGTTGAAAACATCATAAAAATTAACATTGGAACCGAAGATAACCCTCACATAATCAACATTGGATCAGAATTGAGCCAAGAAAAACAAGATAAATACATTTCATTCCTAAAAAAAATATGAAAACATTTTTTCTTGGACATATGAAGATATGCCAGGATTAGACCCTTCTGTAGTTATGCATCACCTAGTAGTCCATCCGAATGCTAAACCTGTTAAACAAAAACTTAGAAAAATGCATCCTAAAGTGGCCTTACTAGTCAAAGGAGAATTAGAAAAACTCTTGAAGGTTATTTTTATACAAGCCATTGATTATGTTGAATGGATCTCAAATGTAGTTCCAGTAACTAAGAAAGAAGCTACCAAAGTTAGGGTTTGCACAGACTTTAGAGATATTAATGTTGCATGCCCTAAAGACAATTTTCCTCTTCCCAACATGGATTAGATCATTGATTTTACTGCTGGGAGCGAAATTATATCCCTAATGGATGGATTATCTGGTTATAATCAGATCAGGATAGCTCCTAAAGATCAGGCTAAAATAGCCTTTATTACCCCTTGGGGAACATTTTATTGGAAAGTGATGCCATTCGGTTTAAAGAATGCAGGTGCAACATATCAACGATCCATGACTTATATATTTCACGATATGATGCATGATATTCTACATGATTATGTAGATGATATTATAGCTCATTCCATCAAAGAAGATGATCATTTAGATGAATTGAGAAATTTTTTTGATCGGTTAAGGGAATATCTTATCCGACTAAATCCAGCCAAATGTATATTCGGAGTTAATTCTGGTAAATTATTGGGGGTTATAGTTTCTTTACGTGGCATTGAAATGGACCCTCTCAAGATCATGGCTATCACTGATATGCCCGCACCCACAAATATATCTGAATTACGAAGTCTACAAGGTAAACTTCAAGCTATTCACCGCTTCATCGACAAGTTGGCAGACAAAATGGGACCCTTTCTTAAGCTTCTTAAAAAAGATGTCTCTTTTCATTGGGATGACGAATGTCAGGAATCATTCTAACTCCTCAAACAATATCTCCTTAAACCATCGGTGCTTTCCCCACCTAGATCTGATCGTCCATTTATCCTGTACATTTCTGCTTCAGATTGTGCCTTAGGAGCTATGTTAGCTCAACTTGACGATGAGAAGAAAGAACATGCTAATTATTACATCAACAGAACCTTAATAAATTATGAAACTCGTTATACGATATTAGAGAAGTTATGTCTCATAGTCGTATTTTCTACACAAAAACTATGCCATTATATGCTCAGTCATAAAACGTATGTTATTGCTAAATTCGATCCTTTGCGGTATCTCATGAGTCGATCGTACTTATCTGGTCGCATAGCCAAGTGGGTTCTTGCTCTAAGCGAGTTTGAACTCACATTTATAGGACAAAAGTCTGTTAAAGGTCAGATCATAGTAGAACAATTAGCTGCTACACCCTTAGAGTCTACCCATCCCCTCATCATTGAGTTTCTAGATGAATGCCTTAAATTAGAGGCAGACCATCTTGAGCAATGGTCCTTATACTTTGACAGAGCCCGATGCATGAGTGGGGCTGGTGCAGGTATTATTTTAATATCTCCATAGAAACATCTTATACCTCTATCCTTCAAACTAACATTTTCTTGTACTAATAATACTGCTGAATATGAGGCTCTAATCCCTAGATTACGAGCTGCCTTGGCACTAAAAATTAAAAATTTATTGGTTTTCAGTGATTCTCAACTTGTCATCAATCAAATCAATGATGTTTATCAGACCAGATATGATAAATTATGCCCATATAAAGCGTATGTCTTACAATTATTATCTTTATTTGATCAAGTTACATTGGAAGCTATTCCTTGAACTAGCAACCGTGCGGCTGACGCTATGGCTGCAACTACATCTCTTTTGCCCTTGGAGTTAGATGATGAATATGCTACCATCATTATTCGTCGACTCCAAGAACTCGCTTCAAGCAAATCATTCTTAGAACCTTTGGATGTGTTTCTAATCAATGAAACTACTCTTGAACCATGGTACACTGATTTATTTAATTTTCTACAAAATGGGACCTTCCCTGAAGGTTGTAATAGCAACCAATGTCTATTGTTACGTAGACGAGCAATTAGATTCATAATAATTGGCAATATGTTATATAGGAGATCTTTTGAAGGTATCCTATTAAGATGTTTGAATCTAGTAGAATCTAAATTAGCTTTGAATGAAGCCCACAATGGATCTTGTGGGGGGCATTTTAGTGGTAGCGCCATTGCTAAGAAGCTCATTAGGATAGGATATTTTTGGCCTACCATGGAGAATGATGCACATGATTATGTGTGCCATTGCAACAAGTTCCAAAAACATGCTGACCTTGTCCACGCGCCTGCACAAGAACTGCAGGCTATTTCATCTCCTTGACCCTTTTCAAAATGGGGCTTAGACATCATTGGAAAAATCAACCCTGTGTCATCTGATGGACACAAATTCATCATAACTACCACTGAGTATTTCACAAAATGGGTTGAATCTATGCCCTTAGATTCTTGCACTGGAACCCAAGTTTCCAAGTTTATTTTTAATCAAATTATTTGTAGGTTTGGAATTCCTGTAAATCTCATCTCAGATAATGGAACTTGTTTCAAAAATAAAGATGTCAAAAAATTATGTCAAAAATATAAAATTCAACATCATTGGTCCACTTCCTATTACCCTCAGGGTAATGTCCAAGCAAAAGCATCTAACAAAATATTAATCAAAATCCTCAAAAGACTGGTCAATAAATCTGGTCGAGATTGGCACATCCAATTATATCCTGCTTTGTGGGCCTATCGAACTAGCGTTCGTACTCCCACAGGTACTTCACCTTTTGTTTTGGTCTATGGCACTGAATCTATTTTTCCCTTCAAATTAGAAGTTCCTTCTTTAGCTCTACTACTTCAAGATACTGAAGTAGGAGATGAATATTGTGCTGGCAGATTTAGTCAACTGGAACTCCTAGATGAAAAGTGCATTAATGCTTTGGAGCATCTTCGTGCCTACCAAAATAAGCTTAAAAGAGCATACCTCAAGAAATTTCATCATCGATCTTTTGAGATCGGCGACCTTGTCTTAAAAGAAAATAAAAAAAATACTAATGCAACTAAAGACCTTAAAGGTAAATTTGAGCCCAACTGGCTTGGACCATATGTCATCATTGCTAAATTTGGATCGGGAGCATATCGATTAGCTACCTTAGATGGTAAAGATCTTAAAGAACCTATGAACATTATGCATCTTAAGCATTATTATGCGTAACATTTGGTCATTTTCATCATTTGTATATATTGTGTATTTTGCATATTGTTTCCTTTTAGTTATTTATATAAAATTTCAAAAAAAAAACAGTAATCATATTTCTTCTTTCCATTCATCAATCAAAATCAAAATATAAAAACATCAAAATCCTTAAAATATTCAAAAACATCTTTTATTTTTGTACATATCAATTCTTGAAGTATTGTAGTTATATTTTCAATTATTTTGGATAAATTAGCATTTATTTGGAATCCCACACTTTCACACTCTCATACATAAATATCTTGTTTCTATTTGGTATGATTATTAATCTCTCTTATATCAAAGTCCACAGTTGAATTAAATAAAGTTTTGAGCATATAGAATTGATTTTGTTATTTCCTTGAACCAAGCATATCTTTTCACATTAAAATGATTTCATTGCAAATTCAATATAATGCTACATAGTAGAAGTGGTTTCTTGAGAGAAAAGTTTCCCCTGCTATCTTATCATGCACATGGTCTAGAATATTTGAGAATTGACAAAAGGAGAATAAAAATCCCTTGCTCTACAGCCAATCCGAGCAAGTATCCCTAGTATAGGAAGAAAAAGAAAAATAAAATCAAGAAAAATCATGAGAAAAAGAAGCATTATTTCAATAGCATTTTGTACCATCTCAGCAATATTTCAGCATTATCTCAGTATCAAGCAAAAATACAAAAAAAAAAAAAAAGAAGAAGAGAAAGAGCAAAGAAAAAGCAAAAATCAATAAATCCCCTTCCCTACCCTTTGAAAAGAAAAGAAGGGTGAATGAGCTTGAATCCCTAGAATTCTCAATTGTTCGAAAACTGTGAGGTAATCCCCATAACAGGTGGTTTGTGCCCAACCCACTTGGCCTTGGGTAATTCCTAGCATGGTGATATGTCTATCATATTAGTGACCTTATTTTGTACAGACCTATGTCGGCTTATGGATTAGCTAGCTCTTGATAACACGACTTACATAGTAGTCTGGTACGGTTACATGCATATAAATCATGGTCAATGATCAATGAACACTCATTTGGTTAAGACAAATTACTTGTATCAAATTTTCTTGCTCAAAATTGGGGAATGAAAAATACAATTGCACACACATTTGTATTTGAGATATTTTGTATCATTATGATAAAGCAAGATCGGTAATGAACTCACATTTGCACATGAGGGTTCCGTATAAATCTATATTTGTGTTTGAGATAATGTAAAATATTTCTGCAACTCTTTTTGGAATAATTTTATCTTCTTATTTTAGAACATCTGTTTAGTATAAAAACAACTACATACATTGTTTTCAAAAATCACAAAATTATTTCAAACAACATATGACACAAATATAATCAATAAAGTCATGTTCATATTATTATTTTTCTGTTTATCTCAAAATCAAAAATCAATCCTGCAATAAAACTAAAATATCAATTTCTTCTTTGGATTTCACGATGATGGTATAAGTATGTACCTATAATTGTATGCCTAGCACAAACCATTGTTCTTATTTTATTTTCCATTCATTTTAAATTCATAAAAACATATGGCTTACATCATTATGTTACCCAATTGTGCTTTAAAAAGAATGCAAATTTTTCTATTTTATGTCATTATGTCAACATTTAATTTTGCAATGATGGTATAGTTCCTAGGGACTTATTCAAAAATTTTATCATACTTAGGAATTTTATGCCTAGCAAAAATCATATTTCTTTAATATGTCATGCATAATATTTTTTATGAAAATCTGAAAACAAATCATCACCATCATCATTTCCATCATCACAACACAAAGTCTTAAGACAGTCTCTTAAGCACTCTTTTATTTTTAACAATATTTCTATCCTGGGATTAGCTTGACAACCTAGTGAGCGACGACTCCATGAAATGGTCTATAACAGCGACAACGTCCTTTGAAATTATGGTTAGAAGTCCCCTTTTATTTTTCATCAAAACACACCACAAAACAACCAATTTATTCACATCAAATGATTTTCATTTACAATTCTATGCCATGACATACAAATTATAATTTATTTCCAAACAACATATACATAAATCATCTCATAAAAAACAAGACCATATATATATATATATCAAATTATGTACATCATATCAAAACTGGATTGGTATGCCACAATCTAGACCCTGGCATACTCAATCCTCTCAAAAATCTATACAATCTCTGTGCAGTCTATAGCCAGCTAGTCTCAAGAAGCCCTCGAGCTCTCGACCTCATCTCCTCTCCCACCCTAAGGTGGAGGATGTGGTCCCATAGAGGTTCGAACTGTGTCTCGGGTCCTCGCTGTTGATTGTGAGGACGTCCTTAACGATCCCATCATGACTAGCTCTACAATGGGGGCTGGCAATGGTACCCTTTGTCCCTCTAGGACCACATGATAGTATAGCCCCTGGTAGAATGTGGTCTGAGCAATAGACCACACCAGATCCTGAGTGCTTGCCCCTCTGCTTTGAGCCCTGAGTCATGTAGCCTCATCCTATAGCATCTGCACCTGAGCTCGGAGGTGGGCAACCTCAGCCCATAGAGCCATCGTCTCACTGCTCTCCCCTACCTCGACACCCTTGCCCTTATCAGGCGATGGTGGTCTCTCCCCTTGCTGAGAAGTTGTTATTTTTCAATTAAAATAGGCATTGTTGCAATGCTGACCAACAAGTGCCGTTTGCTTCATGTTTAGACAGACTCCTTGTCTCTTGAGGTCTTTGTGGCGCCCGACCCATCCTCTGGCATCTCTCCTGTGAAGACCGTCGCTGCTCTCTCCTGTCGTGACCCCGCACTACCTCAATCATAGCCTAGCGTTGCCTCCCCATCTGTTGCACCACGATGTGCACTGGACCCTACCCCCTCATCATTCGAGGAGGGTAGATGCTTATGTACCAGGCATCATACCCGTCTACAACCCTAGCATTATCACCATCCATTGGTTGGATGGGGGCATCGTCTGCATCCTGACTCTAAAACCACTATATGTTTGGAGCCCCGCTTAGTGTGGTACTATCTTGAATAGTTTGAGAGTACTCATAATCCCTAAGAGAAGGGATCCCCTACTATAGACCAAACTATCATAGAACCCGGTCATAGCGGTGGAGCTCTACCTATCCCTGCTCCATCCATAGCCAACAAACTCGCCTGATGCGAGCCAGCTTCTACCCATCCTCTGCCCACCCTGGATGCTCTCACCATGGCCTCTAGGTGATCTGGTCCAGGATAAGGTCATCCAAAAACCTCTGTGACATCGACAGATCTATCCGTCGCTGTGACCCCCTTTGTAACCACCAGTAGAAAACTAGGGCCTCTCCCGGTCAACCCTTGTCAGTGGGAGCCCTATTGGCCTCCGCACTGTGATGTGCTCCCAGCACCAAACCTACAGTAGTGATGTCAAAACAAGACATCTACCTCCCTTGTATATGACCCCATGTAGGATCCTATACAAGCGGCACAGTACAAAGCTGCCCCATGAGTATCTGTACCCGTGGTCTCTCATATCGCAGACCACATCTGAGAGGAGCCACGGTAGTCTGCACCTGCTCTAGTGGCACAGCAGTAAGCCACCTACTACCTTGGCCAAAACCTGAGTCAGCCTAGATGCCCCAGGCATCTGCCTCAGAGACTCGATGTTCACTCTGCCCTTCTCCAGGGCGAAGCTCAAGTCTTCGATCAATCTCATCATAGCCTAGCCCTGATTGGCCATAGGCGTCATCAATCATCCTTGTATGGGGATCCTCATGATCCTCCATACATCCTCTAGTGTGGGAGCCATATCCCCTATCGATAACTAGAAGCAGTATGACCACGAATACCACCTCTTTTCTAGGGTTGTCAGTAGCCCCATGTCCATAGATACTTGTGGCATCTCTGCCACATGTTGCAAATCGACCTGAGCTAGTCGGTCACGCTCCACTTGATTAAGCGTGGCTATGTCATCTCGTAGCCCACTGTATTTCCATTTTTGACTCTTTAGTAATCCCATCTACAAAATAAACAATGAAATTCACTAATAAACCAATCATTAAAATCAAATTAAATACATTTTAACCAAGCTTAATTTCATCAATTGATGATATCATCCACTATTGGATGATATCGTCCTAAATTGGGAAAAATCATCCATTGTAGGATGAAATCGTCTCCTATTTCACAACCTTGGGGGATCACCCCTTGTTGGATGGGATCACCCCTAGTTCACCAATTTCACCCTCAGATGAAATCGACAATATAGGGATGATTTCGATGAAATAGGGACGATTTCGTCCCGACGTCGTCAATGACCTAAAAACGACCGCGATGCCCCAAAACAATCAAAATTTCAAACAAACAATTGCACAAATTAAATTCAAACCTAATTTACTAGGATTAGATCCTTACCCGTAGCCCGCGTCAGACCTCTGTCGATTGGTGTGCTGTCTCAACCATTTTTTCTGTCTGTAGACATCTAGAACAGTAAAAATGAATTAGGGTTTTACCCTATGTTCTTAATTTTATTTAAAAACAACTTTTTTTTTAATTTTTACTTTTTCATGCTTTTACCTCAAATGTGTGATTTGGGTAAAAACACGGAGGGGGCACCATAGTAAGCAGTCGTACGATTCGACCTAGAATCATCGTCTATAAAATTGAGTACATTTTTTTGCTTTCTCATAAAATGGGAAAAACTCATCTTTAACGCATTTTCTTCAAAAAATTCGCTAAAGAGGGGGAAAAATGTAGCACCCCAAAATTAGCACAGTTAAAACCTTAATAAAAAGATAAAAATTTGAATTTTAACCCCAAACCGCCCGTTACCCGCTTTCCTTATTTTTCGTGCCATTTTTAGGATTTGTTTTGACCATTGGACAATATTGTCGTAGATTATACGAAATCATCCCAGATCTGATGAATTCGCCTAGAACAGAACGTCCAAATGATTTTGTCCCAAAACCAAATTTTCATAATTAGCTTATGTTTCAACAACTTCTCTAACCTAGGTAGAAAGCGTGTCTGCGTAGTTAGAGTCTCCCCCGTTGGAGATATCCCAAATTGGGATGATCTCTAACCTCCTAACCTCTCCCTAATCCTATATAAACTGGGACTTTCTCAGTTTATCCCCCTGAACCCCCTAGCAGATGAATTTCCCTACAAATTCAGTTCTTTGTGCCTTAGAAAACCTTCATACTTTTGTTTGCATTGCATATTTCAAGTTTTCTTGCAGGAATCTTACTGTTCTTCAACCAAAACAAGCTTGGATCGTCGCAGGCGATTACAGACGATTTCGGACGATCCTGTCGCAGATCGACGATGATCTCATATGATTGGAGACGATCTCGACTATAGTCCATATTGGGGGCAATCAGAGCCCAGAGTTTGCATTTTCTTATTGTTTTTCTGCATTTCCTTATTGTTTTTTTGCATTATTTTAGTTATTATATTTATGCATCTTGGAGTTCACCTCATTTAATATAAATGCATGATAAAGTCAAAATAAATTGTTAAATTGATGCATTTCCTTTTAATTGCTATCTGGATTTATCATTTAGGAAAATTTACTATTATTTCTATCATTTCCCCTTGCTTTTGCAGTTGCATTTTTGGTATTTCGTATCTGTTTCTGTGATTGCAGGTTTCTGACGAATTCATCAGATCGATGATGATCTCATCTGATATCAAATGACCGACTGAGATATGAGATGATTCTATGCAATTCTAGATGATTACATATGATTTGAGATGATTTGGACTGCTACAAGACTTAGAATCTTCATCAGACATCCGAAATCAGGTATGTTCTGTCCTATTTAGCATATTCTCTGTATTTAGAATTTATTCATGTTTTTCGTATTCATAAAATCAGCATTGGCATATAGAATAGTTTAGATTCATCTTGGCCAAACCTAGGAATTGAATGATTAAAGCGCAAAATGAACACATCAAAACTACTATCAACCTAGGCGTGGAAACTGCCACTCAAAATTTTCTTGGTGAACCCACCATCCGTCTAAAATTCACCCTTATACCCATCCCTCGAGAGGCGAGACCTTCAAAGGGCCTCTCAGTCCGAGGTATTGTCCCATACTTCTTGAATCCCCCTTTCGGGCATGGATCCTATAGCCTGAAGGTAAGGATGCGAAAAATTTGGAGCGATACAGATATGATGTTATTTTTAAATGCATGTTTTAATTTTGCTTTAATTTTATGCATCTAACTTATGTGATGGAATGGTATAAACGAACTTCTATGCTCCAATCACTCGGAATGCATATGGCATTGACAATATTAATGGGTGATACCACATAAATTAAAAAAATAATCATGAATTTAAATAATCACTCTTATCATAAGAATTGATTACGTATTCATATATGAGGTGTAATGGTGTTTAATGTGTTTTCTTAATAAGTTTATGTAAATTAAAAGATATAAAGTAGTTAGTGGTAATCTATTTACTATTTCTAATATATATGTGGTATCTATCCTATTATGTTGATACCCCTTAATTTAGATAATCTTATAAAGAAAGTGATGGTGTGAACGATGTTATGATTTGTTGCTATGTAAGAATTTTTGGGGCTTTTTGGAGATTCAAACACTCTAGTTACCCTATCAACAGTTGTCTACTGACCATTTAAACTTTTAAAAGTAAGGATTTTACCATGGACCTAGTTTTTCATGATCTCTGTGTGTGCAATTGATTGTATATTTTGAGATAGAACTCAAGCATTTCCTCCGATGTCGGGCAATATTCTTTCAGCCCATTGCTAAGATCAGGGATTCTCAAGTGTTCATCTCATCCTTATGTTGGACTTATTTGGACTCTACCACTAGGCAATATTGGGTTACCTAAGCTAGCTCATCCACATTCAAACATTGGTCTACACAAATGCATGAAGCAATTGTGATAGATATATCGTCATGCGTAAGGATTTCTCCTTCTAGTTTTGTACAATGCTGAGAATTCCAGGTATTCAAGATTTATTCCTTTTTTTGGCTTCTTTTTGGCTTTGGATATTTGCTGATATGTAGTGATGAAAATCACTTTTTATTTTTGATTTATTTTTCTTTGAGCTATTATTTTTTTAGTGATGATAATCACTGTTTATTTTTCTCATATGTAGTGATGAAAATCACTGTTTATTTTTTATTGATTTTTCTTTGAGCTATGATTTTTCTTTTTCTTTTTTTTTGATTTGATTATTGGATTATTTCTTTGAAATTTGGACTGTATGCTTGGCCTTGAATAAGCAATGCGAACTTGATTTCATTATTCAGCAACAGGTTAAATAATACAGCAATGCCGGGAATAGACACCGGCTGAACTGAACTCTGTTACAGCAGTTGTAACAGTGAACTAAATAATGAATAGAGACAAATAGAATAAGTACGCTAACATCCCCCTTTATTACATTATTTGGGTAATGTAATAACTAATAGCTATACTAGACTACTAACATCCCCTTACATTATTTTGCAATACAAAGTGAGCTACGAAACAATTCAAATTTGACACGTCCAAGTGCCTTAGTGAAAATGTCTGCAACTTGAGCATCGGTGGGAATGTGTTGAAGCTGAATTCGGTGCTTTGGAACTTCATCTCGAATGAAATGACATTGTGTGTCAATGTGCTTTGTTCTTTCATGATGGATTGGATTCTTGACGAGGTTCAGAACACCCTGATTGTCGCAAAACAAGTGTATTGGAGATTTTGATGGATGGCCCATACTTGTCAAAATGCGACGTAACCATATCACTTCGCACACAGCTTCACGTGCGGCGCGATACTCTGCCTCTGTTGATGAAATAGCAACCACCTGTTGCTTCTTGCTGTGCCAAGAGACGAGGACCGGATCCCAGGATGAAAAATGTATCCAGAAGTTGACTTGCGATCATCAAATGATCCGGCATAGTCGGAGTCCGTGTATCCTTGCAAGAAGAATTTGTTGTTCCTCTTGTATTCTAGGCCATATTCCATAGTACCACGGACATAGTGAAGAACACGTTTTTTTGCTTTCCAATGAGTGGTCTTAGGCTCCTGCATGAACCTCGAAAGATAGTTGACAGCAAATACGAGATCTGGCCTAGTATTGGTCAGATATATGAGACTCCCAATCAACTATCGATAGAGAGTACCATCTACCTGAGGTGAATCATCATATCACGATAACTGAAGTCCATTCTCCATCGGAGTTGCCATTGGCTTGCAATCAGTCATGCGATATTTTTCCGAGCAATGTCTTGGCATATTTTTTCTGAGACACTTTGATGGAGTGCTCCTTCTGGCTGAATTCCAGACCAAGACAGTAATGGAGAAGTCCGAGATCTGTCATCTCAAAAGATTTGCACAAGTTTCTTTTGACAGTAGAGATCATAGTTTCTGAACTCCCTGTAATGAGCAGATCATCCACATAGAGTACAAGCAACACTATCTCAGAACCCTGTTTCTTGAAATAGAGGTTTGCATCTGACGGACATCTCTTAAATCCATGTTGCATAAGGTGATTGTCCATTTTTATATACCAAGCTCGAGGAGCTTGTTTCAGACCATATAAGGATTTGACCAATTTGCAAACCTTCTGCTCTTGGCCTTCCACTTCAAATCCTTCACGGTGAGTCATGTAGACTTCTTCTTGGAGATCACCATTTAGAAAGGCACTTTTGACATCCATCCGGTGAACTTTCCACCCATATTGTGCTGCCATAGCACACATAACCCGAATTGTGGTCATCCGAGCAGTAGGTGCAAAAGTTTCCTCATAGTCAATGCCTTCCTTTTGAGCATAGCCCTTTGCAACAAGACGGGCCTTATGCTTATCAATTGTTCCATCTGCCTTGTACTTGACTTTATATACCCATTTGCAGCCAATGGGTTTCTTTCCATGCGGCAGATCAACAAGCTTCCAAGTTTTATTTTTCATCAAAGACTCATACTCTGTATCCATAGCGGCCTTCCATTGAGGCTCACTGAGAGCATCTTGCACTAATGCAAGTTCAAGATCATCTATGGTAGACATGAACGCCCTGTCATCATCAATATCCATATCCTCTACTTACGTACTTGGAGTTACAGAAAGTTCCTCAAAATATTGACAAAGATCATCAACCTCACCGGTTTCTTTGGCTTCTTTTTCCTTTTGAGCCATACTTGCGTGTACGAGGTCTATCCAAGTTCAAATTGGGAGGAGTGGATAAATTTGTGTCTCCGATTGTATTTGTACACCATTTTGGATTCTTCTTTGGTGGTGTTGAAGAAGATGTAGAAGGACCTCTGTCTGTGTTGACGAAGGAATCTTCTCTTCCTTAGATTCCACAATATCTAGGTGTACTTTAGATGTGCTCTGTGATGTGAAAGCTTCATCAAAGACAACATCTCTGCTGATATGAATTTTCTTGGTCAAAGGATCTATCAAACGATATCCTTTAGAGTGCTCATCATAACCAAGAAAAATACATCTCAGTGTTTTCTCATCTAGCTTCTTCCTTTTCTCTTTCGGTATGTGCATGAAAGCGTGACATCCGAAAATACGTAGATGAGATATGGAGGGTTTTCGACCACTCCATGCTTCCTGTGGAGTCATTCCTTTTAGGGCCTTTGTGGGTGCCCTATTCAATAGATACACTGCAGTGGTGACAGCTTCTGCCCAATATTGTTGCCCAAGAGTAGCTCCTGTGAGCATACAACGAACCATTTCCATGATAGAACGGTTCCTTCTCTCGGCAACTCCATTTCTCTGAGGAGTATAGGCAGTTGTTAACTGTCTCTTGATTCCATGCTTATCTAAGAATGCAAAAAATTCATTAGAGGTAAACTCTCCCCCTCGATCTGAGTGGAGGGTTTTAATAGAAGCTCCTGACTCCTTCTCAACGGATTTCTTGAACTGCTGGAAGAATGCGAAAGCTTCGATTTTCAGTTGGAGAAAGAAAACCCACATCTTTCGTGAGTAGTCATCTACGAATAATTGAAAGTACCTCTTCCCTCCACAACTGTTGGGTGTGAAAGGACCGCACAGATCGGTGTGAATTAACTCCAGAGGTTTTCGTGCTCTTGTTGAGCTCTTCTCAAATGGTACTCTATCTTTGCTTTCTTGCCAAGCGGTCGGAGCACATCGGCAATGTGGCGAGAAAGGGAAGGAAGACCCTTTACCATCTCATACTTACTGAGCTCAAGTAAGTAGCCCGAACTAAGATGCCCATATCTCTTGTGCCATAGGGAAGTTGCCTCCTTGGTAGAGACAATCATGGCAACATGTGGAGTAGAGATAGCATCTAGTGCAAATAAGCCATGCTTATATGAAGCTGTTGCAATCTACTTACCCTTCCTGGTAATAGTACAACACTTCTTTCCATTCTCAACATGAAAGTTGACAACCATATTTCTATCCAGGATTTGTGTGACTGACAACAAATTGTTGGCCAATCCCGAAACATAGAGGACTTTGTCAATCTAACACTTGCCATCAGGAAGAGTGACTGAAACTGTACCCTCTCCCTGAACCCTGTAGGTTTTATCATCAGCAATGGTGACAGGTTTGCCCTCTTTGGCCACAAATGATTCAAACCATGATCTGTCGCCGATCATATGTTTGCTAGCTCCAGAATCGACATACCAAATAGGATCCCTCTGTGTGGAATCTGTGGTAGTCATGAGCACCTTGTGTGCCCATTCAAAATATGAGTCAGATTCTTCAACAACAACATTCACCTGGGGTTGCTTGTTTTTATTTTGTGGTTTGTTTTGGCCTTTCTGCTTGTTCTTATGCCAACACCTGTTGGTGTCATGGTTGTCTTTCTCACAGATCTTGCACCACCTCTTCTTCTGTTGAGGTTGTTTGCCTTTTCCTTTCGTATCTTGTTGAGAATTTCCTCCTTTCTAAAATTTGCCTCCTTTTTGCCCATTACCTTTCTTCCTAGAACCCTTCCTGTTGGTGTATAGGGCTGTATTGGAAGAATCATCCTTGTGAAGTTGGCGTGCCTCCTGTTGTTGAAGCAGATTGACCAACTCGATGTAGGTAATTTGTCGTTGAGACACCTGGATGGAGGTTATCAACATATCAAATGAAGAAGGTAAAGCTCTCATCACAAGTGAAATGAGAAGCTTTTCGTCCAGAGTATCTCCCAAAGAATTCAATTTCTCTTTCAATTCAGACACTCTGCATAGAAAGAGTTCAACTGTTTCACCATGTCTCAAACTCAGGTTATGAAGTTGTTGTTGAAGATGAAGAATGGTTGAATCATTCTTTCCCTCATAGATGGTTCTAAGGGCATCCCATGCCTCTTTACCACTTGCTTTGTCGGCTATATGAGGTTGCACTTCATCCGAAACAGACAAACAAAATGAGCACCTTTGCTCGACTGTCTTTCTTGTCAAAAGCTATCTGATCTGCGGAAGGACCTATGGATCCTGCTGTTGGTGAAGGCCTAGTTGCTACTCCAGTAACAATATCCCACAAATCTTCCATTTGGAGAATTGCCTTCATCTTATGTTTCCATGGTGTATAATTTGGACCTTTCAATAACTGATGCGGATCGGTCATCAACTTTGCAACGACGGCCATAGTGAAGGTTCCTTATATCACCAATTGGTCCCCCTTTCGATATACCTTTTGCTAGGCCATTATACCGTACAAAATACCCGCCCTTACGTGAGGGAAACTATAGGTATTTAGAAAGATCAACAAAAATCACCCGCCCTTACGTGAGGGAGACTATAGGTGAGTTTTAGAGATCATACGATACGTGGAACATAAGCGGTGCTGAAAGGGAATCGCCTTGTTGATGGCACCTACCATAGAAGATTCTTCTCATGCGTGGGGCGTAACTTCCCCTAAACACTATGAAGAATACTTCGTCAGGATTTACGCCTAAACACAAGTGCGATAAAGGGTAGTGGATGGAGTAAAAAAATGCAAAAATGGCTAACTTATCTCTCCCCGACGATTTATAGAGAACAAGCTCAGACGTCGTTGTAGCAGCTATATTAGGCGGCGGATACAGTAGCCAAATCACGACAACTTTACCTGTAAGTGCTGGCCAGAGGTATCACAAATACCGAACGCTGCAGTGCAATAAATTGCACGGATGGGTTTTAATTATTCCGGGGACTTAGGGAGTGTTTTGATTTTAATTTTTAATGTTATAGTGCAAAAATGAAATATGCAACATACAACAAAAAAAATGCCCACAGGAATAACCCACAAGGTGTCGGTCACAGCCGAAAATGCACCTTTTACAATTCGCCAAATTGCTTTTTCAGAAAATTACTCACATTCCCCCTTTGATTTTTTGAAAAAAATATCCCCCCTTAAAAAAAATCTCTTTAACAAAGCATTTTAATAATTATTATATATTTAAAATTAAAATAAATAATTTTAATTTATATAGTTTTAAAACTTATGAAAAAATAAATTAAAATTAAATTTTAATTTATAAAGTTTAAAAACTATAAAAAATAAATTAAAATTAAAAATTTTAATTAAAAAATAATAATTAAAAAAACTTTGAAAAAAAAAATTATACCTTAGGGGGGAGTCGGCGGGATTTGAACCCCCGACCTGCAGGCTCCCAGAGCCTTACCGCACAGCTCACTGCCAAGTGAGCTAGCGGGCTGATCCGGAAGGATCAGTGGAGCTCCTTCTTTTTCAACGCCTGGATGCTCCTCCTCCTCTGCAGCGGCCTCCTCTCTGCTACCCGAGCCCACTGCCACAGTCATCCACAGTCGTGCGGCGCTCCTATTTTTTTTTTTTTGTTAAAAAAAATCGTGCGCCTGCGCGGGGGGGGTGGGGCGGGACGTCGCAGCGCGCTGCATTCGCGTCCGCGGGGGGGGGGCGTTGGAGAGCGCATGCGCAAAATGCGCTACATCCGCGCGTCCGCTCCGCTCCGCTCAACAGGGGGTTGGTGCTCCTCCTCTCCTGTGCGTTCGCGGGGAGCGGACGTGGGGGACGTGACTGCGTTCGCACGTCGTGGACATGGCACTGGTGCATCCGCGCTGGCGCTCAGCGAGCGTCACGGACGTGGCGCTGGCGCTGCATCCACGTTCCTGCGGGAAGGGGGGGACGCGCGCTGCGTCCTCCTCCAACTGGGACGCGCGCTGCCTCCTCCTCCAACTGGGACTGCAGCGCAGCATTCCAGCGACCTGTGCCCTGCACCTCCAGCCCTGCGATATATATATATTTTAATTTGTCTTCCGCAGCTGCTATCATGCGACAGGGAAATCAAGTTGCGGAGAGACAAAAAAAAAATTTAAAAAATCGCACTGCTCGTTCGCCTCTAGCCTCGGCTCACTGCTCCCTCCAATCTGGCTCTGATGCCATGATAGAAATGCGAACTTGATTTCATTATTCAGCAACAGGTTAAATAATACAGCAATGCCGAGAATAGACACCGGCTGAACTGAACTCTGTTACAGCAGTTGTAATAGTGAACTAAATAATGAATAGAGACAAATAGAATAAGTACGCTAACATTGAATATGTACTTTGCTTTGGGATTTTTCTTATTTTGATTTAAGCAAGGGATTTGGATAGGGTAAAGTTTGTCCTTTTGCCAATTCTCAGCACCTTTAAACCGGTTTCACAGAGGGACAAGCACGAAAAATCCTTTTCGCTTAAGGTAACCTAGGTCGCTTTTGTAGCTTTCATATTTTCCTTGTACCAGCTAGGATTTTAGTGTTTCAATTAGTGAAGGGATCTTGAATATCCAAGGCATTATCACAACTAGACCTTACCTTCTACTAATCAAAGTTGTTTTCCTCAAAAGTTGATAAGATCACAAGGTGTGGTTGATTAACCAAAAATCCTTAGTATATTATGTATAGCAACAAATAATGGTTGTGTTGAAAAACACAATTACACACATATGTTAATGGAGGTATGCATTTGAATGATTTGTGCGATAAACTATGGTATCACTTTTTGAGGCTCTCATGCCATATGCAATTGTAGTGGATATGAAAATGCAATGCAATGATGTGGATGCAAAATGTGAAATGCAATTATTTTTGTATTTTTGATTTTTATGTTGTTTTTGTACTTTTGTTTGATTTGACCAAAGGGCTTATTATGCCTTTGGGGTTTTTTGATTTTTGACCAAGTAGCATGAATTATCCTTGGAGCTTTGAAGTTGACCAAGTGGTTTGAACACCCTTGGAGTGTTTTGAATTGATGTTTGACTAAGCGGTTTGAATTACCCTTGGAGCCTTTTTGAATTGATTTTGACCAAGCAGGTTAAATCCCCTTGGACCATTTTGAATTGATTGGACTTTGACCAAGTGGTTTGAATTACACTTGGAGCATTTTGAATTAATGCTTGACCAAGCGGTATGAATTACCCTTGGAGCCTTTGATTTGATGTTTGACCAAGTGGTATGAATTACCATTGGAACATTTGATTGTATTTTTGAAATTTTATGTTTTTATAATTTTTTTTGTGTTTTTGACATATTTGAATGTTTTGAATTTTTGACATATTTGAATGTTTTGAATTTTTGACATATTTGGATGTTTTTTGTGTTCTATGTGTGAAATTCCTTTAGGTGAATGATATTGAGAGGTTCAAGCTCTTCAACACCATCTAATGATATAAGGCGATATGCTCTCGGTCCTACTCTATGTGAAATCATATATGGGCCTATCCAATTTATCGTGAACTTATCTCACAGGTACGATAGCATATTCAAATTTTGATGGTTTTCTTTGAGCACTAGATCTCCAACCTTGAATTCTATTAGGTGGAATTTACTATTGTAAGCTCACATAAGGTGATTTTGGTAAACATGAAGATGCTCTAAATCATTGACTTGATGTTCATCAAGAAACATCAACTGATCAAGGCAGCCTTGTCATGCAACATCATAATATATAAAGTCCTTTAATGCTATGCGTAGATTTGGAATTTCCAACTCTAGTGGCATGATGGCCTCAGTGCCATATACTAGTGAAAATGGCATTTCCCCATTGGGTGTCCGTATACTAGTCTTGTATGCCCATAGTGTAAGAGGTAATTGCATGTGCCAATCCTTGTGATTGTCTTGCACCGTCTTCCTCAAGATGGATACTATTATTTTGTTTGAGGCTTCTACTTACCCGTTTGCTTGCGGATAATAAGGTGTTGAAAAAATGTGTTGAATATGGTATTTTTCATTAAATCATGCATATTTTTGTTCTTGAAATATGGCCCATTATTCGATATTATCTTAGAAGGTACCCAAAAATGACTTATGATATTATGGAGTATAAAATCCGCAATCCTTGGTTTAATTATTGATGTTAAGGGGATAATTTCTATCCATTTAGTGAAGTATTCTATGGTCATTATTATGAATGTGTGTCAGCCTAAGGATGGGGGTGAGATCTTCCCAATCAAGTCTAGTCCCCACTACGAGAATGGCCATGTTGCTTGGATGGGTTTTAAGGTTTGTGATGGTAAGTGTGCTAGATTTGCATGATGTTGGCACTTACTGCAATTCTTGACATACTCATAGCAATCCATTTCCATGGTGGGCCAATAGTAACCCATTCTCAATATATGCTTAACGATGGCCATGCCACTGAAATACCCTCCACATGTGCCATCATGAGCTTGTGAAATTTCCTAGGATGCTTCCTGGGGCTCAAGACAACGGAGTAATACTCCATCATATCCTCATCTGTAGAGGATTTCTCCTAGCAAGATATATCTTGTTGCTCTCTATTTGAACATTCACCTTTTAGTATGCAATAAACCTTGAGGTACTATTCCAAGTTTTAGGAAGTCCCATAGTTGGGAAAGCCAATCCTGATAAGCCATGACTTCTATAGAAAAGACGGCTTGCTTTTCTTGTATATTTGAGCTAGTGAACATGAATTGAGGAATAACTCTATGGTGTATGGTTGCACCACACTCCATAGGTCCTTGGGAGATCAAAGACCCCCAAGGTGTCGTTTGTAAGAAATCTCTGGTTGTGAAGGACCAATCCTAATTTGGCTCGATGTTGATCATGTTGACTGATTCTTGATTGTCAAAAGCTTCACGGTGTATTACTGAGTGTGAAAGCACTTTTACATGAACGATTATAAAATCAACAAACAAATTTTGAGGGATTAAGGATCCCAAAGAGACCATAGTGTCTACAAATCTATTCGACGTACGAGGGATTGCCTCGATGTTGTACCATTCTAACTGGCCTACATAAGTGTCAATAATTTCCTTGTAAGTCTTAAAGAGTGGGCACCTGCATTGGAATAGTTATTTGACCTAGTTTACTATGAGCAAGAAGTCACCAAAGATATTTAATCTTTTAATACTCATTGCTACGGCTCTTCGGAGTCCCAAGATCAATGCTTCATATTATGTATTGTTGTTTGTGGATGAGAAGTCTAGTTTGAATGATAAGGGAAATGGAGTGCACTATGGTGTGATAAAGACAATCCCTACTCCACCCCCTTGTTCACACTTCGAACCATCGAAGAAAAATGACAAGTCTCTTTCTTTCTTAGGTTCTTCAAGCTCTGGCGGATCTGATAATGCAAAGACCACATCATCAGGCAATTCTATGGTGAGAGGCTTGTTATCCTGAAGAGGCACCTCTACTAATTGATTTGCTATGACTTGTCCATTGATGGAATTTTACTAATTATTTTATATCTAGATCAAATTTTGTCAATAGAATGATCCACTTTGCGATACGTGTATTGTGATATGTCTTCCTCATCATGTACTACAAAGTTTTTTGTTTTGATATGACGTAGGTCATGTGGCTCAACGTGTAGTGTCACAAATTTTGAGTTGTAAAGACCAATGCTAAAAACAACTTCTCAACATATGCATATCCTAGCTCATAACTCACCAAGATGGGACTAATGTAATATATGGCTTGCTCCTTGTCTTGTGCATTGTTTTGGGCTAATATGGTTCCCAATGCAAAATCAGTAGCTAATATTTATAGTAAAAATGGTATGTCTGGCCTTGGTGGAGCCAATAATGGTGGTGTTGCCAGATAAGTTTTGATCTCTGCAAAGTCTTGATGGCATTCTTCATCCCAATGAAAGGAAACTTCCTTGTGTAGCAACCGATTCATAGGTCGACATTTGTCTGATAATTGTGTGATGAATCTTTTGATGGATGTTATCTTGCCTTGTAGGCTCTACAACTCCCTAATGTTGGTAGGGGCAGCCATTTCTAGTATAGCCTTTACCTTTGCAGGATCGACTTCGATGCCTCTCTTGGATATAATGAATCCCAAAATCTTGCTAGAAGTTACGCCAAATACACACTTCTTAGGATTCAATCGGACATTATGTTTTATGAGGCGATCAAAGACTTGTCTAAGGACTTCGACGTGCTCTTTTCGCAACAAGGACTTGGTCAGTAAGTAATACATGTAATCTTATAATATCTTATGCATAGAGTCATGGAATATGTATGTCATGGCCTATTGATATGTGGCACCAACATTTTTGAGACTGAATGACATCACTTTGTAATAGAATATTCCCCTTGGAGTAATAAAAGTAGTTTTGTGCTGATATTCAAGTTTAATCTGGATCTAGTTGTATACAGAAAAAACATCCATTAGGGAGAGCATCTCATGACCTGTGGTTGCATCTATAAGAGCATATATGTTTGGCAACAAGAATAAATCCTTTGGTGTTACCCTATTTAAATCTCTAAAGTCTATCCAAATACGGACTCTTCCATCAGGTTTCCCCATTGGTACCATGTTTGACACCCATTCAGGGTAGTCGATGGGATCTATGAATACTGCATCCAGTAGTTTTTGCAATTCATTCTTCACCATAAAAGCGATGGTTGGGTGCATTTTCCTCAGATTTTTCTTGACTGGCTGCTTCATGGGATCCAATAAAAGGTTTTGAATGACCAACTTTGGATCTATCCCTGGAATATCTTTGTAAGTCCAAGAAAAAGTATTTGGCCTCTCTTTGAGGAGATAAATTAGGATGTCTTGTTCCTCTAGAGATAGACTTTCTTTGAACTTGAATTTTCTTGGTTGGGTAGGATCATCGCTGATGTCCACTTCAAAAGTCCCTTCTATAGACATATGTGACCCATCCTCTAGATTATGAGGTGTGGGTATCAAATGAATGTCATCAGTGGTATTTACAGGACCTAGTGACTCAGGTTCCAAACCAACATGGAAGACGTCATACGCACAACCTGATGCAAAATAGAATGACTGTAACATCTCTTCATTAGGGGATAGGTGTTCAGGCTATATGGGAAAATTAGTGTGATCCCAATCAATAGCCTCTACATCAAGATGTAATGATTTGGTAGAAAAGTGGATGCTTCAGTATTTTTTTGTTGAGTCATGCTTCGTGTCTTTGGACAATTGAGAGTAAGATCAGGTGGGGAAGTGAGTTTGGAATCTTTCATTGTGCTCGTATACCATTTGGGAGGATTTTTATGTTATGGAGAAGGAAGTGGGCGTTGCTTCTCATCATCTAGGTATACTGATGTAGTGTTGGGTGTGAAAGCTTCATCAAACACTACATCTCTGCTGACATGTATTTTCTTGGTAAATGGGTCTATCAATCGATAGCATTTTGAAAATTCATCATATCCAAGAAAAACACATGGTAGGAACTTCTCATCTAATTTCTTTCTTTTCTCCTTGGGTATATGCATAAAAGCCTTACACCCAAACACTCATAGATGAGATATGGAGGGTTTCCTTCCATTCCATGCTTCCTGAGGAGTCATACCTTCAAGAGCCCTTGTGGGTGCTCTATTTAGAAGATATACTACAGTTTGAACAACTTCAGCCCAGTAAATTTTCTCAAGATTAGCTCCCTTAAGCATACATCAAACCATTTCCATAATAGACCGATTTATTCTCTTAACAACTCCATTTTACTGAGGAGAATAGGCTGTGGTTAACTGTCTTTTTATCCCATGAGTTTATAAAAATGAGAAAAATTCCTTTGATGTGTATTCCCCCCCTCGATCTAAATGGAGGGTCTTGATGAAACATCTAGATTCTTTCTCAAAAAGCTTTTTGAATTGTTGAAAATAGGTAAATGCTTCAGAATTCAACTGCAAGAAGAAGACCCACATATTGCGTGAGTGATAATCGACAAACAATTGAAAATACCTTTTGCCTCCATAACTAGTAGACATGGGATCACAAAAATATATGTGAACCAACTCCAAAGGTACCTTAGCTCAAAAGGAGCTAGGTTCAAAGGGCACTCTGTGTTGCTTGCCTAACAAGCAATCTGAGCATACTGGCAAAGTAGATGAAAGAGTAGGCAATCATTTCACAATTTGATATTTACTAAGTTCTAGTAAATATCCTAAACTTAAATGCCCAAATCTCTTATGCCATAGATATGTGGATTCTTTTGTGATTAATGCCATTACAATACGTGTTGAGTTAATTGCATCTAAGACAAACAAAACATGTTTGTATGAACCTGTTGCTATCTATTTTCCTTTCTTGGTGATAAAGCAATGTTTATTTTCTTTGTCCACATTGAAATTGACATTCATGTAATTGTCTAGGATTTGTGGAACTGAGAAGAGATTATTTTTCAATCCTGGTACATAAAGAAATTTTTGAATTTTACATTCTCCATCTGGAAGGGAGACAAAAACACTTCCTTCTTCTTGAACTCGATAGGTTTGATTATCATCAATGGTGACTGGTCTACCTTCTCGAGTCTCAAATTTCTCAAACCAGGACTTATCACCAGTCATATGCTTATTAGCGCCTGAATCTATGTACCACACAATGTCCTTATGAAGGGAATCTGTATGTGTCATGAGCACCTTGTGTGCTCATTTAGAGTCTTAACTAGAATCTTCAGCTGCAATGTGTCCCTGTTGCTGTTTATTCTAGTTCTTTGGTTTACCTTTGCCCTTTTTGTTTCCTTGTTCATTGGGTATTTGTTCTTAAACCAAAATCTTTTGGTTTCATGAGTGTCCTTGTCACAAATCTTACAATACTGCTTCTTCTTCTTAGTCTCTTTGTCTTTACCCTTGTCTTTATTAGAAGAAGAACCTTGCTGTTGATTCCACTTTTTCTTACCACCTTGTCTGTCTGAGAAAAGAGCATTGTTGGATGCCTCATCTCTTTGGAGTTGATTAGCTTCTTCTGTTTGAAGCATATTTACCAACTCGACAAAAGTCACTATCCTTCCAGAGACTTGTAATGAAGTGATCAACATTTTGTAGGAGTCAGGAAGAGCCCTCAAAATAATAGAGATCAAGACTTGGTCTTCCACTTTTTCTCCTAAGGATTATAGTTTTGTTTTCAATTCTACCACTCTACAGCGGAATAGCTCTACTGTTTGCCTGCTTTCATATGAAGAGTATGAAGCTATGTTTGGAGGTGACGAATTTTTGATTGATTCTTCCCCACAAAGATGGTTTTTAAGGCATCCCATGCCTCCTTACCATTCTTATATTCACTGATATGAGGTTGGATATCATCAGTAATAGCTAGCAAGATCATTAAGGATAATTTTCTATCCTTTTTATCAAATGCTATTTGATATGCTCCTGCTGATTGCGGTCTAGTTTCACTTCCATCCACTATAGACCATAGATCCTCTACAGTTAAGATAGCTTTCATATTAGTCTTCCATGAAGAATAATTTGAACCTTTGAGCAGTTGTCTCTCAGTGAGATACTTGTGCATCATGGCCATGGTGAAGGTTTCAAATTAATAGGACTAAGATGGTTGTATCTTGTACTATAACCTCAAAAGAGTATATGGAAAATGTTTAAGTTCCTTCTATAAGATATTTAATGGCACCTGCCTTAACACCTTTCAAGAAGGATGGAAAGTTTGAGGAAATTAAGCCAAACAAAGAGAGTGAATCAAGGTGTTTTTAGATTTGGACCTTTGGGTGAGGATTATTTAAAAAATTGACTTTGTTTAACCTGTGCAAGATGTAGCACGATTTGTAGTGAAATTTGGGTTTTCAAGTGTGAAGTGCTCTTCAATTTTTATGATTGTTTAATTGCAAAATGATGTATAGTGCAATAATAATAAAAAAAGAGCAACCCAAATTATTTATCACTATAGGTGTCAGATGCAACTGAAAATGCACCTAATGAAGCCAATTTTTGAAAAATAAAAAGGTGTCGAGTACAATCGAGAATGCACCTTTATTAGTTTTAGAAAACCCCCCCTTTGTCTTTATAATTTTGTAAAAAATAGAAGAACAAATGTAACTTCTATCCCCATTAATGATTACAAAATTGAGAAAGCAAGAACTCCTTTCAAGACAAGTCGACACATGACCCGCGTTTGAAAGGCTTCCAGACCAATCGACACACGACTTGGTTTTTGTTTTCAACACTCAAAAATAGGTGGTGCAATAGGATCAAAAGGCTCACGAATCCACATGGAACCATAGCTTCTGTCCAACCCCTTCCATGGATTAGTATAGATAAGTAAGTGAGGAATGGATCTATGATATTCACGAAGCATACGACGAAAACGTGATCATGTTGTTTGCCTTCGTAATTCATTTCTCTTTCTGATGATTCTTTGTCTATGAAGAGATTTTCTTACCCAAGATTTGATCTTCATGAAAACTTTAAAGAATGATGAAAAATATAGGAAATTTTGATGAAATTTAAGCAACAAAATGTGTCTTTGTTTGTCTCTTTATCTCCACATGCAGAGAAAACTAAAGAAAAACAATGGTATAGTTGCATAAGGATTTTGGCATTTCTATTGTAAATTTAAATGCTATAAAAAATAAAATTTTAAAGCTTTTTTTTTAAAAGAAAATTTAACATAAAATTTGAAATAAAAAACATCAATTCAATAGTTAAAAAAAAATTGATATAATTTATTAAAAAATAATATGAGAAATTATAATTTAAAAAAAAACTAAAAAAGATTAAAGTTAAGCATAAAATTTTAAATAAAGCTTGACTTATGCCAAAAAATAAATTAATTTGCATAAAAAAAATTAAACTTGCTATATGGCGGGCGCGAGAGTCGAACCGCGACTCCTGTTGGCCTAAGGCATCTGCCTTGGCCAACTTACAAAGCCCGTGACTTGGTTCTTAGGATAAGACACTTAAGATTAAAAGAAACCCATGGGCTTCTTTTGGAACAAGTGGGATTTATCCCACATGCATCTTGAAAAGGATGCAGAGGCCTTTAAAGGCATCGATGAGCAATTAAGCTCGTGATTGCCTTCGGGTAATCGAGTTCGGGCCCTCCTTTTTGTTGGTGTCCACATGGGGCAAAAAGGGGGGTCCACGTGTTCTGTCGTGTCCAGTCCATGTGTCAATTCCACGTGTCCAGTCCAGTCCACATGTTAGGTCTAATCAGGTGCCAGGTGGCATGTGGCCAAAGTGCCAAGTGTCGCCTAGCTGTTGGTTGAGTCAGATCTGCACTGTCTTGGGGTACATGCAGGTCCAGGTCAATACTGCCTCGAGGTGCATGCAAGTATGTGGGGAACATGAGGGTGTTCCTGCCCTCAAAGCATTCCCTGCCTTGGGATCCATGCCATAGGAAACATGAGGGTGCTCCTACCCTCTAGGCATTCCCACCATGGTCTCAGGATGCGTGCACAAAAGGGAAAAATTAGAAAGATTTCCCTTGCCACGGGGAGTGTGAGGGCTGCCTTCCCTCATATGCTCCTATGGAAGGGATTGCGGGCCTGCAGGTCGAATCATCGGCTTGATGAGCTAGTGGTCGCGATCCACATGGGGATGAAAAATTCCTTGTGGGTTACGATTACGACCAAGATCAAAATGGCCCTGTGTCGGGATCTACATCCTGCATTAGGATCCGTGCCCTACGTCAAGATCTGCGCCCTGCAATAATTAAAAATGCCTAACACAAAATTAACCTAGCTTAGGAGTATTAAAAATGGGCTTTAGGAAATAATTAAGGGTCACCAAAAATAATGGTGCCGTATTTCCTCGCTCCAGTCAAACTCCTCGCTTCATCTCTGGTAATAGTAAATGTAATAATCTGCCTATGTAGTATATAATGCAATATACTACATATTTTACCCTAACATGCAACACCTATTGCTTTGATGCCATGAAAGGAATGATAATCAGATCATTCCAAGCTGCAAGAATCTCAAGTGTTAACATAACATCACATTCAACCAAGATAAGAATCTGAAAGCAAATTGATAGCATAAGCTTACAAATGGATATACAAAACAATGAGCAATAATATCATATATTATACATGAATAATGAACTTCCTCTACCTTGAGTACAATGAAAGTGCCTTGCTTATATAGGCAAGGATGATCAACCATAGCGGTAGGATCAAGCTAAGGACAAATATCCATCGTACAAAAAGAATAAGTGATATGGTCCATAGATATGTAACCGCTATGGGGAGAAAGAATATCAACCATCCAAATATACCTAAATATATCCCCATAACTCCTAGGAATAGTCAAACCTAAAAATATCCCCATAATATCTAAGAAATAAATATGTAACATCTCATAATATATAAATAAGATAAATGAAATATCCACACATAAGTGGGTGGGAAAAACACATGGAATAACTAAATAAAAGGAAAATAAATTACCTAGGTGAACAAGAGCTAAGGTAAAAAACCTACTCTAACATAATTCATGACCTTGCCATCGTTGCAAGGTCAACTACTATTTGTTGTCCTATATTTTGTGTGATTCCCTCAAATAATTCCTCATGCTAATAGTGGAGAGGAAGCCTAGGCAACCTGATCCAAACCAAATCTTAGTTGATGCTCTGCGTGTATGGGTCAAAATCAATTGTTCATAACTTAAGGAAGAGACTACCATACCCAAAAAATAGGGTCCCCACTAGATAATTCATTCCAAACCCTCTTTGCAATTAAGCCAAACTAGAATTATTTTTTTGGGCATCACCATGATATCCATGTGCCCCAAAGGGTATCATTTCTCCATTGCCCATTTTTGTATAACATCTAGTTCAGGTCTTACCCCAAGGAACTTACCAACCAGACATTGGTTGCCTTGAGCCACAACCATTTTTGCCAGCTCATCAAGAATTACCAATCTTCCATCCATCAGAGATATATTAAAATTACAATTAGGGGCCTTTTATTTGCATTTTACCACATGCAACCAAGATATCCCTTGGGATCAAAAGGCCAATTTTGAACCCTGACAACTTGCTCATATCCTACCTTAGAAGCATTCAAAATTCATACCCTAGGATTTCTTACCTAACTACCCAAAGACTTAAACCACTACTCATTTAATTCTGCCATCCTTTTGATCTAATCCATAGAATAGTATCCCGCTATTGCACCACTGAACCCTACCATATAACATAAACCCTACCACAAAATAGGAACTACTCAAACCACTACTCTTTGTAATTTCTTCTATCCTTCTGATCCAATCTATAGAATAGTATCCTACTACAACATCACTCAATAGGAACCCTACCATAGAACATAAACCCTAACACAAAACATAAACTCTACCACAAAACAAAACAAAAACCCTACCATAGAATAGGAACCACTTAAACCGCTACTCCTTGTTGTATTCTCCCATCCTTTTGAATTTATCCATAGAATAATATCCCAGTGCCACACCACTTAGTAGGAATCTTACCACATAATATAAACCCTAATACAATGAGGTCCTTAAACACCTATTTATATCCAATATTTACACCTAAGTTACATAGGGTGAGAAACTATTACTCCTAATAAAATAAAATGTTTGGGACATATTTAGCATAATGATGCACCATAAAATGTTATATACCTACAACTATTCTCTAATAGGTTTAGAAGTCTTCCAAAATAACTTAGTACACCAGTACATGCCAGAAGTTTGCTTTCTAGAAGATTCATCTAAGGATTTATGCCTTCAATTTCCCTTTGTGATTGATAGGTTCACTCTAGTTTAGTGAATGGATCATTCACATTTGCAAATGGATTTTTACTTTTTGATGAGTTAATTATTCTATTGATCCAATCGGTCCTCTTTAACAAGAGAATTGGTATTTGGAGGCAATCAAATGTCTTTTGTAATTGGATTAGTCCCTATTCCATACTTGGTCAAATTTTGAGAAATTTTTCATGGCATCTACTTTTTTATTTCTCTATCACATGCTCCAAAATTTGCAAAAATTATGAGGTAGTGCTAAGGTCCTACATAGAGATAATATATTTTTTCTAATAATAAATGTACCTTATATAAATAAAATTAGTCAATTATTTTTATTTTGTGAAGTTTTATTAACATTAATATTACTCATAATTGTATCCAATAAGTTTGACTAATGCAAGTGATGTAAAGTGGGGAGTTTCATATTCTAGTCAAGGTTTCAATACAACAAACATACATATTGGAGAGCCATGAGGGCACTTGGAGGTAGGGGGCTAACTTATAGCAATGTATGGACCTAGGATGAGTGGCCATAGACCTCAGATCAAATCTAAGTATATCATGGACTTGATCCCACCCTCAAGTTCTCTATGAGATTTGTCTCAATGTTAATTTTAAATTTTATTCCTAACAAATTTAACACAAGTAGTGGATAGATATAAGTTTGACACTATAATTCAAGGTTTTAATCTTAAATTCAAACACCTTACAAAGTTACAAGGATACCTAGAGTTTGCAAAGTAAAACAAGCCGACTTGAAAATTCTTAGCAATCTCTATGCAAATATTCACATGACCTTTCCTAAGGGTTAAAATTACAATAATTCATCAACCTTGGGTCAAATATAATCATATTATAAGTCCAAGCCCACCCTCACATTTTCTACAAGCTCTTCCTTAATGTTAAACTTAACATTTTCTTACATTTATGGACTAAGTGGTGGAGATCTAAGCTAATGTTATTAGATTAATTATTTTTACTATAGTGAATTCTCACTACACTTCAAATTTACCTTGAGTAGAACATTAAATGGGGAGAAATAAATGAGAGGTAAAATATAGAGCATTAGACAAAGTGCAAGCAAAATTTCCAATCAAATAATATCTGATAAATAGAACATAAAGGACCCAAAAAGTCAAAAGTTATGAAACTCTCAACCAAGGACACAAAGAAAAAATTCCAATACAATAAGTACCAAGGTAAAAGAAAGAAAAGTATGATATTAGAAGATGATTAATACACTAGTTATATGATAAATGTCAATTTTGCCTATGCTTCAAAATTTTAGGAAATTAATTTTTTTCTTGGGAGCTCCTACCCTTGAACCCCGACATGATGAGTTGTTGGACCCCCATACCCCCCATATATGGTCACAACCTCTAACACTAAACACTATGCTAAGGTATAAAGTATTTCTAGGGAAGAAATTGGCACATTAAAAGAAAAAGTGACAAGAGCCATACTGGGAGAAAAATCTTGAGCCAAGTGATAATAATTTTCCATGCTCAAATTTAGGGAATCCACAGAAAAGGTAGATGACAATGATGGATGCAAGTAAGCATCCAAGTACTTAGAATACTTGATATTTAATGACTATGGATCTAAATATCTTAAAGGACACAACAAATTCTATTAAGACATGACCTGCCCTGCAAATGAACAAGTCCTCTTGGAATATTTGCACAATTTTGGAGGGAAAATCTCCTTATTGTAATCTATAAATAGTAGAAATTTTAGCATTATAAAGCATAAACATATTTTCAATTATAGTCATTTGTAATATTTCCTTCCATTTCTTTTTGTAATATTAGTTGGATCCTGAGTGGCTTGTGGACAAATTGAACCCTCACTTTTGGCATAATCTTTGTAAACAATTGCTTGCACACACACACACACACACACACACACACACACACACACACACACACACACACACACACACACACACACACACACACACACACACACACACACACAATATATCTATATGGATGCCTACATAAATTCTTGGTTTGGTCATTTGTGACTTTCTATGGACCCATTTCTATGGGTATGTGTGTGTTTGTGATTTTTTACCTACTTTAGGTTTTATTGATGTATGTGTGTGAGGGGCTTGCATCTATTTTTAGACTAGCCATATGTGGCTTTCCTATAGAACCTACCTCATTATGCATACCTATGTTTATGACTCTCATTTGTGCTTTACTATGTTGAGGAGAGGAAGCATTTAATTCTAGAACATATTGTTCATGCCTATTTTTGTAGGAAGATCTTACGGATATTTTGGTGCATCACCGCATTTTCCATTTTTTGAGCTATTTTTCTTTTATTTTCCTCATCTTTTATCTATTGAGTTTAAGTGTTCCTAAAAGATCACATATTAATAAGGATATAACCTTATAAAAAACTCTTGGAGGTCCTTGATTGATATGACCCTAATGCTTTCGATTGTAACCTTGCTATGTTGCTCCTCACAAGGCACGATTACCCCAATCAAGGTAGTAAAATATGACAATAGTTTAATGGCATGCCTGATGGGAACTTGAAGAAATACCATTGGTTCCAAAAATCACAAAAATAAGTTAGACTTATACTTGGTGAGTATATTCACCTATTCTACTTGTTGAAGTGCCTCTTCATTCACATAGTAACTTTGCTCCAGAGTGAAAACCAGAAGAAGCCACTACTAAAGATATTAGATTGAGGTTTGGGTGAATGCCTCAATCAACCTACTTGTAAGAAGCATAAAATTACATTCACATGGTTACTCTGATACAATCTAAAGGAACCAAAAATCCAAGTATGCCCACCTTGCCATCCAAATCATCCATTGCCTAGGATGATAGAAACCAACTATGACCTCCAAAACCACCAACCATTTGGGAAAATCTTCCAGAATCACTATTGGGAGTCTTTCCAGAATGCACTAGTGAAGGATCATCAACCCCATTAGATCACCTATGGGATATGGTCTTTATCTATCAAATATGCTATGTTATAGAGCAAGATGTGGCCCTCAAACTATTGGTGGTTTCGTTAAAAGGATATTTCGATCGAAGGTATGAATCCCTTTTCCCACACTCCATTATTAGCTAGGACCAACATGATACCCTCCTAATGGGAGGGTTTGAAGATAAATAAAATAATGTAGAGGTCTAGACCAATCAAGAAGGTGAGCAAACAAGTGATTAAGATTAGTAAAGAACCCTAACATTAAATCCTTTATAGCCAAAACTTGTGGACCTTGTTAAGGAGGCTGCTTTCATCCATGAAGACAACAAGGATGAGCCTATTACTAATCATCACTAATATTTAAGTGCACATATATTACACATACTTACTAGATAAAAGTCCTAACCAACCATGACCATATTAAACCTAGGCCTAAACATTAATACTTAGAGGAAATATGATGTGGTTGTGGTATCAAATAGCTTGTCCAACTCAAAGTTTAGCTTGGCAATGCAAAACAATTTAAGAGATAGGTAGTAGGACACTAGGGTAGACACATGGCTAACCATGAAACCAAAATCCATCAAGGAATCATTGAGTAATATTCAAAATTATTAGAAGAAATAACAAAGGGGCCATAAAATAATGAGTTACCCATACTAGGATTTAATGACCAATTTAGCTTGGGGACTTATCACTCACTAAGGGCAATGAGTTGATGACCTTGGAAAATAAAAAGTCACATGTTCAAAATGATGAACACATAGGAGAATCAAAATTTTGGGTTACTATGGTTTGGACACTACAGATTTTGGTGAAGGAACCTCTTAAGAAGCCACTAGCACAAAAAACACATCAAAATATTATATTGTAAATAAGAAAATTTTATGAATAAAGTCAACAAAGCTATCATGACATATAAATGAGGAAGGTGAAACTAAGTTTTAGAAAATACATAAGGATAATTTAAAAGGGACTATACAAAAATAAGGATTGCAAACTTTCTAGGAAGATGGAACCAAAGAAGAGTAATTAAGAGCTCTTATAACAAGATCTTGCCTTTGGCATTTCGTAAGGAAGGTAGCACAAAATCCATATATATCATAGGACACTCAAGAGAAATCCTTACCCACCAATTGAAGTAATCCCAATTTTACAAAAGTTGCAGAGGTTTGAAGATTGCCCCCTGCATCTTCTTGACTCTGCGCCTAATGGACAAGACAACTTTTATTTTTGGGTTCTTTATCTTTGTCAAGATGAAGTTCACCTGTGAGTCACCAATAATATAGTGAATTATCACTAAAATATAAATTTTTCTTGAGTAGAATCTTAGGTGGAGAGAAATAAACAAGAGTTAAAATATAGAGCATCAAATAAAGTACAAACATAAGTTTCAATTAAACAAGATCTGATAATCGAAACATAAAAAGCCCAAAAGTCAAAAGTTATTGAACTCTTGAACAAGGACACAAAGAAATTTTTTTTATGCAATAAAATCTAAGGTTTGAGGAAGAAAATTATGAGATTATAATATGATGAATATACCAAAGTCAGATGATAAATGTAAATGTTTCTTATGCTCCAAAATTCTCGGAAATCTTATTTTGCCTTAGGAGATCTTGCTCTTGAATCTCGACATGATGGGCTACTAGACCCCCTTACCCCCAATATATGTTTGTGATCCTGAACCTCACACACTATTCTGAGCTGTAAAGTATTTCCAAGGAAGCATTTGGCACATTAAAGCAAAAGTAACAAGAGCCATACTGGGACAAAAAACTCAAGCCAAGTGATAATAATTTCTCATGCTTAGACTTGGAAAATCCCCATAAAGGTAGATGAAAAATTTAATGATGGAGGCAAGTGAGCATCCAAGGACTTATAAGACTTAAAATTTAATGACTTTGAATTTGAAGATATTAAAAGGACACAATAAATTCTATCGAGACATGACCTAACCTACAAATGAGCAAGTCCTCTTAGAATCTCTACATAATTTTGGAGGGAAATTTTCCCTATTGCAATATACAAATAATAAAAATTTTAGCATTATTTTTTTGAAAAAATTGAAAAAACTTGTATTAAAACAAAAAACAGTTACAAGTGGGAGAAAAAACCTCCCAACCGAAAGCAAAGAAGCCAGAAGACAACAGGGCGCGAAAACACGACATGTCGCGAAAATGCGACATGTCGCGAAATCGCGACACCAAACCTAACCACAGCCGCACCACGGCAACAAGTCGCGAAATCGCGACATGTCACGAAATCGCGACAGAACAACGCCGAGGCCGCAAAACACAAAAAGTGTCACGAAATCGCGACGGCACAACACCAAAGCACCCAGACGCCAGAAGCGTCACGAAATCGCGACGAGAAAGCCAGAAGGCGCCTGATCTCCAGAAGTGTCGCGAAATCGCGACGAATGTTCACCTTGATGCCCGATCTGCAAAAGTGTCGCGATATCGCGACGTCTTTTCCTCATGGCTCCAGTTGACCGGAAGTGTCGCGATTTCGCGACGAGATTTCCCTTGGGCGGCCCTTCAGCAAAAGTGTCACGAAATCGCGACGTGTTCTCCCCTTGGCGCCCTTTCCTCAAACGAGTCGCGATATCGCGACGATTTTCCCTCATGAAGCTTGTTCTCCAAAACTGTCGCGAAATCGCGACGAGTTTTCCCCTTAGCATCCTTTCCTCAAAAATGTCGCGAAATCGCGACAAATGTTCACCTTGATGCCCGATCTTCAAAAGTGTCGCGATATCGCGACGACTTTTCCTCTTAGTGCCATTGCTGCAAAAATGTCGCGAAATCGCGACGATTTCTCCCCCGGGAGCCCATTCGGCAGAAGTGTCACGATATCACGACGAATTTTCCCTTGGGCAGCTTTTCACCAAAAATGTCACGATATCGCGAGGATTTTTCCCCTTAACGCATTTTTTCCAAAAGCGTCACGAAATCGCGACGGCTTCCATCCAACGGCTGCTGCAGCGAAACAGGTCACGAAATCGCGACACCTTCCCACCAAAGGCCGCGACGGTGCAACAGGTCATGAAATCGTGATAGTTTTCCTCCAAAGGCCGCAGCAACGAAACAGGTAGCGAAATCACGACAGCTATCCGGGAAAGGCCGCGACGGAGCAACATGTCGCGAAATCGCGACAGCTTTCCAGCCAAGGTCGCGACGATGCAACAGGTAGCGAAATCGCTACACTTTCTCATCAAAGGCCGCAACAACTCAGTAAGTAGCGAAATCGCTACAACTTCTCTCCGAAGACCGCGACAGCGCAACATGTCGCGAAATCGCGACAGCTTTCCAGCAAAGGCCGCGACGGCGCAACAGGTCGCGAAATCGTGACAAAAACCTTCCTTAGCCATTTTTGTGCTCATTGATGCAGGGATCGTTCCAGACCATGCCGAATCACTTCATCTATCAGAGGCATATCACTGTGCAGCTGCACCCCTACCTCTTTCTCAGCACCCATCTTCGCAAGGAAGTCAGCTACCGTATTCAAATTTTGGCTAACATAAACAGGGATAACATCATCTAACTCCCTCCATAACTCCTTGATTTGGGAGATCAAAATCCGCAGTCTCCAAGCTTTCGAGGAGAAGTTTCGCATGCAATCAAGAGCGCCGACCAGGACTTGAGAATCGGATTCAAGAATTATTCTCCTGTAACCCTGCTTAACAGCCCAGATAGAAGCTGATTTGATGGCAATGGCTTCAGCTTCATTGTTTGTGGCTCTGCCCAAGCCCTGCAGTTCCCAGTAAAGCACCGCACCAGAATGATCCCGACAGACAACACCAATACCCGCACTGCCCGGGTTGCCTTTTGCAGCTCCATCAGTATTAATCTTTATCCAACCTACTGGGGGAGGTTTCCAGCAAACTCTGTCTTGTCCCTCTTGCCCCTCAACCCCCTCTTCTAGATGCCCAAGACCAGCCTGATTCTCTTCTTCAGCATTGATGGCAACAGTTTCTGAGACTTTGCTCCAGATGACCTGCCAAACGCCGTCTATCGAGGAGAAAGTGTCTCTGAAGATCCGGGCATTTCTCTCCAGCCAAACTTGCCACCAAATGAAGAGAAAGCCTAACTCCCAGCCAATTCGGAGAGCTGTGGATTTGAATCTGCCCCTTTTCCATTTTTCCCAAATATTGGCACGATTTAGATCACCATTAGCCCGGAGTTTAAATTGAGAGAACCAGCGCTCCCAAATCTGATGTGTAAAAGGGCACTCGAACATCAGGTGATCAGCAGTTTCCTCATGTTTGTGGCATAAAGCACATTGAGAGGGGCCAATGATTCCCCTACTTCTGAGATTGTCAAAGGTGAGAATTCCATTGTGCATAAGCTGCCAGGCGAAGAAATTCACTTTCGGCCAGCCCTTGGAATGCCAAATCCTTCTCCAATCCTGAACCGAAAATGAGTGCGGGGGAGGCTCAGGGAGGATCTTTTCATACCCATCCTTTACTGAATAGACCCCAAGGCTTCCATAGCCCCAAGCTAATTCATCCTCCTCATCCCTCCCTGTGAGGAACCTTTCTGACAAGATTTTGTGCAAGATGGGCGCCAACTCCGGAGGGATAGTAATTGGCCACTCCTCCCACCTCTTAAACTTTTTGAATTTATACTCCCCCAATTGGCTGGTGTGGAAATAGTTATCAATGAGGAACCAGCCCTGGGCTTCTAAGGCGGTCTTGATTGGTTGTAGCTCAGGAAACGTAGCAATGATGGGCGGATACTGGTCCCAAGAGTCAGTCCAGAAACGTGCCTTATCCCCTCTCCCCACTTTCCAAAATAATTGGTCTTTGATAACCTCAGATCCAAGCTTGAGAGTCTGCCACACTAAGGATCCAGTACCTTCCAAGGGAAAGCGGCCCACCTCATTGGGGTGAACATGACCCAAATATTTACTGGAAAGGATTCTGCTGAATAGGGAGGTTGGCTGGGAAATCCACCTCCAATACAGTTTTCCAGCCAAGGCTCTGTTATTAAGCTTGGAGCTTCTCAGGCCCAGCCCTCCTTTGTCCTTAGGCTGGGTAACTTTATCCCACCCAACCAAAGCCCATTTTTTCTTCCCTTTTGCACCTTCCCATAAAAATCTTCTAGCCATTTTGTCCAACTCCTTCCAGATGGTATGAGGGGCAGCCAGGATAGAGAATTTATAGATTGGCATAGCCTGAATAACTGACTGCAGGAAGGTTAATCTACCCCCATAGCTTAACCATTTATGGGACCAGTGATTCATTCTATCTTTGATGCCTTCCAATAGATCCTTCCAAATATCAATTTTTAATTTTTTGAAATGCAGGGGAACGCCCAGGTAAACTATTGGAAGGGAAGTCCTTGTGAATCCCAGGATCTCAATAACCCTCTCCTGCAGCCTTTGGTCAAGATTGAAAAAGACCACTTTGGACTTCCTGTCATTGAGGACCTGATTTGAAGCCCTAAGGTAGACATTAAGAGTATCTCTGATTCCTCTAGCTTCCCTAAGACTGGCCACACCAACCAATCCAGTATCGTCCACAAACTGCAAGTGAGTCAAAGTTTCCTCCCCAACCTTGATACCAGTTAGCAGGCCTTGTTGCCTTCTCCTCAAGAACAGTCTGCCTAATCCTTCAGCCATAATGAGGAAAAGATAGGGAGAGCAAGGGTCTCCTTGGCGAAGACCACGAGTGGCTCCAAAAGGATGCGAGGGAAGACCCTTAATGAGAACAGAATAAGAGGGCGTAGAAACACAGCTCATGACCCAATCAATCCAATCCTGGGAGAAACCAAAGGCTGCCATCATTTTCGATAAGAAGCTCCACTCCACCCGGTCATAAGCCTTGGACATATCCAGTTTAATGAACATTCCTTTATTGCCCGATTTTTGCATTGAGTGGATAGCCTCCTGAGCAAGAACCACCCCATCCAAGATTTGTCTTCCCTCTACGAAGCCCCCTTGTTCTGAAGAAATGATGTTATGAAGAAGGGGTTTAAGCCGCTCAGCCATTATCTTAGTGATTATTTTGTAAATCACGTTGCATAAGGCAATAGGTCTGAAATCAGAGATATGAGTCCCCTCCTCCCCTTTTGGAATTAAAGAGATGAAGGTGTGATTAATCGCCCTGAGCATTCTTTTATTGGTTCTGGATTCCTCAGTGACAGCCAAAACATCCTCCCCCAAAGTGTCCCAAAAGGCCTAAAAAAACTCAATAGGAAAGCCATCTGGACCAGGAGATTTTCCAGTACTCATACCAAAGACCACATTTCTCAATTCATCACTTTCAATGGGTCTAAGCAGGGCCTGATTGTCTTCTTCAGAGATAATAGAAGGAATAACATTAAGAACTTCGTTCTGAGCCTCAACATCCAGCTCCATACTTTCCTTAAAAAGTTTAGAAAAGTAATCAATTGAGTGGGAGTGCATACCAGGAAGAGTATCGAAGGAATGTCCATTCTCATCTTTAAGGGCTTCCATGTTGTTCATCTGTCTCCTAGCACAAGCTGACCGATGAAAAAATTTGGTATTTCTATCCCCTTCTAATAACCAAGTATTTCTTGCCCTCTGTTTCCAGTATATCTCCTCTTGGTTGTCAATGGCCTCAACCGCTTTACGCAGTGCATCATCTTCAGATTTGAGTTGCTCAGTAATTGATCCTTCCCTAAAGAGTTTCTGAACCTCCTCCCATCTGGCCACCAAGGGGGCCCTTTGGAGCTGGAAATCCGACTTATTTTCTTTCCTCCAATGTTTCAGTTGAAGTTTGACAAAGTAAAGCTGTTTATGAAATTTGAACATTGCTGTCCCAAAAGGTGGACGGCCTTCTGCCCACCATTGTGGAATTTTTTGTCGAAGGTCCTCCTTTTGTAACCAAAAATTCTCAAATTTAAAAGGCCTGTGATGCTGCCCTATCGAAGTCCCTCCCTCCAGCAAAATGGGAAAATGATCGGAAACAGGGCCCTCCAAAATCTGGAGCTTAGTATTCCATTTTACAAAAGCCTCCTCCGAGACCAGAAAATGATCTAACTTGACCTTCCTGCTGTGTGGCTCCTTCCTCTTGTTAGTCCAAGTAAAAAAGGTTCCAGGGCCTTGAACGTCCACTAATTGAAAGGCCTGAACTTGGGCAATCAGAAGCCGATCCCCTGGATCCAAAATTGGGGTGCCACCTTCCTGGTCACGAGCAGATAATTTTGCATTAAAATCCCCTGCAATGATCCAGTCAAAACATTCCCTGGAAGACCTCATGTTGTGAACAACTTTCCATTGAAGCCTCTGGCCATCAAGGTCTTGGGCCCCATAAAAGTTAGTGATTAAAACATGTTCTGCTGAGAAGTTATTTCTAAAAAGAGATGTGAGAACACCCCTCCAAGCTATATGTTCTAATGCAGTCCAATCCAGAGGGTTCCAGAGGGTAACAATTCCCCCTGAAGCACCTTGGGCAGCCACATCCATATGACCAGCACCCCGCCAGATTCTATTAACTGTTTTACTCATAATATCTAAAGACATTTTTGTCTCCTGAATAAGCAAAAAGTCTGTTTTACGATTTTCTAAAAGTCTTTGAACAGCAGATTGATGGGTTCTACTGTTTAAACCCCTAACATTCCAAGATTGTACAATCATTGAAAACCTTGAGAGCAGTAAGAATCAATAGTCCTCACCGATCCTCCATTGATCAGCTTATCTCCTTGAGCTGCAATCAGGTCCTTGTTTGACTTTCTGCCCGCTCCTTGAGTGTTGCTATTTTTGGATCTCTTTTCTACCTGAGAAATACCCAGGGCTGGCCTTTCTCGATTTTTTTTTGCAATTCCCATGCTAACATCTTTTATTACTGGCGGCTCTTGGGAGTGCACTGTCAGTGCCCCTGCAATTTCTGGTGGCAATACCTCAGTGGGCTCAAGCACCTGTTCTAAGACAGGAGGAGATGAGGGGGAAACATGAGTTTGAGGGTTAAGGGCCTCAATATTCCCATCCACACCTTCCATATCCTGGTCCTCCTGATCTACTAAAGACTTAAAAATTTCATATCTGTTGGCTGGCTTGGATTGAAATTGCTCCTTACCATTTTTCTTCTGCTTTCTCCTTCTCTTGACTTGTTCAAAGCCATCTTTCTGACCCTCATTAGCTTGAGGAGTATTGGATGTTTCTTTGACAGAACTGGACTTACCCTCTTTGGAGCGGTTTGGCATGCCATGCTGGGCTTCCGTTTTGGAGTTCAGAAGAGTTGGACAGAACCGGGCCAAATGCCCATGTTTGTGACAGACTCTGCATCTGAAAGGCAGAGCCTCATAATCTAACTGTTGTATCCAGGATACTCCTGCCAGTTCCAGTTCCACCTCTGCTGGTAGAGGCTGGCTAATGTCCATTTCCACACAGATTCTAGCATAGACACCAGAGCTACCTTCTATAGTATCCTTGGAGACGCCCAGGTATCTACCCAGGGAGTTACCTATCATTTCCAAGACCTGCTCCCCCCAAAATTCCATTGGGAGAGCGTACAGCCGAATCCAGACCGGGACAGCCGTGGGTTCAATGCGGGGATCGAAACCCACTCTCCAGGGTTGAACAAATAACCCTGCCGGACCGTGGTTTCTCTTCTCTGACTCAAACGCTCTGTTCCTATCAGCTAAAGAAGAAAAGCTAACGATGAAATACCCGTTGCTAATAAACCACAGGGAGTACTCACCATGGGGCTCCCAGTTCTGTCTGACCCAAGTGTGCAAGAAATTCAGGGTGGGTCGGATACCCATGAATTTGCAAATCAAATCATGATCGGCTTTGTATAGAATTGTGTCTTCGACCAGCTTTGGTTCGATTACAATCTTAGGCCGCGAAGCGGATTGAGGGAGACATCCGTTGACACGATGTGCTGCGGAACCCCTTCCAGCATTCTTGAGCATCATATTCAGATTATTTCTCTGAGCTTCGTCGTTAGAAGACGAAGGATTGTCTTTGAGCATTTCCGCGTAAGAGCCCTTTCTCCCAGAGAGAGGGTCTGGAGGAGACCCCATTGGGCCCTCCTGGAGCTGCAAGCGATCCTTCAGATCCGCAAAAACAAAACAGAGCAGGAAGCCACCTGATGTCCTGGATTAACCTTCGCCCCACCAATCCAAGAACATCGCCTGTTGCCTGCACAGAGAGTTTCCCGCCAAAACGCCAAATCGCCAGAGCTCAAATTTTTAGCATTATTAAGCATCGAAAAGTTTGCAATTGTAGTTATTTGTAAGCTTTGATTTCATTTATTTTTGTAAGAGTGGTGGGCTCATGAGCGACTTGTGGGCAAATCGAACCCTCATTTCTAGCATGTTTTTTTTAAACAATTTCTTGCACATATATATGGAGGTATATATAAATTTTTAGTTTAGTCATCTATGACTCCTTGCAAACCCATTTCTATGTGTATGTGTGTGTCTATGATTTTTTACCTACTTTGGGTTTTGTGTGTGTGAGGGACCTACATCTATTTTTGGACTAGCCATCTATGGCTCTCCTATGGGACCTGCCTCTTTATGCATGCCTATGTTGATGACTCTCATTTGTGCTTAACTATGTCAAGGAGAGGAAGAGGTCACCATTGGCACATAATGTTTAGGCCTATTTTTGCAGGAAGATCTTAGAAAATATTTTGGCACATCGCCACCTTTTCCTTTTGTTGAGCTATTTTTCTTTTGTTTCTCTCTTCCCTTTTCCTTGTTGAGTTTAAGTGCACCTAAAATATCACATCTTAACAATGATACAACCTTGTAAAAAAATCGTGGAGGCCCCCAATTGAGTTGATTCTCATGATCTCGGCTATGGCCCTACTACATCGCTTCTTATGAGGTATGAATACCCTAGTTATGATAGTTGAATATGGCAACAATAAAAATCTTAAGCTCTATGAGATCCTCAAAATCCTTTTATTTTCTAAATATTACCTATCAATATTTGAGAATAAGTTATCTTCTACTTGTTCTTATATAATTACCCCTAAGCTAGACCTATGTTTTGGTAAAAGAGAAAGATTCATCCTAGAGACTCAAGGTCACTTCAATAAAATCATACAAAGAATAATTTGGATTTGTAGGAGGTTAGAAAAAGATAATAGCATATTGGTTTAAACATATATATCTTCTTATGATGTCCCTTGGGCATAAAAATTTCAATTTAAAAATTATGTTCAAGCAATTATATTTATTCAAGATTATATCATCAAAAATAAATAGAAAGGCTTGCAAGAAGATTATATCATCAAGGATTCATAAGTAAATAATCAAGTCTGCAATGGCCAATGGAGATGACAAAATATTATAAAATTCTATTTTTTGAAAGAGAATATATGGTAATTATTCTTTAAATAGGGAAAGAGTTAGACCTAGCCAAATTTCCACAATAAAATATAATATAATGTTAGCAACTATGGTAAAATTTCTCTGATACCAAAAAATAAGTACTTCTTTTATACACCCAAATAACCAAATTCACTACACAATTTAAACATCTATAAGGTAGATTATTTAGATGAGGCAAAAATTCCTTTATAGAAAGATCCATATGAATGAGACCAAATTTCCCTAATGGTGAGGTTCATTTGGTTGTATCAAGGTTCTTATAATTAAGGTTTGTTCACACAATACCAAGTGTTACTTATAAAAATATTTTTTTAAACACTATCCAAGTTTCAAAAATGGGTACCAAAAACAATTCAAAATATCCAAGTTTGTTTAGGCAAATCCAAAATTACTAATGAGGAACTCATCCTTTCTAAGTTGAATATAATTATATAAAGGTTTATGTGGATGAAGTTGAGTCCAACTACCAATAGTTCAAATGGTCAAGTCAAAGTTAAATAAGGGAAGATAATTTGATAATTAAATAATAAAATTAACTCTATTTAATTAAAACAATGTTGATAACAAGCTAAATTTAAATTTTTAGTTTAACTTAGGACCTTGATGGGTTCATATTTTAGATTAAAATACTATTTTTTCAATGAGTTTACACGAGTTTTTATGAGGGGTCCTAGTCCCCTTGTACTGAGTGGGATTTGAACCTTGGACCTCTCGAAGAGAAGCCAAAGCCCTTACCACTACAGTAAGCATGTAGCTTAGATTAAAATACTATTTAAAATAGTTAGATTTCTAATGTTTACTTATGGGTTCACTTTGCTACATGTGATGCAAAAGGGTTACCACGTGTTAGATACAAATGTCATTTAAGTTTTGAACTTGGTTACACAATCCAACCCCAACTACTAATATCACCTTTACTATTGTTATGGGTCCAAATTTCAAATGCTTTAAGTCTAAAAACATCAAATTTTAAAGTCCTATTGCAAGTCCAAATTTTGGAGGCTCAAAGTCTAAAAATATAAAGTTTCAAAGCTAGAAGCCTAAAGCTCTAAAATTCAACATTTAAAATCCAAAATTTGGACTTTGGAAGTCCAAAGTTTTGAAGTGAAAGGGGTCTAAATATCATCTTATCTAATTTCCAACATTTATCTTATCTTAGTATTTTTGTTAGTCAAAGTAATAAAAATTAAAGCATATATATAAATAAAAAGTATTGTACATAGTTCATATTTACTTCCAATTATTTTTATATGGATAAAACTATTTTGAAGGCATATAAACAATTATGTTCAATCAAATTTTCTAATTATTAATAAAGAACACTAACTTTTTATTAACATTCCATCCTGATATAAAATGACACCACTATTTATAAATAAAACCTAATAATGAGAACTATTCTCTTAATGAAAATAATATGACCATCTAGAAATTGATGTCCAAAGACCAAAGTGACAAAGATCAAAATAAAAGTTGAAGTTTGAAGTTAGGAGACCTAAATGGAAAGTTTTTTTGATTGATACCAATTCCATGATTTGGGTAGAAGTTTCAGCCAAACCTTCTAACTCTCATCCCAAACATCATAAAGGTTCAAAAGTTTGAAGGTGGAAGGGCATCCAAACTTCATCCTAACCAATGTTGCTTCTTACTATTTTGGTAGGAGTTGCTTGGAACATGAACAAAGAAGGAAAAATCATCAAAAGAGATAATATTAACCATGTGAAGACTTACTTAATGTTATTTTACTTTTATTCAAAGGTAAAATAGTTCCAAGAAGATAAATTGATCCAATATGGGTATTTTAAAATGGGAATATTCTCATCAAACTGAATGCTTGTTCCTTCCATGGTGCTTTCAATTGCGTAAAAGGTTTAAAATGATTGTGGCATGGTGGTTATAGGGGTGAACTATACGAATATCTGTGTGGTGAATTTTAGATCGAACAACACAGAATACTGTGGCAGCCATAAAAGTTGGACACCCTACCCAAATTTGTGACGGCTACCGATTCCACCATGTAAATTAAAAAAAAATGGGAATATACAATTAAAGTTACAAATCAGAAACACACAGTACATTCTTCTCACTGGATTAGCATTTGTTCTAAGGATACTATTACCATTTCATTGTATTTACTTTCTAGGCATAATTCCTTTCAACATAGATTCACAATAAAAATATCAATCCATGTATGTAGATAAACAAAGTTATTAATGTCCTACCAATGAAAACTAAAGAAAAAACCTAACCTCAAATATGAAAGAAAACTAGTCTAATTAGACATGTTCCAACCCATTTATGCATTTAAGGAATTTACCATGATGAGTTTTCATAATAACTATACTAAAATGTTTAAATAAACCATGTGAATTATTTTATTCACTGTGTTGTATATAACTCATATGAACTCAAAGTCTAGATAGGATTCTTGGCTCACTACCCAAGCTTTTAAATAAATCTATTATACATATCTCATACTTGAATGTATAGATAATAAATTCCAATAGAACAAGTGTTAAAATCACATAATATTAAACTATTTTTTTTTACAAAGTTACAATTTCGAATCATGGGGAAAGTTGAAGTTTGGAGAGCTTTGAAAGAGAAAACTAGGGCATCAGTTGGGTAGCCAAAGATATTTTTGGTTATTGTGGATTTGAAGATAATATTACTACCCCAGGATGGCCCAATGGGGACACCTCTAGATCATCTTTTAGAGAGACATAGTTCTTTTGAAGATTTATTAAAGGATAAATCTCCATCAAAGATTGAAGAAGCACAAAAAATTGCATTAAAAATGCTCTTTACGGCTTCTAGAAATAGATCAACATCTCAATGAGTTAATGGATGCTTGCCACAATCAAAATCAAGGCCAAAGATTTTCATTGAGCAAAGGATGGTCGAAGAAATAATTTTATATAGAGTCAATCATTATTTGGTTTGTAAATTCATGGGTATCCGCCTTACCTTGAATTTTTTGCATTCCTGGATCCGGCAAAATTAGGAGCCTCTTGGTGAGTATTTTTTGTGGTTTATTAGCAATGGATATTTTATTATTAGTTTTTCTTTACTTGCCGATAGAAATAGAGATTTCTAATTAGAAAATATGAATCATGGTTTGACATGATTATTTGTTCAACCTTGGAGAGTGGGATTTGATCCTCGAATTGAACCCACTACTATCTCGGTTTGGATCCATTTGTATGCACTTCCAATGGATTTTTGGAGTGAGCAAGTATTGGAAATTATTGACAATTCGATTGGAAAACATTTGGGTGTTTCTAAAGACACAATGGAAGGAAACACAACTATTTATGCAAATATTATGTGTGAAAATGGATCTTAGACAACCTTTTTTGGTAGAGGTGGAACTCAAAATTGTAGGACTATCTTGGATTCAACAACCGGATTATGACGCATTGCACTTCAGATGTAGAGTTTGCCACAAATATGGACATTTGGCCCGATCTTGCCCAAATAATATGAACATAAAAATGGAGGCTCCTTTGGGAATGTCAAATATTCCTAAGGAGGGTAAGTCAACAATCAATAAATAAACAACCAATATTTCTTAGGGTAAAGAAGCATAGGGAGATGGTTTTGAACAACCCAAAAGAAGGAGAAGGCAAAAGAAAAATATGGTAAAGAGCAAACCCAACTCAAGCCCTCCAATAGGTATGAAATTTTTAAGATACTAATGGACCAATACGAAAAAAAATTCATGGAAGGAGTGGATGGGAATAATAAAAATAATAACAACCATGTTCAAGCCCATGTTTCATCTTCTCCTATCATAGAGTAGGTAATTGAGTGCAGTGAGTTACCACAATCAGAGAGTGTAGGGGTATTGATATTGCATAACCAAGAGCAACCGATAATTAAGGATGTCATCATGGGCATAATAGAAAATAATAGAGAAAGGCCAAATCTAGGGATAACTCAAGTGGAAAAGAGATAAAAAAATAGCATCTCTCAAGGAGTGGTTAGAAAATAAAATAAGAAATTGATAACAAATCAAGGAGATAAACTGATCACTAGAGGATCAGTGAGGCTAATAGATTCTTATTGCTCTCAAGGTAACCAATGATTATACAATCATGGAATGTTAGGGGTTTAAACAATAGAACCCATCAATATGCTATTTGAAGACTCTTAGATAAATGTAAACCAATTTTTTGCTTATCAAAGAGACAAAAATATCGTTGGATCTTATGCGTAAAATATTAAATAGAATTTGGAGGGGTACTGGTCATATGGAAGTGGCTGCCCAAGGGGTCTCAGGGGGGATAATTACTTTTTGGAACCCTCTTGAATAGACTGCAATAGAACATATAGCTTGGAGGGGTGTCCTCACATCACATTTTAGGAACAATGTCATAGCTGAACATGTTTTAATGATAAATTTTTATAGGGCTCAAAACCTAGATGGTCAGATGCATCAATGGAAAGCTATGCATAACATGAGAGTCTCAAGGGAAGAAATAGACTGGATTATTTTTGGGGATTTTAATGCTAAATTATCCTCTAGAGATCAGGAAGGGGGAACTCCAATTTTGGACCTAGGGGATCGACTTATGATTGCCCAAGTCTAGACATTACACTTGGTGGATATTAAATGCCCTAGAACCAACTATACTTGGACTAATAAGAGGAGGGATCCACATAGCAAGAAGGTGAAGTTAGATCATTTTTTGGTTTCAGAGGAGGCATTTGTAAAATGGAATATAAAATTTTAGATTTTGGAGGGTCCAGTTTTAGATCACTTTCTCATTTTTTTGGAAGGGGGGATCAAGATAGTGCAACATCATAAACCATTTAAATTTGAAACCTTTTGGTTCCAAAAAGAGGAAATTTGAAATAAAATTCCATAGTGGTGGGAAGAAGGCTACCCAACATATGGGACATCAATGTATAAATTCCTCAAATAAATTCATTATGTCAAAGATCAAATGAAACAATGGAATTGAGCTAACAAGATAGACTTCCAAGTCCAAAGAGCTCCATTGGTGGCCATATGGGATGAGGTTCAAAAAAACTTTAGGGAAGGAACAATTATAGAGCAGCTCAAATAAGAGGATGATGCATTGCGTAAAGCGGTTGAGGACATTGACAACCAAGAGGAGACCTACTAGAAATAGAGAGAAAGAACCACTTGGTTATTAGAAGGTGATGAAAATACCAAAATTTTCCATTAGGCTACCTATTCTAGGAGATAGATGAACAACATGGAAGCTCTTCAATATGATAATGGACACTCCTTTGATACAATTCTAGGTATGCATTTCCATTCAATGGATTATTTTTCTAAACTATTTAAGGAAAGTATGGTGCAAGATGAAGAGGCTCAAAAATAAGTTCTTATTGTCATACCCTCTGTTATATTTGAAGAAGAAAATTAGGCCCTACTTAAACCCATTGATAGAGAGGAACTAAAGAATTTGTCTTTGGAATGAGCACCGAAAAAACACCAGGTCCAGATGGCTTTCCAATTTTGTTTTTTTAGGCCTTCTGGGATAACTTGGAGGAGGATGTAATGGCTATTATAGAGGAGTCCAAAGGTAGTAAAAGAATGCTTAAAGCATTAAACCATACTTTCATTGCCTTAATTCCAAAAGGGGAAGAGGGGTGCTTATTTTAGATTATAGACCTATTTCTTTATGCAATGCCATATATAAAATAATCACAAAGGTAATGGCTGAGTGACTAAAACTTCTTCTACATAGCATTATCTCCTCAGAGCAAGGGAGTTTTGTAGAGAGTAGACAGATATTGGATGGTGTGGTTCTAGCTTAGGAGGCAATCCATTCAATGAAAACATTTGGTAATAGAGGAATATTCATAAAATTAGATATGTCAAAGGCTTACGATAGGGTGGAGTGGAGCTTCTTGTCAAAGATTATGGTAGCATTTGGTTTCTCTTAGGATTGGATAGAATGGGTCATGAGTTATATTTCTACTCCAACATACTCAGTGTTAATCAAGGGTCTTCCCTCATAATCGTTTGGAGCTACTCAAGGCCTTCATAAAGGAGATCCTTGTTCACCCTATATTTTTATCATATTGGTTGAAGGCTTGGGTAGAATCAACTTGAGGAGAAGACAACAAGGTTTGCTAATAGGTGTCAAGGTGGGTGAGGAGTTTTGACTCACCTACATTTTGTGGATGACACAAAATTGGTGGGAGTGGCCAACTTCAAGGAAGAAATAATGATTAGAGATATAATTACTATCTACCTTAGGGCTACAAACCAAGTCATCAATGATAAAAAATCCAAAGTGGTTTTTTCAATCTTTATCAAAGGCTTCAGGACAAAATTTTAGAGATCTTGGGATTCACAAGGACTTCTCTCCCAGTGGTATACTTGGGGGTCCCTTTGCATTTAAAAAAAATAAAAATAGATATATGGAGGAATATTTTAGACTGTATCAAGGAAATAATTAATCATTGGTCTCACAAATGGTTAAACTATGGGGGTAGATTAACTTTTTTTACAGTCAATCATTCAGGCCATACCAATTTATAAATTTTCTATCCTTGTTGCTCCACATACCATATGGAAATATTTGGACAAGATGGCTAGAAAATTTTTATGGGAAGGAGTAAAAGGAGAGAGGAAATGGGCCTTAGTAGGTTGGGAGAAAGTAAGCCAACCCAAGGTAAAAGGAGGTTTGGTACTGAGAAGATCAAAGTTAAATAATAAATCTTTGGTTGGAAAGCTTTACTGGAGGTGGATTTCCCAACCAACTTCTTTATTCAGTAGAATTTTAACTAGTAAATATTTGGGATAGGTAAACCCAAATAAGGTGGGTCATTTCCATTTGGATGGTAATGGATCCTTAGTGTGGCAAGCTGTTAAGTTAGGATCTCAGGTAGTAAAAGATGGATTATTTTGGAAAGTAGGAAGAGGGGAGAAGGCATGATTTTGGATAGATTCATGGGATCAATACCCACCTATCATTGTTGAATTCCCTAAACTGCAACCAATAAAAACAACCATGGAAACCAAGGGTTGGGTCCAAATTAAAAGTTATTTCAACACTAGTCAGCTGGAGATTATAGGTTTAAGCAGTTTAAGAAGTTGGATGAGTGGCCAATTTTAATCCCCTCGAATTTGACACCCATCATGACTAAAATATTGGTAGAAAGATTTCTCATAGGTAGATATGAGGAGGATGAATTAGCTTGGGGCTATGGGAGCCTTGGTGTCTACACAATGAAGTATGGATATGTTAAGATCCTTTTAGAGCCTCCTCATGCATATTAGGTTGAGGATTGGAGAAATATTTGGCAATACAAGGGTTGGCTGAAAGAAAACTGTTTTTCCTAGTAGTTCATGCATAATGGAATTCTTAATTTTGATAATCTCAGATGTAGGGGAATCATTGGTCCATCTCAATGTGTTTTATGCTACAATAGTAAGGAATCAACTGATCACTTGATGTTTGAGTGCCCATTCATGCACCAGATTTAGGAGAGATGGTTTTTATATTATAAAATTTGAGTTAATGGTGATTTGAATCGGATTAATATTTGGGAAATATGGAAGAGGGGTATATTTAAATCTAAATCTCTTTGTATTGGTTGGGAGATTGGATTAAAATTCATTTGGTGGTAAGTGTGGTTGGAGAGAAATGGCAAAATTTTTAGAGAAACCTTTTCATATTTAGATGGAGTTTGGAAGGTATTTGGAGCAAAGTCATAGAAACTATGGTAGTGTATGCTAAAGAGGAAACTTAGGTTGTTATAGGAACAATGGAGAAGGAAGTTGAAGTGCAAGAGGGGTAGGACAAAGCTAGTTGTAAACCATTCCCAAAAGGTTGGATTAAAATTAATACCGATGGAGTTGCAAAAGGCAATCCAGGTAGAGCTGGAATTGGAGTGGTTTGCCGAAATCATGTTGGAATAGTGCTCTATGAGGAAATGCAAAGCTTTGGAAGGGCTAAAAACAATGAATCAAAAGCCTTAGCTATCAAATTCGCTTCTATTTAGGCAATAAAACAAGGTTACAGGAGCTATATTGCATTTAAAGCATCTAGTTAAGTGAGGGGAGATCAAGCTCCAATACCCAAGCCTCACACTCATATACAAAATTGAGCCCCCACATATATTGGGAGATCCCCTAGGATTAGAAAAGACCTTTAGCCCTAGGAATATTTTTGGCCTTGTATTATCCATAGTACATTGGACACAACATCCAAAAAGATCAACCTCTCATAGTGTAAGAGAGGTGGATAGTGTGCTCAAGGGTATGCATGGAATCCTCCTTGAGTAGTGGCTTGAAATATTGGTCCCAAAAGTGTTGTTCATCATTGTGGTATAACAAAGGGTCTATAGGTAGTACATACACCCTGGCTTAGAGTACCCTATTTTTTTTTAATCTTAAACCTACAACCAAAAATTTTACCACACAAATTGAGCATAAGGAGACTTCACTATCCTAGAACTACCGCATGAAATAGATGAAATAAATTGGTGATAAGCATAATAGTCAATACAAGGTATGTCAAGAATAGTTAGTAATAGTCAATTTTGAATTTAATTAGAGTCAATAACAATCAGGACAAAGTCTACCAGCATCAGTAATAGTTACCTGTGATATTCAAAAATCATAATAATCAAGGAGTTTGTCGGTGACAAAGTCATCCCAAAAAATCGTTCGAATAGTGAGCTACAATGTCAATGATAGAATAGTGTCTAATAGAACAATATCAATAACAAATAATGTAGTCTTGTAAGGGGTTGTCTAACAAAAAATTAAATTTTTGAGTGAACCAAGACTCCAGGAGAAAAACTGACAACACTCCCCTATAAAATAGTCTCAAGTGTTCAAAAGTAGTGTTGTGGCATATAGCTCATTATGACCATCTCGTCAAGCTGGTCAGTTTGGTATATAGCCTCCATGCACTTTTTTAGGGGTGCCAAAAAATGTTATTGTGGGACCTAGTATATTACAATCATCTTTTCAAGGTAATCATTTTGATATAGAACATCCAAACACTTTTTTTGGCTCATTACTAAAAATAGTAACTCTTGGAACAATACTTTTATTTTTAGTATGTCAATGGGAGTGGTTCAACTCATACCTCAATGACTGGAGGAACTAGAGGACACCAAAAGGAGATAGAACAAAACACCCAAAACACCCTTCTAGATAAAATGCATACTATAATTTCTACTCTTACTAGTGACTTTAAATAGGTGAGGGACACAATATCACTTTTGAGAGGTGAACACATGAGATCCAAAGCTTCATTTGAAAAAAGTTACTAGATGTTGAGGAAAACTTTAGGGATGAACTAAAGGTGTTTGAGTATTTTAACATTGACAACCCAAGTGACAGTGTTGAAAATAAAGAGAAGGGAATCCATAAGGAGAAGGAAGACCGTCATTCTCTTTTTGACATAGATACTCCATTTAATATGCTTAGATTAGACTTTCCTAAGTTCAACCTAAAGGACATTGATGGGTGGTTACGTCAAGCAGATACATTATTCAAACTTCATAATTTCCCTAAATATTTGTGGGTCACTATGGCATCTTTCAACTTTGAATCTGAAGCTTTACAGTGGTATTAATGTTTACAAAACATAACTCTCAACCCTTCTTGGAAAGATTTTGAGTCATAACTACTCACTTGTTTTGATCCTAGTTAGTATGAGGACTTTATAGGAGCATTAACCAAACTAAAATAAATCTCTATAGCTCATGACTATTAGACCCAATTTAAGAAACTGGATAATAGGACCAAGGGGTTGAATGAATACTTTTTTAGAACCAGTGGCTTGAAAGATGTTTCAAGGTTGAGGTCAAAATTTTCAAACCATAGTCTATGATATAGGCCATAGGATTGGTAATATTTGGTAAAGAAAATATTTTGGCTCAAAGGAGGTCACCTAAATTTCCACATGCTAAACCCACATTTCCTTCCAAGATCACACCAAATACTAATAATAAATCTACCCCATACACACACTTGACTACAAAAGAGATGGATGCCCATTATGCACAAGGCTTATGTTATAATTGTGATGAAAAGTATTCACCAGGGCATAAATGCATCCAAAAGAAGTTATTTTTGTTGGATGTAGAGGAGTCAGTAAGCAGTGAATAAATTGATGATGAAGTAGAACCATTAGAGGAACCAATTCAGGATGAGGGTGAAACACAAGAAACACAACCAAAAAAATTTATCCATACCCTTGTAGGAATTTCTACCCCTTAGATGATGAAGGTAGTAGACTTTTTTAAAGGACATCTTACAATTCTCATTTATTTAATAAGTACACATAACTTTATTGATCCCAGAGTCACTAAGGAAGCCAATTGTTACACACATGCTTGCAACTCCTTTGAGGTTATGGTGGAAAATGGTAGAACATTGCCTTATAAAGGCAAATGACATAATATTAAGTTGAAGATATAGGATTATGAACTCAAAATTGATATGTTTTATGTCCAACTAGGAGGATGTAATATTGTACTAGGAGCTCAATGGCTAGGTACTTTGGAAACCATAGCTTGGAACTTTACAAAGTTATAGATGCAGTTTTCATAGAATGGTAAGTCCTACACTCTCTATGGTTTTCCAGTATGATATATATAGATTCAATTCAAACTGTATGGAGAAGTTGTTAAATATTCCTATGGGGTAGTATCTTAGCTATTTGCAATTCAACTACAAACCTTGGTAGAAGACAAGCCCCTAAAATATTCACAACTTGTTTTGACTAAGCATGATGCAGTTTTTGAGGAACTGACAGAACTATTGCCACATCATTTCCATGATCATGCAATACCATTGGTACTTGTTAGTATGCCATGTAACATCAGACCTTACTAGTACCCCTATGCACTTAAGTCAAAAATCAAGAAATTTGTATAATAATTGTTACAAGTAGGAGTCATTCAACCTAGTAAAAATACTTATTTTATTCTTGTCATATTGGTTTAAAATAAATATGGGTTATGGCATTTGTGTATATATTTTTGTGGGCTCAATAAGCTCACCACTAAGGATAAATTTCCTATTCTAGTGGCTGATGAATTGTTTGATTAACTACATGGTTCTATGTTTGTGCAGGAAAACAAAAATACAAACTTGGACAAGATTTGAGGCCATAAAGGTTAGCCAAAAACTTAATTTTTTCAAGAGAAAAATCCAAAATTGTTGAATTCGCACCCTGTCTTGGACGATCACACATTTAGTAAGGCTAGGAGAAAAAGAAAAACAAAAGAGGAAAAATGAGTACCTTCTTAGGGATTCTAAGTAAAAATGACTCATTTAGATGGGTCAATTTTCGATGTCTACACCATGACTAGCAATTTTTTGTCTTGATTCCTTTATATGTAAACTTGTGCTTTACATGCCAAGAAAAGGAAGTGTTCATCTTAGGGTTTTTAAAACATTACACTCAAGGATGTTATGCAAAGGGATATTATCCAGATCTTGGTGCATCATCACCTTATTCACTTAGGTTAGCTTAGGATTTTTCCTTTTTGCTATCTTTGTTTTTTGTAATCTCTCTAACCCTTTTCTCCTTGAAGCTAGCAGAGTAGGATAGAGTAGGAAGTGCATTCAAGATCACGTCTTAAAAAGGATCTAATATTGTAAAAAACATAGAGGCATCCAATTGATCCAAATCCCATGCTCTTTGAGTTTTTCTATAGCATTGCTTTGCATGAGGTGTAATAGTCCCAATAATTTGGTCCCTACATTTGATGATCAAGACAATCAGAGAGGATACTAGTTTAATGGCATACTCGATGTGATCCAATCAATTCATCATATAGTCCCAAAATTAGAATAACCTATATATTGAGACTCTAGTGAGGGTCCCTATCTATTTGCCTATGTGAAACACCTAAAAATATCACCTGGTGACTCTACCCAAGAACGAACATCCAAAACAAGTTGCTTTAAAGGACATCAAACTAGGATTTTGGTGAAGATATCAAATATTAGCTTGAAGAGAAAATGTTGTATTCACCTAGTGAATCTTCTCAAAGCCAAGGACCCAAAATTTATGAATAAAATATATACCACCAAATACCTTGCTTATAATCCACATGTGCTAGTACCTCCACTCACCATTCTCTAAGGAAAATGGCCACTTTTCCACCTAGAATTTTTCCAACATGGAATAAAAGAAACCCCTTGTGACCTCTAGTATCACCAAATATATGGGATGACATTCCAATGTTAGTGCTCAAATAATTACTATATTATACCAAAGAAGATCTAACAACCTAGTTGGAGCATCTACAAAATATGGTTTGTTTGTCCCAATTACATAATATTATAAAGCATAGCATGGCTCTAAGATTGTTAGTGGTGTCATTTAGAGGCAAAGCTCATGAGGGGTACAACTCTCTTTCTCTACACTCAATTTTTGAATGGGACCAGTTTGTTTCCATGTCCATAGATGGATTTAGATAAAGAAAATTACTAACCCTAGCCAAATAGCTTGTCACTCTCTAGCCTCCTCCTACACAATAACTTGTTGCTCATTCTAAGGAAAGTGATTCGATGTAAGTCTAGTCCCCTAGGTTTCAAGCTCTAAAAACTCTTATAGAGGCTAGTTCCATTAATTCTAACCAAATTATGATAATCTAGGATGAAGAGGTGGACCCAAGAACAAAGGAAGTAAATACTTCAACATCTAGTTGGCCATGAATAGAGCTTGATGATCAAATGGGCTAGTAGATGACTAAAATTTAGGATTCAAATCCCTTCAAAGTGCTTAAGAAAACACACATGGGCACTTATCATATCAAAAAGGAAGGCCCATCCACCTATAGGAACTTAAAAGAGGAAAATTATCAGAGTTAGAGGTGGAAGGCACAATATGATAAGGTTAAGTGCAAAGAAGAAGTCAACATTGGTGTCTGTTTGCCTACACCAATGGAGTTTCTTACGAGTTCTAGTTCATTAAGGGTAAAAGTTTATTACCCAAAGAATTATAAAAATAGAAAGAAACAAACAACTCAAGTAGTGACTAGGAGGTCCTTTGACTCCATTCCCAATGGATAAGGCCACCCGCTCAACCCTTGTACATATGTATTATATGTAACATAATTTTATTTTGTAGCTAGTTTCAAGTACCATCGATTAGGAGTAATTACAATTTTATGAAATTTGTAGAGACCTAAATATTGCTCTAATTCCTATAGCTTCTTAACTCCATGCCCAATGGAAAAGGAAAAAATTTCTTTGGGTTATTTTTCTTCATCAAGATAAAAATCACTTATGAGTCACTAGAATTATAGTGAGTTCTTACTACACTCAGAAGGAGAATGCATTAGAAAAATTTTATGAGACATGCTCGATGGAAAATAAAGGAGTGAACAAGTGTAGGTAAGGTTTCAATAAAAAGTTTCAAAAAGCAAAAGGTGGAGAAACGCTCCAAGGAATGAGTCCTCTCAGATAATGAAAATATTTTGATCAAAGGCTAATGCATTTTTCCAAAAAAATTGACAAGGAAAAAATGAAAGCCCCAACAACTTATAAATATCTATAGTCCTAAAATATGGAAGATCACAATGTTTTAGAAGGTGCAAAGAAGAGCAAAATGTCTAAACATCAAAATTTTTAAAATTTATGAAGGAGAAGAAAAAAGAAAATTTTGGATCCCATGAAGTGTTTAAAAGTTCCAAGCACATCTCCCAAAGATAATAATATAACTCATAAAGGTAACAATGGTAAAAATTCAGGTCCGAGGTGTAGACCAATTGGTTCATCCAAACCCCATAAGGGGTGCGGAGGTCCAAGGTTCAAATCTCGGGCCTCACCGGACTAAACGCTTGTCCCTTTCTTGGTGCTTTCAATGGCGTAAAAGGTTTAAAATGATTGTGGCATGGTGGTTATAGGGGTGGACTGCATGAAGATCTGTGTGGCGGATTCTAGGGCGGACAACGCAGAATACTATGGCAGCCATAAAAAGCTGGACAGCCTACCCGGATTCGTGGCGGCTATCGATTCCACCATGTAAATTCAAAAAAAAAAAAAAAAAAAAAAAAAAACAATGGTGAAAAGCCTTAAGATCACCTACTTGCATATCTTAAGCCTGACAACCCGAGAAAATGGTTTACATATTAAAGCCAACAACATGGAAGTTGCATTAAGAATAATTTCAAATATAGAGGATTGAATACAAATATTTTCTATTCTCAAAATTTGGGAATTTCTAGTAAGGGTAGATGGTGATGATGGCAATAATTGCACATCCTAAGCCCCAAAACTATATAACATTAATAAGCATGGATCCATAGATCTTAAAGGAACCAATGAATTAAATGAAGACATGACCTAGCATGTAGAAGAGCAATCATTCTTGAAATCTCTACACAATTTTTCAGGAATACTTTCCCCTTGTAGTTTATAAATAGTATGAGTTTTAACATTGTAAAATAATGGCAAGTTGTATAACTTTACCTTCATTTCCTTCTGAATATTTGTACTTGGATTCTTGAGTGGTCTTGGAAGCAAGATTTCAAACCCCCACTTTTGGCATAACTTGTAATTATTCATATATACATGTTTGAGATCATGACTTTTTGCTTCTTTATATCATGTTCCATATATGTGTATGTGTTTATGTGTGTATATTGGAGGCCATGACTAAAAATTTTCTATCACATTTCCTTTATATGTAAACTTATGCTTAACATTTTGAGAAGAGAAATTGTTCATATTAGGGTTATCAATGCATTACACTCGAGTTTTTTATGTTGAGGGATCTTATCTAGATCTTGGTGTATCACCCTTCATTAGCTTAGGTTATCTTAGGAATTTTCCTTTCTGCTATATTTATTTTTTACAACCTCTCTAATGTTTTCCCCATGAATCTAGTAGATTAGGATAGAGTATGAGTGCATTCAAGATCACATCTTAAAAGTATACAACCTTGTAAAAAATCATGGAGGCACATGATTGAGCCAAACCTTATGCTCTTAAAGTTGCCTTTTTGTGTTGCTCAACATGAGGTGTGATAGTCCTGATCATCTAATCCCTATGTTTGATGGTTGAGACAGTTGGAGAGGACAACAGGACCTATTAGGGATGAAGGAAATTCAAGATTTCAATCATCATCTCAAATGATTTCTACTTTTGAGTCTCAAGTTCAAGAAGGGTTAGTGACACCTACTCAAAACACATCCAATATTGGACTAGTAGGAGGTTGTTTCAAGTGTGGAGGACATCATTATGCTTAAAGTTTCCCTCTAGAGGGATGGAATTATAATATAAATAAACCTAAATCATTAGCAAAAAATGGTAAGTAGTGCACCTTCATAGCATAGGGTGTTCATGATAGTGAATGATAGACAAGAAGGACATCAAAACCTAGTCATTAAAGCATCAACTAATATTCATTATCATAATGTAACCATTTTGATAGATCTAGTATCCACCACTTATTTCATTAATGTTAATTTTAAGGATAAGCTTAGGTTGGTAGAGCAAAATCCAAATGAGTTTAGAGAGGTGATTATGGCTTCAAGGGCCTAATAATTTATAAGGGGTAGTCTTAAAATGTATAATAAATTTTAAAGGTTGGAAGATATATCTAGAATTATTAGTGACACATTTGGTAAAATATGAAATTATTTTAGAAATGGATTAGTTAACTAGACATCAAGCAAAAAAATTTTGTTACTCCAAAGAGGTGAAATGTATTGATAAATAAATAAATAAATAAAAAGGTGATTTGGAAAGTGAATAGGCTAGTGTCATTTTACATGTTATTTATAATGCAACTTAAATGAGGCATGATAAAAATGAGGCATGATAAAATGATGAGTACTTTATGTCATTCATAATAAATATATTCATAAAAATAAAGAATAACCTAATTTAGATTCTCATCCTATCCTTTGAGAATATGTAGATGTGTTTCTAGATGACTTGCCAAGGCAACTACCATTGAGAGAATTAGATTTCTCTATTGAGCTATTAATAGGTATAAATATAGTCTCTAAAGAACTTATAGTATTTTTGTATCATTATTATGTAAATTGAAAATTTAGTTACAAGAGTTTCTTGATAAAGTATTGGTTCATCCTAGTGTGTCAGCTTGGGGTGCACCAATATTTTTTATGGGATAGAAGGATGGATCCCTTAGGTTTTGTATTGATTACTGTAGGCCCAAAATGGCCACATCCTTAGAAAATTTTGAAAAAATATTCTAAGGCATGAAGATACTTCAATCCACTGAAAATAGAGTGTATTTCAGAGCAGATCCGTGCAAGATACCTCAATCCACTCAACACAATGTTTTTCGACAAAGTGTTCCACCCCGCCCAATGCTTAGTGTATTTTGATGTGGCTTTGCGTAAAGTTCCCAATCTGCAATACAACCAAATTGAGATGATGTTAGCACCTTTCAAAGTATGAATTGGTGATAAGACTTCATCCCGTGCGCTCAAGAGACTAAGTGTCAAGAATGCCCATTTCACTGAGTTCCAAGGCTATTTTTGAGCAAAATGGCAACAAGGTCCACGTTGCTCGATAATAAGGTTAAAAGCACCTAAGATGGAGTATAGGGTAGAAAAATAGAGCAAAGATCATTTCCTATTGCTTTTTGAGTGGATTGGCGACACACTCTACTCCACAGTCAACTCTAGTCAAAGCTAGTGGAGCAAGAATTGAGGAGCGGATTGCAACTTATTTTCTAGGTCATGAACGTGAGAAAGGAATTAATCATTTTTAAGGTTTAAGTGAGCGGATTAACGATGAGTCATATTTCACTCAACATTCAATGTTTTTTTTTCATGTAAGCTCCAATCCGCTGGCTGAAGCTATCCAAGCTGACGTCAACGTTATTTTTAGAGTGGATTGACAACTCTTTCTACCTCGATTGCCTATAGAGTATTATTGAGTTTAATCATAGTCCTTCAATGAAGGCATCAATGATGGATATTATGTTGACATTTTTAAGAGCATACAAAGTTGGATTCTTAGAAAATGAAGGTCAGTCAGTTCGAGCGGGCAGATGAAGCGTCAATGGTGCCAAGAATCAAGAACCAAGGTAGTGGCATATCTGCAATAGGATGAAGTATTCAAGAAGGATGAGCGGTTCAGATCTGGTTTCTAATGGCCTAAAGTCTAACTACCATTACCAAACCAGCAAGTTGCAGAGTTGAGCTTCCATGGTGTGAGATTTCCAGTGGATTTCGTGGACCCTACGGATGAATGAAATGATGCCAACATAGCTTTCTGCTAAGTTGTCAGATTCTAAATCCTTGTAATGTCTCCCCCTATTCTTCTTTCATTGTAAACTATATAGAGATATTGAACCCTCAATTTTTAGGGTTGGATCTAGAGTGTTTGCTTGCCCTACTATGTAATATCTTTTACAAACTAATGGAAGGAGCATTACTCAAATTTTTTACTCAATATTTGTCATCTTCGATATCTTTCATTAAAAGGTTTGAGATGTGAGTTGCATTTTTGTTGATGTTGTTATGGTTAGTGCATTTCATCTGGATTGGATTACTAGTTGTAAAGCAATTTAAATCTATTCATAGTTAGATCTGTGTGGCAAGAAGTTTATTTATGTGAAATATGAATATTGATCTATTCTGCTAAATTGGATTGTTAATATCTTAGACATTGAAATTGCTTCTTTAAGCACATCTCTATTTTTGTTGTTATTGTATGAAGGTTACTCTATTTTGGGTGTTGCTAATCTTGAGTGTGGGACACTAGAAATAGTTTGCCAAAGGTTTTCCCTATGTATGCCTATGTTGTTAGCCCTATTCGAGCATTGTTAATGCATAATTTCTTAACCCTAAACCTTTTCTAACCCTATTACTCAAAACCATTATTGAGCTTAATTGAGTCAATATTATGTTATTTGATAAGGAACCAACCTACACTGGATGTTGGTTTGAAGCAATATTTGGTCCATCCAATGTTGATTTTTGAGCTATGACTATCGGGTGCAAGCCTAGCCAGAAAATTGGAAGATAGACAGTTGCAGTATCAAGTAAAACTTGATGACAATTCATATCCCAAAAATTACGACTAATTGAATAAGGTTACCATAAAAACCAATACCCTCTACTATTCATTGATGATATTTTTGATCAATTACAAGGAGTTACTATATTTTCTAACATTTTTTTGAGATCAAACTATCACCAACTTCATATAAAGGATGAAGATGTTCCAAAAATAGCATTTCAAAATATGTATGGTCATTATGAATTCACTGTGGTATATTTTGGATTAACTAATGTTCACATAACATTCATGGGGTTGATGAATTGTGTTTTATGTAAGTACTTCAATATTTTTTCATAGTTTTCTTGGATTATATCTTGATATATTCCAAGAGAATGAAATAATAGGAGTAACATTTGAGTTCGGTGTTGTAGTATTTACATGAACAAAATTTATATGTTAAAATTTATAAATGTTAATTATTATGGGAGCATAAATAAATATAATACAAGGCTTGTTGCAAAGGGTTGTGCATAGAAGGAAAGAAATGATTATGATGAAAATTTTATGCCAACAACAAAGATCAAGATCATTCAGATGGATTTATAATGGTTATGCAGTTTGGTTGTAAGTTACATCAAATGGATGTGAAGAGTGCATTACTTAATGATGACCTTAGTGAATAAGTCTATATATGGAATAGTCATAGGTGTTCACCATAGCAATTCAAGAGAGAAAAATATGAAGAGTCATAAAATCTCTCTATTTAATTGAAGCAAGCTCATAGAGCCTAGTATGTGAAGATCAATGAGCATCTTTTATGACATGGATTTTATCATAGTCCTTATGATCCAAATATTTAATTTAAAAGGTAAGGAATAGAGATTATGATCATGATCATAATGATGTATGTTCATGGTTTGGTCATCATTGGGAATTTAGTTGTTAAAACCCCATCCTAACATTATTTTGTAATTCTCATATTATTATGTAATGACCCCTTTCCAACATGGGGATCCCTTTATAATGATATTTTGTAATATTTTTTAATGGTATGTGGTAATTGAGGCACCTGGACAAGTGGGGGCTTTTCATGTAACCGTTATCAAGAATATAACTAATTTTTATAGAAGATTCTAGCTCGAGTGGCACTTTGCATGTAAGCCAACTCTTGAGCATTAGGTTAGGGTTGCATGAAGTGTATCTTTAAAATACAAGGGTCCATAAACAAATGTATCTTTTTGTATATTGAATGAAAGTATTGAAGGAGGTTGCCCCCTTGAAGAGGACCATGATTCTATGTTGTGATTTGTGATATTGTTATATTTCTACATTTACATTTCTTATTGCAATATTTAGTTCTTTCATGAAATTCTATTTTTATTGCAATATTTATGTGAATGAACTTATTTTTATTAGAAGGTTCCTAAAAAGTGGTATCATAGTACTTTCTAGGGTCATGTTTGGCTACAACTGCAACAATTTTTACCCTACCATTTTGACTGTTAGGTAAATTTTCCATGTTTTTTTTATTTTTTTCTTGTTTTCTTACTAAAAATAGCATTTTTTTTGCATTAGTTTATTAGGTTAGAAACCCTATATTGAGGGTTTCAAAATATCATAAAGGATTTTTCATTACTAATTTTTGTTGTCATTTGGATTAACAAATATACCTTCCATATTTTAGAGCCTCATGAATAATATCTTCTACCCATTCATTCACAAATTCATTCTAGTTTTCTTTTATGATATTTTGGTTTATAGTTGCTCTTGGGAGGAGCACCTAATCCATTTGGATCAGACTCTATAGATTTTGTCTCATAATTAGCTTTATGCTAAGAGGTCTAAGTGTTCTTTTCGGTTGAAAAAAGTAGAATATATAGAACATAGTGTCACTAAAGATGGAGTAAAGTTGATCCTAACACAACAGACAATAGGGGGATAAAATACTATGAATCCCTCTAACCAAGTCAATCACGTGCAATAATACCAATATTTTTTGGTGCTATCCATGTAGTAACTTGAGGTCAACAAAGCTCAAATCACCAAAATGAACAACCTCAAGCAGTTCAACCTTTCATGGCAACACCAACAAATGTGTCTCTACAATCTGCTAATTCATCTCCATCCATTCATTTTTCTACCAATCCATCTCAACCAATTCACCTTACAAGTCATCCATCCCAACCTATTCATCTCTCAAGCCATCCACAAAGACCTATCATCACCCTGAGCATTCGACTAACAACTAGTCTCAAAATGGCTTCAACAAAATTATCGATCTATGAGCTTATACAAAAATATCCTCTACATCGTGAGGCATTAATGGAAATATTAAAATCCATTGAACTTAAATTTCAAGACTCTAATGCCTTTAATAATTTTATGGGAAGTATTCAAACATGTATGGAACCTTCTATTGCCTTCTATGATTTTGATATCAAATCAATATCATCAAAATCATCAGATACTCCATTACACATCATGGCTCAAGTTGATAGGAATCTCTTCAAATTATTATTGATTAACACCAACTCATCCATCAACATCATTACCACCTTAGCCCTTCAACATCTTAATCTTCCACCTTCACACATCACAAAATCCACCTTCACCTTGTGAGCATTCAATGATGCTCTATGTTCTACAGTTGGCACTGTGGTCTTACCTATAGAAGTGGGGGATAATACATTGCACACTATGTTCCATATCTTGTAGGGGTACATGGCCTACAATGTACTCCTTTGATGCCCTTGGATAAGGAATACGAAATGTGTTCCCTCAATATTACACCAATGCTTGAAATATGTACATGAGAGACATATTCATTGTATACCAGTAGACATTGAACCATTCAAGTATTGTAACTTCATCTCCAACCCATATGAGTCCCTTTTTTATATAGATGCAAGCTAAACAAAAAATATATCTTCTTCCAAAGCTCTGCTTTATATAGATTTGATGCTTTGAAATGCTCCAGTGTTATGCTTTTTGTGTGCCTCTTGTGATTTGTTGCTCTGGATAAGCAAGTGGAGAACCCTTGATGATAGATTGTATTCTAGAAGGAGGAAAAGTCTTGGTTATCATATCTACTCTTGCTTCCTCTACACGCTTATCAGATTTTATCTATGCATTTATTAGCTTTTAAATCATTAATTATTAGTATTAAATTGCATTTTGCATTCTTAATTAGTTTTTGAGTACTCTTGTGCAAATTTGTGCCTCACCCTCTGGGGCATGAATTCGACAAAACCATTGGTTTCACCATTTTCTTCTTTATTTTTGAAGTCGTGACGTCTAATTACGGGGTGTGAATTTAGTCACAGTAGTTTGGGGACAATTTTTTCTCCCAAAACTCTAGGTTCTCATTTGCATACTTGTTTTCTGATACACCCATTCTGTTTGCATTCTATTTTCATAGTTTCATGTTGTTTCATCTTGTGTTGCTTGTTCCCAAAGGTTAAAAATCACTTTTTATTTTGAACGGACATCTAAAAGGACCAAGGAGGTTTGACTGTTGTGCCTCCAAGCTTAGTCATATAATGGCCTAAGTAGACCACCAAACACTGATAATTTTTTTTAAGGTTTTGAAGTTGTTTTATAGTTCTAAATTTATGGTTAGTATTTATGTGGCATGAATTTGGCTAGGATTAAAAACCAGGTCAAGTAAGTGTTCTATTATATATTCTAGGCTATTTTTTGTATGTTTGTGTTCATTTTATATTCTGAATTTATATCACAAGAAAAATAAGGTATTTTGCTTCATCTTTAGGCATCAATAAACAAAAACGTATAGTTTTTATCTAGGCTAATATCGTTTGTTCATTCTCTTGAACCCTTGCTTCTAAAAGAAAAAAAATACTTTATTACAAATTAGGCTTAGTCTTAATTGAAAGAAAGAATCATTCTAGGAATAGCTCCTTGTTTGCTTGCATTATTGTTTACGTTGCATTGTTGTTCTTTAATTATTTCTAGTTTAGATCTTAATCAAGACCAAACTTAGGTGCTTAATCAATAAACACATCAAACATTTCATCTCAAAATTGGAGTGAGTCCTTAAAATTCTCCTAGTGAACCATTCAATCCCTAAGCCCTTGAGTGTAGAGAAACAATAGCCTTATGGTTACCTTGGCTACCAATATATCCATCGAGAATCATATGATGTGGGTTATTTTCCCCCTCTATATCTTTCAAGTCGAGCTACCAAGTGGGTCCTAACCCTTAGTGAGTTTGACCTAAACTTTATAGGTCAAAAGGCTATAAAAGATCAGGTTATTAATGACTAGCTAGCTGCTACTCCCCTAGAGTCCACACATCCCTTAGTTATTGAGTTTTTTGATGAATGGTTCATTTAGAAGTAGAAGAGTTTGAGTCCTAGACTTAATTTTTTTATGGAACCCAATGTGTAAAGGGTATTAGTGTTAGAATTATTCTAGTCATCCCAAAAAAATAGCTCATTCCCCTCTCCTTCAAGCTACGTTTCTCCTACACTAATAATATTGTGGAGTACAAAGCCTTGATCCTCAATCTTAGGATAACCTCAACCTTGAAGGTTAGAGTCCTTTTCATATTTTGTGACTCTCAACTTATGGTTAGTCGAATCAATGATGTTTGTAAAACCAAGGATAATAAACTAAAACCTTACAAGGAGATTATCACCAAGCTTCTATCTACCTTTTATAGAGTAACCATAAAGTCTATCCCTATATCCTCCAATATCCATGTGGATGCCATGGCCACCGCTACATACCTTATCCCCTTGGAGTTAGAAGATGATCAAGCAATGATTATCATCCAACAACTCTGAGAGCCTACATCCCTTAGTTCTAGCCTCATTCTATTAGATGTCCTAAACATTAGAGTTTCTTAGTTTAAGCCTTGGTACATAGACATATTTAATTTCCTTAAGGATGGTTCAATGCTTGATGGATTATATTACAACTAGTGAAATATTTTGCAAAAATGAGTATGTCAGTGCATGATAATCAATGATACCCTATATCAACATTCTTTCAAGGGCATCCTATTACGATGCCTTGACTTTGATGAAGCCTAGCTAGCCTTTAGTGAAGCTCATGAAGGATCATGTGGAGGCCACTTTTACAGTAACACTATTTACAAGAAGCTCCTTTGGATTGGCTACTATTGACCTTCCATGGAGAAATATGCATGTGACTATGTTCAACATTGTGACAAGTGTCAACACCATGACAACCTTGTTCATGCTCCTTCACAAAACCTTCAGGTTATTTCTTCCCTTGGCCATTCTCCATGTGGGGGTTTGACATCATAGGGAATATTAATACTACGTCGTCTGATGGGTATAAGATTATCATTACAACAATAGAGTACTTCACCAAGTGGGTAGAAGCCATACCCTTTCCCATGGTGATTGTTGCTCAAGTCTCCAAGTTCATATTCAACCAAATCCTTTTTAGGTACGAGATTCCTTCGATAATTCTTTTTGATAATGGCACTACTTTCAAGAACAAGAATGTCCATTTAGGTTACTTCACAATGTAGTCCTATTACTCATCAACAATTTGTTGATGACACCCTTTTTTCCACCTTTGCCTCTGTCAATCAAACCTTTATCATCAAACAAATCCTTCTACTTTATGAAGCAGCGGCTGGACAAAGGATCAACTTTCAAAAAAGCAAATTGTATTTCCTTTCCTAGAATTAGATTCTAAAATAATGGTTGGAGATCTAGATTGCATGAGAAAATTTGATTTGAAGACATGGATATTGAGGATTCTTTTCACTCAAATTAAGAAATTATAGAGAGAATTAGATGATGTGATTCCAGTTTATGTGAGTAGAGATCTAAATAAAGTGGTAGACTTCCTGGCTAAATAGATACTGAGAAGGAGGTAGGGGTTCAGTGGCATAGTGACATGGCTATTGAGGATGAGATGATTAGGCAAGTTGGTGAGCAAATCCAATGTTTAGCTAATTTGGACAACCATTCCAAAAATATGGTTTAGGAGATTTGTGCTCCAATGTAGATCTTATTTTACGGTTGTAAATAAGTGAACAACCATTGTAGAAATATGGTTTAAGATATTTGGCTCCAATGCAAAACTCATTTTACTGTTGTAAACATGTATTATCTTTGGCTAAGGCTGGGAGAAGTCTCATCCCAACTTGTAAATGATATTTATTTTAATACAAGTATTTTCAAATTATTTTTCAAAAAAAACAATTTCTAATCATACTTTGTAAAATAGAAAAACATGATATATTTTTTAAATATTAACATAGAATGAACATCCTATAATTTTGGTAGTAGGGTTGAATGAATCCTCTAGAAGATCTAACCATCTTGGGAAACCTTAATAAAGGACAAGGCTTTATCCCCTACCTCCCTCCATGCCCCACAAATAATTTAAATATAAACCTTTATGAGACTTTTTTTACCACCTCACACTTTTAGAAACATATATATGAAAACATTGAGTAGTAACATAGACACATATAAACACATAAACTTGCATTTAATCTCCCATAATTCTCATAGGATAAGTTGGAATATATGGATCAATCCATATTAGGAGAAGCCTACCATAGTCTGATAATTTTGACTCTAAGAATTACATCCCTCTTCGAGGAAGTTGAACTTTCTTTGGCATAATCCTCCTTATTTTTTTGGGTAAATTAATTTTATTAAAAAGAGGGCATTTCAAAGGCTTCCTAAAGCCTTTTACAACTTTGAAGCAAGAAGGAACGAATAACTTCTAAACAACTTCTGTTAGAGCACAACCGAGAGGTAAAAGCCAAAATTTACCAAAATGAGACGTCCTCAAGGACAAAGGAACAAAAAAGGAACTAACAACATATAGCAGCCAACCTAGACCAAAATGAAACCTGCAATCCTTTAGACCAAAGGATCAAGAACCAGATAGTAAGGATGACAACAAAAATAGAGAACAACAAATGCGCTCAAATAGGAGTGCCCTTTTGCATTGGAGAATTAACAACAATTTCTAAAATGGTGTCCTTTGCGTCATCCTTTGGGATATCCTTCGGGTCTTCCTTCAGAACTTAGAGACATGCATCCTTGGAAATTTCAACCACATCTTTGTCTTTGGCACCTCCTTTGGTATCAGACAAAACTTCGGTAGTAGAGAACATAGAAGTATCATTGAAATTATCACAAAATAATAGGAGGCTAAGAGCGTGCCTCTATTCTTTGAGACTCACAATAGCTTTTCCAATGGTTGCATGAGCAGTCTCCAGATGATCAATAGTTGCAGAAGTAGCATGAACGACCAGTTTGTGGAGGTATTTTTCTACTAGGTCAGGCGAGCTGGGTTGAGCCTTTGAGGGTTTGACCGAAGTGGAAGGAGGGGTTGCAACCAACTCTTTGTGTTTAAGCCTTTGGGAAAATCTGACAGGAGTGGCTTCGACTTTGACCTTCTTCCTAATGTGGAATTCAGAATGGGGTTTATCATTTTTAGCCTTCCTTTTGGGTTTTGAAACTCTGGGGCTGGGCATAGAGGAGGAATTATCCTCCTCAAAGTTAGGGGCAGGAATGTTACCTCTAGGGAATTTGAGAAGGAGATATATGTACAAGACAAATTACGCATATCAATGCACATGGGAAACAAATGATTAAAAATCATGCTCGAATTCATCTTGGAATAACAAAAGGATTCGATTACCAAAAAATGAGTATGACCATGGGTGTGGGTGGTGAGAATTTTGAAAATGAAACATAAGGGTTTATACAACCAATTTCCAATGTGAAGAATGGTGCATGAATAAAAACCTGACAAAAGGATTGAAATGTGAGCCATAGACTTCACATGGAAGAAAGAATGTTGGGGATTGAACATGGAAATATTTTTAGGACTCGACATGAGTGACATTACTTTGATCATGTTTAATAAGTTCATCCACCTCAGGAGGTAGAGTATCCGTCCAAGTCAATAACCCTTGGGCGTTAGCCCCAATACTAGCAAGTCTGTCAGCAACAATGTTGGCCTCCCTGTATGCATGTTGGACAATAAAGTTATGTTGCTGGTGAAGGATTTGCTTACTTTCTTCCATGATTGATCTTATCCTCCAGCTGCTAGGCTTTGAAGTCTTTAGGTAATTGATAATATTTAAAGAGTCTCCTTCTACTATAATGTTTCCAGGAATATTTTTGAGAAATTGGAGGCCTCTCCAAATTGCCCTGGCTTCAGCTGAATGATTAGTCATGATGCCCAAAGGTTCTGAATAAGCAAAAATGGAATTTCCCAAATGATCTTGAAGAATTCCCCCAATCCTAGCATTGCCAGGGTTTCCTTTGGTAGCTCCATCAAAATTAAGTTTGGCCCACCCAGCTGGAGGGGGAATCCATTTGACATTACTCCTAGGATTTGAAGGATTAGCAGACTTTGAATTATCTAGGAATATATTGCAAGAATTAAGGATGGATTTCTCAAAAGGAGGACAAGGAAATGGATCAAAAGGAGCAGAGAGGACATTCTCTTTGGCATAGAGGATTATTTTATTAGCAATGTAATCAACATGTAGGTATTTTTATCAAAAATCCTTCTATTGCGTTCAAGCCAAATTTGCCAAAGATAATGCTGAAGACAAAATTTCCAAAATCCTTTGAGCACTGGATTTTTAAAAGGATTGGGCCACTGATGGAAAAGTTCAACAATGGAAGGAGGAAAAGCCCAAACCAACTGAAAGCTCTGGAGAAGCTTGCTAATCACTAATCTTGAGTAAGGACAAAACAAGAAAATATGAGATGTAGACTCCCAATCAGAAAGGCAAAGATAACATCTGTTAGGAAGTATAATGCCCATTTTTATGAGGTTTTCAATAGTTAGGACACGGTCTTGAATACAAATCCATGAAAAGGAAGCAATTTTGGGAGTCAGGTGTTTGGTCCAGACCAACTTAAAAGGAATGGGATTTTCAAGATTGTTTAGGGAAAGCAAGTAAGCTGACTTGACAGAGAATTCATCAAAATCAGTGGGTTCCCAAATGGGTTGGTCCTTAATATTTCCAATAGGGATTTTTATGGAAGACAGTTGGGCATTCAAGCAAGAAGTTTCAACATCAAATTCTAGGACATTAAGTCTTTTCTAGCTCATAATCCCGTTGGTGGACGATATGAAATTTGCCACTAAAGGACCAAACAAATGTTTGGTTATGTTGATGATTCTTTGAAACATAGGATTCTGGTTGAGAGGATTATCACCAACCCACTTATCCTCCTAGAAAAAAATGGAATTGCCATATCCAACTTGCCATCGAGTTCCTTTTTGCAATAAGGATCGAGCTTCACAAATGGATTTCCAGAAAATCGACCCATAAGAAGGTACCTGTCCATGTAATAATTCAAAGGCTTGAAAATATTTCCTTCTGATGATTTTGACCCATTCAACATTTTCATTAGAAATGAGTCTCCAGGCTTGTTTAGCGAGGAGGGAAAGGTTGAGAAGAGAGATCCTTCTGAGTCCTAAGCCTCCTTGGTCTTTAGGTTTGCAGACCTTGTCCCAAGCAACCAAATGGAATCTGTGTTTATTCTCACATCCTGTCCAAAGAAAATGTTTTTGAATTTTTTCCATTTTTTATAGACCGAGGCAGGAGCTTTGAACAAGGACATAAAATAGACAGGAATGCTTTGAAGGTAGGCCATGGTAAGAGTAATTTTTCCCGCTTGAGATAGAAGATTACCTCTCTAGGTAGACAACTATTTTTTGGAGTTTTTCAATGACATTTTTTTTAAGATAAAAACCCCTTGCGGGGCCACCTTGGTCTAAGAGACCATGAACAGGGGGTTCTACACCGTTAAAGTCACCCGGGAGTCGCACTTGACCCTTCCCGCACCAACATTATCAATTGGATTTTGGATACCTAATTCAACTTTTTGGTAGGGTGGAGATTTGAACCTGGGACCTCACTTGGAGGATTTCCCTCTCCTCTCCAACTCACCTACAACACTTGGGTAGTTTTTCAATGACATTATCCCATAGGTTTTCTTTGGCATTTCAAATGAAAAGAGGTAATCCAAGGTATGTAGAAGGTAAACCTTAAAGAAACCAAATTTTTTTGACATAATTTATCAATATAACATGAGGCTACCCCCATATCCTCTTCTATAATTTTCGATATGGAGAAGCTACCATTTTGATCTAGGACAAACATTTTGGCATCTATACTACCCTTCAATATAACCCCATATTTGAAACTCAAATGCATAAATCTTATAAATGTAAGTACATAGGACACTTCAGGTTGCATACAATTAGAGTATTTTCTCAAAAAAGGACCTTACCACACATACATACATTAGTGCATTCTAATGAAAATGTATGGACTACCTAACCCAAGTCATGCACACTCTATAAAAAGTTATAATCAAGGAGAGGACTATTGTTGGGAAACTTTAAATCCATTGATATTATTATTGGATTGTTAATCTAGTCCATAAATGTTTACCTTCCCATTTCGCTTGTTAGTTGTAGGTTTTCTCTTTTTTCCTTTTGCTCTTTTTTCATTGTAGATTTTTCTTCTTACCCTCTTGTCCATTCCTCCTTCTCCCTTTCCTAATTTTGCATGATTATTAATGGAGTAATCATGCCACTCTCCCACTACTCTCATGTGGATCTAGTTTAGGTATGAAAAGTGGAACTAGTTGGGTTTCAATATTTTTATTTTGCATTTGCTCTTTACATTAAATTAGAAATGGGTAAATAATGTGTTAGTTGGCATTGGTCCCAAGCTATATTTTAATTATTTTTGGGATTCTCTAAGCCTCAATAATTATTAAGATATCCAAAGTATTGAGGTCATCATTTAAATTTTTTAACATTAATTATCAATTTTATTGCATTAATAATATCCTCTCCTTACCATGATATGATACATACATACACTCTTGACTTGACCTTCAACACATGAAAAGTTTTATAACAAATTCTAGTTTCTATATTGCAAGCAATGATAGGAAAATATAATGGTAAAATAGAAGCCTTATATTTTTTGAGTTGCTTTATCTTGCCCTTAAGTGTGGTCTCACCTACAAAACACATGAACACTTTGGTTTTTCCACATGGTTAATATAATTCCATAAAATTATCATCAAAATATAGTCTAATTAGTTGGCATCATACATCAAAAATATTTCATGAATTCATAAAAAGGAAATAAATCATATTCAATCCAAAATTATATCATAAAGTATGGTACATCAAATTAACATCCCTTATTACTTCATAATTTAATTATCTATATTATACTTAACTATTGTATATATTATTCTAATAGTCATCCATAAGTATATAATTTTATAATAGGTAAAAAGTGTAGGTATTACATCCCAATATTCTTATAGTAACTTCCTCTTGGAAGTTATTAAAAAAGGTGTGGATAAGTTTGTATCATTTCAAGCAAGTATTTCCAAGTAGCTGAATCTCACTATAGCTATCCCATTGAACCAAGACAATCTATAATTATATTTATAAGCTATTTATTTTTCATGTAAAGTATACTAATAAAGTCAACATTGAGGTCCCCATCCTCTTCCACCTAAAATTAAGTCCAATCAAACACATGAGAGGTATCAAGCATATATTTTAAAAGTATAGACACATGGAATGCATCATGTACATAATTCAAACTAGATGATAGATCAAGGTGATAAGTTAGAGGTACTTTTATCTCAATAATTTCCAAAGTATTTAAAAATTGGGGTGCAAATTTTATCCCTTTACCAAGCTTGATAGAGATTTCATGAAATCTAACTCGAATAAAGAATTTTTCATCCAATTGAAAACTCCTTTCTAGTCTCTATGGATTAGTCTATCTCTTTTGCCTATCTTGGGCTAATTTGATTCTTTGCTTGTTTAAAGTCACTTGATTCTCTATACCCTATAATATTTCTAGCTCAATGATTCTCAAGTTGATCTCGACTTATAGGTGGCATACAAGGTGTTCTATATAGTTATTCATATGGTGCCATTCCAATGAAACTATGCTAGCCATTGTTATAAGAAAATTTAATAAAAATAATATGCTTATCCCACATATCTTCCAACACATGATTTACTCTTTTTATTTGTTCATCTATATTAGATTTATATGTTGTATTCAAATATAATTGAGTACCTAATAAATTTTGGAAGATTTTCCAAAAGCATGATGTGAATAAGATTATCTTTGTTTGATATAATATTTCTAAGACTCCATGAAGTCTACGGATTTCAGTAATAGAAAGCTTAGCTACATCTTTAGCTTAAAATATGTTATTCATTGGTAAAAAAATTGGAACCTTAGCAACTTGTCTACTATCACCCAAATAGATTCATGCCTCTATAGAGTTAATATTGTAATAAAATCCATGGACATCATATCCCATTTGCATTATGGGGTTTCATGTAGATACAATAAACCTACATAATATTTATGTTCTACCTTGACACATTGACACTCTAAGCACCTTTCCACAAACTCTATTCCATCTTTCTTCATCCTTGACCAAAAGTATGATTTTATTAAATCAAAATACATATTTTTTATCCCTATATGAAGCTAGATATAGTACCTTATGGGATTAATTTACTATGAGGGTTATCAATTTTTTTTTTGGTGGTATATACAAAGCACCTCAAAATCTAAGTGTTTTTACATCATCAAAGAAATTTCCCTCATACTTTTCCTTCCTTAGATCGCTCAACATATTGACATCTATAACCTAACTAACCATGATCTCCCTAGGATTGAGTTGATATTTAAGGTCCATGGTTACTACTATTTATGCAAAAGTGTGATTTATCCTACTCAAGGAATTTGTGATATTATTATCCTTTCTCTTGATATAGGATATGTGAAGGCCATATTCATAGAGAAATTACATCCATCTATGTTGTAAAGCATTTATATTTCAATGATCTTAAACTTTAGTGATTTGACTTGATTTAAAATTCTGCGCTAACATATAATGTCTTCATATTGTTAAAGCATGAACAATTACAACTAAATCAAGGTCATATGTAGGTAAATTCACTTTATAATCCATGAGATTTTGTATCTCATAAGCATTTATACATCCATCCTAAATCAAGACACTCATAGTCCTTTCGTGGATGCATCATGCACACTACAAGTATTTATTAAGATCTAGTAAAGCCAAAATAGATGCATTGATCAACAATGTTTTTAGTTGTTAAAATGTTGCCTCACCTTCTTTGTCTAAACAATTTTCTCCCTTTTTATTTGTAAATATGTAATAGAATTTGTTATTCTAATTTTTATTGAACACATCTTTGGTAGTATCCTTCTAATGCTATAAAAATTTTGACTTAAACATTGGTAGGTATTGGCCAATATAAAATGACCTCAATATTTATTAGGTAATTTTATATTCCTTCTCTTGATATAATATACCTCAAATATTGTATCTCTTTGAAAATAACAGTTTAGAAATTTTACAAATTTTTATTCTTTAAGGCACTGTAGAACTTGTATTAGGTACTCTTCATGTTCTTGTTCATTTTTGGAGTGGAAAACAATAATTAATTTATCTACATAGCTCCTAAATATATATATTTTTATTATGTTTGGAGAAGGGGTGTTGAAAGGTTCCCGTACCTTTTACAAGAAAGTAAAAAAATTTACATTAAGCTCAGAGTTGCAACCTACCAAAAAACATATATGCAAATCAAAATAGCTATGAACCAAAATAGCTTAAAATATTCTAAGTCACAACCACTCAAAACATTCTATCATGACTACAAACATACACCAGCAACAAACTAGAAGGACCACCCCATAACTAAGTAAAAAAACACCTCCTATGGGAAGGAAGTAAACTAAGCATGTGAAAGGCATCTATTAACCATATATTTGGTTTAGTTGGCCACCCATTTTACACCTTTGCACACTCTAAACACTGGCTAGCCTCTACACTACAAGATGCTTCACCCCCCACTATACTTAACACTCCACACATGGGAATTGATAAACAATGTGGTGGTTTCCCATATCATATAATAATACTCCAACTAAGATTTTCCTCCCACTACATCCAATCTCACGTGCCCTTCCATCCTATCACACAGTTTAGAGATTATTTCCATGATATTGAGGTATATTTTTGTATTCATGGAGATCTACTTGGCTTCCTCTTAAGGCTTGTGGGTGTACCATCGATTAAATTTGAGGTCAAATAATGTGCAAATTATAAGAAAAATAAATCCAACCTAGACTTTAACACATTTCTTCCCTCATATGCTAAGAACTAATCTAAAATAACAATGCATGTCACACGTGTTTTATGTTCCTAATATGTTATTACATCTCCCTATATGCCCTTTCATCCCCTCTTGGATCACTCATTTAGATTTGTATAGGTATTTGGATACATACCCCAAAGACCATCTCTAAGTTTATTTCAAACTATTTTTTTTCATAAATAATATTTATGAGTTGTTGGGGAAAATCCCTCTCTCAAACACTGAGTCCCTCTTGTTGGACTCCCAAATTTTCCATAAAATATACCCCTCTATTCCCTTATCTATAGATGTGAACAAACTCCACCTTTTCTAAGACTCTGATCTTCTATCTAGCCCCTTCTATCAAATTAGCAATGCTCTAGCTTACCTCCAAATTCTCTTGCATGGTTTTAATTATATTTAAAGAATTGCCTTCTAGGATCAAGTTCTTGACTTGTAAGTATGACAACAAGTTGATGCCCATAAACAGAGCTCTAGCCTCCACAAAATGGTTGGACTGATCCCCTAGGGCTTCTGCATAAGCCAATACTATATCACCTCTTTCATCCCTAAATATACCTCCAATCCCTACCAATCTTGGGTTCCCTTTGGCAACCCCATTGAAGTTCAGTTTAAGCCAATTTATTGGGGGAGTTTCCACTTAATATGTGCTCTCAGGATACTTGAGGAAGGATTGAAAATTGTAGAAACAGGTTCTAGATCCCAATTTGCTGCTATGGAGCTTTCATTTTTTGGTTCCCACACTCCCTTCTAGTTTACAATCTTGGAGTTCTCCAAGGTTAAAGAGATTGCTCTGTTAGCCATGAAGAGACTGTCTCGTTTCTTGTCTTTGAAAATATGATTATTGTATTCTTTCCATAATCCCCATAGGGTATGAGGTAGACTAAATTTCCACAAAGTTTTAAGTCTCTTGCTTTTGAAGGGGGCTTCCCACTAAAGGTAAATATTTGGTAGGCATTTAGGGAGAACCCAAGACACTTGAAATTTGTTTAAGATTCTCATTAGCACCTCCTACAAAAAAGGGCACTCTAAAAAAAGGTGGTTAACATCTTCCTCCATGTTCTCATAGAGACTACACCTGTTAGGGAATTGAAAGCCTCTTTTTATAATATTATCCATCGTTAGTATTCTATTCTAGATAGATAACTAGTAGAAAAAAACTATTTTTGGTGTCAAATACTTGATCCATACTTTAGAAATTGACATCCAACCTTGACCTTCTCCTTCTAGCACATAATAACCTGACTTGATTGTGTAGTTTCCTTGCTTTTCATTCTTCCATAGCATAGAATATTGAGTGTCCTGGCTATTTAGAAAATATACCTATACCATTATGTTTAGCTTCCTAACTGCTTGATCTTTTCTTGGATCCAGTCCCTCAACTTTGATTTGTCTCCATAGTTTCCTTTCATTCTCCATTACCATATAATCCTAAACCATGGGTCCAAACCTCCATGAAACATCCTACTCAAGAGCACCAAATTCTGGGTCCTCTCTCAAAGGGATATTCTTTAGCCATGAGTCTTTCCAAAAGTGGACTTTGTTTCCAACCCCAATATTCCAACGAATGCCACTCCATAGAAGAGGCCTAATAACTTGGATATTATTCCAAAAATTTGACCCCTTAGGGAGGTCTCTTTCATCCAAGAAGTTTGTACCATCCCTCAAATACTTGGCCTAAATAATTTTGACCCATCCAATGTCCTCATTTTTGGCTAACTTCCAACCCAACTTTCCCATTAGATATCTGTTCATCTTTCTAAGCCTTCTGAAACCCAAACCCCCTACCTCCTTTTTTGAACAAACATGCTCCCAGGCCACCAAAGGAAGATTATTTTTATCCTCTATCCCAAACCAAAGGAAAGTCCTTTGAATCTGTTCGATCTGATCATAAATTTTTACTAGCATCTTAAAAAGGGATATAAAATAGATAGGGATACTTTGTAGAGAGGATTTCACCAATTGAGCCTTCCTTGCTTGACTTAGAAGGGTGCCTCTCCACCCTATCAACTTTTTAGTAAAATGCTCCACCATCGGATTCCACATGTCTTCCATCATTCTCCCCTTAAAAAGAGGTATTCCTAGATATGTGGAGGGGAGATATCTCGATCCCACAACCAAATATTTGAGCTATTCACACCTATCTAGGAGCAAGGGTGTTTAAAAAGTAGATTTTGCTCTTAGAAAAATTGACTTTCTAACCTGCTACTTGTTCATACCTCTCCAATATTGTCTTAAGTTCTTTTGCTTGTGGGATTGATGATCTTGAGGTGATGATGGTATCATCTACAAACTATTGATGTGAAACTAGGCTTAGAGTTGAAGCAGGTCTAACACCTTCCACCTTTCTTTCCTCTATAGCCTTTGAGATGGATCTCCCTAGGGCCTCTGCTAAGATGATGAACAAGTAAGGGGATAGAGGGTCCCCTTGGTGGAGGTCTTTCTTGCTTTTGAAATACCCAATCACTACTCCATTGATAATAACTAAAAATATGGTTGATGTGAAGTAGGCTATCAACAAATCTATCCATTCTTGGTGGAATCCAAAATTCCTCATTACCTTGATAAGAAAGTCCCATGACACTCTGTCATAGGCTTTGTTCATGTCCAACTTGAGGAGCATGCCTTCCTCACCACTTCTCTCAATTGAGTGGATGATTTCATGGATGGTTATAATGCCATATAAAATTTATTACCCCTTAACAAACCCCCCTTGTTGTGGGTCGATGATGAATGGAAGGACCACCTTAATTCTATTTGCAAGTGCTTTGGAAAGGATCTTATACAAAGTGTTGTAGAGACTTATAGGACAAAATTCAGAGAAGGATCTTGCCCCAACCACCTTTGGAATAAGGGCCAAGAAAGTTGAGTTCACATATCTTGGAATATGCTTAGTTCTCTAAACCTCTTTCATCACTGCTATGATATATGTTCCCACAATATACCAAAAACTTTGAAAAAGCTTGTCAAGAATCCATCAGGCCCAGGGGATTTTCCTCCATTTGTATCAAATACAACTCTTTGGATTTCCTCATCTTTGAGGGGGCTCAAAAGGTAATCATTCATCTTATTAGTAACCAAGGTTGGAATGTTTTATAGCATAGAGTTCATAGCTTCTTCATTATGAGGGTCAATAGTACCAATCATATTTGTAAAGAAGTTTACTACTTCTCTAATTTTGATCAGATCCTTCGTAACTAATCCATTTTATCTTATAATTTTATTTATATTGTTACTACTGTAGACACCAAAATCCAACACCTTCAAAGTCACATTTACCACCCCAACATCAAATCCTGCATAAAAAAAATATATGCCTAAGTTCTAACTTAGGGATATAAAATCCTGCATATTATCCTATTTTCTAGATTTATAAAATCTGGAAAATCACCCTAGGATACCCTACCTACCCATTGGACATGTGTCTTGGACACTTCATCCAACATAATTGCCACATATCACCCACTCCTATCCCCCTTGTCCTTGCACATGGGGAAGATTAACAACAACCATGCCACATCTCACCCATTTTTGTCTCCCTTGTCCCTTCACATAAAACAACATTCCATATCCCACTCCACTTGCAGCCACATCACCCCAGTTAAGTGAGGCATACTAGGTGACTCACTGTAACTACACCTCCCATTTGGTAGTCCAGATTTTCCACTTGGCAAGTTGGTCTTGCCACCTCCCATATCCCTCCAAAAACCCAAGATGCCTATAAAGGCACCATTATTCCACCTAGAAAAGGGAGCTGAATTTACATACCGACAGGCTGACGAAATTGACCCAGACCTAGCAAGAAATTGTGAGTATGGGTATCATTCTGTAATACTGATTCAAATATCAAGGTAATCTATTTTTCAGCCAAAACTACCCATTCGTGGTTCCACAGTCGAAAATGTGCATCTACAGTTTCACAACCGTAGGTCCATGGTTTCCAGTCCACCATCACGCATCCGCAATTCCATAGTCCTAAGCACAAAACCACACGTACATAAGAGATTAGTAAAGATAAGTCATTTGCTAGTGAGGTTTTATCTATTAATTGCTTCTGTCACTTGTTTTGTATGATTACTTGCTTAGGGTTTTGTGAATAGTATTGGTTTTTATCTCAAATATACAGGTGCTACTAATCCCTTTGCTGGTTTGAATGTGTGTAGGCGATAGGTACTTTGGAGAAGCTTTTGAAGCTGGAGTGGTCCCTTGGACCGTAATTGGAAGAATAAAGATCATGAGTTGTTGTGAAGAGTTGGAAGATCCTCGTTCCATCAGATTATTCATTTGTAACAATACAGAGAGGGAAAATTGTAACATTGCTCCCAAACACACTTGGGGTAATTCAAAATTCATTTGTAACATTTGTATCAAAGATCAATAAAGAAAGCAATTTTGGCAATTTCATTTCTCTGTATTCTCATTATTAATTTCTCAGTTATTTTGGGTACAACTACTTCTATGTCTTAGTGTTGAAATGTGAAAAATTTGTATTACAATCTCCCTCTTTAAGCCAAGAGATCCTAGATTTTTGGTGCCAAAAAATTTCCTCACATGCCAAAGTATTATGATACTCAACAAGCACTTGTCTTTCCTTGTCCCTTAATTCTACAGTTAAATCATCATTGTTCACCATTATCTCAATGTACTACAATTGTTGTTTTAGCTCAGATTTATTAATAAAGAGATAACCAAACACCAACCTGTTCCATTGCTTGAGATTCTATTTGATATATCTCAACTTCTTAGCAACTTGGGAGATTTTATCCCTCAAGAAATCAATCTTCCACCAATCAAAAATTTGGATCTCTAGATTCTCATGCCTCAGCCACATCATCTCAAACTTGAAAGGGCTCTTGAAGAGTTTTTTTGTGCCTTCAATCTCCCATAAGAGTGGATTATGATCTGAGCCCACTTTTGGAAGGGTTGAAAGGGTAGTATCACCAAAGGAATGGAGGCCTTCCTTTGATAGCAAAACTAGATCTAATCTAATTTGTATTAGCTGCTCCCCAATATGTCTATTGCTCCATGTGTATCTTACCCTTCTAATATCAACATCCATGAGTTCATTGTCATTTATAAACTAGTAAAAATCTATCATTCCTTCAAATATTGTTGGATTACCTCATTTTTTATCTGATGGGTTTAAAGGGGAATTTAAATATCCAACTAGAATCCAAGGAATACCCCTAAAGGCTTCCCTAAGTTGGCTTAGATTATTCCAAAGGTGTTTTCTTTCCACTATAGTAACCGAGGCATAAAAATTTGTAAGGATCCATTGTTTTTTAGTTTCCTTGCAATACAAAAGTGTTGAGATGAATCTCTCTAACTTTACTATTTGTCTACCTTCAAATATATTCCAATCCCATAAACAAATTAACCCCTTGAAGCTCCAAGGCAGGGCTTGCAATAAAATGTTAGAGAATATTACATTATTTTGTACATGCCAATGTATCACCTTGGTACATTATTATAAATAGTATATTATGGTTGTGTCCTAGATTAGTGAGTGAGTTAATATTTTATGTAATGTAATAATGTGTAGGAAATACACATGTCATGTAAATATGTGTGCAAGTGTTATGAGTGTAGAAATGCACATGTGTCTAATATGTAAGTGTGCAAATGTGTTCTTAGAATAGGAAAATGAAGAGTTATTAAGAAGAGTGAAGGTAAAAAGTGTAGCATATGAAGAGTCACGTAAAATTATATATTTTTGACTAAGAATTGTAATATTATGAAGGTGAATCAAATGTGCAAAGCTTTATGCTTGCATTAGTAGATCTTTATTCAATAGCATTTTTTAGTATTTTTCATGTGAAATATTGTGAATATGTTTATATGAGTATTATTATGAGTTACTAAATTTGATATTACATTCTAATATATTATTAGGTTCATGATATTGCAACTTCTTTATATTAGAACCTATGATTAATTTTCCTGTGGTAATTTATATTAAGTATTAGAGTATCAAAATATAACAATGGTATCAGAGCCACAACAAGGTTGCTTGCACATAATTTGAAAGTTGCATCAGGCTAGAGTCTTTCCACAAGGTTGAAGAATAACTTGTGAAGACTAGGACTCAACAAGGATATTACCACTAGGTAAGAAAAACTAGTGAAGATAAGCCATTCCACTAGGTTGAAGGAAAACCAATGAATATTAAGATTATTTTCACTAAGTTTATTGTGACTAAGTTTATTGTGAGCATGTTTATGTGAGTATTCTTATGAGTTACTCAATTTGATATTACATTTTGAGATATTATTAGGTTCATGATATTGCAACTTATTTATATTAGAACCTATGATTATTTTTCCTCTGGTAATTTATATTAAGTATTAGAGTATCAAAATCTAACAATGGTATTAGAGCCACAAAAAGGTTGATTGCACATAATTTGAAAGTTGCATCAAGATAGAGTCTTTCCACAAGGTTGAAGAATAACTTGTGAATATTAGGACTCAACAAGGATATTATCACTAGGTAAGAAAAACTAGTGAAGCTAAGCCATTCTACTAGGTTGAAGGAAAACCAATGAAGATTAAGATTATTTCCACTAAGTTTATTGTGAACATGTTTATGTGAGTATTCTTACGAGTTACTCAATTTGATATTACATTCTAAGATATTATAAGGTTCATGATATTTCAACTTCTTTATATTAGAACCTATGATAATTTTTCCTTTGGTAATTTATATTAAGTATTAGAGTATCAAAATCTAAAAATGGTATTAGAGCCACAACAAGGTTGCTTGCACAAGATTTGAAAGTTGCATAAGGCTAGAGTCTTTCCACAAGGTTGAATAATAACTTGTGAATATTAGGACTCAGCAAGGATATTACCACTAGGTAAGAAAAACTAGTGAAACTAAGCCATTCCACTAGGTTGAAGGAAAACCAATGAAGATTAAGATTATTTCCACTAAGTTGAAGGATAACCAGTGAAGAATAAGTTTCATATTTTGAGAAGAACCAACTCAAGATAAAGTTGGTCATTCATGGAATAGATAACCCTATTATTGATTAAGAGAGAACCAACACAAGAGGATAAGTTGGTCATTGTTATTTTGCTTCAGATATTGGAAGAAGTTTATATTAGATTCTTAGGTAATGATAGAAAAATCTATCTAAGATATTGTTGTAGAAAAAAATTGATCTTAGAGGTTGAGAAACTTCCTATGATAGATAGAGAAGACTTTCATATTTGGTTGCTTGAATATCACGAGTTTTCCTCATTCAAGGATTGACTTGAGTTGCATATAAGTATATTTTAGATCATTAAAAATAGATCTTGATAATATAGATTGAGTTTACCTATTCCAATAAATCGATTCAAAATAGAAGGTAGTCTATAATATTGATTCAGATCTTAAAATAGACCTTGAAATTGGTAGAGATATAGAGGAGACCCAAGCAAAGAGGTCCTTGATAAAAGAATTAGTGGTCCTTAGCAAGATAAGAGACCATTTACTTAGCTTGTTCTACAGAGATAGAAAAAAAAAAAAAAGACTTAAAGGTAACAAGAAGAATTCAAGCAAAAAATACTTTAAGACAATATTTTATGGAAGGAAATACAACAAGAAGTCTTAAGGATAGTCCAAGTTAAAGGACAATTTTTTTTTGGAGATTGAGCATCAATAAGGTAGCAAGATAAGAAGGTAGTAATATTACAAAGTTTTGAGGACAAAGTTGAAGAATAACAAAAGGTAGGACAATGTTCAAGAGAAAACAAGGCAAAGATTAGAAAGATGTAGTCTGGTTTTCAATATAGAATATTTTAAGCTAACTAATGTAAGAGATATGCAGTCACAACAAGGAAAGAGTTAAGTTGAAAGTGCCATAGTAGCACCATAGATAAGAGCACCATAGGAGCACTAATAATAGCTAGTAAGAAGATTTACAAGTTGAAGGTAAGAGAAGATTTGGCCAAGGGAAAGGTTACGAGTTTGAAAGAGAATAAATTATGAAAAGAGATAGCATTAGAGTTGTAACAACCCTAGTTTTTACCACCTCATATCCACATTTTTTTTTATAATACATATTTCAGGAGTCAAGGTACATAATCATGATCTAAGATAGAATCATTCCATTTGGATTGTAATTTATCAAGGCAAATATTATCAAGAGATATTGAGACTTGATCAGAGTCACTCTTGAGTAGAAGTGATTAGTTTCTACGAAACCCTCATAACACTCAGATATGAGAATGCTCAAAGCATTAGGTTTCATCCCTCATAAAATGGAACTCAACCTTAACCATACTGTCCACCAAGACCAGTATATAGGTGATTGCCTTGAAGATGGAAACCCACCAGAATGAAATAACCTCAACAATGGTTATTCATAGATCTTAAATCCAACCCACATCTTCCATATGGGTTCACTAAGATAAAAAAAATCACTACAAATTATTAAAATTACATAATCCTTGGAATACCATCGTATTTATTTAGTGATTTATTATCATCCTTTCATATATATTGAGTTCTTGGTTTGCTTCTAATTAACTTAGATTAATGGTATTGTTCTATCTAGTATTTTTTTGGTAAGTTAATTATATTAATTCAAAAAGGGCATTTGAAAGGTTCCATGCCGCCTTTTACAAAAATGAACTTAGAGGAACAAGAGGAGGAAAAGAGAAACACGAAGAACAGAGTGAAGCTCATCAAAACTGAAAGGCCTGAAGCCATTACACTCAAAAAGCAACCTAAAGGATTACCAGTGATCCTTTAGCACAAAGGAACATAAAGGAACAACACCAAAAGGCATAAAGGAGGAGACAAGCAAGGACAGACCCAACAACACACCATGAAACCAGAGGAAATGGAGAATATCCCAAAACAACGACTAGGAACAGTAGAAAGTGCCATCAAGGAAGAGAGTCGGGTTGTAGGAAAGTGTGGACATCAATATTCAAAACATTGTCCTTCGCTACATCCTTCTCTGCATCCTTTGAGGTCTCTTTCACATTTGGAATATCCTTCAAACCATCAAGGCAGGTATCTTTTGCAATTTCTACAACCTTGTCTTCAGTCGCCCCTCCTTTAACATCAGAGGGGGGCTCAGCAGAAGAACCATTGAATTTGTCACAAAAGAAGAATAGGCTGAGGTTGTGTCTCTGTTCTTTGAGGCTCTCAATGGCCTTACCGATGACAATGTGGGTAGCCTCCAAGTGGTGTAGGTCATCCATAAGTTTCCATCTACATTATTGTAATAAAAAAGAGATAAAAATTATAAACATTCATTATACTAATAAAATAAATTTTCATTACTTGATCAATTTCCAAAATATATATCACTTAACATTCATTAGAAGTGAATATTACAAAATGAAGACTTTATCTCTAATTTACAAAGCTAGTAATAAAATAAATAAAGTATTACAAATCCCTTGCATAATTACATTGGATCTATATCAATACAAACTTATTCATGATTACAATGAGAATATCTCAAAACATAAAGTATAGTCTTCAAGTTTTGTTGTCCGATTCTCCTCTGATTGTCTTGAATCTTCTTGGTGTGAGAGATGATAGTGAAGGGATCAAGACAACTCGGATGCAATTTATACCAAATGCATTGCAAGCAAACATGCTAATCAAATATATATGCAATCATGCTCCAAACATTTTCCAAATGTATAACACATTCTAAGAAATCACCAAGCATGAATCACATAATCATCCATATTTAATATTTTTACAATAAGGATTAATTCATAATCCCAACCATTATTTGTTTGGATTACCACCAAACATAAGGAAGAGTCCCATACCTCTTCCCAAGGAATGGACACCAATCCATCCTTTCCCAAAACTAGAAGACACTCTTCCAATATTCTAGTTAATTCCATTCAATCACAATTTTCATTATAATCCATATGATGCATAATATATCATTACTTTGTTCATTCAATTAATCTAATTAATAGATTTCACTAGTTCATTCTACTTGTCTATCTAATAGACCTCAAATCATAGTTTTTTTTATATATATTTCATAATCCATTCGAGTTCTAATAAAACAAAATCAATATTTACAAATGTAATTGACTTCAATATGATTTTCCAATAATTCCAAAAATAAAGGAAATTGCTTTAATTTTAAAGTCATCATATTTAATTTAAATTAGAATAAATCAAGTAGCACTAGTCTCCATAAGCACAAACAATTTTATGTACATAATAGATTCCAAGAACAAATCCTTTTTAAAGCATAAATGAATTTCTTAAAGCTAACCTCCTTAAGACAAAGCATGTAGCATTCATTAATTCTATATTCCTATGGAAATGAGCATATTAATCATTGGAAGAGCCATATTATATCAAATTCAGATGATTACTAACCCCGAAAGAGATTTTCTAATTCATATTCACCTAATTTAATACAAATGAGGTCTTATCACAATACTATCTTATTTCATATGATGGTATACATGACATATGGTACTCAGTATTAGGGTCCCAAAACAACTATCATGTGAAACGAGATACCTCTGGTAGCTAGATGAGATGATAGGAATTTGTTTGAAGAGTCTAGTGTAGTTCACCGAAGTCGGGTGCTCTTCGAAGGTGATGAATAAATTTAAACATAGATAATCCTGAATAGGAGACACAATACTAGGAGTCTAATCGACTGACAAATACCCTAGACCATGACAAGGTTAATTATGGCATCTATACGAGTACCAAAGATCAAAACAAGTGAATGGGAGTTGATTGGTGCAATTATTTAGAGGGCACCGATGAGTCTCAAGTGCAATGAAACAACTATCATTCTATGGCCACAAGGAAACCTGTCGAATAGTCAACGACTACACCAATCAGACCATAATCTATGATATTTTGTTGGATCTTCGATTTGCAACATTAGCATTGTCAAAAAGTTAGATATTGGCTTCGATTAACATAGATGCAATGACCATAGTAGCAAGGTTTTATTAATTATGAAGGTCATTACTCAGTCAAGGAATTCATGATTTAAGGTAGTCATCATCTATGGCTTGCTCGATGTTGAACAAGGCCTCAAAATGATAATTGAAAAGGTTGAGACGTCGATGGTCTCATCCCAATTTTGGTAATAATGGAGGTCAAATATTCTATCAATGCAGTTCTACACCATCCAGATTTGAATACTATTCAAGGAATCACAAAATAATGTAATACTCTTAAGTAGGGTATAGCTTTTATCAAAAGACCCAACAAGACTCCATCAGAGGTGTAATGGGGTTCTTATTGCACTACCATTATTTGGATGGTTGCAGACACACCGGACAACAAAGTCTCAAACTCTCTCAAGTCTTCATCGTAGTAGAACATAAAATGAATTACAGTGGGTCTTAAAACATTACATAGGAAGGACCTTTATCTTTTAAAGAAATCATTCAAATATTGGTCAACAGACAAATTGGAGGTCTCCCAAATCATAGGTCTAAGTACTCCATTAAAGCAATATCATAATAAGTCAACTAGGGCTAGCTTAATATTCTATTCAAGGGACTTTCGAGGTTTATCAAGATAAACTTCCACAGCCAGAGATATTAAACAAGCATCTAATAGATTCATAAATTCAACATAATGGAGAGTTCCAACCTGGGCCTTCCATAAAACAAATCTTCCCTTGTAACCAAGCTCTTCTTCTTCTCTAGTCTTCTCCTTCCAACATAACCTAGCTCCTTTTTCTCAATCTTAATGGCAATTTATAGCTCTCTTTATTTTTGACAAGAAATATGCTTCTATATATATATATATATATAATTTATTAATTTATTTTTATCTTCTTTTTCTCACCCCAAGTTAAAGCTTCCTTTAATATATATATATTAATGGAAAAGGAATCCATAGAGATAAGAGCAGAATCTTATCCATCATTTCAACCTTCCCAAAGTAGCCATGCATGTGTAGGAAAAATTGATTATTTAAATCTACAAGGTAGTTTTTATTTTTCCATGTTTTAATCCAATTTAAAATTGAACAAGCTCATAAAAATAAACTACCTAATTTCCTTCTAAAATATGATCAACTAGATCCAATAAGCATGCTCAACAACTAAATCCTTTACTTTTAAAAATTGCTCAATTTAAAGATTTCACAAAATCATTATAAATTGCATGATATTCTTTGCAATATTTTCTAGAATAATTAAATGCAAAACATTATTAATGTGCATTTTCAAAGTAAAATTCAACTAAACCAATCTCATGCAAATTAATCATGAAATAAAATATAAATCACACATTAATGGAATACAAATACTCGATGCATGTGCCCAGTATCCCCCATAATTATTTTTCCTTTTATTGGGTGGGACTTTTTAGAGTAATACTCAAGTAACACCACCACAAGGGAGGTAACTAGTGATGATAGGAATATGAGATTTACCTTTTGAGTTGTCATAGTCATAATTTACATTCTCATCTCTTGGTGGTCAGTCTTCCACCTACAATAATAAATATTCCTGCAATCAAGCAACGCACCATCATTTTATTTTGACAAATACAATGCAAATATATATTAAGCATTAAAACTAGCTATCACTACACAAATAACATCTTAAAAATAGTCCTAAAAGAGAATAAATTATGAAAAGAGATATCATTAGAGTGCTAAAGTTTAGACAACATAAATGTCAAGAGAAATAATATTAAAGATGTCAAGGACTGCAATATTTAGAACGTAAGGCAACAAGATAAAGTTGGATTTAAGGGCCGCTTGAAATTTTTTAGATAAAACAAAAAAATTGTATAGATTGGCATTGGTAGTATTTGTTTTTAGATTTCAGATATCCAGTAAGGAAATATCCCATAGTACAACAAGGACATTATAATAAAGTGCAAAAGAAGCTACGTAAAAGCATTAAAAAGTAGCAAGGTGTTTTAAGAACACCATATTGCCTGTACCTAAACTTGCATAGATAAAAAGGAATAAAGATATTAGTCAAGCACAATGATGCTCAAAATTGAATTAAGCATAAAGGGGATAGATTAAAGTGTAAATGAGATTAGAACAACAAGCATTGGCAACAAGTAATAAGTATAAGAAAAGGTAGTGCAAATGAAATAATGGTAGAGTGAAGAAGAGCCATTCATTAGAGCTGAGTGTAACACAAAATTGGTGAGAGAAAAGTATTAAGATGCAAAATAAGAAATCCAAGTGCCATGGATGTGCACCAAAGAGCTAAAGATATAGTACATGCATTTGATAAGCGAGCCAAGTGTAAGGAGCTAGGGAAGTTAAGCCAAATATTCCTAAGTCAACATAGTGTAGAGCAAGAACAATTTGTAGCAAGCATCATTGAGTAATGGAGATCTAATGCATCTAAAATACCAAGATATGAGAGATCTAAAGAAACTAAAGCATTGAGAACATAGCCAAACCTTCAAATAAACTAGAGAAGAAACATGAAGGCTGAGCACCAACCAAGAGTATATAGAAGTCTAAGGAGCACAAAATATTAAGGGATAAGCATTGAAGCATTGGGTTCATATCGAGTGATAGGAGAAATCGAGCATCCACTTCCTTGGATCTATTGCCATTGGGTCAGCCGTCTCAGTGCCTCAGGGTCATCATGTGTGCCGCAAGATCAGCCACTTCTAGGTTTGTTGCTTCTGCAGGTCATCCTCCAGGTATGTTGCCTCTCATAGATCACTAAATAGATTCACCATGAGGGGGGATGATATTCATGGTGAATCTAGTCAGTGACCTACGAGATGCAACATACTTGGAGGATGACCTGTAGAGGCAACAAACCCATAAGTGGCTGACCCTAAGGTACACAGGATGATCCTGAGGTACTTAGATGGCTGACCCAGTGGCAACAGATCCAAGGAAGTGGTTGACCCTGAGGCAATAGACCAAGATGTATACACTATTGATATAGCATTTTTTCATATTTGGAGAGCCAAGTGCAAAGAGCATGAGCCTAGACCAAATCATTTAATAAAGGAGGATGATAAGGTTATTTTAGAGAAGTCAATATTGCTTCGCTTGGTACCTCTAACAACATCTCCAATCCTTTTAATCTGTCGATAATGTAGAAGATTATTAATTATCACAATAACACACTTCCATAGATGTAAAAACATATGCAGTTGGCAATAGATCTCTTCGATGACAGGTGTTTCATCAAATATAATTTCACGGGCACTCATATTTCTCATCCATTTGTCAAGTGCTTGGGAAATTTGCTATCACGTTGAAAAAATCAAGGAAAGACACACCACAGTGAAGTTGCCCACCCTCTTGGAAAAAGCCACCAAAACATTAGGATCACACTTGAAACAAGCCACACATATCTGGTACGATAGATTCAAACTCTTCACCATGTAGAAGCCCTCGTTGAACTAGATTACATCTTATGAGCGTGGTAGAAAGTAGTGAAATTAACAAAATAATATATGCACATGTTCTCACTTATATGGAAAAAGAAAATCTTAAAACAACCACTTTCCTTTGCATCTACAATCAGTAACTGTTACAGGCTCCAAATGGAATAAGACTGAAACATGGAGGTTGAAACTGATTTATTCCCAATCTGCGTTAAACTTGATGGAATGCATTCATCTTCAAAAATACGTTATCCACATAAAAATTGATGGAATTAGGGTCAGGGTGGATCTACTACTTCAAAAAAAATATCTTTGCCATTAATGCACTCCATAGAAGATAATAATGCTCTGATACCAAATGTAGGGAATGAAATAGATGAGATGTTTAATTGATACAATAAGATTACAATATATAGGCATAAGCCTATATGCAAGACATGACAAGTGTCAAACTAAAGAGGCATAGTGCACATTAATTCTAACATTCCCCCTTAATGTGCACTATCCTATCTATAAAAAAAAACAAGTCAACATTAGGTAACAAGAGAACCTTCAAACATCGAAGCACCATGTTGAGAAGTCAAGCGAATCATTTCAAAATGAAACATTATAAGGAGGTCAGAAAATCACTTGCATGAGTAACATCATATTTTGAGCAGAATGTAATATTCTTAGTCAGGGAAAAGGAGCACAAAGTGCAAGGTTGATCAAGAAGAAAGTGTGCAGGTAGCAAGGTATTTGAAAAATGGAGAAGGAGCACCAAGTGCAAGGTTGGTCAAGAAGTAAGTGCGCAAGAGGAAGGTATAATATTATTTAAGATTTGATTTTATACCTAAAGTTAATTGGAGATATAAGGGATAATTGATTAATTGGTTTAATTTTGATTAATCATTTTATTATTGAGATTAATGAGGAGTGATAAGGTTTAGTATTGCTTTAATTAAGTTTTTTAATTATTTTGGAGTGATAAGTAGTTATAAGGTTTTATTAAAGTTTGTGAGAAGTTTTTATTAAAGTTTTTGAAAGTATTATTTTAATATTTTTTGAAATACAAAGGCTTATAGAATTTTTACAAATTATTTAATTTTGGAGAGATAAGGAAGTCTACTTCAAATTTAGGAATATTAAATTTGTAAAATTCATTATTTCTAGTTTCTAATTAATTAGGAAGCCATACAGAATTGAACTTCAAAGGTTTTTGAAAAATTTAAAAACTTAGAAAATTTGAATCATTTAAACTTAGGGAGTCACAAGGATGTCTACTTCAAAAGAATCATTGAATTCAACAGACCTAGAGTTTTTAATACAAAAAGAAAGAGAAAATGTCATAAAATTTGGAATAAAAAATTTGCTTACAAAATTTGAAGGAAAGTTAGATCTAGTCTCAAAATTGATCTATAGTGAGGCAATTGATGAAAATTTTGAAACATTGGAATACTATCTATATGCAAGAATTTTTGAAGTGAGTGATGATGGAAAGGACAATATTATGATACCTCTAGTTATGTATATGGCACAACTTATACTCAAGTTTTACAAAGAAGAAAACTTAAAATAAAAAGAGTTGATTGAATCCCTTAAGAAGAAAGCAAAAGTAGACAAATATTTTTTGGAAAAGATATTTCATTCTTCTTGCAACATTGATATTTCAAGTTCATCTAATTCAAAATCTTATCATGATGCTTTAAGTGAATGTTCAAAAGTTTCTATACAAAAATAGACATATGATGTGAAGGACAAAGGTAAAGAGAAGACTCTTTTGCAAGAATCTAATGACAATGTAAAAGATCAAGAAAGTACAAAGACCGAGGAACATAAAGCTGAAATCAAAGATGAAGACAAGCAAGAAGAAGATCCGGTCCAAGATCAAATATATTACAAAATCACATGAAGGACGAAGATCATATTGAAGACTAAAGTCTTCAATAACCAAATAATGTAATACAGGGGGTGTTAGAGAATATTACATTATTTGGTACATGCCAATGTACCACCTTGGTACATTATTGTAAATATTAGATTAGGGTTGTGTCCTAGATTAGTGAGTGAGTTAATATTTTATGTAATGTAATAATGTGTAGGAAATGCACAAGTGTCATGTAAATATGTGTGCAAGTGTTATGAATGTAGATGTGCACAAGTGTCTAATATATAAGTGTGCACATGTGTCCTTAGAATAGGAAAATGAAGAGTTATTAAGAAGAGTGAAGGTCAAGAGTGCAACATATGAAGAGTCACATACAAATATATATTTGTGACTAAGAATTGTAATATTATGAAGGTGAATTTAATATGCAAAGCTTTATGCTTGCATTAGTAGACCTTTATTCAATAGTATTTTTCAGTTTTTTTCATGTGCAATATTGTGAAAATGTTTATGTGAGTATTATTATGGGTTACTCAATTTAATATTTATGAGATATTATTAGGTTCATTATATTACAACTACATTATATTAGATCCTGTGATTTATTTCATGTCATGATTTATATTAAGTATTAGAGCATCAAAAGCTAACTCAAAATCTACCCCCTTCCATATCCGTTGTTTAATAACTTCTATTCTTTGCTGATCCACTTTGGTTTCTTGGAGTAGAATAATATGAGGATTTTTATATATTCTCAATGTATAGACCAATATTTTTTGGGCAGGGTCATTGAGTCCCCTTGTGTTCCAGGATAACAAACTCATTTCTTAGTTATGCCAATCCATCTTTCCCCCTACCCAAGGTTAAAGTGTTAGAAATTTTGAGTATATTGTTGTCATTGATGTCAAAGGATTGATGTCATAGGTTGATGATATTGGTTTTCATTGATTTCAAAGATAGCTTGGCATGGCAAAAATATAAGGTTTATAAGTTGGTTAAATATGCAAGGCAAAGTTCATCCCAATGCAAGAAAATTGATAAAAAGAAAAATGTTATAATATTTACTTTAAATATTATAAGCCAAATAGGTTTGGGATAAAGTTCTAAGTGTTTGGATAAAATGTTGAAGACCCTAGTTTAAAGACCATGCAGAAAGCAAGTGACTGCTTAAAAAGAAATAATATTATAATATTTTAATATTATAATATTAAGGACAAAAGTTTGAAGCCAAAGGGTTAAATAATAAAAAGTTATTATAATATTTTATATTATAATTTAAACCCAAGATGGGTTTTGGTGCCAACATTTTTGAAGGTTTCAAATAAAACTTATAAAGTGTCGATGTCAAGAAAGGGGGGTAAAATCCATATAAATATGGATTAAATTTATGCACTATGGTATGGTTCTTAATTGCAATTATATTCGATGTCCCTGTGTGTGTGATTGTGAGAAAAGAAAGGATGATTTTTAAATTAAAAAAGGGACATTGGACTATTGGATAAAGTGTGCATTGTGGAAGTTTATTCTCAAGTACATGGTTGGCCTAGCGGTAGACTAGGTAGCTCTAAGGCGCAGGGCAGGCAACATGTTGTGAGGTCGAAACTCAACAACGACATTGTTGACATTTTTCTAAGCAAGGAGGATTCACGAAGGTGTTAAAACATAGAACGTACATATTTTTTCTGTGTGGGTAGTTGGCCTAACGACAACCCAAGCGACACTAGTGCGCTGGAAGGCAGGAGTTTTCATGGTCAATTATCACCTACGGTAGTTATGGTAAGAAAAATATTTTTTTATTAGTGACTAAGGTTGAAATATTAAGGGCCTAAGTTGTGTTTGATTATTGTGCACACTATTGGACTTAGGGAGTTATAAGGGAAATAATTTTTATTTTGGCCATTGTTTTAAAAGGAAATAAAAGGGGGAAATTGCAATTAATTTTTGAAGTATTATTTTGTGGAGTAATAAGGTGTAATTAGTGGTTAATCAATTTGTGTTTGTTGAAATATTTAAGTGGGAGATAAAAGGTGTATAATGTACTTTTATTTTTTGTAATAATTGCATTAGTATTGAAGGGTTTGGTTTATAATTTGATGTTTTATTTTGAGAAACCAAGAGAGTTATAGAGAACTGGTTTGGAACATAATTGTGCACACATTTTTGAGAAGATTTTACAATATATGAAAAGGTGTTGTGCTATTCCTTTTGAAGTTGCAAAAGGTAATATTTTTGAGATAGGTATTTGAGGGCACATCCTGATCAAAAATTTTGAGTTGTGGTGGTTCAAATTTTTATCTAGGTGGTTGTGTTTTGAGAAAATAATTTTGCGGTGGAGTCAAAAGGGTTGATTGATGTGCATTGTTGGAAATACTTGAGCTAGGATTTATGAAATAAAATGTGCATTCATTGTTTGAATGGTTTTTGAAGCTTTGGTTTGAATATTTTGAGCATGTTTTATGATAAATTTTGAGCATGTGTTATGAGAAATTTTGAGCATGTGTTAGAGCATAATTGAGCAGAGGCAGTAAGCATACTAGAGTAGGATTGTGAGTTGTTTGAGCAGCCCTTTTGAGAAAGGGATTCTGAGTAGTTTTTAGCAAGTTTGAAGTAGTTTTGTGAGTAGGTTTAAGGTAAACTTGTGAGCAGGTATGAGATAGATCAATACATATAGTTGAGCAGATTTAATCAGTGTTGTGAGCATAGTTGATCAGAGTTGTGAGAAAAATTGATCAAAATAGAGTAGAGTTGAGAACAGGATTTGGAAGCCAATCAACACAAAGGGGATAGAGTTCTCTTGTGGATAGAGGTCCACAAATCAGAGTTGTGGGGACAAAGGTCTCCTGTGGATAGAGATACATGAATTTGAGCATAGGGGATTGGTGTCTCCTTTGGATAGAGGTCCATAAACATTGTAATAGGGATTTGGTTCCCAAGAGATTTATTGAGAAAATTTATAAGAAATATTTTCTCTATGGATGTAACCCACATTGGGTGAACCACGTTAAATTATGTCTCTCATGTGTGTGATGATGTGTGCATTATTTACTACTTTGATATTATTACTGTTATCATTTAGACTGAAAAGTAAAAAGTTTTATCTTATACTGTTCACTCCCTCTCTCAGTATAAGCTTATGTTCTTCATAAAGTATATTAGGTTTCATTTGCAATTTTTGCCATAGTCTCCCATTTTATGATCTCTTGATTAGTTGGAATTCTATATTTTATTTCCACCCCTACATCCGTCCCTCCCTTATTCTAATTTTTGTTCTGCCGATTGGGCCTATGTTATTTGAGTCCTCTAGATTCTTAGTCTGTTTACCCTCCTCTTGGTTTACAGTCTCTAAATTTGGATGATGGTCTTTCTCATTTGAATCAACACATACTATCAATTATATATTTTCTTCAATGTTCATTTCATTGTGCTTATGTGAAATTGAATCAGGCATAATAGTATCTAAATGGGAAAATGAATTAGATAGTGGAAATTCAAACAACTTAGGAGGGGGTTCCTAAATAAATTATTCACCAGACTCATAAATACTATTTGTAGATTGTTTAGTCCAATGGAGCAATTATGAACTCATACTCCATAACAAGTTTTGAATATTAACTTATATATATCAACATAATTTATACATAATTGATGACAACTTAATATCAAATCAATTTTTAGAAAGATCATTGCTCCTTACATTTGATAATTAGGTCATCAATGTAGTACAAAGGGTATTTATTCTTGATGATGGATTTATTCAACTATTTATAATCAATGTTTTTTCTTTTTGATCAGGTAAATAATATTATAAGGGTGGGTTTTTTGATAGAATCCCCAAAACCTTTTTATATAAAGAATCTTTCAACCATCATTACAAAACCTCAACAATACCAAAGCAGACTAAGATACTAAAACTATAGTAGAGTGTTACAAATCATTAACTACTTTTTTTTGGAAAATTTTGAGAGCCTCATTGACCCATCCTTTTTATTAATAAGAATTATAGGATCCCCCATGGTGAAACATTAAGGAAAATAACACATTTATCTAGTGGATATTAAAGCTGCATCTTTAATTCACTTAACTTGGAAGTTGTCATCCTATAAGTTGCCTTTGATATTGTTTTGGTTCCAAGCATGATATCTATTGAAAACAAAACTCCCCTTTAGAAGGTAATATTAGTAACTCATAAAGAAATACATCCCCAAATTCCTTAAGAATTCTATGAAGATCTATCATTTTTTCTATCTTCTCATTCTAATTATCTTAAATCATAATGAAAAATAGTTGACATCATTTCTTAAAAATTCTTTTGAGTTGTACTATTGAAATCACACTTAAGGATATAAGGTAACCTAATATTTGTATCCATAACTTCTCCCCAAATCATATACATATTCAATGCTTTAGTATAGAAATTGAGTTTTGCTTGATGAATATCTAACCAATCTATTTCGATAATAATATAATATAATCCCAAAGGTGTCACCAAGAGATCTAAATATGTGGTCCAAGATCCAATATTAACTTTATACTTCTCTCTTAATGTCTTGTAGAGTACCTGATGGCATCTCTACTTACCAAGGTTCTTCTAGTTCTTGTTTTCCTAAACCAAGCTTACCTACTCAATTAGAGTTAATCAAGGAATTATAGCTCTAGGGTTGATCAAAATAGATACTTGGTGATCATATATATAACATGATGTTTTTATTATAGTTACTTGGTGCTCAATTTTATGGTTTTCCATAGTTGCATATGCTCAATGTTGATTTGGTACATTGCTCCTTGTTTGAGAATATTGTTGTTTTACACTTCCTCTTTCTATTCTCTCTCTAGCTTGAGAACATTCTATAGAAAAATGAAGAACTTGTATAAAAAGTGTCATACTTGCATTCCCATGCTCTAAGCATTAGAAATGGATTTATTTTAATTTTTTTATGGGGCCTTGGATTGAAAAGTAAGGTCTCATTGAGGACGTGTGGGAGGTCCTAGTGGTATACTTCATCCTATAAATCCTCCCCTATATTTCCTTGGAGGTCTTCACTCCATAAAATTTCTTGACCTCTATAAAAATTGATAAAGTTTAGATTTTTATTAATGTTATTATCATTGAGGGGGATTATGATTAGAAAGAGGTAGATTTGTGTTGAACCTTGGAACTTGTTAGACCCTTGTAACAATCTTGATATCTAGCCTTAAATGAACCACTAGGAACATATTCCATAACTAAGGATTGGATTGTTCCTCTTATCAATTTAGGATATTGAAGATCATAATTACAATAGAAACTAATTCACTTTCATAACATCATTTCTAATTTGAAGTATCTCATTTAGGAATTCTTTAAACTTTTATTCATATTCCATAACTAACTTGTTCCCTTATTGCAGGTTGTAGAACTACCAAATCCTTCATTACGTGTACACTTAATATATGTATTTATTTTGGTTGGAAATTTATAATATTATTGTCTCAAAATTTCATAAAAACGACAAAAGAAATCAAACATTAAAACCTCTTCATTTTTTTCGTAGGACTGCCCAAACTATCAAACTTGTTTCGACCATATTTCACTAATTCATACTCAGATTGAGATAAAATTTTGAGGTTAGATGCCAAAAAAATCCTAGAATGTCTCCACAAATTTTAATATCATTTGGAGCAACATAGATCCTAGTGCATCCCTATGTGTGAACAAGATTTTTGGCAAGTGATTGTGTGAGGGTTTCATCTGGGTTGAATAATAGCAGAGGTGATGGTGAGTGAATGGGTGGTTTTAGGTGATAAAATAGCTTCATATGAGTGAGGATAATGTGGTAATATGCATTTTAAAATATCTACATGTGGATCTACCCCTTAGAACTCATCAGATATAGGCAATGCATGCGACGGTGAGAAAGCGAGCCTCGATTCAAAACTAGATGGCATGAGGTCGTTAGGGAATGTAAAATATTTTTGGGAAAAAGAACCTCCAAAAAAATTGAGCAGCCCCCCCAAAGATATTGTTTTCCCCTTGCTCACCTTTGCTAAAAAGTGAAAGAATGGGAGAAATTTGTTTCCAAAAAAAGCAATATCAACACCTTACTTCCCAACGGTGAAGATTTGGTTATCCCTAATGAGACCATGAATGAATATATATATATATATATATATATATATATATATATATATATATATATATATATATATATTTATTTTTTTATTTGTGGAAAACATCCCAAAAGGGATGCCACTTTCGGGTAAGACCCAAGGAGGCAGGGGTATCCATTCCACCAAAAATGCCCAGGACTCGGACCCGGCCTACCACCTTTGACATACTCAAGGAGCAAACAAACACACAAAACCAATTTAAAAATAAGTAAATAACAACAAAAATAATAAAATAAAATAAAAAACATGCTCCTTGAGTGTGTCAAAAACAAAAGCACAACCAAACACGCACAATAAGATAAAAGAAACCACAACACAAACCACATAGAAAAACACAAGAACCACATAACAAAACACAAACAAGACAAAAACAACAGAACACTACAAAGACATAACCCAAAAAAACATGAAAAATAAACACAACCAAAACCTAAAAAATTAAAAAAATAAAATAAAAATAAAAATAAAAAACAACCAACAACAGACAATAAACAAAAACAAAATACATAGAAAACACTCACACATAAAAACACGAAATAACACAAACAAAGAGAAACCCAAGAACAAGAATGAAAAAAACACAAGAACAATAACAAAAAACATAATAAAAAAAAACAAAACAACAAAAACACAAGAACAACAAAAAACAACACAAAGAACACAAAAACAAAACAAAACAAAAGAACCCACCCACCTTAAAAAACTAAACAAAAAAAAAAAAAAGAAAAAAGAAAAAAATGAACAAAACAATGACCTATCTAGACCAGAAGACTATTAAGGCAAGAATCAACAGAGGAAACAAAATAAAGAATAGAATGAGCTAGGGAACTAAAAAAAACTAAATGAACCAAAGAGAAGAAAAAAAAAAACAAGAAGAAACTAGGTACCTTCGAACTTGAGCCATCCAAAGAAATGATAGAAAGAAGAGCTTCCCTAATTTGAGAAGCCCACCATATAGGAGGGTGGCCATAACAAGTAAGATCACCTTTGTCCAAAGCCCAATTAGCTAAAGCATCAACACTCTTGTTTTGATCTCTAACCACATGATTGTAATCAACTTTCAAAAATCCCATCTGGATTAACTGAATCTTCTCAATAATTCTTTTTATTCTCCAATCCACCTTATGATTCTTAGGAGTCTTCAAGAGATTAATCATAAGTTGAGAGTCAGACTCAACTAACACCTTTTCCCATCCAACCTTAGTAGCCTCCTGAAGACCTCTGAGGATACCATACCCCTCAACAAGGTTATTGGAAAGAATACCCAAATTCTCAAGCAAAAGTAAAAACCAGGGAGCCATCTGAAAGTCTACCAATTCCTCCCACACTGGCTTTTCCAGGGTTCCCTCTAGAGGCTCCATCAATATTGACTTTTCCAAAATCCTTAGGAGGAGGTTGCCAATTTCTAGTCCTATCCATCTTACTAATACTCACATTCCCTTTAAGTTGGTTGCCCTTAGAAGGTTTAATCTTCAATATTTGCATCACTTGATCCCATATTTGGTGGGAGTTTTGGGGGTGATTAAGGAGTTGATGGACTGATTCAACTAAGTTGGCTATGGTCTTTTGCCAAATATAGTGAATATCCTTCCTATCTTGATTAAAAATTTGGTTGTTCCTTTCATTCCAAATATTCCAAAGAAGAATGGTAGAACCCATCCAAACTACTCGCCTAATAAAATGATCAACACCCTCTTGATTAGGCCAATCCCTCCAAATCTGTTCAAAAGTAAAAAAATTGGACCACTGTAAGCCAAGTAAAGTGGCCATTCTCCTCCATAGCTCAGAGGCTAAAGTACACTCAATAAAAATATGGTTGATATTTTCTACATTCTCTTCACACATTTCACATCTAAAAGGGCCATGAAAACCACGCTTCATAAGTTGCTCACCAAGTAAGCACCCTACGATGCAATAAAAGCCAATTAAAGAACCTCACCTTAGGCCAGAGCTTTTGAGCCCACAATCGAGAAAATATGTCAGAAGAATGGTTGGGATTATTATGGCATAAGGTCAAATAACCTTGAGCAACCGAATACTCACCCTTAGTAGTGTTGTTCCATCCAAAACAATATTTTTCATGGGACCAAGAGAGGGATCTCATATGAAGGATGCCTTGGATATCTTGTCTTTGCCTTTCTGGGATTTGAATAGGCCAGTCCTCAATAGGGATCCAATATCTACCAACATTTGAATTACCAATATGGTACCGACAGTAATTAGCCACCTTTATCCAATTAGCTCGGTGAAGCTCCTCCATCCAAGGCCTCCAATCGGGAAACCGAGTTATCAAAGGCTTGTGACCATCCCAAGAATCTGTCCAAAAATTTGCATGTTGACCATTATGAATGATCCAAAATAATTTTTTCTTTATCAAATCCTCACCAGTCTTAAGAACTGCTAAAATGGGAGAACCTTTGGTAGGAAGTTGATAGCGAACAAGGTCTTCAGGCCTTTTGTTCTCAAGCATATTTAGCATGGAGATTATTGGCCCAAAGAGCATTGGGGTTATGCAACATCCTCCAATATAATTTAGCAGCTAAAGCTTTGTTGTTATTAATTGAAGACCAGAATCCTAACCCCCCTTCACTCTTAGGAAGACATAAAGTATCCCATTTCACCAAGGCCCATTTTCTTTTCTCCTTAGTACCACTCCAAAGGAAACGATGACCGATTTGATCCAATTCTCGAAGAACAACCTTTGGGATATTCAAAATGGAAGAAACATAAATAGGAATAGCTTGAAGGACTGATTTTACCAAGGTGATTCTACCCCCGTAAGAAAGCCACTTGTTGGTCCACTTTCCAATTTTCTTCTTGACTTTGTCCAACAACCAATTCCAATCTTTATTTTTTTGCCTTTGAATATTTATGGGAATACCTAAATAAGTGATTGGAAGAGAGGTCTTCTTATATCTTAATTTATCCAAGACCATGGATTCCTCGTCTAGCAGAGCAGTGAAAGAAAATAACTTTAGATTTGTCTTCATTGATCAACCGCCCATTAGCCTTAGAAAAATAGCTAATGATTTGCTTAATATTAGAAGCTTCCTTAACTGTAGCTTTACCTAAAAGAGTAGAGTCATCCACAAATTGAAGATGAGAGATAGGTCTAGCTCCATGAGCAATGGTAACTCCCTCAAGGGTTTTTTTTTCCCTCTTTTTGGTTATAGTCCTACCCAAGCATTCAACAAGAATGATGAATAAATAAGGGGATAGCGGGTCACCTTGCCTAATACCTCTGGAAGCTGGGAAAGACTGAGAAGGCCTGCCATTGATAAGAACTAAGTAGGAAACTGAAGAGATACATCCCATAATCCAATCCATCCAATCCTTAGAGAAACCAAATTGCCTCAAAACTTTGATAAGGAAGTGCCAATCCACTCTGTCATAAGCTTTGGATAAGTCTAACCGAATGAACATGGAAGGAGAATTTTGCATATCCATGGAATGGATGGCTTCCTGAGCAAGAACTATCTCATCTACTATTTGACGTCCTTCCACATAACCCCCTTGCTCTAGGGAAATAATCTTATGCAAAAGAGGCTTCAACCTTTCTGCCATGATTTTAGTAATGATTTTGAGAAGAACATTACATAAAGCAATAGGTCTAAAAGTTGAGATATGATCAACCTCTTGAGCTTTTGGAACAAGAGTAATATAAGTTTTATTGATAACCTTCAAAATTTCTTTGGCTTTCCTGGCTTCTTCCACCACCTCTAATAAATCAACATGAAGGATATCCCAAAACTCTTGGTAGAACTCAATAGGAAAACCATCAGGACCTGGGGTTTTCCCTTTTTGCATTTTAAAAACTACTTGTTGAAGCTCATTGATAGTAATAGGAGCAGTAAAAATAGAGTTCTCCTCAGAAGTGATAAGAGAAGGGATTGCTTGAAGAACATTATGTTGAGAAGCTCGAGTCAAGAGGAGTAGCAGCAAAAATATTGGAAAAGTAATCAACAACAATAGAGTTCATGCCATCCCAAGTATAAACAACATCTCCAGAATCTGATTTTAAGGAAGAAATAAAGTTGTGAGATCTTCGAGCTAGAAGAGATTTGTGGAAGAAATTTGTGTTTCGATCTCCTTCTTTGAGCCATTGAATTCTAGATTTTTGCTTCCATAAGATTTCTTCTCTTTTTCCCATTCCTCTAACCGAGTTGTGAGTTTAATTTCATTCGCACTTCTCTTCTCTGTGAGGCCATCTAAACAGATTTTCTTATTCAAATTTTCAAGATGAGCAATAACTTCATGTTTTTTTTTATGAACATCCCAAAACTCTTTCCAGCTTCCAAGTCTTGATTTTGGATTTAATGTATTGCAGTATTTTGGCAAAATAGAACATCTTAGTCCCATGCCTAGGTTTACCTTCCTTCCACCATTGTTGCACATGAGGTCTGAAGGAAATGTCTCTAAGCCACATTAATTGAAAATGAAAAGGAGAGAAACTCACATTGGTTTTCCACATTTCCACCATGACTCGGCCAATGATCCGAACCAGACATTATTAAGAGTCTTCACTTTAGGAATGTGACCATGGATTAAGAAATTTTTAGAGAGCAAAAACCTATCCAATCTCTCCATTATACAAGCTAAGCCTTGCCTTCTGTTAGACCAAGTCATAAGGCCATTATCTGGTTGGATATCCACAAGATGGAGGTTTGCAATATATTCGCTCATGAGGTCAGTGCTTTTGTCCAAATTTCTATTTCCCTCCCCTTTTCTCATCCAGAGAGAGGATGGTATTGAAATATCCTCCGATCAAGATCCAAGCTTTAGGAAAATGAGAGATAATATGAGTAATATCCTTCCACTGTCTTCTTTTTTCCTCCAAAGAAGTCGGAGCATAAACAGTAATGCAGAGCATAATCTGGTTGGAATGTCTACTTTGAATAGCTATAGCCAACAAACCCCAACTGCCAACCATATGGTGAATAACTACCTCTTTTGGGTCCCAAAGACAAGCAATGCCACCCGAAGTCCCTTGGGAACTGAGGGAAACCACTTTTCCAACTGGCCAAATTTTACTGGAAATTAAGTCCATATCCTCCATTGACATCTTTGTTTCTTGAAGGAAAACAAGATGTGGATGATTTATCTGAATCATTCTTCTAATTTCATTTTGTTTTGAAAGACTCCCTTTGAGTCCTCTAATATTCCAAGTGATGATCTTCATTAATACCAGGGCTAAAAAAGTTGGGAAGGGCATTAATATTACCTTCCTCTACAAGCTTTTCACCTTCTTTTACCATATGATATTGATTGGTCTTGCGACCTACTTTTTGATTAGAATCCATCTTCAATTTTTTTTCCCTGTTTCTTGACTTATTCCAATTGAATCCGAGATGGCTTCTAACCTTGAAGAATGCTCGTACACAGCCAAAATTTTACTAGATGGTTCAACGGAGTCTATATTGGGACCTGCATTATTTGAAGTTTTGACATTTGAAATATTGTTTTTCTTGTGTAAATTTTCTCCTTTTTTTTCTCGTTGAAAACCTTTGATTTGTTGGTTTGTCTCTGAGTTCTTCCCTTCATATTTAAATTGTGTTTCTAAGATTTTAGTTTCCATTATTTCCTCTTCCTCACTTGGGACATCATTTGTGGAAAGGATTTCAAACATATTAGCGGATGACTTTGATTGATCCTTCATAACTAGTTTTTTCTGAGTGTTCTTCTTCTTAGGTATTTGGAAACCTGTTGAGTTTATATCTTCTTTCTTTTGATCAGGAATTTTATTTGGGCAAGCAATGGCCAAATGACCATATTCATGGCAAATTCTACAATGAAAAGGAATGTTCTCATAGTCCACTACTTGCTCCCAAGTGTCTTCCCCAAATTGTAATGTGATCTTTTTAGGTAGGGGTTTGTCAAAATCCATTAAAACACAAATCCGAGCATAAATAATATGTTCAAAATTTTGAGTACAATCAACAGTCATCATAAAAGTTCCTAAAGAGTTTCCAATTGAAGAAAAAATAGTAGGATTCCAAAATTCAATAGGGAGGCCAAAGAGTCTAACCCACACGGGAGCTATAGAAGGCATCTCTTCTTCGACTTTAAATTTAGTATGCCAGGGCTTCATGAAAAGCCCCGCCCTTCCAAAAACCAAGGACCCCCTTGAAAAGTTTTCTCTCTATCTTCATTATTAGCAAATAAAACAAGAAAATAACCATTTGGATAAATAGAGATTTGTAACTCACCTTTAGTTTTCCAGCTTTTTGCAGCCCAGACTTTGAAAGCAGATAGACTCGGACGAAAACCCACGAACCGACAAATTAGTCCTCTTTTTTCCAAATCTTCAATGCCGGTCCGAATGTTACCCATATCAAGCTTAACAATAGGAGTTCCATCAGTCGCTTTAAGACATCCTGACTCCATTTTCCTGGGATCAATCTTAGGCATTCTTAGAGGTTTATGGGAAGCCCTAATATTGATATTAGCATTGGGCTGAGGTTGTCCACCATGAAGGGCATCCCTAAAATTCATTTTTGGGACCGAGTCTTCAAAATTCTTACCCTTGATAGGGGTTTTCACAGTAGAATTATTTTGTGGGTGCACCTTAGCACCAGATTCACTTGAGATATGAGCCATTTTTTGATCAACTTCTTGAAACTTGTTTCGTGATCTCTTTAATCCTTGCCCTAGACGCCGTGGAAAGGTATGGTTTTCACTTTTCTTTTGTGCAACAAATTGGAAGCCATTGTCACTCAAGTTCACGAGTATGATCTATTGAAAGACAAATTTCTAACCCATATTGTATCCCCCGCAACATTTCCTGCTAAAATATTGAGCATAAACCACAAAAATATTGGCCGCTAGGGCCTGAAGGCCCTAAAAACCAACCTCTGGAGCTGCTTGCACTCAACCCAGATGAAACCCTCGCATAGCCACTTGCCAAATATATTGTTCACACCAATATATTTTTCTTGAGTCCCACACTCTGGTTGGGAAATTTATTGGAGTCATACTTGACATGGAGTCCATATGACAGTGGGCTTTTTCTAAGTGGAAAACCCTAGGTAACATGGAGTTGGTTGCCTTATCTCAGGGTTTTATTTTTGATCTACCTTTATAACCAGGATGATGTCTCCAAAATTCTCATAGGTAGGCCTTGGTTTTATGGTAAAAATAGTCTTTTCTGTGGAAGTGGGGTCAATAAACCTAGAAACTCAAAGTATTAACTACTCTCCTATATGGGTTCGTCTTCCAGGTCTACCTATCCAATTTTGGCACGAAGACATCTTGCATGGCATTGCTAAATCCATTGGAGAATTAGTAGCAATTGATCTTGTAACTAAATCTTTAACTTGCATGATTCATGCAAGAATCTATGTTAATATAAATTTGGCTTCTCAATTGCCAACCCATATTAACCTAGTCTACGACTCATATCGTAGATGTCAGGCTATTGAATATGAGAATAAGCCCAATTTTTGTATTGAGTGCTAGACTCAAGGTCACCTCAAAGCTCAATGCTCGTATCTCAAAACCTCTAAAGAAATGGCTATCTCCAGGTACCATGTTGGCCATCTAGGCGATAAGTTCCAAGGAAATTAGAACCACATTGGGCCTTACCAAAAAAAGAATCCAAGTTTAGCTATGCTTAAATGGAATCAAGTTGCAATATTAGATCTGGTGGATGACCAAGCTAAGGTTAGCTCTTCCTTTTCTTACCCTAAAAAATTTGGTGTATTAGCTAAAAAATTTATTTGAGTCTGCTCCCTTTGATGAAATCCTATTGCGCGAGTCTATACCCCTTGGACCCGTCACTACTGTCCAAGGCGAAATCCACTCCTCATCCAGATATAGACCTTCCCATATTACTTCTAAACCTCCACCCACCCTCAAATGGCATATTAAAATTTGTAGTCCTACTCTTGTCAATAATGACTTTGAAAGTTGTAACCCTAACTCAGCCAAACTTGAGTTTAGCCCTATCAACACCAGAAGTTACAAAAAATCCTCTATGGACATCGATAGTGAGAAAAAAGGGAAGACCTTCCATAAATGATCAAAAAAATAAAGAAACTAATAACGAAATTTCCAATGGCATTCAAAAGACTCTTCTAGGACCTTTTTAGTTAGGATAAAGATGAATAAAAAAGATCCAAACCTCCCTTACAACAGTCAAAGGGAGGTAAATTTTTTCCAAAATTTCTAAATGAGGATCCTCTCATGGAATGTGAGAGGCCTCAATAGTGCTATCAAGCAGAGACTTGCATGCACTTTGAGGAAGGAATAACTGCCCACTATCATGATTATGCAAGAAACAAAGATTAACAAAAAAAAATCCAAAAAATTGCTAAATCTACTTGGAAGAATAGTGATTTCAATTTTAGCCTTGCTCAAGGCACTTCAGGGGGATTAATTTGTCTATGAGATTCCATTAAAGTTGAATGTAGAATAATTTTTTCATCAGACAGAGTTCTAAATATTCTGTTCTACTATAAAGATAGCAATTATTCATGAGTTTTATTCAATGTTTACGCTCCCAAAAATCCAACTAGTAGAAATACCTTATGGGATACCTTGAGACACATGAGGAATGCTTTCAAAAATCTTCCGTGGATCCTTGTTGGAGATTTTAACTCCCCTATTTTCCCATAAAATAAGCAAGGGGGAAATATCACTCCTAGAAGCATTAAATATTTTCATAATTTTGTAACTGACAGTGAATTAATGGACATTCAAATTAAAGGAGAAAAATACACATGGAGCAACATGAGAGTTGGGGATCAATATATCCAAGTTAAGCTTGACAAATTTTTCTTTCTCAAGAGGCTATTCCTATTATGGGTGATGCTAATATCATTTGTCTCTTGAGAGTTGGCTCTGATCATCGTCCCATTTTATTTGAAGTTGGCAAAGGTCTCAATTTCAATATTCCTTTCAAATTTGAAGCCATGTGTATGCAACACCCTAATATTTATAACCGAATCTTTGATTGGTGGCAGTAGGATTTTTTTGGGTCTTTCATTACTCAAGTTTCCCATAAACTCAAGGTTGTCAAGGAAAACCTCAAAATATGGAACAAGGATGTTTTTGGCAATATTTTTGAAAGTAAAAAGTAGATTATGGATAAACTAAAAAGCATTGAACAACAAATACAAAATGGCCAGTTGAGTGACCAAATTAGAGTTGAGGAGAAACAAATTTTAGTAGATGTAGACATCAAAATCTAGGCATTTGCATTACACATCACAATCCTGCATAATAATATATGCCTAAGTCTAAACTTAGGCATATAATTCCTGCACATTATCTATTTGCATTGCACATCATAATTCTGCATAATAATATATGCCTAATTTTAAACCTAGGCATATAATTCCTACATATTATTCATTTACATTGCACATTTCAGTTCTGCATAACATTATGTGCCTAAGTTTTGACTTAGACATAAAATCCTGCACATAATTATATTTTCTAGATTTTATTAAATCTGGAAAATATCCTCCTAGGATACCCTCTCTCCTCATTGGACATGTGTCCTGGCCATATCACCATCACCCTTTGCCACCTCTCATACACTCTTGTCCCCTTTGTCCCTTCACATGAGCAACCCTCCACACTTCACTCCACTTCCACCTACCCACTTGCCACATATTACACCTCACTCCACACATCACTCCACTTCCAACTACCCACTTGCCACATCTCCCTAGTTAAGTGAGACACTTCTAGTGACTCACTACAACTACCCAAGATAGGTGGCTACCTAGTCCTTGCCACTTGGAAGCCTTGGCTTGCCACCTATCCTTCCCTCCAAAATTATCAAAGGCCTATAAAGGCACCATCACATGGAGAGAAAAAAGGAGAGGAATGTGATGCTGCCTTGATTCTGCTATGTAAGCCATATGCAATAATCATCTTTCATTTTCAATTTGCAATAATCATTTTCTTTTATGCAATTTCCATTTACATTTATCATATTCATTGTGTCAGGTGCTACTAAACTCTTGTCCATTTCCATGTGTGCAGATTTCAGGTTCAACAAGCTCAAGGTCATCATGGTGGTCACGACAAACCCACCTTCCACATTGTTGTAGCATGAAGAGACGAAGACACCATCCTTGATTTGTAAAAGGGATTACCCCCTTGTGGACATCTTATTGTAAAATGCACCCTCAAAGGGTCAATTTGTATCCCAAGGGACCACTTTCCCGAACTTAATAAAATGTTTCATTTTTATTGCAATGGTGTTGTGTTTTTATGTTACAATTTGGCGATCATGGTTTTCTTACCCCTTTTTCCTTTTGTTTCTTTCTTTATTTTTATTTTTAGAACACTAATTTTTGGTCTTTTTTTGTGTGGTTGCAGGATTTGACTTTTATATTGACAATCTCCTCCTCCACTCAAAATCCAGGTTGGTGTTCTAATTTAAAAAAAAAAAAATTCTTATTAAATTTTTTGCCTTTATTTTTTTATTTCTTATTTTTTTACTTTAAAAAAACTCAATTTTTATTTATTTAACTTAAAAAACTCTGTTTTTGTTTATTATATTTATAATTAAATTTTAAAATAAAAATTTAAAAATTTTAAAAATAAAAAAGGGTTTCTTTTCCCAACCCTCCCCTTTAGGGCCTATGCTACGCAGGCGGTTCCTTCACAGGCCTATACAGACTATGCAGTTAACTGCACAGGCTTGGTCTGTGCAAAACTACGTAAGCCTGTGCAGGCTGTGCAATTTCCTGCACAAAACTATCCAAGCCTGCACAGACTGTGTAGTTTCTTGCATGAACTACACAGGCCTATGCAAAACTGCGTAAGCATGCGCAGGCTATGCAATTTCCTGCATAGAACTACACAGGCCTATGCAGCCTATGCAGTTAACTACACAGGCCTATCTGCATAGGCTTCCGTAACTACACAGGCCTATCTGCATAGGCCTGCGTAACTACACAGGCCTTACACAAGCCTGTGTAGTTAACTGCACAGGCCAAGCCTTACGCAGACCTATGCTAAAAAAAAAACATTAAAAAAGAAATAAAATTAAAAATTTTAATAAAAAAAAGTGGGGGTGTGCTCCCTCCACATTTCAAATTATAAAAAAAAACATTAAAAACAAACAAAAATTAAAAATAAAAATAAAAGAATCAAACATAAACATTAAAAAAGAATAAAAAAAATAAAAATTTGTAAAATAAAAATAAAACATTATAAAAATAAAACAAAAAAAAAAAAAAAATTGAACTTCAAAAAAAAATTCAAAATAGAAATCAAAACAAAACATTAAAATTCAAAAAAAAATTAAACAAAATTCAAAATTTAATTTAAACAAAACATTAAAATTCAAAAACTTTAAACACGATAACATTAAAAAAAAAATTAAACAAAATTCAAAATTTAATAAAAACAAAAATTTCAACTTAGAAATCAAAATTCAACAAAAAAAAAAAAACTTAAGAATTATATTCAAAAAATAAAAATTAAAAAATATATATGCAAAACAATAAAAAAAAAAAAAAAGAATCAACGACATTGCATTTTCATTTTACGAACATTTTAGGCATAATATTTGTTTACATTGCATTTTGCATCCTTACCTTCCATTTTGCGTTTGCATTATACATAGGCATTAAAAACAAAATAAAAAAAATCAAAATACACAAAAACAACAAAACAAAAAAAAATACAAAAACATGTCAAATTTTTTTTATCAAAACAATATTATCTAAAACTAAGTCAACTTTACATTTTTTGGCGTTTTTCTATGTTTGGTGTGTTTTTTATTGTATTTTAAGCATTCAAAGTCGAAAAGCATCCTAGATTGCATCGTATATTTGTTTACAAAAACAATAATAAAAAAAAATATTCACACACTTGCATGTCTCACAATAACATTGGTAAGGTTGGATTTCATCACCAACCCCCAATTCAGACCGGTGATGTTGGAATTCACCTCCTTCCATCGACTTGCCCCCTAGACATCCTTAGACGGAATAGAGAACTCCTTTAAGTCAGTATAGGTCACTTGTGTTCAATCTACCTTCCATTGTTGGAGCAATTGTTAGCTCAGAGTGGAAGAGCTAGGCAAACCCCCCACTGGGTTTTAAGCGGTGTACCCTAGACTCTTTTGAGAAATCATATTTGGCACTAGTGTTCCCAATCATCACTTTAATTGAGTTCCTTTATTCTAATAAAAAAAAAAAAAAAATCTTCAAAATTCCAACATTAAAACACACCGAAACTCAAAACAAAAATAAAAATAAAAAACCATACAAAAACTTAGAAAAAAAAATTGTTTGTTTATTTGATTTGTGTTATTCATTTGTATTTCCATCACATTTTCACACACATACCTTCACATGCGTCACCTCATTTCACCTGAAGCACCTTCCAAATTCATATAAAAAAAAAAAGATGCTTCAAAGGAACCAAACCCCTTTGGTCAATTCAACTCAAAATGCTCCAAAGGAACCAAATCCCTTTGGTGAAATCAATAAAAAAAAACTCCAAAAGGGTACACCCTTTTGGTCAATTCAAATCAAAAGGCTCCAAAGGGGACACCCCTTTGGTCAAATCAAATGAAATAAAAAATCTCCAAAGGGGACACCCCTTTGGTCAAATCAATCAAAAAGGCTCCAAAGGGGACACCCCTTTGGTCAAATCATATCAAAAGGCTCCAAAGGAACCAAACCCCTTTGGTCAATTAAAATCAAAAGGCTCCAAAGGTACCAAACCCCTTTGGTCAATTAAAATCAAAAGGCTCCAAAGAGGACACCCCTTTGGTCAAATCAATCAAAAAGGCCCCAAAGAAACCTAACCCCTTTGGTCAAATTTCATTTCAAAATACTCCAAGAGGGGACACCCCTTTGGCCAATTCAATTAAAAACACTCCAAAGGGGACACCCCTTTGATCAAATCAAATCAAAAGGCTCCAAAGGAACAAAACCCCTTTGGTCAGTTCAAATCAAAAGGCTACAAAAGGGACACCCCTTTGGTCAAATCAATCAAAAATACCCCAAAGGAACCTAACCCCTTTGGTAAAATTTCATTTCAAAATGCTCCAAGGGGGGACACCGCTTTAGCCAATTCAATTCAAAACGCTCCAAAGGAAACACTCCTTTCGTCAACCCAATTAAAAAGGCCCCAAAGGAACCTAACCCATTTGGTCAAATTTCATTTCAAAATGCTCCATGGGGGACACTTCTTTGGCCAATTCAATTCAAAATGCTCCAAAGAAAACACTCCTTTCGTCAAACCAATAAAAAAGACCCCAAATGAACCTAACCCCTTTGGTCAAATTTCATTTCAAAATGCTCCATGGGGGACACCCCTTTGGCCAATTCAATTCAAAACGCTCCAAAGGAAACACCCCTTTGGTCAAATCAATTCAAAAATCCCCAAAGGAACCTAGCTCCTTTGGTCAAATAACATTTTAAAATGCTCCAAGGGAGCCACTCCTTTGGTCAATTTCCATCTAAAAAGCTCCAAGGGAACCAAACCCCTTTGGTCATATTTTAGATCCAAAACACCAAAATAAAAACAAAAAAAACAATAAATATAAAACAAAAAAATAAATAATTATAAAACACAAAAACATTTTCGTACATTGCATTTTTAATAAATCACCTTCACAATCCATCTTCCATTGCATTCACACATTCCAACTTTCATAGGATTTACACATTCATACCATTCATATTCATTAAAGTCATGAATAATTGATAGTGCACTATGTCTTGTTGCCTTAATCAGGGGCACCTCACATCAAACATCACAAAAACCATCAAAAATAATAATCCATTGCTTCCTAAGCAAAATCCTAATGTTTTCAATCACTCAACCACTCCTAGTGTCTTCAGCAACCTCCAAAAAACATGTTGAGTTCTTTTAGGACCATTGCACATACATAAACTAAGCAAATCTTCAGTATTGGAAATTGATTTCAAAAACATTCTCTAACCAAACCCAATTTCACATATTAAAAACATCTTGTGTTGAAGAAGGTAATACCATGCTTGGTAAGAACCTTGAGGTAAAAAGGGTCATCCTTGCTTGTCCCATTATGCAACATAGTCCATAAAAATAGTGGTTTTCACCACTATCACAGTTGCTACAAATTCAAAATATAGAGTAGTAAGGATAGGGTACAATTCTCATCACACTTAGGTTGAGAGTTTGATTACGCAAAGCTCTAAATATTTTACATCACACACCACTAATTAATTGTATTGTAAGGATTGTACTACATTTCCAGTCAGACGGTTAAGTAGTCATCCCCAAAATTCAAGAATAAAAAATAAAAATCATGGACTATGGAGTTAGCCTCCATCGAAGCTATAGACGCTGGACTGGCAGTGGAGTACACTCATGCGTGGTGACACATCTCTTTTAAAGTGACCTTTGACTGCACATATGAACAAGCTAGCTTCTGGGTTTTTATCCATAATAGGTTTACTCAATTTACTCAAGACGAGTTAATGAACTCAATTGCACACACACTGGTTCTTTATTGTCTCGGGTCATTACCAATATTTTGATTCGGTAAATTAACTCATTACACACACATTTGGTCCTAGAAGAATTAGGTAGATTTAGTGAGTTTTTTCGATACACTAGGATGTTTGAGTCTTTGTAAAACAACTCTAGATCCTTTATCCCTAGGGACAAGAAATTCATAAGAAATCCTCTATTCCATACCACCATAGCATAGTCACAAATATCATAATTAATTTCATCCATGTGGTCATACTAGTAATATCATAGTGGTGCCCCTGATTAAGCAATAAAGGTAAAGTTTGCTAAAACAATGGTTCATAACCTCTTTGAACTATAATCAATAAAGCAACACCATTCATTCAAATGATTCAAAATCTCTTTGAACAATGATCAATAAAGCAATACCATTCATTCAAATGGTTCAAAACCTCTTTGAACAATGATCAATAAAACAACACCATTCATTCAAATGGTTTAAAATATCTTTGAACAATGATTAATAAAGCAACACCATTCATTCATTTGCATTCATTCATAAGAAATTCATTTCATATCATGTACAAAAAAAAATCTGAACAATCAATCATTACACATATACATAAACAATCACAAAAACACCAACTAGGGGGGGTTCAAGCAACCCCTTTGGTCACATTCAATTAAAAAAAAACACCAAAGGAATCAACCCCTTTGGTCACATTCATTTCAAAAATGCTCCAAAGGAATCAAGCCCCTTTGGTCCCATTCAATTCAAAGGGGTCCAAAGAAATCAACCCTTTGAACACATTCAATTAAAAAAGGATCCAAAGGCACCTACCCCTTTGGTAAAATCAATCCAATAAAGTTCCAAGGAAAACAAACTCCTTTGGTCAATTCAATTCAAAAGGCTCCAAAGACACCTACCCCTTTGGTTAAATCAATCCAACAAAGCTCCAAGGGAAACAAACTCCTTTGGTCAATTCAATTCAAAAAGCTCCAAAGGCACATACACCTTCGGTCAAATCAATCCTATAAAGCTCCAAAGGTAACCCAATTTGTTTGATCAAATTCAATCTCAACAAGGATTTCGAAAATCAAAATGCTATAATATCAACTCCCTAAGAAGCCCATGTGGTTGGACTGCTCCATGGGACAAAGATGCACATTTCCTTCTTTCACTCAGCCTTAAGTGATCCTTGTATCTAGTTATTTACTCTAGCACCCTAACAGTTGTAGCGATTGGCTATCCATACAATATGGTAGGAGTAGATTACCATAAGGACAATTATCATTAACAAAAATTCAAAAAGTCCCAAAGGCATAAACCCCTTTGGTCAAATCGATCCACAATAAAGGTACTCAAATTCCTTTGGTAAAAAAAAAATCAATCAACAAAACATAAAAAACACAAAAAACATCTTGTGCTTTCTTTCCATTTCAAAAACATCAAAAACCAAAAACATTTCAATGCATCATTTGTCATACAAAAACATAAAACACCAAAAATATTTCCATGACTCTTTTGTCACAGAAAAACATAAACATCAAAAACATTGCCAATAATATTTTGTAATAAAAAATGAAAAGACACCAAAAATATTTCAATGCATCTTTTGTCATAAAAAAAAAATCATGCATTCTAAAAAAAAAAAACAAAAAAACAAAGAAAAAAACCAAAGATATCTCAATTCCTTTGGTCAAAAACAAATTCAACAGGCTCTTGAAAGAATAGAAGTGTTCTCATCTCAACTCCCTAAGAAGGCCATACGGTTGGACTTCTCCAAGGGATAGAGGTGTACATTTCCTTCTTCCACTTAGCCTCAAGTGATCATCGTATATAGTAACTTATCCTATATACCAGACGGTTACAACGACTGGCAATCCATGCAATCCGATAGGATGGATAAGTTACCATAAGACCCTTGAAAAGTGATTCACCTCATGCAAGAAATGAATTGTTATCATCTCAATTCCATAAGAAAGCCATACGGCTAGACTACTCCAAGGCATAGAGGTGTACAATAATCAATAATGGTCGAAATCACAGTTAAAACAAAAACAAAATCATCCATATCATCAAACAATTATCATTTGTTTCATTGCTTTCATCATTTCATATCATCCCCATCGAATCAGCGCTTGAAGGGAAAGACAAAATAATCAAATTCGAGTTTCATGATCAAAGTCAACAATCAAAATACTCAATCATGCAAATTATACTCATTAGCATGAGCATATTTTCCATGATTTCAATTTGACTTCTATTTGTGACCATCTTACACAACTTCCCTTCAAATACAAATGACCTCAAAAACATTGGAAAACCCTCCAAATCATCATCTCATATCATCATCATCTCGAGTGAACCTTGTATCTAGTAATTTACTCTAGAAACCTGGTAGTTGTAGTGATTGGTTATCCATGCAATATGGTAGGATGGATAAATTACCATAAGGACACTAACAAAATCATTTCACATCATCATGTTTGAAATTTAATCAGGTTGATCCTTCAATTTTTGAGTGACCTACATTTAAGCAGATTTTTCCAAGGTTGTCATTGACACCTACTCCGTGGGGTTATAAAACATGGAACACTTATACTTCATCATTTTTCATTAAGGAATTGCTAACAGTCACTAGGAAAAGTCCCTAGGATGATTGATTCCTTTACTTCATCATTTTGCAAGTTAATCTAACCAAAAGGTAAATTTGCGATAGTACAGGTCCACCCCAAACTTGGGGCATCCAACTTGATCTTGATTTTCAACATTTGCATACATCAAATCATTCATTTTCACAAACATCATCATCATCATCACATCATTTAGTGAACCTTGTATCTAGTGGATTACCCTATACACCTAGCAGTTGCAGAGACTAGAAATCCATGCAATCTGATCGGATGGGTAGCTCACCATAAGGATACTCATTCAAAATTAAATTGCTATGATATTAAATCAACTAGATTACTCAATATTTGAGTGTGGTTGTGTTCAAACAAAATTTGCAAAAGGTTTTCCTTAAACCCATTTCGTTGGATCAAAAGCAAAAAACAATCAAATCAAATATGGTATTAATCAAAAATCACTTGAGTATCGAGGTCTTATGCGTTGGCTTCAATGCACATGAGTGACATTTAACAGTAGCAGGACTCATGAACTCACAAATGTGGTTGATGGTTTTACCATAAAAATTGCCATCATCGAACCAATTGCAAATTTGCAAAAACACAAGCAATCCCAAAATTAGGGCATCAAGTTGATCAAAATATCATACATATGCATCACACCCACATATTTCAATCATCAACCTCCTTTCATCATCCATATTTGATCAATTGGCTCATGGGTTTCATTCTTTACCCATTTGCCAATTGAGGGGGTAAGGTAAAATTAAAATTTTCAAGTCATTCATTCTTTACGTCGAGAAGATCTGAGTCTATTTATCCATCAAATATAACAATGTGTCTTTTTTTTTTGCACCACATTGTGTTTCACGCAATACGGTACAAAAAGGGGTATTTGTAGATACCAAAATCTAGGCATTTGCATTACACATCACAATTTAGCATAATAATATATGCCTAAGTCTAAACTTAGGCATATAATTCCTGCACATTATCTATTTGCATTGCACATCATAATTATGCATAATAATATATGCCTAAGTTTAAACCTAGGCATATAATTCTTGCATATTATTCATTTACATTGCACATTTCAGTTCTACATAACATTATGTGCCTAAGTTTTGACTTAGACATAAAATCTTGCACATAATTATATTTTCTAGATTTTATTAAATATGGAAAATATCCTCCTAGGATACCCTCTCTCCTCACTGGACATATCCTCCTAGGATACCCTCTCTCCTCACTGGACATATCCTCCTAGGATTTTATTAAGTTTTGACTTAGGCATATATTATTATGCAGAATTGTGATGTGTTATATTATTATGTCTCATTTTTATTGCAATGGTGTTGTGATTTTATGTTACAAAATTTATTGGATGTATACTTCATAGTACCAATTGATTACCCATAATGACTCTCAAATATGGTACTCATTCGTAAACCGAATGGAGGGATACGTGTGTGCATTGATTTTCAAGATTTAAATAAAGAGTGTCCCAAGGATGACTTTCCTTTGCCTAACATTGACCAACTAGTAGACTCCTATGCTGGCCATGAAATGCTTTCCCTAATGGACGGTTTCTCAGGATACAATCAAATACGAATTAATCCTGAGGATCAACATAAGATAATGTTTACAACACCCTAGAGCACATTCTGTTACAGAGTGATGCCTTTTGGACTTAAGAATGCAGGAGCTACATATCAGCGTGCTATGACGTACATATTTCATGACTATATGCATAAGATCATCGAGGATTATGTAGATGACCTGATTGCTAAATCAAAGATGCATCTTGAACACATTGAAGTCCTGGAGAAAGTGTTTTACTGATTGCTAGAGCACAAAGTAAGGTTAAATCCTAAGAAATGTGTCTTTGGTGTCACATCTGAAAAGTTGCTAGGATTTATTATCTCCAAGCGAGGTATTGAAGTGGACCTAGGTAAGGTAAAAGCTATTATAGAGATGCCACCTCCAAAGAACTTGAGAGAGTTGTGTAGTTTACAAGGAAATATCCAATCTATCCTATGATTCATTGCACAACTCTCCGATAAATGTAGGCCTTTCAATCACTTAATACAAAAGGGTGTGACATTCTCTTGGACAAATGAATATCAAGAGGTATTCGATGACATAAAGAAATATCTGGCTTCACCACCAGTTCTTATGCTGCCTCGCATAGGAGTCCCTTTTCACCTATACATCTCTACAACAAATTTTGCACTAGGGACAATGCTTGCATAGAAAAATAAAAATCTTAAGGAGAAAGCTATTTACTATTTTTGACGAACCTTGGTAAGTTATGAAACAAAATATTCTTATGTCGAAAATATATTCTTAGCAATGGTTTTTTCCACTAAGAAACTTAAACATTATATGTTGAGCAACACTACTTATGTCATAGCTAGAGAAAATCCTCTGCAATACATGATAACTCACACTTACAATAACACCCTTACAACGAAATGGATAATGCTTTTAACAGAATTTGATCTTGAATTCATAAGACAAAAATCAATAAAAGGTCAAGTGATAGCTGATCAGCTAGCTGAAGCTCCCTTACATAATGATAAACCACTAATCATTGAGCTTCTATATGATTCAGTATTCTCTATCATAGAACAAGAAGAGTTAGTCCCTCCTGAGGATGAAGCAGATATGACAATGGTCTTCGATGGATCTAAGTGTGAAAAAAGGACAAGGTGCGGGAGTCATTTTTTATACACCTGAAGGAATACCAATTCCTTTATCATTCAAACTTAACTTCACATGCACTAATAATAATGCAGATTATGAAGAATTAATGTTGGATCTTCAATCAACAATAACAATGGTCATAAAAAGACTAGGCATTTTCGATGGTTCTCAACTAGCAGTTTGCCAAGTAAAAGGAGAATATCAATGTAAAGAACCAGATTTAAAGCAATATCATGAAGTAGCAACAAAGTTACTAGAAAAGTTTGACTGATATGAAATTATTAACTTACCCCATTCGAAAAATGAATTTGAAGATGCAATGATTTCTTTGGGATCCCTCATCCCTAAGAATGAACATGGAGAAGTACAACCTCTAATCATAACAATAGTGTCCAAACCATCAATTCAAAGAGAAGAATATATAGGTGACAAGAATGTCTGTTTGATACATGCTGAACCATACAATTCTTACCTTGATGATATAAGAGACATTCTCAAGTCTGGGACGCTTCCAATAGAAATTTCACGAACTGCAAAAAAATTTTTCAAACAAAAAGTAGTTCATTTCACTCTCTTGGGGGACGTGTTGTATAAACATGGGTATGATGGAATATTATTACGATGTCTAGATCCAATTGAAGCAGATTGAGCTACAAAAGAAGCCCATAATGGTACTTATGGTGGTCATTTCAGTGGAATTGCCATTGCAAAGAGAATATTGTGCATGGGATACTATTGGCCAACAATGGAAAGTGACTACGGTCAATATGTCAAAAAGTGCCAAAAGTGCCAAAATCATGTCAATTTAACTAATGTACCATCACAAGATTTACAATCAATTCAATTTATTTGGCCATTCTCACAATGGGTCCTAGATTTGATTGGTAAAATCTCACCTGCTTTATCAGGAAAACACAAATTCATCATAACCGCTACTGAATACTTCACAAAATGGGTGGAAGCAATTCCAATGACCACTATGACTGGACCTCAAATAATGGAGTTTATACTTCAGCATATTATCTGTCATTTTGGAATACCCTCTAATATCATTTCTGATAATGGGAAGTCATTTAAGAATAAGGATGTTAGAGCCTTATGTGAAAAATTCAATATCCAACACAGTTTCTCAACACATTATTACCCACAAGCAAATGAGCAAGCTAAAGCAAAAAACAAGAAAGTGGTATCCATTCTCAAGAAACTCGTCAAAGAAAATCATAGAGATTGGTATATTCAACTTCCTTTGGCACTATGGGCTTATAGAACAAGCATTAGAACCCTAATAGGAGCAATACCGTTTTCACTAGTCTATGGTGCTGAAGCTCTATTACCCCTTGAGCTCGAGATTCCCTCCTTGCAAATCGCATTACAGGAATTCATGGATGATGAAAAATCCAGGCAAGCATGTCTTGACCAATTAACACTTATAGATGAAAAGTGCATTAATGCTTTAGAACATTTACGAGTGTATTAAGACAGAATAAAACTTGCTTACAATGCAAAAGTCCATCCTCACGAATTTCAAGTAGGAGACCTCGTATTAAAATAAAATTAGCAAAATACCAATGCATTGCCACACTTGAGAGATAAATTTGCAGCTAATTGGTTAGGTCCATATATTGTAAAGCAAAATTTGGGACCAAGAACGTATAGACTTGCCAACTTAGAAGGGAAGTTGGAACCAGAGCCATTAAACATAATGCACCTAAAGGAATTTTTTGCATGAATCAACTTGCAATATATGTATATATATACATGGCTTAAATTTTTTTTTAACATACATTGCATACATTTTACATTGCATATAAACATCTTTACATGCATTTTGCACATTGCATTCGCATATCACAAAGATGATATTCATATCATAAAATTTCAATACATTTGCATCGCAAAAAAAATATGATAAGCATGTAGCCGCATTACAAAATAATAATAATAATAATAATAATAATAAATAAATATACTTGCATCCATCCCATCCCATGTTTAGTGATCTTTTGTAGTGGTGATGATATGGCCAAAGAAAAAAAAGTTCCAAGAATTGGGGGTATCCACCTTAGGCATTTACGCAATTCAACATACACTATACCCATATAGGTTTTCCATACGTCATAAAATCAAGTTTTCAGTCACTCAACCATTTCTAGTGTAAAACCAACTTTCATAAAATGTTCAATTTTCTTTAGGACCAAAATCACTTTTCTCACATTAATAAAGTCTTGAGTATTGTCAACTGATTCCAAAAGCAATCTTGCACCAAACACACTTCTTCACATATTAAAAATATTGTGAGTTAGAAAGGGATAATGCCAAACTTGGGAGACACCTTGAAGTGAAAAAGAGGTATTCCTCGCTTGTCCTATCATGCAACATAGTCCAAAAATTAAAAATAGTGGTTTTCACCACTATCACAGTTGCTATCCAAACATAAAATAAAATGTAGAGTAGTAAGGATAGGATCACATTCTCATCACACTTCGGTTGAGAATCCGATTCCCCAAAGCTCTATGACACACCATAGATCTCTAAAGCTACAAGGATCGTACTACATTCTCCTTAGAAAGTTATGTAGTCATCCCCAAGGCCTAAATATTAGATCATTGGACTATGGAGCGAGCCTCCACCAGGGCTATAGACGCTTGAATGGTAGTGGAGTAAGCTCATGCGGGGCGACATGTCTCTCTCCTAAAAGGGAGACCTCTGACCGTACATATGGGAAAGCTAACTTCTTGGTAAATCCTATAACAAGTCACACCCAATTTACTCAAAATGGATTAATGAACTTCACATAAACACACACTGGTTCTTGATTGCTTAGGATCATTTCCATGCTCAATATTTAGTAAATGAACTTCAATTCCACACACATTGGTCCTAAAGAAAAGTTAGACAACTGTTAAGAAATTTTGGTTGATAACACTAGTCTGTTTGAGTCTTTGAAAATTTTTCACTATCAAAAAATAAAAAACATATCACCTTCCATATCAGCATCCATATGTTCTTCCATGATCACATACATATCTCCATCATAGATCACTCGCATAAATCCACCAAGTTGGATACCCCCAATTGCAAACAATGAACAAAGTAATGGCCAATTAAATTTTGAGCTATAAAAAGATCACATGAACATCATACATTCCATCATATAGTTTGCACAAACAAATAATTCAACTGCATATTCCATATTAGTTTGCATCAATCATTGACATAAAAATGGAAAAACATAACATGAAAAACATAAATCATCGTAGAGCAAAACACATAAATATTTAGATTGCATTTACATCAATAAACAATAATAAAGCATTCAAATATAACATGCATACATTAACATTAAAAAATAAACACACGAGATAACCAAAATATAAAAGCCATGTATATGTATATATAAAATAAAAGATCTCATAGTACAAAATGCCCATAGGCTATATACATAGGAGCACTAAGGCTCATAAACCAAAAATATACAAAAAAAGAGAGATAATAAGGCACACTAGTTGGTGCTAGCAAGATCTCTCTAATAACCCTATGCTGATGAAGCAATGTGTGAGCTAGTCCGTCGATGAGTCTTGTGACTCGTCTTAGTCCCTCGGCTAGTGGTAGCAATTGATGACGAAGGAGGAACAGGCAAAGGAATCTGTCGCTCATGCAAGATGTTCTTCAACATCTCAATATAGGTAGCTTGCTTGTGCAGGTTCCTCAAGTCTGCACCTTGTCTAGACACCCGGTAAGAAATATTCACTCGAAGAGCAACAACAATAGCTACGGTGTCACCTCCATCAGAACCTATTTGTAAATGAAAGCTCACCCTCTAATCAAGTCACCTCACCTCCAAGCATCCTAATATCTGCATTCCTAGTAGCAATAACATCACTACTAGGTCCACCCCATAGTCCATCCATATCATCCTGGAAGCGAGTCACCTCACTCTGACATAGTGCCAACTTGCCCTTCAAGCGAGCCACCTCCAACTCTAGACTATCCCGCTCAGCTTGTAGAATACCCCACTCCTCCTCTGTCCATCGAGGAGGAATATTCCCCTCTCCACCTCCCTCCACTAGCTGTTGTACGTCAGTTGCAACTTCAACCCTAGAAGAGCTACCTTGTCGGTGCTTCACCGACCAAGGAACCCACCCTACCATATCCGCCTCATCACCACTCCCCTCATCATCAACAGCTAAACTCAGAGTCCAAGGAGGCTGAGAAGCAAACTAGTCATAAAAATAAGGGGTAGTTCCTACATAATCCAAATATTCCATCTCCGTATCAATATCATCCAAAGGATCATCAACCCTCCAAAAGTTAGGAGTAACAGGAAGCCCCAGCTCGTCTCCTCGGTGCCTATAAGTGACAGACGCATCAAGATCACCTTGAACCAAACCAAACTGACACTGTACCCAAGTAAATTGAATGTACTCCATCTCCTTGAGATGAGCACCAACAAACCATTGACCTCGCCTAATACGACAAAGCTCTATCGCATCAAAGATCCAATCCAAGCCCCTCCACGGGTGCCAAATCATAAAGTCCCTAGTCAATGAGCTAAGCATATCTTTGTACTTTGACACCCCCACTATTGGACGACTGAGCTCCTCGTTAAGAAGCCACCTATAAGTGCGAGGAGAGGTAGCATCATAGGCACAGGGAAGACCAATGGGACGACCAATAATAATGTGCTCCCACGACCAAATTTGAAGCACTAGACTGTAGGCAACCCCATTTCGCCCATGCCTCTTCATCGCATATAACTCACTATAAATCTGGCACAAAAGAGTGAGAGCCCAAGCCAACCATTGAGGATCACCAATCAAACCCAACATAATAAGAACCTGATTCCATAGGATCCTCGACCCTATGGAATTGGGCAACATGATGTTGCTCAATATATACATAAGGAAAGTTGGCCCTGCACCAAGTCTCTCATCCAAAAAAAAATCCAAATAAGATATGATGCCCTTGCTACAGTCCACATCCCACAACTCACCAAAAATTGGATATAGGGCCTCCTTCTTGTCAATGCCAACCCGAATAGTTGGACCCTCGACAAGAACTCACAAAATCCTGTATATATCCTCAAGAGTCAAAGTGAGCTCCCCCGTAGGAAGTTGGAAAGTCCCTCTCTCTAGATCCCACCACTCAACCAACGCAGAAAGCAGATCCTCGTCAGCTCGAAATGTTCCCAACCATCGGAAACCATCAAGACCAATGGTATCCATGAAGGTCCAATCATCATCAGAAAGTGCCTTCCACACTTTCCAAAAATTCCTTAGCCATCTATGCCGAACATAAAGGAGCTTCACCTATAAACAAGCAAACATGAAAGGCATTAACAAAAAAAAAAAACTTTCACCTACCCCTAGGTGAATTAAAATAACTAGGCAAAAACAAAACATACAAAAACAACACATCAAAAAAAAAAATTCACCTACCCCTAGGTGATCATATATCAACGGGAAAAAAACAAACAAAACAAAACAAAAGAAAAAACAAATTCATTACTAACCCCACTTAGTTATATATATATATATATATATATATATATATATATATATATATATATATATATATATATATATATATATATATATATATATATATATATATATATAACAACAAACAAAACAACAAAAACATCAAACAAACAAACAACACACAACAAGCAATAAATGAAGCTTAAACTACAAGGGAAACACCACCAACCTGAGCATAGCGGATACCACCTTCTGCTCCAACCGAGCCACCACCACCATCGCTTCCTTCACCAATCTCCATCTCACTCATCACTCTTAGCTAATCAGCTAATGACAAATGACATAAATGAAAATTACATGGTACCTATCCTACTTATAGCCGTAATTTGCTGTGAAAAATGTGTGTCTGCATTTTTTGAGGCATGCAAAAACACAAACCCTCAGTTTGCAGACTAAATCGTAGACCCGTGTTTTACACGTTGAAATCGTAGATCCGTGGTTTCAGACATGCGCAACCATGCAAACATGATTTAAACAACAAAAAAAGAAAAAGAAAACAAAAATGCTCCAATTTTTTAGATCGATGTTCAATGCAAACAATCCAAGGTAAAAATGATGCCTACTCCATGAGGTTACAAAACACGGTAAATTATGACTCCATAAAATTGCATAATGGAATTGCTAACAGTCACTAGGATAGGCGCCTAGGGTGATTGGTTCCGTTCATTTATTGCATGTCAACAAACCAACAGATAATATGCAGAACAAAGTCCACCATTAACTTGAGGTAACATAAATTACACTTTCAATTGGCTATTGGGTCTCATTCGTTACCCACTCACCAATTGAGGGGGTAAGCACACAATTAAAATTTTATTTACAATAATCATTCATTCTGCCACACCAAAGAGAGTTGAGTCCATTCATCAAATAAAAGTTGAGTGTCATTAGTTTTTGCACCGCATTGTGTTGTACACAATGCGGTACAAAAAGGGGCAACTGTAGACACCAAAATCCAACACCTTCAAAGTCACATTTACCACCCCACCATCAAATCTTGCATAATAAAAATATATGCCTAAGTTCTAACTTAGGGATATAAAATCTTGCATATTATCCTATTTTCCAGATTTATAAAATCTAGAAAATCACCCTAGGATACCCTGCCTACCCATTGGACATGTGTCCTGGACACTTCATCCAGCATCTTTGCCACATCTCATCCACTCTTGTCTCCATTGTCCTTGCACATGGGACATATTCCCAACACCCATGCCACATCTCACCCATTTTTGTCTCCCTTGTCCCTTCACATAAAACAACATCCCATATCCCACTCCACTTGCAGCCACATCACCCTAGTTAAGTGAGGCACACTAGGTGACTCACTGTAACTACCCCTCCCATATGGCAGTCCAGATTTACCACTTGGCAAGTTGGGATTGCCACCTCCCATATCCCTCCAAAATCCCAAGAGGCCTATAAAGGCACCATTATTCCACCAAGAAAAGGGATCTGAATTTGCATACTGACAGGCTATCGAAATAAACCCCGATCTAGTGAGAAAATGTGAGTACATGCATTATTCTGTACTACTGGTTTGAATCCTGAGGTAATCTATTTTTCAATCGAAACCGCCTGTCTGTGGTTCCACAATAAAAAATGCGCGTCCATGGTTTCACAACCACCGGTCCGTGGTTTCCAGTCCACCACCGCACGTCCATGATTCCACAATCCCAAGCACAAAACCACAAGCACGTTAGAGATCGCTAAAAAAAATTCATTTGCTAGTGAGGCTTTATCTGTTAATTACTTCTATCACTTGTTTCATATGATTACTTGCTTAGGTTTTTGTGCATAACATTGGTTTTTATTGCTCAAATATATAGGTGCTACTAATCCCTTTATTGGTTTGAATGTGTGCAGGCAACATGTACTTTGGAGAAGTTGTTGAAGTTGGAGTGGTCCCTTACCGGATACCAAAGCCCACTCACCTTGGAATGTAATTGGAATAATGAAGAGCATGAGTTCCTATGAAGAGTTGGAAGATCCCCGTTCCATCAAATTATTCATTTGTAACAATACAGAGAGGGTAAATTGTAACATTGCTCCCAAACACACTTGGGGCAATTCAAAATTCATTTGTAACATTTGTATCAAAGATCAATAAAGAAAGCAATTTTGGCAATTTCATTTCTCTATATTCTTGTTATTTATTTGCTCAGTTCTTTTGGTTATAGTAGAGTATCATAACATTTTAGGTAAATAAGAGATATTCTGGAGGTAGAAATCTAGAGCCCTTTGGCTCAAGGAGGGTGATTCCAATACAATTTTTTTTCATGCTTCCACCCTTAGGCACAAAAGTTCAAACAAAATCTAGAAATTGACTAGAGGTGATGGCTCCATTACCAGGGATATTTTTGAAATTTAAGATGAAGCCTTTTATTTTTTTGAATATCTCTTGGGTACCCAGCCCTAAAATTTTGACCAGACCAAGAATCAGTTACTCAATAATATTCCTGCCCTGGTCACTCTAGAAATTAATTCCTCACTTATCAAGCCTCTTTCTTCAGATGATATCAAGTAATATTTATTCACTATGCACCCTGATAAAGCCCCTACACCTAATGGTTTCTCTCCTTGATTTTTTCAAACCTTTTGGGACATTATTGGGCAAGGTGTGTGTAAGGTAATCACTGAACTCCAAAATGTAAAATCCATCCCCATAGGTATTATTTATACCTTTATAGCTCTTGTTCCTAAATGGTTTGTGTGTAAAGCTATGGCATATTTTAGACCCATCAATTTGCGTAATGTGATTTATAAAATCCTAACCAAAGCTATGACATCCAGAGTGAAAGAATTTCTTCCCCAAATCATAGATCCTTGCCAAGGTAGTTCAGTAAAAGGAAGATCTATAACTGATGGTATCATAACTTTGCATGAAGTCCTCCATTCTATCTCCAGTAATAAAAAATCTACCTTGGTCCTTAAAATTGATATAAATAAGGCTTTTGACAGGGTCAATCGAGAGTTCCTACTTATTTTCCTTCTTAAGTTGGTTTTCATAGAGAGTGAGTCAAACTTATTCAAGGCTACATTTCTAGCCCTTGGTTCTCAATTTTAGTCAATGGGTTTGTAGCAGGTTACTTCCCAAGAAACAAAGGGCTTAGGCATGGGGATCCCCTATCACCTATTCTCTTCATTATTCTTGTTGAATCCCTTGGAAGAGCTCTCAAATTTGCTTGCTTGGATGGCACGATATCTGGTATTCAAGCTACTTCCAACATGAGATATATTTCTCATCAGTAGTTCGTAGATGACACTATATTATCTACCCATGCTTCAGTTTGGGAAGCAAAGTTAATTAAAGGTATTTTATATCTCTACGAAGAGGTTGTAGGGCAAAAGATAAACTATGCCAAGAGTAAATTTTTATTTCTTAATACCCCCTATCTAGATAGGTCAAGATTGCTCGTATTATTTAGTGTGTCATATCTGAGCTTCCCACTATCTATTTAGGGCTTCCCCTATTCACTAGTTGCCCCAAAGAGTCTATGTGGAGCAATGTTATTGAAAGAATCAATAAAAATATTACAGGTTGGAAAGGGGCCCTCCTATATCAAGTAGCCAAAACCACTCTCACTATGACCTATCTTCAAAGTATTCTTGTTTATTTTATGTCAGTATTCAAAGTCTGAGTTTTTATCTATAAAAAAATTGAACAGATTCAAAAGAGATTCCTTTGGGCAGGTTCAAAGGATAAAAAAAGTTTCATCTAGTCAGTTGGGAAAAGGTTTGCTTACCCAAAAGTTAGGGAGGTATGATTCTTAGAAAAATTTGTAATATGAACATGGCATTTTTTGCCAAGAAGGCTTGGAAGGTGTTTACCAATTACAATCTTGAATGGGTTTCCATCATCAATAAAAAATACACTCACATATGGAATTTTATGGATGAAAATATTTCTAAAGTTAGGTCCATATTCTAGAAATCAATCCTCTAGAACAAACCTCTTATTCAAAGGGGAACCATATGGAAGCTTGGAACAGGAAATAGGATAAATTTTTGGTCATATAGGTGGATATCCAATCAAATGCTTATTGAGAACAACGAAGTCTTAGTGGTGCAACCTTTGCTAGATACTCTCATAGGTAGAAAGGTGGCTGATTTCATAGAATCTTCAGTCTAACCTAAAATATGGAAAGAGCTCCACATTGCAAATGCTAATGCCCAAATTTGAAATGCTATCACAAAATTATCAACATTATTGAGGGTAACTATAATTCCATCCGGTATGTCTCATGATACCCCTTTATGGAAAGAAACTAACTTTGGTATTTTTTCTATCAAATTTTCTCATCTGTTGACTTTCACTCCCCAAACATCTCTCATTCCTTTCAATATGGTTTGGCTTAGACACCTCAAGCCTAATTTTTTTGTATTTTTTGGTTGGCCATCCAAAAAAAGATCCTCACTACTGATAATATTATGAAGAGAGGGATGATTGTTCCTAATAGATGCCATATTTTCTTGGCAATCTGGGAATATGTCAACCACATATTTACGAAATGTAATTTCTTCCACTCTGCCATGGATCATCTCATGTTCATCTTTCACATCTCCTAGGCCCATTCCAACTGCCTGGCACTTTTTTTCTCCCAGTGGCCCATGTCTTTCAAAAATTCTAGGTTTTCTTCTTTGTGGAAAGTTTATCTCCATCATCTCCTATGGCAGATCTAGCTTGAAATAAATAGTAGAATCTTTTCAAACACCCTCAAGGACTCTATATCTATTTCCAACAAAGCCATCACCTTTGTTGTTGAAAATTCTAAGCTTTTCCCTTGCACCAAACCACCTAAGTCTATCCTTGAGTCCACTCTTTCTATTCCCTTAGTATTCCCCACAGTACCAACTCTACTCCTAATCCCCATCCCAGCATTGGTGCTCATTGGAATCCTCCTCCTGTAGGATGGATTAAACTTAACTATTATGGTGCTTCTAAAGGAAATTCGGGTGCAGTGGGTGCCAGAGGTCTGGTCAGGGATCACAATGAATGACTCACAATGGCCTATGTTGAGTTTATGGGTGTCCAAAATAACCACTATGATGAAGCTCATGCGTTGTGGAGAGGGCTATATGTTCTCAGAGATTACATGAGAAATTAACAAATTGAAGGTGATTCCATGAATGTTACAAACTCTATCATCAATGATAAAATTCCTTCATGAAAGGTGCACACTATTATTCAGGAAGCTAAGGTCTTGATGCAAAATTTTTGCAACACTACAACTTGCCATGTGTATCAAGAAGCTAACAAATCTAATGATTTGCTCACCAATGTTGGGGTTAGTCACATGAATCTATCCATCTGGAACCAAAATTTCCCTCAAAATGTTCTTAATGCTGCTATTGTTGTCTTGGAAATACATAAATTATGGGAGTGACAAAACTGCTTCTTCAGTGGCCATATTCAACTTGGTCCACAACACTATCCTTAGTAGCATCATCAGTGGTATGGATAGCATCAGTACCTCCCTAAAACTGCTTGTCAAGAAACATGGCCAAAAGAGCTCTGTACCTGAAAAGATTGTCGATGATTAGAGTTGTTTTTTTGTCTTTCGAGCTCTGTTCCCCTATGTGGGAATTGTGGTACTAATATTTTAACCCTTGTGTGGGAACTAGTTTGATTTTACTTTATGTTCTCCTTAGCCCTTGTGTGGGCTCTCTCTTCCGATATTTTTTTTTTGTTAAACAACCCCTGCGTGGGTCTATTTTTTCTCTGGTTTGGTTCATGGAGTGTCTAGGGTGTAGACACCCTATTTTGTGCTTCTCTACATACTTTTCATCATATGCTTATATTTTTGGTTTTGGGCACCAGTTAAAACCCATATAATATAATTTCTACCACCTACCAAAAAAAAATATGTATTTATTTCTAAATTTTTCTTCAAACTATTTCCAAGTTACATCAATTTATCCATACTCCATTATTAGCTCTTTATTACTTTACCATGTTGTAGACCTTCTAGTTGGAAAGAGGTTATTTTATCATTATCTTGGATAGTATAATTATTCGCCTTTTAGAAATTATATATCTCAATAAGATTGTGCTTGGGTAGCTTCCCATCAACTAACCATAAGAATTTAGGTGGTTCTACCTTCAAATTTCTAAAGATATCTCTCTGACCAACTTGTTGACCAAGTTAATGTGGAGTTCAACATTCTAACCTCACCCTTATTGGTCTTCATTTCCTTCTCTTGTTATTTTCCATCCATATGTTTATTCTTTGGAGGTTGACTCATCATAATAGTAGTCATGTTATGAATGATTTCTAGAACTTGTTCCATTCAATCAGGTCATTCACTTCCCAAAGTTTATTTGTTTATGGTCTATTCTAGAATTTTGTTGACTATTTTCACTTTGATTTACCATAGAGTATCTCCTCTTTGGGGTTTTAGTTTAATGTATTTCTCTTCCTCTTTTAACATTGGCTCTACCACCATGAAAAGTAGCTATTTTTCTTCTCTTGTTAGGTGACATCTTCAATTAGAGTAGTAAAGTCAAACATTTTAATTGAGATAAACCTATTCAGTCTAATCCATGAGTGTTGCAACGTAGGCTTTGATACCAAATTTTATGTCCTTGGGTGTTAAAGATACAACTTAAATATTATGTTTAGGCATATATATTTATTATAGCAAAACTTGGAAGAATCTTTTATCATTGAGGATTCTTAAGTAAGCAACTATATGTATAATGCCTAACATGGATGACAAAATCTATTTATAAAATTTTATTTTTAGAAGAGAATATATGAAAATTATGCTTTTAGCAAGGTAATAGTTAGAACTAAAACTACCTAAAGTTACACAAAAAATATTATAATATAATGACAAAAACTATAGGAAACTCTTCCATTATTATCTTATACAAATAAAACCTTCTATTATGCACTCGAAGAATCAAACCCACTATAAAACTTAGACATGTATAAGGTAGATTATTTAGACATGGTAAAAGTTCCTTTATAGAAATATTCTTACTAATAAAATTTAAAAAATTTAATGGTGAGGTTTTTTTGATTGAGTTTGAAGGTTCTTATAATTAAGTTTTGTTGACAGAAGGCCAAGGATTACTTATAAGGTAACTATATAGAAATTTATTGTAGGTAAACAAATTGATAATAAATTGATATGTCTACATACATGCATGAATGAATGTTTAAGCATATGAATGTGCATAAGTGAATGTGCCTACACAAAATGTTTGTCATATATTATGATAGTGTGATAAATGGTAGAGGCTTACCATCTTGTGTCAAGTGATAAGTGTTTGTATTAATACACACATGCAAAATGTTTATAATAATGTGTATGTGGCAAATTGTTGTAATAATATAAATTAATGGGATATTTTAATGAGTTATGTAAATGCATAGTTTGGAGGTAGTTAGAAAGTTTTCAAGTGCCTACGGAACTTGTTATGTCTATATATGCATCTATGTGAGAGATGCAGGGAAGTAAGTGTGTGCAATGTATGTGCATGTTTCTTTTATCGAGAGGATATTGTTGGTTGATTGTTTACCAGAATATGATGTTTTTATAGATAATTATTATGTAGGATACATGTTGTGTGTGTAGTGTATTCATTTGTATTTGTAAGTATTCCTATTTTATATTTTTATACCTAAGTGTTAATGGAATTGTATTATAGTATATTGTATTCCATTTCTATAATTTTTGTATTGTTGTCTATTCAAATTTGGGTTGATTTTGGTGACAAGGAGTTGTGATGAGAAAATTAATCAGGAAGGTATGTGATGACAACAATGATATGAGTATAATGTAACCGATGAATGCAGTTTCTCTCAAAGGAGGGAAGATTAGAGGTTACAATAAAAAATATGTAGACTTGTTTATTAATATTGATGAAGGACCAACATGTGAAGAAAACGTGTAAGTGGATGTTCAACTAGACATGCAAGTAGACATACATGAAGTAGATGTGCAAGGGTTTTGAAATAAAATACGATGGAGAAGTTTGTGATAGCAAAGAAATTTACGATGATGAAGAAATGCATGACGATAGAGAAATCCATGTTGGTGAAGTAATACATGAATACAAAGAAATTTTGAATGGTGAATAAAACATGATGGTAGAGAAATCTATGATAGTGAAAAATACATGATTATGGAGAAAACCATAATGATATAATTCATGATAAAAAATTCATGAAAAAAACCTATGATAGTGAAATACATGACAACAAAATAGGTGATTATGAAATACATGACAAAGAAATTGGTAACATACAAGTGTTTATACATAAGGGATAAGCAAAATATTTGTACATGAAGCTGATGTACAAGTGTTTCAGAATGAAGTAGACATGCATGCTATCAAATAAATTTGTACACATGTTGTACATGTTGACATGAAAATGTGCACTAATAAAGGAGTGCATTCAAATTAACAAGTTTGTATAAGTGAATATATGCCTACAGACATAAAAGTGCATGTTGCAAATGGTGAACAAGTGCACAATAACATATGTGGAGGTGATAAAGATATGTGCATACATAAATGAGTTAATGCAAGTAGAGGTGCACATATAAATAGACAATCTTGCACATGTAAAGACATGCAAACATATATGAAATATCACATTCAAGTTGATGAATTTGGATGTGAAAAAACTAATAATAGGTTTGGTGGAAGATAAAATTTGGTTTGGCAAGAAAAGCTAGGAGTGGTCAGAGCAAGTTGTGCAATAGAAAGAATGCATGATATATATTTTACACTAGAGAGATTACAAGTTATTGTGTTCAATGGTGAGTGATATGGGAGTCCAACATTAGATCAAATGCAAGATTGCATGTTTGACAATGTGTGAGATGAGATTTTGACATTGGAGGAACTGTAAATTGGTGTGATTAGTGGTGAGTGAGATGCAAGTTTGACATTGAAGAAACTATAGTTTGGCATGTTTCATGGTACATGGGATGGGATTTTTCCAAGAGAGAAATTTCTATTAGGTGTGTCTTAAATGGAGGTGAAGAATGTGAGACACATGAACAACAAATATTAATGTCAAATCAACTTAGCATGACAAAGAATAATTTTGGCATATCATGTAAATTTTCCATGTTAAATGGTGGTGAAATAGAGGACCCAATTAGTCATTGAAAAAAATACCTCATAGTATGAAAAGTAAATGGGTAGAAGAATGAATAAAATTAGATAAGGTTATTCCTTAGGATATTTTATAGAATGCAATAGATTATTACATAAAATTTCTAGAGGGTGAGTACCAGACTTGGGAAGATTTGTATGAAGCATTTGTAAATGAATTTTTATTGTTCCACCATGATAATGAGGTTATTGCTAAAATTTATAGAATAGGAAAAGGTAAGAAAGAGTTTGTTCAACCCTACAATTGGAGATTATGTGGGTTGTTTACCTATTTGGAGGAAGATTTATCAAATACATTAAAGAACACATGGTTGATGGAGGGATTTCTTCCTATATACAAAAAAAGTAGGGTGGTCCCTCCAAAGTCATATTAATAGCCCTTTGAGAAGGATTTAAACTTGGAAATTGATTTTAATATGTTATTAAAATACTAGGGTTATTTTAATGAGGATAAGAGCAACCTTCAATATAGAAATGACTTTGACATTGAAAACGACTCTAATAATGAGAATGGATCATGGAGAAAAAGTGCATATTCTAAAAATAAGAGTAGTTTGGAGAATGATAATAGGGCATAATACAAGTGTTAGGGTTAAGAAGTTAGTGAAGGAAGTGACTTTGAAGAGAAAAGTGATTGCTCTGAAGATGAGTGCAATGAAAAGAACACATGTAAAGATGTGAAATCTTCCCAATACTATATGCAATACAGAGAGAGATTGTACCAAGGGATATGCCATTGGTGATGTTGTCCATGAAAACCACAAAATAACTAGAAGACACAAATTGAGTATGATATTTAAGGAAGACCCATTGTGAATTTTGGTGATGCCATTTGTGGGGGCACATTGTATGTGAATGTAAAAGTAGTGCAAGTCAAGTTGAACCAATGATGTGTAAAGGGTTAAAAAATCTAAAGAATAGTCATAACCCAAGCCAAGAAGCAAATAAAGTGAACTTGATAAACTTAATTGAGGAGATGAACTTTATTACACTTAAGGAGGTAAATATTGAATAGATAGTTGAAGTTACATAGGAAAATGAGGTTATACATGTGGCTAATATAGAAAATAAAGTGAGTGATGTAGACAAAGAAGTGAATCATGTAGACAATGAAAAAAGAGGTTATTTGATATCTAGCTATTTGTTAGGGCTCCAACTGTTAGTATTTAAGCCTTCTTGGCTTAGGCCATCTAAGTTGGAACCCAAGTCATCTATGATAGACAAATAAATGGGGGAGGCCATAAGGGATTCTCCTCAATTTTCTAGGTGAATGGAATCAATCCTAGATGACCCATAGGTTATCTAGCCAAAGGGAGGGCCATCAAGGAACCCTAGCCATCTATAATAGGTAAGATACCATCTAAAAAACCTTGGACCATTAGTTTTTATGGGGGATTATCTAGACCATAGATGACCCTCACATCCTGTGGACTTTAAAGGAAGCCATTAAGACAACTGGGGAGGTTGTATGGCCCCTTAGGCCATTGAAGCTAGAAAGTGGTTATTAGACCTAGGGACAATTAGACCAAGAAGTGGGTTGTTTAGCCTAGGAGGTGGGTAATTTAGCTAAAGAGTTGGGTCATTCAAGCTATATAGTGGGCTATCAGGCTTGAGATATGGTTCATATAGCCTAGGAATTGGGTCATCTAACCCAAGAGTGGACCATTGGAGGCTAAGGAATGTTTGTTAGATACCAAGACATCACTATCTAAGGATAATGGATATCTATTAGAGACAAATACAATGCTATATAAGTCCAAGGGATGCATATTAGAGACCAAGACAAGGTTATCTAAGTCCAAGGGATGTCCATTAGAGACAAAGACAAATCCATCTAATACTAAGGGATGTCTATTAGCGGCCAAGACAGGGCTAATTGAGGCTAATGGATATCCATTAGAGATTAAGAAAATATCATTTGAGGCTAAGGGATGTCCATTAGAGAGTAAGGTAAGGCCACATAAGGTTGAGGAGTCATATAGAGATAGGAATAAGTCATCTATATCTAGGGAGAGGTCATCTAGAGCTAGGAAGTGGTCATTTAGAGCTAAAGAGAAACCATTTGAGTGGGTCGAGAAAATACCACCAAATTGTAGAAAAGAAAAAAAAATTGAGTTCAAACAATGAGGGTTTTAATTATTTTATCATTAATATTTTGAGGTACTACTCCAAATCCTAAAAGGGGGCTCTTGCGCCACTGACCACCAACAAAGGTGGCAATGAGCATTGATTGTCACATTGATGATGTGACTAATTTTAGGAAGTGGAATGAGCAATTGAAGAATAATGTTTTGTTGGCACTAATTTAAAGTAAATTCAATTACATAAGATATATGGAATAGGAGAAAGTGAAAGGATTGAGATAATAGATTCTAGTACAATTTTCAATGCTTCTATCCTTTTTATTTAATTCATGTGTCAACAAGGATGCCAATAAGTCTAGAGGAGGTGATAGATGTAAGTAGACAAATTGATAATTAATTAACATGTTTGCATGAATGAATGTTTGAGCATAGGAATATATATGCAAATGTGTGCACATAAATTGTTTTTCATCATGTCATCGTATTGTGGTAAATGTCAAAGGATTACCATTGTGTTAAGTGACAAGTATTTTTAATAATACGTGCATGTGAAGTATTTGTAATAATGTGCACATGGCGAAGTGTTGTAATATTGTAAAGTAATAAGATTTTTTTTAATTTGTTATATAAACATGTAGTTTGGGTGTAGTTGAGTATTTGCCAACCTCTTGTAAATCCCGTTATATCTATAATTATGCATCTATGTGATAGATATGGGGGAGTGAGTGTTTTCAGAGTGTATATGTATGTTATTATTGTGTAGAGTGTATTATTGGTAGATTGATCATTGGAATATGATGTATTGTTGATAATGTTGTGCAAGATATATGTATATAGTGTATCCATTTGTATTTGCAAGTATTTTCATTGAATATTTTGTCTAAGTGCTAATGGAATTGTATCATAGTGTGTTGTATTCCATTTCTAAATTTATATGGATTATTTTATAATTCATGAAAATTATTTTGAGGAGGTATTTCATACAAAAACAAGCCAAATTATCAAAATTTATTTGGGTAAATCCAGACTTATTAATAAGGAACTCATTTGTTCAAAGTTGAACATACTTATGGAAAGGTTTATTTAGATAAAGTTAAGTCCAAATAAGAATAAATTAAATAGCCAGTTCAAAGTTAAATAGGTGAAGACCATTTAATGATTAAATATTTAAATTTAATTCTATTTAACTAAAAAGAAGTTGACAACAAGGAAATATTAACTTCTTAGTTTAACTTAATATTTTGCGGGCATTTAAAATATATTTTTTTGGTAGGTAAAATTGATTAAGTGTGGGGTTTAAATGGGTCCCAAAACCAAGTACATAAACTGGTAGCTAAAACAATAGCATAATGTAACACAAGCCTGCATATTGGCTAGCAACAACCTGAAGAAAAGATCTAAATAACAACAGAGAAGGTTGGATGGATGTCTTATGTCAGAAAAACAAAAATGTAGTTCGAGCAATACCCATGCAGGGGTTGCTTAAGAGAAGTAACTATCTAAAAAATATGTAAAGGAGCTATAAAAAAACTCGCACAAGGGAAGCTTGCAAAATATCCATAAAAACTATAATAGACACCGTGGGCTAGGACATAGGCAGCGAATCATGATCAATAGCAACACCCTTCCACTTGAAAATATTCAAATAATTTTGGAAACCCTGGAACTCAAGTTACCAATTATGACTATCTCTTCTCACCGCTCACCCTTTCATCGGTAGTTCTATCACCTTAGTCACTAGCTTAACAATAAATCTAAAATAGAGGTTATGCACAACAACATAACCATTATTCCACGAAATGACAAAGGCTTTAGTGATATCTTGTTCAGTCCCTTTGAATGGCACAGGATAGACTTCGCACATGATAGGGCTAGGATAGGATTGGGAGTGCCAAATGACTGAAATAATGAATCTCAAAATTCACAAGACATAAAATTAAGCATCTCAAGACTTGACGCATATTGGCATTATTTGATAACATCCAATTACACAACCTAGACCTACTTAGGGACTTGACATGCTTGGAGAAGACAACCACGAGGTAAACCCATTGACATGGCCTATCTTAGAATATTACATACTTTGCAAAAGGGAAACAAGAGAACCAAATGCTAACACTGATAGCAAGGTAAAGAGTCATGCTAATCAGAAAACTTCTGCCATAAGAATTGGAACCAAAGAAACACATCATGCTAAAAAGGGTAGAGTCAACATTGGAGAAGCTGACCCGCCAAAACCTATGACCATAACTTTTAAACCAAATCATTATTAGTAGCATCTAAAACTTCTTGGGGAAAGCTTTCTTTCTAAATGGACAAATATTTATGGGTAACTCTCCAATTGGCAAGAATATACACAGGTCTGTTAGCTTCACGGTACACATGGTTGATAGATATATCATTAAAATTTTGGGACAACTTCTTAGCTTCCTAAAAAATAGTTTTGATATTCCAAGAGGACACCCTATTGTTTTTAAGAGCATTTATAATGTTCAAAGAATCTCCCTCAATAAAAAGGTTGCCTTTATAATCCTTGAGAAGATCTATCCCTCTCCATAGTGCATGACCTTTAGAAAAATGATTTGTTTGGCACCCCATATACTCAACATAAGCCATAATAACTTGACCACTACTATCTTTGACTAGGAAACCTACACCAACATCCCCTAGGTTTCCTTTGGAGGCACCATAAAAATTACGTTTTAGCCACTCACTTGGGGAAGAAATCCAATGGGCACCCACTCTGGGATGGGGGACTGGCAAACTAGAACTGGATTTGTAAGGAATATTTAAAGAAGAGAACATAATATACTCCAATATAAAATCATGTGGTTTGAAACAAGGGAAGAGTTGAGAATTCTTGATAGCAAAGGCAATAGCTTTGTTGGCTAAAAATATGAGATCCTTAGAGGAGGAAGAGAAAAATTTGTTGTTTCTTTCAAGCCACAATTACCATAAGATATGATGATGGCTCACTTTCCATAAATAAGATAATCTAATATTTTTAAATGGAGCAAGACATTATATGAAAATGTGACTCAAAAAATTAGGAGGAACCCAAGAGATACGAAAAGTGGAAATAAGGTGATCCAAATATGTCTTGGAGAAAGGGCACTCTAGAAGGAGGTAATTGGCAAATTCCTAGGCATTCATGCACAAATAACATTTGTTAGGGATAGACATACCCCTTTTCATAATGTTATCAATCGTTATAATCTTATTTTGAATGGCCAACCAGTTGAAATGAGAAACTTTTGGAATGAGGTATTTAATCCACACTCGATCATAAGGGATATGGACCACTTGATAATCAATACTCAGATCATGAGTAGATTTAACAGTGAACAGTGATCATGAGTAGAGTTAGGGGAATTAACAGTGGGGATGCCTATTGTATTTAGGATGGTTTTGAGAACTTTTGAGGTAGCATATATTTGACCATTAGCACATGGAATATGAAAATATTTCCAACACTTGGAATCTGATGAAATGTCAATGAAATATTCAACCTTGCTACCAATTAAAGAATCCAGGAAAGGCTGTAAGATAACAATTTTATTGTTCTCTAAAAGTGGTTGATTAGAAATCCACTTGTCAGTTCAAAAATTAATTTTACTCCATGTGCCTAGTTCCCATCTTATAATATTCTGAATAAGATAAGATATCTAGTTTAGATAATTGATTTCCAGAAGTGGACCCATCTCTAGGAATATCATCATCCAAGAAACAATGATTTTGAAGATATTTTCTATTGACAATTGAGACCCATTCAAGGTTGTTGTTGGTGAAAACCTTTCATGCTTGCTTGGCTAACAAGGCTGTGTTCATATTAAAAACTCTTTGGAGCCTTAATCCCCCATGAATTTTTAGGGAGCACACCTTGTACCAACTAACCAGATGAAATATTTTTCTGTCCTTGGCACCTGCCCACAAAAATCTCTTTTAGATTTGCTCAATTTTCATGTAGAAAGCAATAGGAACTTTGAATATGGACATGAAATAAATAGGAACACTTTAGAGACAAGCCATTGTCAGGGTGGCTTTGGTTGCTTGAGAGAGGAGGGCCCCTTTCCAACTTGTAAGTTTTTTTGTTAATCCTCTCAATAACATTACTCCACATGGATTCCTTTGGAGCATTGGTGAAAAGAGGGAGACCCAAATATTGAGTAGGTAACTGAGATATAACACATTGAAAAATGTGTGCAATATTTTCTTGTCTCTCTTGGGGAGTGTTGATGAAATAGATTTTGCTTTTAATATAATTTATTTTCTAACCTGCAGCCTCCTCATAAGTATCAAGAATACTCTTAATAGCTTTTGCTTCCCACATAGAAGCATGAGTAGCAATGATGGTATCATCAAAGAATTGCTAGTGAGATAGGGCTCTTAAATTGGATGCAGCCTTAATGCCTGAAATTATATTGTTGGAGCAGGTATTTTTGAGTGCTCTACCCAAGGATTCAACAAGAATGATAAAAAGGATGAGGAAGAGAGGATATCCCTGTTTGAGGCCCTTATTACTAGGGAAAAATCTTGCTGTAGATCCATTGACCAGGACTAAAAACCAAGGATTAGATATGCAATAGTGAATAAGATCAACCAATTCCCTATGAAATATAAATTTGAGAAGGACAATAATCAGGAAATATTTGTTAACTCTATCAAATACCTTATTCATATCAATTTTGAAAAACATGGTAGCTGTTGGGTAAAACGTTAGTTAATTTTCTATAGTTCAATTAATTACCTCCATTTAATTATCAACCTGGGGTAGCTTGTAGACTTGTGAGTACCACACACAATATATGCCTATAGTGCGAGGAATGAATCCCTCTGTACCTATTTATTTGGGAGATGTTTGATGTTCATTGAAGTTTTGATTCTAAATTCTAAACCAATAATCTATATTACGTCTATGAAAATAAGACTGAAAGCAAACATAAATTAAAATGGTACTTTGCTAGAAATGATAAAAAACAAGAAAAATAACAGGTAAATAAATAATCTAAAACATATAATAAATAAATTAACTACATAAAGCAAGGTAAAAGGGGGAGGATTACTGTTTAGAGTGGGCCCAGGCTCCAGCAGTCTTTCGCCCAATCAATTCATTCATCGGACGCTAGTTTGAGATTAATAAAAACACTCAAATGAATATATTACAGCTTCAAAAATTATAGAATAATTCTCATGTCCATGATTATTTTTATCAGGGATGGCCTGCATATTTATAAGATATGCAGCCATGCCCTGTTATATTTGAGAGCAAATAAATTCCTATTTTTTTGGTTATAACAACATGTAGGAATAATGGAGATAAAGTAAAAATATTTAATTTCTGACTAATTTAACGTATTCTATTTTTATCATAACAAAATACATTTAATATTCTGCTTTATCTATTTACATTTTTGTTTATGTATTGCTAAAATATAGATAACACATGGTCTTTGATATTGTACTTCATCTTCATCTTTGCTAAAATATCACCCGCATCCATCGCTGAAATATTTGCTCTGTTCTACCGATAATAGGAGTCATGCTATAATTTACATCAACGAAAGTCACATTGTAATTCTGCGTCAACGGGAAGTAGGCGCCTAACGGGAAGTAGGCACCTACAGGAAGTAGATGCTTAACAGGAAACAAGCACCTAATGAGAAGCAAACGCCTGTTAGTTAAGCACCAAACAGAAGTCGGGTGCTTCAAAGGGAATTGGGTGCCTGACTTAGCGCTTTATACTGGTATAGTACAGATGTTTTACCTTCATCAAATTGAAAGTGCTAGGTCCAAGTGGAATCTTGATGTAAACATGCTAAAACATACATTCTATAATAATAATACCGCATAATATGTTAGAAATCCATGTATAAATATGAGCATTTTTGGTGCTCATCATCCCCCATGCTTAAAAGAGTGGCGCATCCTCATGACACCCCCAATGCTTAAAGAGTGGCACACCCTTGTGACAATCGGTGCTTATAATTTCCAGTTTTAGCAACAATTATCCAATAAGCTCTGTTTTATTTCTCTTCTTTCTGGTGGTGAGACTCATTCTTTTTCAGCAAATTACTTGTGGATTCCCCCATGGTAAATCTCTATGTTTTTTCCACTTTTTTATTTTTTTTAATCCAACAACTCTAATATTCTGCACATATTCTTGCTAACTTATAGTTTTTTCTGAACCAACTACATCCATGAATGCAAGCAATCATTTACCATAATTAGAAATAATTAAAGTTATTTGTGCATGATATCTTTAAAGCATGTGCCAAATTTTAAATGGATGATGACCATGAGTGTTTTCCCAACAAAATATTTGCATGTAGAAAAAACACCAAATGGGGCTAAATGGTTGGATGGACAATTTAATGGGGATTGTGCTGGAACTATTTTATAAAAATTATATATATACAAAATAAAAAATTAAGTACACACCTATATTATGTTTTGTGCATGTATAATGCGCAAACGTTCGTGGTGCACTTGTATTAGCTATTTGATGATGACCATGTGTACTGAAACAAAGAATGATGGGCACTTTTCCCATGTGACAAATTTTTTCCTCCGTATGACTAGTTCTCGATTGCTGCCATTTATTCATTTGAGGTTTCCTACACAAATTCAAGAAAATATTAGAAAAATATGTCTTCATGGGATGACACACATCCATTTCTCGAAAGTTGTTCATTGATGACCTTTGAACATGCATAAATATCTAATGGAAAAATTAAGATAATATTATCCATGAGATATTTTAACTCTATGCACATGGATGAGTTTCTAACATGGCATGGGCCACTTCCCAATGCCAAAGATTATTCATACTAGGCACAAACATACATGAAAATAGAAAGTAGGCACCTTATTATGAGAATTGGGTGCCTTATTTTAATTCATGAAACGCAAACACTTGTAAAACAAGATGCATACGCCTTTTTATCGCAATCGGGCACTGAACTTAACAATGGAAATCAGGTGCTTCTTGCTTGCAATTGGATGCCTTACGTAAAGTAAAATTTATACAAACTATTTTTTTATATGTTTAGAATATTTGGTGTCAGTTTTCTAAAAAATGGAAGTCGGGTGCCCTCCTGGAGAAACCAAGAATCAGGCATTGGTTTGCTAGAATATGGGATGCATGCGCCATCTCCTTAACATACTAGGTGTCAAGTCCCTTGTACCATGTAACGGGAGTTAGACACAATCTACTATAAAATGGGAATTAGGCACCTTTCCCATTAGAAAATGAAAAATAGACACTTCTCTTTATTTAACGGGTGCTAACTTTTCCTCGTATATGCGCTGTCAGGTTGATCAGGCCATTTAGTGCTTTTGCTTGAAGAATAGGGACAAAATCAACATTTGCCCCTAAACCCGTAGTTGAGTGTTTTATTGTCCATAAAGACCAATCTAAGCACTCTTGTGCAAATTTAGGTATAGTATTCCCCTTCTGAGGGATGAGCTACTCCTACTCTTAGAAAGTTGGAAACATGTAGGTTCATGGATCTTGTGCCCGTTAGGCCTAGGTTTCCAAAGCTGCCTAAGGATTGCACTCAGGGCATCGTTCCTGCAAAATAAAACTTTAAAGCAATAAAACACAGACTCATGGAGTCTATTCCTGATAGGCCTAGGTTTCCCAGGATACCTACAGATTGCATTAGAGTACGATACCTTTTGGGTCAATGAAATTATGTCATAAAACCATGTTAAGGTTGTGTAAAAAATGAAAAAGGTATCTATAAATGTTAAAATGATGATAATAAGTTTATATCCATAGTGACCATATAATAAATGGACAAATATTGGTTTAATTGTTTATTAAAAATAACAATAGCTTTCAGTTAATTTCAAAATATTTTTCCACACCATATTTATTACTACGTAAGTTTTTCATACTTAGCATCATATATTATAAAGGAATAACACTTCAGTGATAGTAAAAAATTGAGTTACTTAGATGAATGCTCATCATTTGTTTAATGTATTGTAAACTATTGAATACAATTTAAAATCATACACTAAAGGAACAATTGTCCAATTAAAGTGGAGATAACAACCTCTCCAAATATACCTAGTGAAATAGCCCTAGTAATCAAGAATGTGATGCAAGAAACTCTCAGTCTTGATGGTGTTAGTTGAACTATGATTGGATACTTGGCCTTGGAAATACTATGAGATACTTGCATTGTCTATGTTCACTAATTGTTCTTTAGGTATTCTAGCTCCCTTACACATGTTATTGGCCCTAAGGGATGATCCAAACCGCTTTATTATCTTTCTCAAGATGGAAGGGAGGTGTGCAAGGTACCCCTCTTTGAACCCTTACAAAAGAAGCCAATAGCCCCTATAATAACAAATAGAATAATGAGAAACTTGTTGAGAAACTCGTAAAACCATCCAAATATGACCTTCCTTCTACTCTAAAAGTCATTCACCCTCTACATAGAACCTCCATGAAATTTGAATAATGCCTACTTGAATTTACCCTCCCCATTATGCAAAACTTGTAAATTAGCGGTACAATCTCATGGGTAGGATTTCTTTATTTCTTAGAAACTTTCGATAATCTTTAGTTCAATATAACTATCAATATATCCAAATCTAAAGCTTATACTCATGAGGCTTTTAGTGTTCCTTCTTTATAAAACCCTAAATCTTAAAATAAACCTATCCCTTCTAAAAAATACCATAAAGACATAATATGTTAACATGATAGGGGTCAAGAACATAAGAGGAGACATCTCAATGCCAATAACCAAACAACAATATTTAGTTACAATTACTAACAAAAGAGGTAAAACACTCACACACTCTCTTACTATTGAGTTTGATTATTTTTATCAAGATTTATCTAGAAAAGATATTGTACTTTTGCTTTTAGAAGGAATTCCCACAAAGCTACACTTATTTAGTTGGAGTAAGGGGTTGAGAAAGAGGGTGTACTATCAAAGTTATTTGGAAAATAGTTAGAGGATGTATTTCTATTACTTTGTTCAACCTTGACCATGTTGAGGCCACTTTTTATAATGACACTTGGTTCATTTAAAGTCATTTGGCTTACCTATTGGTATGAAACTAAAGTTTTTCACGATAATTTGAATTGGGGGTGAGGACCATCCTCCCTTTGTATCTTAATATATTGTACTTTCAAGTGTATGGAGTTTTGCTACTAGGATTATGTTGAAGTTGTTGAATTAAGGCGTGGATAGTAGGATCATTTATCCATTCTTCATGCACCTCATCTACCCATTTAGGAATAAGGGAGGAAAGAGCATGGACTTGAGGCATATCTTCAAATTTTCTAAAAAGTGCATCAGCTGCCATGTTGTCCTTTACATTTTTATATGTAATTTCATAATCATAGCCAAGAAGTTTAGTAACCCATTTTTGTTGTTTCAGGGTATTAGTCCTTTGTTCCAAAAAATACTTCAAGCTATGATGGTCAGTGCGTATAATGAAATGGTGGCCAATAAGGTAAGGCCTCTAATGTTGAATAGCATGGACAATCACCAAAATCTCTTTTTCATACGTAGAGCGAGTTGAATTCTTAGGAAAAAATGCTTTGCTTATAAAAGCTAGAGGCCTTTCATCCTACATGAGTGTGGCTCCCATTCCTATTCCTGAAGTGTCACTTTCAATGATGAACGGTTTAGAAAAGTTGGGCATGGCTAGAACAGGGGTGGTACACATTGCAGTTTTCAAGGTGATAAAGGCCTCATCCGCTTTAGACGACCATTTAAAAGCGTTTTTATTAAGTAATGTTGTTAGAGGAGCAGCGATTTTACTATAATTTTGGACAAATTTTCTATAATATCCCGTTAGTCCAAGAAACCCACGTAGAGATTTTAAGGTTTTTGGAATAGGCCAATTTTTCACCTCCTCGATTTTGGAAGGATCTACCTTAACTCCTTCCTTTGAGACAATATGCCCTAAGTATTCAATTTCTTGTTTTCCAAAGGAACACTTTGATATTTTTGCATAAAGTTGATTTTCCTCCAATATTTGGAACGCTTGTCTAACATGGTCCAAATGTTCTTCCCATGTTTTGCTATAAATTAAAATGTCATCAAAGAAAACTAATATAAATTTACGAAGAAAAGGGTGAAATACCTTATTCATTAGAATTTGAAAGGTAGAAGGAGCATTGGTCAGGCCAAATGGCATCACCAAGAATTCGTAGTGCCCTTCGTGAGTGCGAAAGGCCATCTTAGGAATATCCTTTTCATTGACTCGTATTTGGTGGTAGCCTGACCGTAAGTCTAACTTGGAAAAATAAGCTGCCCCGTGGAGTTCATCTAATAGCTCGTCTATGACCGGAATAGGAAATTTATCTTTGATGGTCATTTTATTAAGTGCTCAAAAATTGACACATAAACGCCACGAGCCATCCTTTTTTCTAACTAAAATAATTGGAGAGGAGTAAGGGCTTTTGCTAGGTCTAATGACTCTTGCATTAAGAAGCTCTTGTACTAATTTCTCTATTTTGGTCTTTTGGAGGTATGGATAATGATAAGGTCTAATATTAGGAGGTTGATGCCCTGGAAATAGTGGAATAGTGTGATCGTGACTTCGTTGTGGAGGTAGGCCTTTTGGTTCATTGAATACCGCATTATGGTGGTCTAAAATATTTTGTAACTCTGGTGTCTCATCTTCTTTGTGACTAGGTTGAATTGAAAATAATTGGGCGACCATTCCTTTGTTTCCTTTTCGGATAATTTTCTCCATTCTATGCGAGTCGACGATTTGGGAAGGTCCTGATTTCAGGCCTTGGATAATATAGGTTTGGTTATTTGCTGTGAATTTCATCCATAGTTCATCAAATTCCCATTGGACTACGCCCAAGGTTCGTAACCATTGTACGCCTAGTACAATGTCGCACCCACCTAGGGGTAGGACGTACATGTCGCCTTTCATGTTATAAACCCCCATAGTTAGTTTTATATTTCTACATTTTCCTTTGCATGCAATTTTTTTGCCGTTTCCAATCATCACTTCGAAGTTATTGCAAGGGTATATAAAAAAAATTGCTTGTTTAGCCACCTTTGGATTGATAAAATTATGCATGCTACCAAAATATAGGAGCACGATAAGGTTTTGTTTCTTGAAATACCCTTTTACTCGCATTGTTTAAGGGGCAAAAAATCCGGCAAGGGCGTTGAAGGAAACCTTTGGTGCATTTTCTTTGTCACTTTCAAGTGTGTTGGATAATACCTCTACTTCGATTTCAGGTTCCCCTTCAGTAGAATTCCCTTCCTCTGTGGCATCTAGAATATATAATTACTGTGAGGCACATTTATGATTTTTGTCAAATTTCTCATCGCAACGGTAGCAAAGACCCTTAGCTTGTCTTTCCTTCATTTCCTCAAAACTCAGACGCTTAATTGGTAGAGCGGGGTTAATTTTGGGGGCTGTGTAGGAATTTTGGGTTCGTCTATTTTGCATTGGTTTGGGGTTGGTATAAGTGTTTGATGGTTTCCCCCAAGTTGGTTTTGTGAACCAATTCCATGCCTTGATTTTGTCCTCCGCTAATTTTGCCAAGCCGATGGTCTCTAACATGTTTGTAGGGTTATAAATTTGCACCTCTATTCGAATTTCTTCTTTTAATCCGATGAAAAAACATTCTTGAAATAAGGCAGCATCTAATCCAGATGTTTGATTAGCCAACCTTTCAAATTCTGCTTGGTATTCGCTTACCGAAGTGGTTTGGCATAATTTAGTGAGGGCCCCTGTAAAGCTTTGAAACTTGCTAGGGCCGAATTGTACTAATAGATTCTATGTAAAGGTTGACCTCGTCGGAGTGCCGTTAGTTTTCTCGAACCATTGGTACCATTGGATGGCATCATTTTCCAAGTGGAAGGAGGCGATATGCACTTTTTGCATTTTTGGAATTTGATTTAGTGAGAAATATTGCTTTGCTCTATAGATCCAGTTTGTAGGGTCTCCTCCTTCAAATTTTGGGAAGTCTAATTTGGTCATCCGTGGTAGAATGGAAGTTTGTGGACCTCCTAACATTGCTTGGTTTGATGATTCGTGGTTGGGTGAATTTGCATGTGTTGTTGCCTGATTTTGATTGATGGCATCAAGTTTAACATCCATTGCAAATATTTTCTTGAAGAGTTCTCTTGTGGTACGGGTATTCTCCTCTCTTTCCTATTGAACTTCTTCAACGAGCCTTTCATGTTTCTCATGAATGGAATCCAATTATCGTTGTCCTTCAGCCATTGTGGTTGGTGTAGGTAACGATCAATATGACTTGGTACAGGTGAGAAAAAAAAAAAAAAATTAATTTTTTCCTTTGCGTTTTGGACGTCGAAAACCTTGATGCTGCGTTGAAGATTTTAGCTTTTTCAAAACAGCCATCGGTCACCATGCGAAAGGTCAAGCAATTTGGGTGTAAGAAAAATTAATTTGTACCTTAGGAGAAGGTTTAAATTTCTACGAGGATTTTGACATGGATCCGTGAAGCGTGAATGCTGTTTGCATCCTCGCGAATGTGGACTGGCTGAAATGTGCGATGGGAAAAATTTTTAATGGTGAATTTGCTCCTCGATCTAGCTCTGATCCAGATGGTATGAAACTAAATTGTGTGGGAAGCAGGATCGTTTTTATATTGAATCGCTTTTTGATTGTAAGGTAGAAAACCCACAATAGACTTAATTTATATATTTGTTCGATGATGCCTTATTATCATATGTGGATTGCATTTAAATACCTAGTCTAATAGTTGTAAGAGTGAAGGGTTGTGACCCTAGAATATAATGAATAAATAATATAAGTAATTAGGATATGTTAGGAGGGTCCTAACACCTGCATAGTTAGATTATTGATTTTTTTCTTGAAGGTTAGTTCTAATATTTATATCATATTTGGATAAAAATAATTTTTTCTCAACTTGTCTCTAAGGTCCTCTATTTTGTTAATTATTGCTCAAATTGTCATGGCTTTTTGGTGTCATATTGATAGGAAGAAAATCATTGTCTTAACAAATAATCTCAAGTTATGTATGGAAATGGACATATCCAAATATTTTCCCTTGTCCATGAACTTTTATGTAATGCATGTTTCTGCTATATAGATGTTGGCCATATGATATGAGATTCCCAAAAGACCTTGAAAAAATAAACAAATTGAAGAAACAAGTGCTAGAATTGTTTTTCTCATAATTGTTATTGTAAATCATTACCCATAGACAAAATTCAATCATAGCATTATAAAACCTATTACAAAACTTGTTGATGATAATAAAGAGAATATTTAGATAAATTATGTTACTCAATTTTTTATCTCAAATACTAAAAATGGTATAGGGATGGCAACTAGCTAGAAAAAGGATTGTTCTCCTTGACTAACTAAGTTGAGCATTCGACTATGCAAAGTAAGAGATTTATAAAGGAACTAGCCCAAAAATTTCCTCCCCCTATGTACATTCAAGGTTTCCACTATCTCCTCTCATCACCCCACTCATTCCTCCATCACTCACAATACCAAAAATCTTCCACACTCTTTTGTCCCTAGAATTTCCTATTCAAAGGTTCTAGTCTAAATAACTAGTTCCATGATTATCTAATCTAGTCAAGTAGCCCATTCAAACTGGTTATCAATAATTTTTAACTACATGATCCAAAATGTGTGAGGGTTAACCCCACCCATGCATAAATTTCATGTGTAAATGTTTCTAATTTAAAATAAAATGATTTTGTTATTTTAATATAATGTTAAGACCGATGGGGTTTTATTAGAGCACTATATTTTTTCATTTGGATGCTCAAGGAAGAGTTTATTATCAAGCATGATATTGTAAGGGTGGTGTTGTCCTTGCATTGTTCCCTCTTATCTCTAAAGTAGTTATTTTAGGTCATGATCCCTAGAATAGAAGTGTCTAGGTCACTATTATGATTGACAATGTATTGACTTGTTTTTGTTTAATATTGTTACAAAAGACTAGGTTGGTTGTATTTCCCTCTAGGAATGACTTGACGCCTACCTATATTCTAAAAAACAAATCTTAACCAGTGATTTTAACATGGTTGAAAACTTTGGTGTTTGAAGTTGGAAAAGTTGTAATCCTCTCAATAAGAAAGTAGTGGGCTATACTATAAAAACTCATTAGGTATAAATGATCCCCTATTTAATAGACCAGTATAATATGGTAGAAGCAACTCTAAATATTCCTGTAGTGAAGACAATATTTTGGCATCAATGCATGGGGCATATTGGTGAGAAATATCTTCTAACATTAAAAATGAAAGGTATGGCTCAAAGAATTTTTGATTGACCATTAAATTTTTAATTTTATGAGCACTGTGTTTTTTGAAAACAAACCCGAGTCAATGTTCCTAGTAGTGATACAATATCTGAAGGAAATTTGCATCTAGTTCATAGCGATGTGTTTTGACCAACAAAAGTACCATCGTTAGGTAAATCTATATATTTTATTACATTTATAGATGACTTCATGAAAGACATGGGTATATTTCTTATGAAAAAAATATGATATTTTCAATAAATTTAAAGAGTTTAAGGCTCTTGTAGAAAATCAGATAGAGAAAAATATAAAGGTTTTGAGAAGTGATAATGGTGGTGAGTATTGCTCTAATGAATTTGAACAATTTTGCAAGGACTATGGAATATAAAGGCAAAAAACAACTCTGTATACTCCACAATAGAATGGAGTTGCAGAATGGATGAACAGAACATTGATAGATAAGGCCATAAGCATGCTAAGTATTGTAGGGTTAGAAAGGAAATTTTGGGTAAAAGTCATGTTAAATTCATGTTACCTCATCAATAGATCTCCTACCTCAACTTTGGTGGACAAGAATCCATAGGAAGCGTGGACTGGTAAGAAACCCTCTCTCAATCATATAAAGTTTTTTGGTTGTGATGCTTATATGTATATCCCAAAAGAGAAAAGGACTAAGCTAGACTATAAATCTAAAAAATACATATTTATGGGTTATAGTATTGGTGCTAAAGGATATAAGTGGTGGAACCCAAAAACATAGAATATTGTTTACAGTTGTAATGTGATATTAAGAGAAAGAAAAAGGGGTTCCAAAATAGGAAATGCAACCAAGCAAAGAACTGAAATAGTTCAAGTAAAATTAGAACAGGAGGAAGAACCTATGGTAGAACCTAGTGCTATAGAAGAAGATAAACTACAAAGAGAGTCTGAAGAGAAAAATTCAAAGGAAGAAGGTGAGGAGGAAGTTGAATATGCAAAACCTAAAACTCTAAGTTTGAGGAGATTAGATCAAGTGAAAAGACTCCCAAAAAGGTAATAGCCCTTTAAATATTCATTTGGTATTTAATAAATTAGTTATTTATGAAGAACCCAAGACTGTAAAGGAGGCACTTTAAACAAATTAGAATATGTCTTGGAAAGGACTATGGAGGAAGAAATAGAATCCCTGGATAAAAATAAGACGTGGGACTTGGATAAATTACCCCTTGGAAGAAAACCGGTTGGTTGTAAGTGGGTATTCAAGAACAAGTACAATGGAGAAGAAAAGTTGGATAAGTACAATGATTTCCTGATATCAAAAGGATTTTCTCAAGTTGAAGGAATTGACTTTGATGAATTTTTTCTCCTGTGGCTAAACTAATTTCAATTATATTTATTTTGGCTATTTCTACTGCTTTTGATATTGAAATAGAACATATGGATGTAAAGACAACATTTCTACATGGTGAAATTGATGAAGATATATATATATATCACAACCAGAATGCTTTAGGGTAAAATGTAAGGAGGACTTAGTATGTAAGTTGAAAAAGTCTCTTTACGACTTGAAGCAATCTCCAAGAATGTGGAACCAAAAATGTGATAGGTTTGTTTTGATACTTGGACTTGGAAAAAGCAAAGCAAATCTATGTGTGTATTTTAGACAAGAATATGAAAATTTTATTATCATTGTTTTGTATATGGATGATATGTTGTTAATTGGTAACAATAAGGAGATGATAAAGTTACTAAAATCTCAGTTATCTTCTGAATTTTACATGAAGGAATTAGGTGCTACAAAATTTATTTTGGATATGGAAATAATAATGGATCATGCAAATAGAAAGTTGTGGTTAAATCAAAGGAAATATGTTGATTTGATACTACGAAGGTTTAGGATGCATGATTGTAAACCAGAATGTACTCCATATCTTGTTGGTCAAAAGTTATTTGTTGAATAGTATCCTAAAATAGATGAGAAAAATGAAGAAACACATCATGTTCCTTATACTAGCATTGTTGGTAGTCTGATATATGCAATGGTATGTACTAGACCTAAAATTTTCACATGCAATGAGAGCAGTCAGCAGATATATGTTCAATCTAGGAAAGGCACATTGGAATGCTATGAAGAGGATATTCAAATACTTGCATGGAACTTCAAATTATGCTATCTATTACCAAAAATCTAGAGATAGTAATATTATAAATCTACAAGGTTTATTGGATGCCAATTTAGTTGGAGATCTGGACAAGATAAGATCCATGAGTGCTTATATGTTCAAAATTTTTAGAGGAGTTGTAAGTTAGATGAGTAAAAATCAAACAGTGGTTGCTTTATCCATAATAGAGGTAGAGTACATTGCAGAAATTCACACCTATAAAGAAGCAATGTGGCTGTAGAGATTGTGTTCAACATTTGGCCTTAATCAGAAGGCTATGAGAATTGACAGTGATAGACAAAGTGCAATATTTTTGGTCAATAATCTTGGTTTTCACGATTGGTAAAATATATTGATATCAAGAACCATTTTGTGAGAGAGACGGTTGAAGGAAATCGGGTGATGCTAGAGAAAGCTGATATAGAGAATAATGTTGTTGATTCATTAACAAAGATTGTACTTGCTCAAAAAATTTCTTGGTTTAGAAGATCTATGGGTATGATTGCCCTTGACAGTTGAAAATAGTAGTTTTTTACCCCTATGGAAAGTATTCAACAAGTGAGAGAATGTCAGAAACATGTTGAGTATTTTCCATTTTATTCTAGTGGGGTTAACTCAAAAAGGTAATGGACACTCTCCATGTATCCTCATCAGGGTTCGGGACTAAGTCAGACCCTAAGCAAGGGTTTGGGAGTGGCAACTCTTAAAAAGCAAGGGTTTAGGGGTGGTATCCCTCGGTAGAAGTTTTAGTGTTTCTTAAGCTATTTTAAGATCCATATGGGCTATTTAGGGTTAAATATTTGAAGCCATGGATTTTTGCCCATGGTATTGTAAAAATTCATTCTTATGTTGTTATTTAATTGCACTTGCATCAAGGTTTGAAGAGATATGAGATATGAACATTATTGTATTGGAGATGGTTAGTTTTATACAATAAGGAGATATTACTATGCTAGTTTTTTCCTGTAAGGGTTTCCTAGGTGAAATATTGTGTTATGTGTGTATTTGTTATATTCTTCTTCTTTTTTCCTTTGATTCTGTATTTATTGTTTTTTTCTATATTTAGTATATCAGGGCATTTTGCCCTCCAATAGGACTTATTTTTCCTATGTCCTTGGATGGACATAAATTTATTATCATATTTATTATCATATTTTATAAAATGGGTGGAACTCATGCTATCAACAAATTAGACAACCCTCATTGTATCCAAATTTTTGTTTAATTAGATTGTGTGTCATTTTGGTGTCTTGCCTACTCTAATTTTAAATAACAGTATTATTTTCAAAAATAGAGAAATACAAGAATTAACTTCTCAATTACGAATTCAACATGATTTTTCCATGCCTTACTATCCGTAAGTGAATGGTCAAGTTGAATCTAGTAATAAGATTTTGTGAAACATTTTGAAAAATATAGTCAAAGAATCATAGAAATATTGAAACTTAAAGTTATATCCTACTTTGTGGGTGTATCACACCAGTATTCAGACATCTATAGGGGTAACCTATTTTTATTTGGTCTATGATACAAATATTATTATATTGCTTAAAGTTGAATTGCATTGTTTGAATGTTTCTTTGAAGAATTTATAAGTCATGATGAATACCTGTAGGAGTATCTAGATGGTCATATTGTCAAACTTACTACTCTTGATTAGAGGTATTTATAGGATCTCTAGTATAATAGAGCCTCTAAGACTCATGTTGCCAAGAAATATTGTAAGAAAGTATGTTATGATGATTTAAAAGTTGGGGACCTCATCCTCAAGCTTGATAATGTGCATAAGAAGTGAAAGGGTAAATTTATATAAAAATGTCTTGGGTCGTATATTGTAAAATAGTTTTTTAGGTCTGGAGCAATGAAATTACAATATAGAGTTGATTTGGATTAACCCATAAATTCCATGCATGCCAAATACTTTTACACATATCCTCTTTTTTTGTAAGTTAATTGATATTATATTATACCAGGAAATATGAAGGCTCCCAAATACCTTTTACATCAACATGAAATAACAAGAATCAACCTAAGCCCAAGAGGAAGTATACAAAAACCTTATAAAAGTAGGTAAATCTTCACCTATTACATCGACAGAAAACACTACAACAAACACAGAGAAAAGGATCCATCCTTCAAGACTACAAGATGAAAGCCAAACCCAAGAAAAACAAAGAATCCCATTGGGCACTACCCAAACCAAATAGTAGGAACATCCAAGCAACAATATACTGATCAGGACTGCCCATGGCCTCCTTATGTCCATCCACATTTTTTCTAGAAGCTTTTGGATTCTTCTCAGCTCCTCCCAAAGTCTGAGAATTCTAGAAAGAAGCGAGTAATTTTTTGAATTACTTTCGATGTAGAAAATTTTTCCCACCCTATCACATTCAGTGATGGTTCCAAGACTTCTAGATTTTTTAAAAATGATGATTCCTAGCATTGTTATATTTTCTATCTTGATCCTGGAGAAAATATTGTCAATCTTCAAATAAACATCTCTAAAAATATTTTGGTGCCAATGATCTTTCCACATGCGGCAGGGATCACTCGAATTAAAAAGAGTGAGATCTCCATTTCTGTTGTTGATTTCCCCACTATATCTGCAAAAAACATCCTTTGATTTTTTCCTAAACTTTCAATTTGAGATGTTATTAGACTTTGGTAATGAACTATTACTCTTGGCTATTGAAAAATCACAAATTTTTTGGAGAAATGGATAAATCATGTGGCAATGGACATAGATACCAGACATGCTAGGGGTTATATGATAGGACACCTGCCTATTATGGAAATAATGTAGATTAAGATTCATGAGATGAATGGGTTTGAAACAAGTACATATGATCATGAGACAACCATCCAAATAGCAATTCCATAGAGAGAAGGGGTCATTAAATTGATGGAATTTGTTATTCAAAATGATGGACCATAAAACAAAAACCTTAAATACTTTTTGAAATTTAGTGCCTATTATCCTACTATAACCTTTTAAAACTTTAAAAATCTTACACATAATGAGGAAACTTCTAAAAAAAATGGTAACCCAACTAATCATTATCAAATTTTTTAATAGTGGCTAAAGCATGTACCTCCTGTGGTAGAGTGTCTATCCAAGTCAACAAACCTGGACCATCAACCCCAATGTTTGCCAGTTTATCTGCTACCTTATTTGCTTCTCTGAAAGTATGTTGCAATATAACTTCCTGCTGGTGAGTAGCAAGTTTCCTGGCCTCTTCAATGCAACTTATAACTTTCCAAGATGGTCTTTTGGAGCTTTTCATGTAATTAATAATATTGAGAGAATCCCCTTCAATGATGATTCTACCTGAGATATGTTTGATTAGTGCAAGACCTCTCCATAATGCCTTTGCTTCAGCCATATGATTGGATTGTTCACCAATGTATTCAACAAAAGCTAAAATTGAGTTTCCTTTATGATATTTGATTATGCCTCCTGCTCTTGCTTTGCTTGGATTGTCTTTTAGTGCTCCATAAAAATTCAATTTAACCCATCCCTGGTGTGGGGGAAACCATTTAATGTTACTTTTTGGATTGGGTTGAGATACAATCGTGTCCTAGGAAATGTTCAGATAGTGAAGAATGATAGTTTGAAACTTGGAACAAGGCCTTGGATCATACGAAATAATGGAAGCTTTCTCTTTGGCAAAGGAAATGATTTTATTTGTTAGAGATGAAATATCCTAAGAAAAATTAGAGAACACTCTCTGGTTCCTTTATAACCATATTTGCCAAAGAAAATGATATAGACATAACGTCCAAATTGTGCTCAGCTTGGGATGGTGGAAAGGTTGAGGCAACTGAATGAACAACTCTACAATAGAAGGATGTTTTACCCAAATTATTTGGAACCTTTTGAAGAGGTCATAAAGAATGGAAATGGAATAGGGATAATTGAGAAAGATGTGGTGGGAGGATTCCCAGTTAGATAAACATAAAAAACATCTATTTGGGATAATGATACCTATTTTAATGAGGTTATCAACTGGCAAAATTTTATTTTGAATGGAAAGCCAAGAAAATAAAACAACTTTGGGGGTAAGGTGTTTGATCCATACCAAATTGAAAGGAATTTGCGTTTCTTCTTGGGGAATGAGGAGCTGATAAGTAGATTTGACTGTAAAATTTATATCTTCTGTTGGGGCTCAAATAATATTGTCTTTAACTTCTATGGGGATGATTATGGAATTGAGCAGTATTTCTAAGTCCCTTGATTCTTCAGGTTGATGGATTTTTTGAATGCTTTTCTACCTATAGATTTTATTTGTTTTATGAAGGAAATCAACCACTTTGTATCCAAAGGTTGCATCTGTAAAGTCTTTGAGAATCTTGATGTTTTGAGCCTGAATGAGTGGCTGATTTCCTATCCACCTGTCCAACTAGAAATTTATTGATCTACCATCCCCCATTTCCCACCTGAGTCCTTTCCTCATATCCTCTTTTACACATATCCTCTTTTTGACCCATTTGTGTAGTCTTTGTATTTTCTTAGTGTACCTATTGACTTTGGTGTCTTTTTTTTTGCTTTGACTATTTTACCTATCTATTTATGTGTTAGTCTTGTATATTATTTAGTTTGATACATATTTTGTGTTTTGTAGCATCTCTTCCACTTGTGGACAAGATTACCCCATTAAGTGATGATACCAATTATCTTAGATTTTGTTGCCTTCTAGTTTTTGGTTTGCCATTGTGATTTCTATGGTGTTCTCTCTCTTGATCATGTCCATCCCTTTAAATAGTGATCCTAGTCATTCTAGTTATTCAACTATGCTCTACCTAGTTTAATTCTATTTTGTATTGGTTTTCTCTTGTTTCTTGGTATTTTCATCCATTTTTACTAATAGTTATTACTACTAACTTTGTTTGTATTTTTTTGCCTTCCTTGTCATGGTGTCACTCTTGACAATAAGGGAACATTGATATCTTTATGATATTTCTCTATTGTTTGTGTTAGTAGCCTACTTTAAGTACCAAAAATCAACTACCTTAGTTAATATATGGTATATGGTCAAAACACCAAGGCAACATTTTTTTTAAATTTTTATGCAATAGATAACATTCAATCCATCCAATCAATAAATCATTTTTTGGTGCCCCATTGTAGTGGCAAGCATGCCTTGTTGAATAATGAACTTGACTAAATACTATAATAGTGAACCCCATTGCAATAGTATCATGGTGAATTTTCCTTCCATGGAATATCCCTCCTTTAGGATATGTTGTAGCATGTATCTACCCCATATTTAAAGTGGAGATAACAATATCTCCAAATATACCTAGTGAAATAGCCCTATTAATCAAGAATATGATGCAAGAAACTCTATCTTGATGATATTAGTTGAACTATGATTGGATACTTGGCCTTGGAAAGACTATGAGATACTTGCATTGTCTATATTCACTAATTGTTCTTTAGGTATTCTAGCTCCCTTACACATGTTATTGGCCCTAAGGGATGATCCAAACCACTTCCTTATATTTTTCAAGATGGAAGGGAGGTGTGCAAGGTACCCCTCTTTGAACCCTTAAAAATGAAGCCAATAGCCCCTATAATGACAAATAGAATAATGAAAAACTAGTTAGTAAACTCGTAAAACCATCCAAATATGACCCTCCTTCTACTCTAAAATTCATTCACCCTCTACATAGAACTTCCATGAAATTTGACTAATGCCTACTTGAATTTGCCCTCCCCATTATGCCAAACTTGTAAATTAGTGGTGCAATATCATGGGTAGGATTTCTTTATATCTTAGAAACTTTTGATAATCTTAGGTTCAATATAACTATCAATACATCCAAATCTAAAGCTTATACTCATGAGGATTTTAGTATTCCTTCTTTATAAAACCCTAAATCTTAAAACAAACCTATACCTTCTAAAAAAATACCATAAATAAATAATATTTTAACATGATAGGGGTCAAGAACACAAGAGAATACATCTCAATTCCAATAACCAAACAACATTCTTTAGTTACAATTACTAACAAAAGAGTTAAAACACTCACATACTCTCTTACTATTGAGTTTAATTATTTTTATCAAGATTTATCTAGAAAATATATTGTAATTTTGTTTTTTGGGGTTTGATTATTTTTATCAAGATTTATCTAGAAAATATATTGTAATTTTGTTTTTAGAAGGAATTCCCAAAATTTATACTTATTTAGGTGGATTAAGGGGTTTAGAAAGAGGGTGTATTATCAAAGTTATTTGGGAAATAGTTAGAGGATGTATTTCTATTACTTTGTTCAACCTTGACCATGTTGAGGCCACTTTTTATAATGACACTTGGTTCATTTAAAGTCATTTGGCTTACCTGCATAGTTGGATTATTGATTTTTGCCTTGAATATTAGTTCTAATTATTATATCATATTTGGATAAAAATATTTTTTTCTCAACTTGTCTCTAAGGTCCTCTATTTTGTTAATTATTGCTCAAATTGTCATGGCTTTTTGGTGCATATTGATAGGAAGAAAATCATTGGCTTAACAAATAATCTCAAGTTGTGTATGGAAATGGACATATCCAAATATTTTCCCTTGTCCATGGAATTTTATGTAATGCATGTTTCTGCTATAGACATGTTGTCCATTTGATATGAGATTTCCAAAAGACCTTGAAAAAAGAAACAAATAAAAGCAACAAGTGATAGAATTGTTTTTCTCACAATTGTTATTGTAAATCATTACCCATAGACAAAATTCAATCATAGCTTTATAAAACCTATTACAAAACTTTTTGATGATAATAAAGAGAATATTTAGATAAATTATGTTAATAAAAATTATCCCTCAAATACTAAAAATGGTCTAGGGATGGCAACTAGCTAGAAAAAGGATTGTTCTCCTTGACTAACTAAGTTGAGCATTCAACTATGCAAAGTAAGAGATTTGTAAAGGAACTAGCCCAAAAATTTCCTTCCCCTATGTACATTCACCCTTTCCACTATCTCCTCTCATCACCCCACTCATTCCTCCATCACTCACAATGCCAAAAATCTTCCACACTCCTTTGTCCCTAGCATTGCCTATTCAAAGGTTCTAGTCTAAATAACTAGTTCCATGATTATCTAATCTGGTCAAGTAGTCCATTCAAACTGGTTATCAATGAAATTTAACTACATGATCTAGAATGTGGGAGGGTTAACCCCACCCATGCATAAATTTCATGTGTCAAGGTTTCTAATTTAAAATAAAACTTTTGTGTTCTTTTAACATAAAGTTAAGACCGATGGGGTTTTATTAGAGCACTATATTTTTTCATTTGGATGCTCAAGGAAGAGTTTATTATCAAGCATGATGTTGGAAGGGTGGTGTTGTCCTTGCATTGTTCCCTCTTATCTCTAAAGTAGTTATTTTAGGTCATGATCCCTAGAATAGAAGTGTCTAGGTCACTATTATGATTGACAATGTCTTGACTTGTTTTTGTTCAATATGTGTTCCAAATTATTAGGTTGGTTGTATTTCCATCTAGGAATGACTAGCCACCTACCTACCTTCTACAAAATAGATCCTAACCGGTGATTTTAACATGGTTGAAAACTTTGGTGGTTGAAGGTGAAAATTTTGTAATCCTATCAATAAGAAAGTAGTGGGCTATACTATAGAAACTCATTAGGTATAAATGATCCCCTATTTAATAGACCAGTATAATATGGTAGAAGCAACTCTAAGTATTCTTGTAGTGAAGACAATATTGTGGCATCAATTCATGGGGTATATTGGTGAGAAATATATTCTAACATTAAAAATTAAAGGTATTGCTCAAGGAATTTTTGATTGCCCATTAAATTTTTATTTTTGTGAGCACTGTATTTTTTGAAAACAAACCCGAGTCAAATTTCCTAGTAGTGCTACAAGATCTGAAGGAAATTTACATCTAGTTCATAGCGATGTGTTTGGACCAACAAAAGTACCATCGTTAGCTAAATCTATATATTTTGTTACATTTATAGATGACTTTTCATGAAAGACATGGGTATATTTTTATGGAACAAATATGATATTTTCAATAAATTTAAAGATTTTAAGGCTCTTGTATAAAATAAAATAGAGAAAAATATAAAGGTTTTGAGAAGTGATAATGGTGGTGAGTATTTCTCTAATGAATTTGAATAATTTTGCAAGGACTATGGAATATAAAGGCAAAAAACAACTCTGTATACTCCACAATAGAATGGAGTTGCAGAATGGATGAACAAAACATTAATAGATAAGGCCATAAAAATGCTAAGTAGTGTAGGGTTAGAAAGGAAATATTGGGAAAAAGTCATATTAACTTCTTGTTACCTCATCAATAGATCTCCTACCTCAGTTTTGGTGGACAAGAATCCATAGGAAGTGTGGACTGGTAAGAAACCTTCTCTTAGTCATATAAAGGTTTTTGGTTGTGATGCTTATATGTGTGCCCTAAAAGAGAAAAGGACTAAGCTAGACTATAAATATAAAAAATACATATAAATGGGTTATAGTATTGGTGCTAAAGGATATAATTTGAGGAACCCAAAAACATAGAAGATTGTTTATTGTGATGCTTATATATATGCCCCAAAAGATAAAATGACTAAGCTAGATCAGGACACCCACCTTTTATGGAAATGATGTACATTAAGATTTGTGAGATGAATGGGTTCGAAACAAGTCCATATGATCATGAGACAACCATCCAACTAATAGTTCCATAGAGAGAAGGGGTCATTAAATTGATGGAATTTGTTATTCAAAAGGACGGGCCATAAAACCAAGACCTTAAAGACTTTTTGAAATTTGGTGCCTATTGTCCTACTAGAACCTTTTAAAACTTCAACACTCTTACACATAATGAGGAAACTTATAAAAAATATGGTAACCCAGCTAATCATTGTCAAAATTTTCAATAGTGGCTAAAGCATGTACCTCCTGTGGTAGTGTGTCTATCCAAGTCAACAAACCTGGACCATCAACCCCAATGTTTGCCAGTTTATCTGCTACCTTATTTGATTCTCTGAAAGCATGTTGGAAGATAACTTCCTGCTGGTGAGTAGCAAGTTTCCTGGCATCTTCAATGCAACTTCTAACTTTCCAAGATGGTCTTTTGGAGCTTTTCATGTAATTAATAATATTGAGATAATCCCCTTCAATGATGATTCTACCTAGGATATGTTTTATTAATGCAAGACCTCTCCATAATGCCTTTGCTTCAGCCATATGATTGGATTTTTCAACAAGGTATTCAACAAAAGCCAAAATTGAGTTTCCTTTATGATCTTTGATTATGCCTCTTGCTCCTGCTTTGCTTGGATTATCTTTTGCTACTCCATAAAAATTCAATTTAACTCATCCCTGGTGTGGGGAACACCATTTAATGTTACTTTTTGGATTGGGTTGAGATACAATCGTGTCCTAGGAAATGTTCAGATAGTGAAGAATGATAGTTTCAAACCTGTAACAAGGCCTTGGATCATACGAACTAATGAAATATTTCTCTTTGGCAAAGGAAATAATTTTACTAGTTAGAGATGAAATATCCTTGGAAAAATTAGAGAACACTCTCTGGTTCCTTTCTAACCATATTTTCCAAAGAAAATTATATAGACATAACCTCCAAATTGTTCTCAGCTTGGGATGGTGGAAAGGTTGAGGCAACTGAATGAACAACTCCACAATAGAAGGAGGTTTTACCCAACTTTTTTGGACCCTTTTGAAGAGGTCATCAAGAATGGAAATAGAATAGGGACAATTGAGAAAGATGTGGTGGGAGGATTCCCAGTTAGATAAGCATAAAAAACATCTATTTGGGATAATGATCCCTATTTTAATGAGGTTATCAACTATCAAAATTTTATTTTGAATGGCAAGCCAAGCAAAGAAAGCAACTTTGGGGGTAAGGTGTTTGATCCATACCAAATTGAAAGGAATTTGCATTTCTTCCTGGGGAATGAGGAGCTGATAAGCATATTTGACTGTAAAATTCCCATCTTCTGTTGGGGCCCAAATAATACTGTCTTTGACTTCTCCTATGGGGATGATTATGGAATTGAGCAATATTTCTAAGTCCCTTTATTGTTCAGGCTGATGGAGGTTGTGAATTATTTTCCACCAGCAGATGTTATTTATTTTGTGAAGGAAATCAGCCACTTTGTATCCAAAGGTTGCATCTGTAAAGTCTTTGAGAATCCTGATGTTTTGAGCCTGAATGAGTGGCTGATTTCTTATCCACCTGTCCAACCATAAGTTTATTGATCTACCATCCCCCATATCCCACCTGATTCCTTTCCTCATATCCTCTTTTTGACCTATTTGTGTAGTCTTTGTATTTTCTTAGTGTACCTATTGACTTTGGTGTCTTGTTTTTTGCTTTGACTATTTTCCCTATATATTTATGTGTTAGTCTTGTACATTATTTAGTTTGATACATATTTTGTATTTTTTAACATCTCTTCCACTTGTGAACAAGATCACCCCATTAAGTGATGATCCCAATTATCTTGGATTTTGTTACCTTCTAGTTTTTGGTTTGCCATTGTGCTTTCTATGGTGTTCTCTCTCTTGATCATGGCCATCTCTTTAAATAGTGATCCTAGTCATTCTAGTTATTCAACTATGCTCTACCTAGTTTAGTTCTATTTTGCATTGGTTTGCTCTTGTTTCTTGGTATTTTTCATCCATTTTTACTAATAGTTATTACTACTAACTTTATTTGTATTTTGTTTGCCTTCCTTGTCATGGTGTCACTCTTGAAAATAAGGGAACAATGATATCTTTATGATCTTTCTCTATTGTTTGTGTTAGTAGCCTACTTTAAGTACCAAAAATCAACTACCTTAGTTCATATATAGTATATGGTCAAAACCAAGGCAATATTTTTTTTCAATTTTTATGCAATAGATAACATTCAATCCATCCAATCAGTCAATCATTTTTTGGTGCCCCATTGTAGTGGCAAACATGCATTGTTGAACAATGCATTTGACTAAATACTATAATGGTGAACCCCATTGCAATAGGGACATGGTGAATTTTCCTTCCATGGTTATCCCTCCTTTGGGATATGTTGTAGCATGTATCTACCCCATGTTTACCTCCTTTATCTTTATTCTCCCCTATCATAGTGGGCATGCCTAGTCAAACAATGCATCCATCATCACTTATAGAGTGTAAGTTGACTTTGGGAACATATACTTGTGTATAATTTATGGTATAAGTTGCCATCCCCTAGGCCACCTCATAGTAATGGGTGGACATGATTGACTATCACAATATCCATCTATGCATGTCTAGTGGTTTCCTTTAGGATTAAGGGATAGATATTTTTATTTATATATTGCATGAGTTGGATCCTCTCAATATACCCTACTATATTGATGAGTGCATTTGTTGGTACTTATTAGTTGAATACTACATGTAGCCTACCTAATTCAATGACATGTATGATCAGTACACCACCTCATACATGGCCAATACTAGAGGGAGAAAATGTATAAAGAGCATGTTGTCAAATGGTACCCAAATATTTCATGCTCTAGATAGATCAAAATTAGTAAGCACATCACTAAATGATACTCAAATCATGCATTCTATCTCTAATCATGATGCATGACACTAAATGATACTTAAATTATACATGCAAATTTAGAAGTGACACTTCATCAAATTCTACATAAATCCTAAGTACATATCATACAAATAATTGATGTATCATCATATGCTAGACAAATCATGAGTATATACCATAAATGCAATAGAAAATCCATCAAAAGATACATAAATAACATGGTGTAAGAGAAAAAAGAAAGAAAGAATATATATATATATATATATATATATATATCTGTGCATGGGGCACCGAGTGCCATCATCCTATATTTCACAATATTTTACTAAAAAATTGTTTTCTACGTAAACGTTTGTCAAGTTTTACAAGAATACCATAGGGATAGTGCTTCTAGAGGTTTTGGCACACTCCAGACTCACCTGTGTATTTTATTTTTACTCATTTTATGCCTAAATAATAATTTAAATGCTTTGTATATTTTTATAGGTAAATTCATTTCCACCAACATGGGACAATTAAAAGTCCATTTCTTCTAGTCAATTTTTAGCGGCATGTATAGGTAAGTATCAAGTTTATTTTTCTATATTTGACATTTTATGATATTTATCATATTTTTTGCTATTTATTTCAAAAGAATGGCATTTTGCATAGATAGTAGAATAAAAAATCACCAAAAAAATATTTTTGCTATAAAGTGTAGAAATTCTATTTAAGTTACTTCAACTATCACATATTTTTCTTTTATTTCATTTTCTTTAAGGACTCATGATTGGATATCCCTTGTGATGTTATGGATGGTCTTTAGGGAGGGGCAATATGTATTTATAAAAAGAGTACTAATAGTTGACTTTTTAGGTGGTGGATAGTCTCATCCTCATATATATGGGACAAGGATGGACTAAATTTGTTAGTTCTTAGGTAGGAAGACAAAAAGCCATGTTGGCCGATGGTTTTGGTTCCCTTTCTTCACCCATTTGTTACTTTTCTACTACCTTCCACAATGTTTTTGTTTTCTAACTTTTTGTAAAATTCCAAAATAAGGATAGTTTCATGATTAAGGGATGTTTTGACACATGTCCTCAAAGCATACATTACTAAAACTTAATGAAGCCAAAGACTACCACTTTACATGGGGAGCTTGATTGTCAAATTAATGTGAATTTTTGATATACAATTATAATCCTAACATGTTTTTACACCTAGAGTTTGAACATGTTGTTTGGACTAACAGTTATGATTTTTTGACCTCAAAAAAGGAGAAAATCAGTCATAGACTTAAAAGAAAAAATTGTATTCATTCCATCCACTATAAATACTCACTTTGCATCCTCATTTTCTCACTAAACATATAAAATTTATTCTATGATTCTTATGTTATTGCTAATACTACTCTTAGCTCTTTGCCTCTATTGCTATAATGACATGATTATTTTCTCTTCCTCTCTCTTGTCCTTGCAAGTACAATCCAATCCTTTGACCATTGGTTCATTGCATTCCATGGAGGAGGACGAGATGCTCTACCAATATTTATAGCCAAAGGTCATTGATTGTCATTTGAGGACCAATCTCTAAGGTAGGTCAAACCCTCTATAATCATATTAGGTGTGATCTCTTCTTATTTATTGTGATGAAATTGTAAGCAAGTTTCAATAGGAGTGATTGCTTTATGCTTAGCATGAGATGATTTGGTCCTTCATGCCTTAGGTGTCAAGTAATATTTTTTTACTGCATTAGGATTATCCCTAGCTTTCACTTCTATGTAAATAATTCGAGATTGATTTACTCTAGAATTCTCTACATCATTTTCACTTAGATTAAGATATATTTTAGCTCTAATTGTTAATTTACTATTATATTGTATTAATTTAATCATTTTAGTTTATCTTGTATTAATTTGACTAAATGCGTGAGATATCTTTTTTCTTATAAACAAAGAGTTGTATGTATGTTGTCCATTGTACTTTAAGGTTTCTAGGAAAACATGAAAATGGAATTAGTATAGATTTTATCCCTTATGTACTTTAGGGATTCTACAATAGTATTACAAAAAAAGTATTTTGTAGGACATCATGAAAAGAAAAGTATTAGAGGTTATCTCTTCCACTTCAGGCTCTTAAATATAGTATATAAATGAAAAGTAAAATTGTAAATCCTTTGAAAAATGGGAGACATTGATGAAGATGAAAACATTGGTAGGAATGGAAAGAAGAGATAAAAAATACCAAAGTAGGAATAAAGGAAAAATAAAATGAAAAGCTACACTAATTTAGGAAGCCACAAAAATAACTGTCATAAATGTGAGACTAAACCCATAAGTAAAGTTAAAAATATTATTGAATATGGTATACTTGAATGTTTAAGGTTCAAATATGGCCCTCAAAAGTTTTTTATCAAGGAACTAATAGGTTGTTATAGTTTGAATTTATTTTAATATATAAAATAAAAATAGGAAGTGGGGAATATAACTATGATTTTAAAAATATATGGAATAGGAGGATGTTGTGTAATATTTTTTGCTATGGGTTCTAAGAGGTAATTTAATGATATGGAAAAATCATACATATGATGGATAATTTGTATAAGAAAGAAGTTATTGGATTACTAATTATATAAAAAATATAAAATATATATGTAGACACCAAAATCTAGCCACTTGTCATCCATCCAGGTCTTCCCACCATTTTAACCATTTATTTATATATATTTAGGCATATTTGTTAAATACATTTTTAAAATTAATATTTTAATATTATATTTTATATATATTTAATAAATATAAATATTATATATGTAAATAAATCCCAGCCATCTAATTTGACTTAATCCTAGTCATCCATCCACATCAATCCATGCCATGCACCCAAAATTAATATCCACATTTCGATATGTTTTAATCTGAGCCATAGAATTTGTCGTTGAAATATTGACATACCCTAGTGTGGATTATTAATAGGAGCCATTTTGATGGCTCAACCCCTAAGTATTTGGCCCTAAATTCCTTGAGTTATTCCTGAGTTCTCATCCCTAAGCATTTGATGCCTATCCAAGTGCTCTTGCCATTCATTCTCGCTCACCCTAGCCTCCACATCCATCACCACCCATTTCGCTCAGCTAGATTTGCTTCTACAGATCTTCATATTAGTTCCCAAATGCCTCTAAACGCTCCCTATCATCGTTGAGTGCCTTCGAGTGCTTCCTTCCACTACCAAGAATAGATGGGTGCTTTTCGCCCTCCTCAAGCACCCAAGAGCATTTTATGCTAATGTTGAGTGCTCGCGGGTACTTTAGAACCTGGTTCTAAAGACTAGCGAAGCCCTCGAGTATTGTTAGCACATTCATGCACCATCTCCCTGCAATAACAAATACGGATAAGAAAACATCAAGTTTAAAAACGTAGATCCCATTTATTGTGTTTATTTTAGTATTCCTAGATTTGCTTATAGCTTCATTTTTGCAACTAGGTTAATAATTTTCTTATTGAGGGCCTCACACAGTGGAGCCCTCACAGGTATTATTGACTTCATGTTGTTTTTTTCTATTTGCAAGTTTAGGGATATACAAGCATTGAGCAATTGTTTAAGCTAGAGTGGTCCAACCAAAGGATATCTGAAGCCCACTCACTTCTATTGGGATCGATCGAGCATGAAGACACCACCCTGATTTTTTGGCTAGGGTTTTTAAGAACCCTAGCATGTTAAGATTATTGTATTGAGCAATAAAGCATTATAAATTCCCAACCTGGGGCATATTTGGTAGTAATGTTATAAATCCACCCAACAATAAAAATAAAATTAGTTTCTTTGTAATCACATGTGTTTATCTCGCTTTAATTGTTCATTTATTTACATTTAGTTATTTGGTTTTGTTCGATTTGCATCTACAATATATATAAACACACACTCTTTAAGATATGTGTTGGAGGGATCTTAATTTATTCATATTAAATTTAATGGTGGTTCATAATTGCTAGATGTAAATTATTGGAGGAAATTGAACATAGCTCAATCTCCTTCCAAAAGGAGTAATCCTAGTTGGTTTAGACCAATAAAGGATTGTACTTCTATTGTCAATATACGTGACCTTTAGGATGATATCCATTAAATCATATTTTATTATACATAGTATAATAGGTGTGTTGGAAGATTTTATATAGTAGAAATATTGTATTGATTTTGTAATGTGATGGTTACAAATAAAGCATGTTATTATTGGTATGAAAATATATCTATGGTAAGATTATGCCCAAATACCTTGACCAACATTGAATGACCTTGAATTCATGATGAGAAGGCCAATTACTATGAAGTCCAAGCTAACTATTCCTAAAATATGGGGGTAAATGGTGTTGAAAGAAGTAAATAGAGCTAAAGCTAGAACTTATGGTGGTGCAGATTAAGCCACATCAAGATACATATATTGTAAAAGACCATGCAATTGAGAAAGTAAACTGGCTAACAGACCAACCAATTTTTTACCAATCATAGAACATTCATTTATACAATGTATAGCTATTAGATTGCAGATTCTAGAACCAAGGAATGAATCATGAGTATAAATCCAGTAAGAAAAATTAACACCATGAATATTCAATAAGTTAAAATTAGAAATAAGCAACCATTCATACATACATGTTTTGCAACAAAGTTGAACCAGAGGCCAAACAACAATCCCTTTATATTTTTCAATATGCAATATCTTTGTACATGTAAATTGTAAATGCTTAAGAGTCAACTCGGCACTATGGCCTCTATTTATAGATAATTGTAGTCAAAATTACAAAAATATGCTAGAGGGCTAGGTTGGTAGAATGCCTACATGGTAACCTCACAATTTTTCTAAACCCTAATTCTAAATTAGTTTCACTGATATGCATCCACTTCTGTGATTGGCAAGAAATCTACTACTTGAACTTTGATCTGAGTCATCCTCTATTATTGTAAATATTCTTCATGGTAGATCTTCAATAGAATTTGGTTTATGAGAAGCTTTTGAATCTTGTCGCTAATCTTCTAGGCTAGATGTTTCAATTTTTACTTAATAGATCTAAATGAATGATCTCGACCATGCCTTTCCCTTTATTTTTATCTTTTGTTGCACGGTCATGGTGAAATTTCTCTTATTTTATGTCCTTTCAAAGAGTTTAAATTTTATCCATTGATTTTATTTTTTAAATGGGTGCGATCAAATCTCCTTATATCTTCTTAAAGTTGACTTATCACACGACCATGATGCTTCACAAGCTTGGATGCCTATTGACTAGTTTGACCCAGTTTTGTAACATCTTTCTTTGCTTCATTTTTGTATGTGGCCACGATACATATCGAGCTTGGGTACCTATTGACCAGTTTGACCTCAATTTCATGACATCCTTCTTTGCAACATTTTTTCATGTGATCACGATACATACTGAGCTTGGGCACCTATTGAACAGTTTGACCCTAATTTCATGACATCCTTCTTTGTAGCATTTTATCATGAGATTGCGATACATACTGAGCTTAGGCATTTGTTGACCAATTTGACCCCAATTTTATGACATCCTTCTTTGCAACATTTTATCACACAATCACAACACATGCCAAGCTTGGACACTTGTTGACTAGTTTGATCCTAGTTTAATGACATCCTTATTTGCAATATTTTATCATGTGGTTATGATACATACTGAGCTTGGACATCCTACTTTCCACTCTAACAAGGCACCTAGTCTTTCAAGGAATTTCTTGCAAGCTTTTCAAAACCTTTATGATATGTTTGCAACTAATATGTACTTATGGTAGAAGAGATCAAGGAAAATAAGGCTATAATAAGTAAGCTCAAATGTTTCATTAAGAATATATTGATTTTCAATAAAAACGGATAAAATATTTTTCTAATTTTCATTTGGTAAGTCTTTATAACATACTTTATACCTAAGATGGTTTTAAATTTTATTATAAATAGATCTGAAGTCATTCTAAATTATATTATTTTATTCATGGTAACCAAATATTTGATGATGTAATCATAATAGAATAGGATATACATTCTCTTTAGTCCATGAAATACTAGGTGGATTTGTAAAAGTAAGTATAAATAAAACATATGATAGGGTTTAGAGTTTTTATTGATATTATTTAAGTTTTTGGCTTTCATCTAGGTTGATGTGAATGGATTAAATGTTATTATAACACTCCAAATTATTTTATTTTGATCAATGAATCCTTCCCTAGATTCTTTGAATCATCCCTAGAATTTTTCAATATGATCCACTATCTCACTACATGTCAAATAATTATTCTTTTTTAATGAGTTTACACAGGTTTTTATGAGGGGTCCTAATCCCCTCATACTAAGCGGGGTTTGAACATTATACCTCTTAAAGAGTGGCCAAAGCTATCAAATAATTATTATTATTGAGGCATTAGGAAGAGATTTCTCAAAGGTAAAGTATAAGTAGTAATCAAAGATATTTAGGTTACCATAATTTGTCCTTTAAAATCTTATCTTTACTTTGTTGATAACAATTATTTTAGGTCTTTCTTTGGTCAATAAGGTTGATAAATTGAATTCAATCCTATCATTCTATGAGAAGTATTATAATGAGTTCTCACTACATCAAGTAGATTATGCCAAAAATTAAATAACTCATGTTAAGGTCACTACACCACATAGAGTAAAATGAGGGGCCTAAAATTTTCATCTAGTTATCACATATATGATGTTAAGGGGAAGATAAGAATACTAGTAAGAAGGAGCCTACATCAAATATTGTTGACAAGCTTGAAGCTCCTCGCACCATGATGCAAGTTTAATCATACAATGCAAATAAATAATCTCAACCTTCCAAGTGATAACAAAGCCAAATATCAATATTAACAAAGACACCAAAACCTTTATAGTGATAATTTATGAGGCTCATTCATCGATAAGGATTCTACCTTCTCTACAATCCTAGACCAATTACTCGATTAGAAGGAGGGGACCAAAAATCAAAACAATCTCTCTAGGAAATTGGAATTCAAAGAGACATTTGTCTTAGGTCTATTGCGAGAGGATACCAATAATAGACCTAGGGAGCATAATACAAGAACTACAGAGGTAGAAAATAAGGGGGACAATACCTATAATATTTAGGCTAGCAATTTGGTCAAGGATTTCCTACTCACACAAAGGATTTCCCCCAAAATCTATGGCAAAAGCAAAAGGGGATAGAGGATCTAGACAAGATAACAACAAGAGATTAAGGCGCATAAAAATTTTAATATCTCCAATAAAGAAATAGCTCCAAAAGCATTAGTAATCAATGACTAAATGACAATGTGGTTTTTGGTCTTGCAAAGCAACCCCACCTTTGTTACCCTAAATTTTTAAAATTTTGAAGTCAGTTCCCCTTTTGTTTTACTGAGCTCTTGAAAATCATGTTTTAGCTTATTTGGTCCAATGAAGTGCACAAGGGTCCAAGGGGCATGCACAAAAGTTGCATGTCTCATTTTGAGTCATGAATTTCATTGCTATGGAGCGCACCAAGAGTCTAAGGGGTGTAAAAGTTGCGCACCCCATTTTAGGTCATGTGCTCCACTTCCAATGGAGCACATGAAAGTGTGAGGGGCACAATAAATTCAGGCACCCCATTTTAGGTCATGTGATCCACTTCCAATGGAGTGCAAGAAAGTGTTAGGGGTGGATGAAAGTCATGCACCCCATTTTGGATCATGCACTCCACTTTCAATGGAGTGCACAAAAGTGTCAAGGGCACACTAAAGTCACGTGCCCTATTTTGGGTCATGCACTCCAGTTCCAATAGAGCGCAAAAAAAATTCTAAGGGGTGTGAAAGTCATGCACCTCATTTTGGGTTGTGTGCTCCACTTCCAATGGATAGCATAAAATTGTTAGGGGTGCACTAAAGTTATGCGCCCCGTTTTAGATTGTACACTCCACTTCCAATGGAGTGCATGAAAGTGTTAGGGGTGCACTAAAGTCGCATGCCCCATTTTGGGTCATGCACTCCACTTCCAATGGAGTGCATGAAAGTGTAAGAAGTGCACAAAAGTTGTGCATACCATTTTTGAGTCGTGCACTTGCTTTCAATGAAGCACACAAGTGCATTAAAGGTGCACGAAGTTCATGCACTCCCTCTTGAAATTGTACACCCTAGATTTTTGGCACACCACACCCGAGACAATAAGAAAAAGATATATGAATGGTCTTTATTTCTCTCCATGAGGATACAACCAAGCAAATTAAAAATACATCCAATCAGTGCTTGGTGATGAACCAATTTGTGCACCTAGCCCCCGTGGCTTGATAAATAAGTCTTCCTAAACTAGTAAAAAGGTAACGTTCCACCTAATGCTATTAATGTAAAATATTTAAAAGGAAGATGGTGACTTCCCCTCTTAACATCAACAAGGATGAATTGACTAGGCGCATGTAAAGAGCATCACAAGTACCAGTAACTAGGATGAATTGAGCTGGTAAATAATCAAAAGAACTATAGTGTATAGGAGCATTCCCAGTTTGTAATCGCCCAACTCGATGGCTTCCATGAGCACTGTAGGGATACTAGACGTAAAGGCCCAAATTAGAAAATTAACTAGGGCATGGCCGATGACTAAGAGAATGAGAAAAGCCAAGGATCCAAAGCTACTGATTGACCAATTTGTTTTGAACAAAGACATAACACCAGACCAGTAGTAGGAATTCAAAAATATCACCATATACAGCTTCAACCCGATGGAGGAGGACAATCAACGTCACCCAACTCTTCTCAAGGGATTATTCATAAGGGCACAAAGGGATAGAGATGAACAAAGTCCTATTTGTAATAAATGGGCTATGAATCTTGGAAAATTGGTTTACCCTAGGATCTACCACTCGTCGAACCTACTCACATGGTTAGCAGTTGCATGCAACCTCAAGAACAGGAATATCAGGGATCACGCCAACCAAGTGGTATTCATACTTATAGTTGATAGAATTATGAGGGTATTCAAGCTCTCCATGATGTCATTAATATTGGAATTCTAGGTATTGGCTCTCCAATCCAATTTCATTCTCAAGACCTCCTTCCTGAGCAGGCTCTTGAAGAGGAATAAGCATATGCCTCCCAACTTCCCCATACGCAAATCCATTCTCTATCCCTAGGCCTAGGATTATGTGTATATGATAAACTTGGCACTAGGGATGAAGGACTTAGAGTAGATTACTAAGGAGGTCATATTTCTAATTATTTAGTGCAATAAGAGGAACAATATGCCTATGTATTGATGGGAGGATATTATCAGTGACAACATGAACCAGGAGTTGACAGAATTATAGGAAGCTAACCTGGCAGATAAATAATAACTCCCCCTTTTTTCTTATTATTAATTTTTAGTCCAACTAGTTTTATACCAATTAGAACAATATTTAATTGCCAGAATAGAGGGAGTTAGTATTACCATAATTCAGGATCGACTACTATGTATACAGGAAGGGTGCTCGAGTTATGCAACTTTATTCAGAGGAGTCCTCCCTGTGATTCATGCTCGGCTATGTGGGGAAGAACTTGACATATTTGAGTTCAGGGTAAGAACATTTCTTTATGAATCCAAAGTAGGATATTTCTTCCTTATAGAAGAATATTATTATATCATATTGTATGGGTCAAAGCTACCTATGAAAGCTTTGCCGAAGCATTGCCCGAAATCAATAGCTATTTTAGAGATATCCAGGCAAATTGCACAATACGTAAAGGTCTAGTCTATAACGAATAAGGGAGGAGTTCCATGGTTGTCAAAATACTACAAAATGGACCCCTATACATACATGGGCCACTTCTCTTTGCTTTGGGCCATCTAGAATATGGACACATATTGTTTCTAGGAGATCACCTAGAGGCCCTACGATCCTCTCAGTTATCATAAACAGACTATCACAAAGAAACTCTTCCTCCTACGAGTTACACATAAAGTGGATGATTTTGAGGATGAAATGAAAAAGGCCCTCAGGCAAGACCTATCATTAGAATTAGTCTAGTGAATGAATAGCAGATCTCACAACAATCTAGAAGCAGTGAGGGATTATAGCTTTGACTTGAGGCTGCATAGAGAATTTTTTTTTGACAACGGAGTTTCTATGGTCCTTGTTTCTCCTCTAGAAGAATTTTAGGACCCCACCTTCTAGATCATTCATCAAGATTTAGATTTATTCGAAGTCATGATTAAATTAGTAGACATAGCCCATCAAGAGCAAGCAAGGCTCTTCACGCCTTATAGTTCCACCACTACATATTCAATGGAAAAGGAGTTGGTAACTCATCTCTCATACTAGGGATAAAGTTTAGTTTTAACCTCAGCTCAGGCACTGATCTATCCATTCAACTAGGATGACCTGGTAGTTGTTCGATCTTCGATGGTCTTTGCCATCATGGTAATTAATCAAAAGGATCATCTAATTCCTCCTAAGGATCTAAAGAAAATACAGGAAGTAGGGGGACTAGAAAACATACTCAGAGAGTATGAAGTCTAGGTATAAATCCCTTCATAGTCTTCCATATGAAAGAAGGCCAGGATTGAATCATCAAATCTAGACACAAAGAATTTCATATTATCTAGGGTGAGATAAGTGATCCAATTCACTACTGATGAAGAAGATAAAATACAAGATATGAAGGAGCAGAGAGTTCCCAGTAAAGGAATAAGCAAGGCACAAGGAACAACTGAACAAGCTACTTGTGATGTGTTTGCTACCCCACTTGCTATTCCCCTACCATCATGCCTAAAGGAAGCCATAATTTATTTTGATGGAGGAGTTATGATGGCCACAAATGATCTTGTAGACATGATAAAATCACATGTGGCCTCTCAAGTACAAGTGGCAAAAGCTGTAGAAAAGGAGGTCACAATTTTAAAGACCAAGGCTACAGAGGTAGAACAATTACAATAGAAAGTGCAGCAATTGCAGGCTGAGATAGACCAAGGAAAATACCAATTGCTTCTTAGATCACTACCGTGTTAGACAATGATCACTCTAATATCATAGAAGAATTCAAACCATAAAGTGTAGGGGAGTATGGTTTATTTAATAGGAATATTCTATAATATCTATGTCACTAGGCATATTGCAAGTATTTTGAGGGACCTTTTGCAGCAAGAAATTCAGAGGATAAACATAATATACCTTGTATTTTATAAATTTAAATAAAATTATGTGGAATTCAATAGGGGTTGGTCACCCTGGGAGATGGGTCCATTTGTTTCTTTGTGAAGAATACACAAAGGTCTTCATCTGCTTACAAAACAAATCAAATTGGCTCTAGTGGTATCAAGAGATAGTAAGCTCTAAAGGGGAGATGGAAAATAAACTCATTGATTGTAAATTTACACTAGAGGAGTTCTTCGAAGCACCCGATGTTAAATATTTTATCTTATGTAAGATACATAAATTTGAATTTGGTCAAACTATGAAGTTGACACATCAATTCACTTCCTTGGATGAACTAGTAGATTGCTTGTGTGTATTTTTTAAGAACACTGTGGAATCGTCAAGGGAATGGGTAAATAAAATTACACAAGATGTCATATGCTAAAATTCACCTTGACCTTTCATGATGAGGCATGGATCTATATTGATCAAAATCTATAGAATATCTAAAAAGGAGTGGTGGGAGACCCATAAGAAGAGGTGCCTGATAATGAATAAGGTTGAGTGGAATCTAACATAATAAAAGAAGATCCAAATCAAGGCATGACAAAGCCACCTTTCGAATGTGGTGAGGAAGTTGAAATGTAATAAGAACATCCATAGAAGGAAAGGCATGGGCCGCCTGTCTATTTTTGCCTCTGCAACATTTTTGTACAATATAGGAGATCAAGCCAAGTGGAGCACCGTTGGAGAAATGATTACAATGTAGTCTGATTTTTTAGCTCCATATAAAAGAGCATTGTAGTAGCAATTATTTTTATCAAGCCTTAGAGAGTAAATTTTGAGTCCACGTATAGTTGTGTCTAAAAGTTAATCATATTTTCCCTTTGTGTCCATATTTCCTGCGTTTCTTACATCGCCCTTTCTTCTATCATTACTTGGGAACTATCCAGGAATCATGGCCTACTGAGATCATTTCCAGTAGATGCATGAAGATTTGGAGACTCTCACATAACTACAATCAGGATGAAGAGGAATACCCCCTGTTGTGATATTCGAACAGGGGTACAATTATAAATGTGGCTATATAGAACCGAGCAATCTAGTGGGTTATTTTATGTAATATTTTGATAAATATAAATTCCAACTATATTTTTGGTATTTTATGTGTTAATAATTTGTGTGTTGCCTATTTGCATATTGTGGTATTCAAATGTGTGAATAGCACCTTCTCTTTGCTAGTTTAAATGGTTCATGTTTATTATATTATTTGAATAAAACTAAACGAACTAGCTTTCTCTCTCCCCTTTTTCTTCTGGTTCATGGATTTCATAAATTTTCTATGATTACCTAATGGACATGGCATCGATCTGGTATAAATAATCTATATGCTACATGGTTTTGTCAAAAAGAATAAAACTAACGTAATATCATTATATCTGGTAAGACATGGGTTATAATATCATAGTGGAAAATATCCAAACCCATCGTCTGGGGTTTCCTTACCCGACCTGGTCTGTCTAGAGTCTTATAGATAATATTTTATTGGGTCAAAGAGGTAGGTCCACCAGAGTCTACAAATTGGTTTACTCTTGGTATTCCTGTGATGTGACATATTTTAATGAGGAAAACAAGAAATACCCATAACAGTGGTCATCACTAATCATATTAAAAAATCATTCTTAAAGAAATGGATTACTGAAGTCAATATTAAGGCTAGAAACATCTCGAGACTCTAGTAACCCAAAAAAGGAAGCAATGAAATAAGGAGGAATCAAGATAGAGATCAAATGTCAAGGACCACACTATACATAGGAATTCAATCATTGAAAGCTCAAAGATAAATATTAGCTAATAAGATCAAGAAGTAAATTCTATTGAAGATTGAAATAGCAACCAAATTATGACCAAGTCAAAGTAGAGCATAGAAATTTGGAAATGATGTTGCTTAGAAAAATCCCTACAAAAGGGTAGGAAGGACACCCATTAATGACATCCCCAAAAAGGTCACCCCTCCTAAGTGATATATATGATGATTTAACCTTGAAGAAAATATAGATCTACCCAAAATAAATGTAGCATAGCACCTCATATACAATATCCTAATGTAGAGTAGCTTTCCCACTCAAGGTACCCTTGGAGGGAATTTTGATCTTTGAATTTAGGTTAGAAACAATCACTTTTCTAACTTATAGAGGAGGTTGAATTTTTGTCATACCTAGTATTTAACCTTGAATTTTTTTTCTCTCATCCTTCTATTTTGTATATTAGTTTGGACTTGAGCCTTGGGTCATTGCGTGTATAGGATGCCAAGCCTATTTCAATTATATATGAACGTAAATTAGCTTTAATATGAATAAAAGGAGCTATGACTACTACAAATTTTATCCTGGTCTCTGCATTTGTATATATTTTTATGGGGGGCTATGACTAGTATTTGTCTTGGTTTTCATAGGAGATCTTTTAGTTTAGTCATATGTGGCTAATACCATATTCATTTTAGTTGTGTTTTAATGCATGTGTTAATTAATACCACTTATATATAAGATGAAACCTATAATATTTGGGGCATCGCCACCCTTAGCGTAGGCTAGTTAGATTTTATTGCTTTCTCTCTTTCCCCTTTTACCTAGCAAGAACCTAGTATATTAGGCTAGTTTAGGAGTGAAGCATCAAATATCACATCCCAACAAGGAGTCGACCTTGACAAAATCTCAAAGGTCATCCAAAGGAGCCACATCTCACATTCCCTAGTCTTCCTAGTATTGGCACTCTAAGTGAGATGTAGACACTAGACACACCCAACAAGACTACATTATGGATAGTCACAGTGCCTAGGGTGCAAGGACTGGATATGGTCCCCAACAATTTAAACTAGCATGCCTAGTGGGATCCAAATCACTAAATTCATTTCCTAATTAGAATTCAAATTGAGATTTCTGTGAAGTCCTTAGTCTCATGGTTATTAAAGCACATTGAAGATTCACCTAGCAACTATGCTACAAAATAAGACCCTAAATAAAGTACCTTACAAATTTTAGGGTAAGGTTACAATGGAAACCTCTACTTCCTATAAGCAAAAGTATTCACCATCTAGCGACTCTTTTATTTAATAAGAAATAAGAGAACCCAAACAAAGTTATAGGAGGTATCTCAATATTTCATGAGCTCAAGTACCATCACAAGATCCAACATAAGAGCAAATTCCAATTTATTTTTGATCCCTCTCAACCTTAGTAACATATGGTGATGTCAATAATAAAATATGCCTACCCCTCAAAATATAAACCAAATAAGGCTCTCAATGTGGAACAATGAATGTTCATTATAATCACCAATACCACTAATAACATGGGGATATATTTTGGTTGTGGCAATAATATCCCTACCATTATTTATTAGAGATGTGATGACCCTCGAAGAGCACCTATAGCATCTGCTCTTCCTATGCACTCTACATTATTAATTATTTGAGTGTAGTAATCAAACTACTAGTATATTTCCTTGTAGGAAAGGCAAGATATTGGTACACCACTCTTCCCCCCCACTCTATCAAAATCTAGGATTAACTCACCAATATTTTGATAGGTCAATATAGAGATAAAGCAGAGGATATATTCCCCCTTGAGTAGCTAACCACCATTAGAAGATCCCTAATGGAATAAATAGATGACTTCAACACCAAGTTAAATGAAACCTAACAGAAGACCCCTAACAAGATCATATCCCTTTTTGGTATGGATCTTATTTATTACATAAAATTATTTAATTCAAATATTGCTATGATAATAGAATCTAAAGGAGGAAATACCCTATCAAAAACCTACCAAATGACCTCTCAAGTTGAGAAATATCTTGTCCAAATAGATAGGATTATCCCAATCCCCTCCATCACCTCTTCTCTTAGAATTTGACCTCCACATATTTATCAACCCATACTCACTATGCCATAATCAATTTCTCTAAGCCTTTCCTTAAGTACTACCCCAAGTCTCAAAACCAAACCACCAGAACAAACATCGATGGTTGAAGCTTACACTGGGTTCAGGTGGATAAGCATTCAGGAAGATGATGAAACACAAGTTCAATCTAGTACTCCCATAAAAATACTAGAAAAAGAAGCAAAGCAACATTAAGAGGTCACCAAGGCACCAGTTTGAGGGTTGAGAAGACTATGAGAATCTACCAGCATTACCAAGGAGACACTTTTGAGAAAATATGGATTTCCTATTAGAGATATCTTTTAGACCCAAAAGAGAGCCCTCATAGGTAAGGCCTAGGCTTATGTCATATAAAATGAGGATTATTCCCAAGTGGAGACACACAAGCTTTCAAAACTACCAAATATGATGCAAGAGAATTCTTGGGATCCACCCCTATTGCTTGAACACATTTTACCAAGATTGTCCAATAAAAAATCTATTATTTGGAAAATAGAGGCCAACCAAGCATAGAACACCCCCACTACATGGGATAAATAAAGGGACTTTGCACCAACAATATGGATGATACTCATAAGTCTCTTACTATGGTGATTAAGCATGAAGCTAGGCATTGGAACGAGTTGATGGATGAGTTACAACCAAGAGGTGGGTTCCCTATGTTTAACTGAGGGACAAAATCCCTCATGAACATAGGGATTCACTATTTCCCAAGGATAAAAGTTCATCAACTCCTAATCGTGACAAGTCACATGTTCAAAATGTCTAATAGGCAAGGGCAACTGAAGTTCAAATCAATATGCTCTAGACATTGCAGTTTTCGATGAATGGACCTTGTGTGGAGTATTTGGCATGCAAAACACATTGAAATCATGTACTATAGTGTAAATAATTGGCATCTATAATAATATGGCTAGTAGCTAAGTGTTTCAAAACCAATGGTTAAGTAGACATCATATATGGAGAGAAAAATGAGATAAGGCACCCACATGAAGCAAATTTTGAAGTGTATTGTCACATGTGCACCCAAGGCAAGTATCACAAACTAAGATATTATGAAATAGTTTAATAGTCTAAGAAAAAATAGCTGCCACAAGTGAACACGAGGTAAAACAATGAAAACTCATGTCTTTGACAATTCAATAATCACCAAGAAGTTCAAGTCTTGTTAATCTAGGGAACCTCATGTTGCAAGAGATTTTATATGATCCTTTCCTATCAAGGGAACTATAAAATTCTAGAGCCTACTCTAACGCACTTAATAAGCACTCAATCCTCAGTCGTCTTTCAAAAGATCTTCCCGTTGAGCCAAAAATCCTTAGGATCATACCATTAAACTCTATGCCCAATATATAAGCTCCAATTCTTGGGTTCCTTATCTCTTAGGAGTAGGATACCCCTATGAGCCCACAAAATTTACTGAATTCTCACTACATCAAGATGATTATACCAAGAATTGAAGAACTTAGATTAAGGTCACTACCCTTCATAGAGTAAAATGAGGGTTCCAAAATTTTCATCTAGTTATCACATAGTTGATATCAAAGTAAAGATAAAAATACCAACAATAAGGATCCTACATCAAAATTTATTGATAAGCTTAAATTTCCCAATGCTAGGAGGTAAGGTTAATCACTCAAACAAAGGCAAACAAAGAATATTAGCCTCTTCAGTAATAACTAAGCCAATTCCTAATGTGAACAAAGATACCAAAATATTTTCAATGATATCTAACAAGGCTTGATCATCAACAATGATTCTACCTTTTCTACAACCTGAAATCCATCCCTCAATTAGGAAGGCCCAAAAATCAAAACAATATATTTGGAAAATTAGGATTCAAAGATACGTGTCCTAGGTCTATCAGAAGACAACAATAAAAAAAATAGGGAGAATAACCCAATAACAAGTGAGGAGGAAAAGAAATAAGATAATACCTACAAGATTGAGGTTAGCAAATTGGTCAAGGATTGCCTAGTCATATAAAGGCTTTCCCTAAAATTCATGGTAAAAGTCAAAAGGGGATAAAGGAGCTAGACCAAATAACAAAAAAATCTTAAGGAACATGAAAATTCTAGTAGCTCCAATTAAGAAATAGCTTCAAAAGTATTATAAATTAATCAAGAGACTAAAAAACAACATGCTCATCACTAACAAAACTGAAGAATCATTCATAAAGTAATGACTAGGTTCCCAAAGTTAACCTTAAGTCACGAAAAATCTTGAGAGTTTGGTAACCCAAAAAAAAGGGTGAAGAAATGAGGAGGAACTAGGATAAAGATCAAATTATAAGGACCATGCTATATATGTAAATTCAATCACTGGAAGTTGAAAGATAAATATCAAATTATGAGAGCAAGAACCATATTTTATTAGAAACTAATAAAGTAACCAACCAATGACCAAGGTAAAGCAGGGTAGAGAAATATGGTAATGATGTCATTTAGGCTCAAATCACCACAAAAGGGTAGGAAGGACACTATTTAATTACACCCCAAAGAGGTCACCCCTTCTAAGTGATATTTATGATGATTAGGCCTTGAAGCGACTCTAGATCTACCCAAAATAAATCTAGTATACCTCAGGTACAACCCAACATAGAGAATATTTTTTGCTCAAGGTATCCTTGGAGGAAATTTTGAATTTTGAATTCAGGTAAAAAATAGCCACTTTTGTAACTTATGGAAGAGGTTGAATTGTTTTTGTGCCTAGTATCTAGCCTTGAATATTTTTATCTCATATTTCTATTTTGTATAACAATTTGGACTCAGCCTTGAGTCGTTATATGTATAGGCTATTGAGTCTCTTTCAATTATATATGAAATTAAATGTGCTTTAATATGAATGCAAGGAGTTGTGACTACTATGAATTCTATCCTAGTCTTTGTATTCATATATATTTCTATGGGGCTTCTAACTAGTATTGTCTTGGTTTCCATAAGAGATCTTTTAGTTTGTAGTCAAATGTGGTTGAGACCATGTTCATTTTATTTGTATTTTGATACGTGTTCTTTAATTTGATTGATACGCAAGATGGAACCTGTAATCTTTGGCACATTGCCACCCTTAGCATAGGCTAGTTAGATTTTATTGCTATATTTGTTTCCCTTTTACCTAGTAAGAACCTGGTAGATTAGGCTAGTTTAGGAGTGAAGTGTCAAATATCACATCTGAAAAAGTATCCAACCTTGATAAAATCTTGGAGGTCATTTTAAGGAGACATGTTCCACATTCCCTAGATTTTCCAAGACTTGCACTCCAAGTGAGGCACAATTATTGGATGCACCCGACAAGACCACATTACAGATGGTCACAACCCTAAGGCATAGGGATCAGATCCAATCCCCAACAAGTATGTTGGAAAATTTCTAAATATAACAAAATTTAATATCTTCTTTAAACAATATTTCCTTTGATTTCCAATAAAAATTTTAAAGTTGAAAATTGCCACCAATATATCTAGTTATTCTCTTTGATTAATTTAAAAAAAGTAGATCCAAAATTAATTTTGGATAGAATAAAATCATGTCTTACTTGTTGGAAAGATAGTTCCTAATCATGGTTGAAGATTGCAAATTATAAAGAATATATTATGTGTGTATCTATGATGTCATTTTTAATATTACTAGAATATGTAACCTTCCATTTTGATAATATTTAAGGACAATTAGTTTAGAAAGGATATGAAAATATGCCTAGATCTTTATAAATGGGATAAAAATTATAGAAGAATGAATATTCTACCAACAACCTTTTATATTGCAAATAATGTATTTGGCTTTAAGGACAAAACTTAGTTGAATATTATTCAAATATCAAAGAAAAATTTGGATAAAAACATTTCTTTAAAAATATTTAAAGTCCATAGATGCAACAAATTTTTTAAGTAAACAAACCTTGTCTAAAGGATTGACAACATGGAATTTTATATTAGAGAGTTTGTAATTAATCAAAAACATGTTAGGTTCAAATGGAATTTTATTATCACCTATTGATAATAAGTGAATTCAAATGGTTCATTTAGCATATGGTTTTTCAAATAAACATGACAAAATATTTTGATAATTCTCATTTTATAAGTCTCTATAACATGATTTATACCTAAGATAATTATAAAAATTATGGTAAATATATTGAAAGGCATTATAAATTATGTTATATTTAAGAAACATAGTAATTTTATTCATGTTAACCAAATTTTTGATAATTTAATCATGATAGAATAGGCTATACATTATCTTTAGCCCATGAAAAACTAGGTGGAATTGTAAAAGTAAATATAAAAAAAACATATGATAGGGTTTAGAGTTTTCTATTGATATTATTAAAAATTTTGGTTTTCATCAAGGTTTATGTGAATGGATTAAATGTTTTTTTTTTTGAGTAATACTTCTTATACACATCCACCATGGGGATTGAACCCGGGTCATATCACCGATAATGCAAGGGGCATCCTTTTCGGTAGACCACACTCACAAGGATATGGATTACATGTTATTATAACACCCAAAACATTCTATTTTGATCAATGAATACTTCCCTAGATTATTTAAATCATCCATAGGATTTTATAAGATGACCCACTATCTCATTATATGTCAATAATTGTTCTTATTGAGGAATTAAGGAGAGCTTTCTCAAAGGTAAAGTGGAAGGAATAATCAAAGATATCTAGGTTTCCAGAATCATACCTTTCAAATATTATCTCTACTTTGTTGACAAAACTTATTTTAGGTCTTTCTTGGGTCAATGAGGCCAAGAAATTGAGTTCAATCCTATAATTATATGAATGTAATATGGATAATTCCATAACATAACAAAACTCAATATATTTTTCAATCAACATTTCCCTTGTTTTACAAAAAAAATTATGGAATTTTTTTTTTATGTTTTAAAGTTGAAATTTACCACCAATATATCTAGGTATTCTCTTGACTAACTAAAAAAGAAAAATTAACTTCAAAATTAATTTTGGATAGAATAACGTCTTCCTACCTGGAAAGGTAGTTCTTAATCATGGTTGAAGATTGCAAATCATAAAGACTCTTGTGTGTGTTGTCAATTTTAAGATTACTATAAGATATAGCCTTTTATTTTGATAAGGATATGAAACTATGCCTAGCCTTTTTATAAATGGGATAAATATTATATAAGAAAGAATATTGGAGCAAGAAGCTTGCATATTGCAAAATTATGAGTTTGGCTTTAAGGAAAAAACTTATTTGAAGATTATTCAAATATCAAAGAAGAAGTTGGATAAAAATATTGCTTTAAAAATATATAAGCATCATAGATGCAACAAAATTATTAAGTAAATAAACCTTGCATAAAGGATTGACAACATGGAATTTTATAATAGAGAGTGTAATTAATAAAAAAAATATTAGGTGGTCAATCAATAAGGTGGAATGTTTTGATTGAAGCCTCATACTTTTAGTTTATGTCCAAAATGGAAAACACTAGATCAAGCCTCTTTGGTTTATAGAGGTTAAAGAGTCAAATTTCAATGATGAGAAACATTTTTAATTTTATTGGTAATCTAGTGAAGGGAGAGGAAGACTTAAATATGTAATGAAGAAGCTCCAAAAGATGCTTCAAAATATTTATTTATGTATTTTCCTAAATTAATAAGTTGATTTTGAAGATATCAAAATATGGTGAATATGGAACAATTTGCAAGGATTTTCATTGGAATATTTGATCACCTAAGGGTCTATTTAAGGCCTTGATATTCCCATTGGTTAGTAGTCCAAAGCAAAAAAAAAGTGGGTGACCATTTGCAAAGAAGATAAAACAACATGTGTAGGTGTGATTTGTGTGAAGAGAGTCTACAAAAATTAAATTATCTACTTCTTATTTGTCCTTCTATTTGGGGTTCATTTTTCAATAAAATGACAATATTTACATTAACATTAGAAAGGTTGATAAAATGTAGGATTAGTTATTTCAAAGTTGTGGAGGATTTGTCCTACCTTTATTTTTTTAGAGTGTTCTTAAGGTCTTGATATTCCTTTGATTACTAGTATGAATAAAATACATATTTTCATTTGCATAGAAGGTATCATAATTGTTTCATGTGTTCATTATGTGGAGGGGCTAGAAGTATCAAATCATCTACTCCATTGTCCTTTTGCTTCAATTACTTGGGATTTTTTTTTAATAAAATGAAGACTATTCCATTGATATTAAAAGATTTGATAAAATAATGGATTAGTTGTTTCAAAGCTATGGATGATTGATCCTATTAGGTATTATTAAGATCTTGATATTCTTTTGGTTAGCACTCTAAAGAAAATACAAGTGGCCATTTACCAAGAAAGTATCATTAAACCTTTAAGTGTGCTTTGGCTAGGAACATCAAATTTTCTACTTCTTTATTGTACTTTTGTTTCCACTACTAAGGATTCATGTTTCAATAAAACTTTGATCGTTATAACATTGAAATAAGAAGATTTGATAAAATATGAGATAATTGTTTCAACTAGTGAGGATTGATCATCCTATTATTTGTTAGGGTCTTCTCAAGGCCTTGAAATTATTTTGGTTAGTAGTCCAGAGAAAATATGGATGGTCATAAACAAATAAAGTATCCTAGAAATTTTAGGTGTGTTTTGTATGTAGAGGGGATAGAAAAATCAAATCACCTTCTTCTTCATTTTCCTTTTGCTTCCAATATCTATGGGTGATTTTCCAATAAAATAAGGATCCATTGGTTTGTTATGACATTAGAAGAATTTATAAAATGCTGAATTAGTTATTTCAAAGTTGTGAAGAATGATCCTAACATTAATTGTTAACTCTTCCTTAAGGTCTTAGTATTCCTTTAAAGTCCAAAGGAAAAAAAAATCATTCTAATGAAGAGTGTATCATGGAATTCTTTGATATGCTTTCCATAAAGAGATTAAAATTTTCAAATCATGGAATTTTTTATTGTTCTTTTGTTTCCATTTTTTTGGGTTGATATTTCAAGAAAATAAGAATTTACTAGGTTGGATTGTCACATTGACATTGGGAAAATTACTAAAATGTTGTATTAATTATTTCCAAGTTGTGGAGAATTGATGATCGATTGTAATAGCTTACATTTAATTTATCAATCCAAGGGTAAATAAAGGTTAGATTTAAAGAGTAGGAATCCGGTATAGATTGTACCATGGGGATCAATGCTAAGCCTAATTCAGATCTTTTTTCAATTTTAGGTGTTTGCAAAAAAATAAATAAACAAAAATTAAGTTGTGCAGGAATGAAAACATAATGCAATTTATGATTTATGCATTAAATATGATAATTACCTATTAATGACTCAATCCATTAATGAATTTATCTATTGATGAGTTTAACTAATAGTAATTACCTACTGATGAGTTGATCTATTAATGAGTTTATCTATTATTGAGGATCCTCATGCAGTTAGTTTTATTTATCTATTATGACTTTATATTTTATGAAAATGTAATTTAATTTATTTTATATTCTAATGTTGATCAACTACTTATAACCTATTGTAGGGGCGAGAGCTTAGGGACTAGATGTAGGAGTGGGTCCTGCCTCCTAGAAGACAGTGTAAGTCTTTTTCCCCTAGTTTACTTTATCTCAGTAACTAAAATGTATGATTACTACTAATCATTATTCTATTCTATGAATGCAGGAATGTACAGTTACAACTACATAAATGAAATTAAGTAGTAAATACAAATGACACAATTACCATATGTGAAGAATGAAGTGCTACTTTTATTTATGGAAATTCAAATGTACATGCTAGCGTAATTCCTCAAAAATTGTACAGTTCTTCGTAGTTTAGACATTAGCTATTTCTCCCTTAGAAATTTCAACATTAGACCTTTTCAAAGGTCTACCTATGTAATATATATTATGACTTGTACAATTCTGAATAAACTCTTCCATGTATTTTGCCATGTGGAGTTTTGTGGACTTATGATGCGACAACTATATACTAACCAAAATAATCTAAACTAATAAAATTCCTAATTCTACTTAGGCTCAGTAAACATCCTAAGAGGTCCAAGTGGCATTTTATAAACGCAATTAAAAAAACTACACTAATTTAAATATTTTGCAAGATGTACAATATAATCATGTCCTTTATTCTCGAAAAAAGGCATAATGATCTTGCATCTAAATCTAATCAACCTAACAAGATTCCAATTATACAATGTCTACGAAATAAAGTAATAACAAATTTATTAATCACAATATTCTCATGGAGAATATGTGACAAGTCAACTTAATCTAAGCTGATTGTACTCCTTTATTTCCATGTGAGAGCACCATGTTGTTGTTGATGTGGCGTATGATGTGGGTCAACTCTCTTTAGTAACTGTTGGTAAGAATTCTTCTTCGGTAACAGCCTTCAATAGCTACCTTCTGTACTATGCTTCAGTAACCATCTTCTATAATATACTTCAATTACCACCTTCTATAACAATAATATACCACTGTTCTATCATCGCACCAAAGGATTCCTTAATCCTTTGTCCTTACATCCATCTTCTTGCATCCATAGTATATCTTGAAGCTCGTGTTGCTGCACTGTGGAACATCCTTCAAGACTTTCCTACATAATTACTCATAAGTTGGACATATTTTACATAAAATACACACATTTGTTAGATTCAACTACATTCATATTTTTACTAATAATTCATAAAAATAATAAAAAACAACTAACTTAAAATGTATTATAAGCACAAATTAAATATGAAAATGAAACAATTTACTATAAAAATATATACTAAATAATCACTCATAATTTTCCTCCAAAATGAAATATATGCATGTCCTCATGCATGGGAAGAAAATGAGACAGCATAAACTTACAAATTTTACACATATATCAACTGTCATCATTCAGATTTTTGCAAAATGAATGAAATATTATCATCAATCAAGATTTACGTTCTCTCAAAAAGTCATTTGCAAAACCATGAAATAGACATCACAACTATTTTCTAGAAACAACAAATAGGTTATTAGATAATATCTCCATAATACTGAAAGACAAATATTTTTAGAAATAAATTAAACATAAGCTAACATGTTATAACAGAGCACGCAATTTCAATCATACAACTGTAGCAAAATACAATGTTTTAGATTTTTTTTTCAGATCATTTTCATTACAACCTAAATAGTACAAAATATATCAAATAAATTGAACTATTGATATCTGTAGTTGAAATGAAATATTATGGGTTGTCATCTATCATTCTGATAAAAATACAAATTTTCAGAAAAGCAGATAAAAAAATAATGACCTCTAGATTTCTTATAACAAAAATAGTTTCATCAATCACATACAATATAAAACATATGTTCCTCCTTAGGCAAATATATCGTTCATGATTGCTTTTCAGGGAACAGTTCTATAATATAATAATATTTAACAGAAATGTTTTTTTTCCAACTTATGTTACTGCAGTAGTATACTAAAACTATGATCATAAGACATTAAACACTGCATTATACAAAACAATTTCACAAATAAAAATACCATTCACAGTATTATCTCAGAGATACATATATTTATATATACTTCTAAAATATCTACAAACAAAAATATTAAACATGTTACAGATGATAATATACAAATCAAATATATAATATACAAATAAAATATTGAAGTCTTAAAAATCATAAAATATTAAATAGTTTTTTTCTTTTTCAATTCAGTTCATCCGACTTGTGTCTGTCGGGTGCAAATTCTTGAATATGGGGATCTTGCTGGTGGTAGTTTGCATTCCCTTTTCACTTTCTATACTTGCTATTTGGATTTCTGTTCACCAACTAGTGTCTCAACCATGACAGTCTTGATATGCTCAATTTCATGGAAATCCTCTTTCTGCTCTACATCCTATGTTTGAGAAGGTGAAGGTTTCTCGACTGTTGCAATGATGTTATCTATCACTGCATTAAATTCTGGAGGCATCCCAATATTTAAGATAATATTATTAGGTGCAGTTCCTATTTTCATGGAAGGAATCAATTTTCTTGGTTGGTTTTGTTACATCACGCTAATGAGCAGTTGGAAACTCTCTTTCTCAAGGAGTTTATAAAAGTCAAAGGCTTTATTGGTGTGGGCCACTTTTTTGAAGTTAATTGAATTCTTCTACTTTTTATCGGTGGTGGATATTTTTTTAAGGGAAGCATAAACAAGTGGTGATCGGTTGACGAAATCAATAGGTTTTGTCACCTTATCCACTAGGAGCTATTTAATCATAGCCATCTGAAGGGTAAGGGCTTACTGAATTAATTTTGAATGTTCTGCAAAGTCCTCTCTTAGTTTATCAATTTTGATCTATAAGACAATATTTTTTCCCATAGATGGGATAGGGTTTTAGCAGCAGATTCGGGTATAGGTAAGTCAGATTCATTCCCAGGTGTGTTTCCTTTCTCTAGGGTTTATGGAGTATGCTACTGATGTCGAACCTTTCATGCAGGTCAAGTTGGTTTGACATATTTGGGAGGTTAGATTTTACATTTTTGCGATTCAAGTTCCTGCTCCTGGCTATCTAACTCCTGGTTTTCCTTATATGAACTATCTTCCTCAAGCTCATTTTCAGTCGACTCGAAGTATTTTGGCAGGTTTGATTCTATGACTATCCTATTCTAGGCAATTTTAACTTCATGTGCTTTCTTTAGAACTATCAATTTAATAAGGCCATGATGTGCAAGTAGATGTAGCTTAAGATTTTCTTGAGGATTTTTAGGCTACACACAGATAACAATAGACTTTAGAGACTAAAACATAAAGTATGACAGATTAATAATGCAATCAGCATTCTTCAAAAATTTCAGATTTAACAACATGCAAATATGGTAGGTTGCACATGTGGACATACATCCTTCTAGGATGAAAAATTTAATAATCAAAATGGTAGCTTCCTTACACATGAGAGGAAGTGAAATAGTTGCAACACCCTTAATCCAACCCTCCTTATCTTGGATAATAGTGCACTTTTCCCTGAATTTTTCCACTAGCTGGGTGACACTCTTAAAAGTGTTTTTGTAGTATGACAGTCCTACCTCCGGTAATTCTAATACTTCAAAAATAATTCTTGGATTTAGGTTAAATTAGATATCTCCAACACGGGTAGTCATTTTCGTGGGATTAAAGTTTAAAATAAATTTTTGAGCTACCCCTTGGTCATGCCCTATAAATTTTGTGAGGGCTTCCCACCATCTAGCCCTTTGAAATAAATTCTGTTACAAAATAACTTAGATTCTATGTTTCAATGGATGGGGGCTCACTACATTTTTGGAACATAGATCAGGGCATGGATTCTTAGGGTAGAAGTTTTAAAATTGTAGGAACCTGCAACAATTTCATCTGCACAAAACAAATTTTACAAATTTATTGAAGATAATTTATTATCCGTCTTAAAAAACATGCAATTCAATAGACGCAAATATTTTAAATAATTATGACCTATCTTATTAATTTTTTTTTGTTATCAACATAAATAATCGACAATTATGACCTATCTTTTACATATTCCCTAGAACAAAATTCACTAATTACTCTGAAAAAGAAACATGTTAACCTAGACCTAATTCTCTGTATAATTCTAAAAAAAATTATTCACTAATCATTCTTGTAGCAGAGTGATTAAGGCATATTATTTTTTAAGATATTGAGTCCTACGACAAAACAAAATAGAATAGTAAAATTGTATCTATCACTTTTGTTCTTTTGTTGTGCCCAAATTCTGTAACCCTATGTTGTTGCTTTCCAAGCCGTTCCACCCTTATTTTTCCATAATTTCACCTTTATCCGATGTTTTCCCCTTCCAGATTTCATTTTCAAACTCTCAATTTGGCCTTAATAAGAAATTTCAATAGAATTTTGATAAGGTTGTAGAGGTTCCTTTGGTGCCTACTTCATTCTACAAAATGGAATTAGGGTTTATTTTCCTTTATGTCGTATGATTGCCATGTAGAAAATCATGACCGTTTGCTTACCCTATATCAATGGTGACAATCTTATCATAGTCTAAACAAATGATAACCCTCGATATTTGTTTTAATCAATAGTCAAATCACAAATCCGTGTCACCTTCATATAATTGGTGAAAAACAACTTGTGCTAATGTCGTGATGAAGTTTCTAATCCTAGCACAAATTTTTCTTAAAATCATGGCTCTTCATCAAAGTTTAATCAACAGTTGATGCTTTCCATCCACAGTAGTGTTGATTATTGGCTGCATGCACCATGTATTGGTCATATTCAATGTCCTTCACTAAACCATTTATCACCTTGGAGGGTAGTCATAGGTTGGTGCAACTTAAAATTTTTATTAAATTTTCCACATGTGGCATGCGTTCATCGGTTGTTTTGATTTTTTTCTGTGTATGTCTACCACGTGTTTTTTTAATTTTTATTCCTTCCCATCATGTCATCACTTAGATTGGTCCATGGTAGCTTTTATCATCTTTTTGCATCCACGCATACCGGTAATTGTACCTTTGAAACCTTACAATGGGTCTCGTATGTAGTGAGATTCGAAAGGAGTGTTAAGGGAGTCGATACGTAAGGGAGTCATCTCAAACATGCTTGCCCTATGCCTAATTTTTGGTATATTTACTTAATGTAAGGGAGGGTTTCAAAATTTTAATTTTTAATTTCTAATACCTTAGTCCATATACCACAGGTATAAAAATGTTATAAGTGTTTTTACCTCCCCAAACCTTTATGAATGCCATTTTAAAATTTTATGTCATTATTTCATTTTTAACATTGGTGCATTCGTCCATAATTTGGGCTGACATGTTCTGTCATGTTCTTCTTCATATTAAAGGTCAATTTTAAATATTGAAACTCAGAAATATTTCCTAATATGTCTTACAAATGTCATCTACAGATGGTTTTTATGAAGAATTACTATAGAATATTGTTATAGAATATTGTTACACAAGATTATTACAGAAGATTACTATTGAAAATATGTACAGAAGACATCTACGAAAGACACCTATGGAAGACATCTAATAAAGACTTCTACATAAGAAAACTACATAAGATATCTACAAAATACCTCTGCAGAAGACCTCTATAGAAGACATATATGAAAGACACCTTCAAAAGACATATACGAAATACTTCTATAGAAGATAGATACATAATATATCTATGGAATATCTCTACAGAAGACCTCTATGGAAGAAATCTACGAAATACACCTATAGAAGACATCTATGGAAGATACCTACGGAAGACACCTTCATAAGGCATCTACAGTAGACATCTACAGAAGAAATCTACAAGACCATAGTTGCTGGAGTTTGAGAAAATACTTTACCTATTTCTCCCCCCCAAAATGTATTGTGAACTTCATATGCCTCTACTTTACTCTCTCCCAAACTATAATTTTGGCTATATACCCAAAGCAAGATGAAGGGTTTTTTATTTATATTGATGGATAATATAATAATAAGTTTTATTTATGGGGGTTTATTATAATTTTTGTGATTGTGCTTCCTGAATTTCATTAAGGAGTACCCAAGTGAGAGAAAGATAATGATTATAACGTTTGATATCAATCATCAATGTATACAAAAATATATATTTATTAAAGGCTTGGATCATTTTCAATCATTTAGAAAAATGTAATAGATATTATGATATTATGATAACTTTTGTTAAGAGATACAAGGTTTTGAGAGATAGAAGCCATATTTTTGTAAGAAAAATGGACCATGGTATTTTCATAGGAATTTGCTTCTATATTTTGCCTGCTCATGATATTCTAAAGTTATATTTCAAATACTTCAAACAATCTAGTGATTTTTAAACAATTTCATCTATTCATTTCACAAATCAACATGGTGTTAAAGTTATCCTAATGTTTTCAAGCTTACTCAAGGACCAACTGTGTGTGCAGTAAGTATTCATTTCCCATTATGAGTGAGGATTGAGTAACAACAAATATCACTTATGCCAATAAGTTAGCTTATCTAAGAGCATCCACAGGTCTTGTCCAGACTTAGTGCTATTATGTAGGGATACCTTATTTCCAGGAAGGTTTCATTCAATCCTTTGTTATAATGAGAATCACCCCATAGTTTTTGAGATACTAATAATTCCAGGGATTTAAGCTATTTTACCCTTCTTTGATTTTTATTGGGATAATTGCTCATTTTGAGAGGGAGCAAGGGATTTTTATTGCTTTTTTGGGTTCTTGCCTATTTTTATGAGAAGCAAGAATATACTTTCTGGGATACTTGCTTGATTAGATAAGGAGCAAGAGACCATTTTTTTGAAGGAGTAAGAACTTTGGGGAGTTGGATTCCCAACCACTCTATCAAAGTTACGATGGGAATTTGATCCTATCCTTACTATTCTTCTACTTTTCTTAATTTTTAGGGATGAAGGGTGAGCTTGTCCTTTTTCCAATTCATTAGTACTCTAGACCATGCACATATATGGATAAGCAAGGGAAACTGTTTACTTATGGCAATAGTACCACATGAGTTAATCTTTCCAAATATAGTCTATGGGTCTAGGTGGATTAGTAAGTTGGGGAACTTACCGAGAGGAGACCTAGGTTCCAATCCCATGAGCATGCCCATGCATAGCCAGTATCCTGATTTGACTCCTCTGCATGGTGCACCTAACCGATGACGGTGATCTATTTCCTACTTGTACGACGGTCCCCCTTCATGCCACATGTTGAACTAGACTGACGAAGACGGTGTGAACCCTATGCATCCGGCGGTCCCCATATCATGTTGGGTTACCATTAACAAGACAGTGGGTGTGTTGGAAGCCTTCGCTGATAGTTTGAACCCTGCTAGCTGCATTGAAAGTTACTAAAAATTGTGATTGTAACCAATTCATCTATGTAACCAAAAAAAAATATTTCCAAATCTCACAATATTTTTATATGTTCAAATGTGCATAGTCCAAGAAAAATTTTGATTGACTAGGAATAACTTACAACATCAAAATATTGCTTTAATTTCAATGAAAATTACTCAAAACACTAATGTAGTTTGAGTGATTGAAAAACACCTAGAATTTATCTAGCAAACAAAGTATTATGCAACATATGATAGCCATTTTCCTATAGGCCTTTTAAAGAAATACATATTGGAATTTTAAAACATCGAGACTGAAAATTAATGAGAATAAGATAGAAATATTGTAAATTTAGAAACTTCATGATAAAAAAAGGAAGCATAATATTTTTTTTAAGTGAGAGAAATTATTATTCAATAGTGGTTGATTGCAGTTCAGAAATGCACTACAATTTGGCTTGCTACTTAATATGGTGTATGAATTCCTCCTTAGATAATGGCTTCTTATAAATTTTAAGCCTATGGCCATTTACTAGTAGTTTCCTTTTTGAATAATATATAGGCTTAAGCTTTATTGTACCATTTCTAAATATCTCTTTGATTTCAAAAGGTCCTAGCTATCTGGTCCTCAATTTACTTTGAAAGTCTTCGTAATGAGAATCAAACAACAAAGCCCAATCTCTTGATTCGAATGTGCATGGTACAATGTGTTTATCATGCCATTTATTTCATTGTTGTTGGGTTATTTTAGTCCTATGTAATACCTCTAGTCTTCTTTCATCCATAATGTTTAACTTTTCCAATCTAGCTTTCTGTGCTCTATCCAAATTCATGTCAAGTTGTACCATTGTGCGAAGAGTTTCTATCTCTAATTCTATGGGCATGATAGCTTGTTTTCCATAGACCATTTTATAAGGTGATAATCTTGTGGTGGTTTTCCAAGTTGTATTGTATGCCCATAAAACTTCTTTCAATATCTCAACCCAATCACCCATAATAACAGTTATAGTTTTTGTAATGATTTTTCAAGTTCTCTGTTCATAACTTCTACTTGTCCATTGGCTTGAGGGTGATATGGTGAGTTTTTATTAAGTTTTATTTGATAGGTGTCAAAAAAATGTTCAATCACTTTGGAGATAAATTGGGTTCCATGATCTGAAACTAACTTTCTAGGTGCTTTGAAGCATTGCATAATATTTTCATAAAGGAAATCAACAATTGGTTTAGCTTGTGCTCGTGGTAAATATTTCACTTCAGCCCACTTAGCAACATAATCTGTACATATAAGTATGTGTTTATTACCTTCACTTGAAGGGTATATTGGTTCAAAAAAGTCAATTCCCCATTTCTCTAATGGTTCAAATACTACGTACGAAACAAAAGGCATCTCCATCGAAGGGGTTGGCTTACTAGCTCTTTGACAAGTGTCACATCTATCAAAAATTTATGGATAACTCTATTCATGGTAGACCAAAAGTAACCAATTTGAAGTATTTTACTAATTTTTTTTTTGGGTGGCATAATGACCTCCACATTGTTCTTCATGTGCTTCCCGAATGATGTCATATACATCATCTTCTTGCATACATCTCCTAATTACTTGGTCAGAACATCTTCTAAACAAGACTCCATGGATCCACATATAAGAAGTGCTATGACATATTAATTTTTGATGCTCATGTGGTGTATAGTTTTGAGGTATTTTTCCTGTTACTAAATAATTTACAATATCAGCATACCAAGGGGTAAAAATAGAAAGAGCAAACAAATGTTCATCCGAGAAACTATCAAGAATTAACTCATTATCATCAAATATTTGCATACAAGATAGGTTATCTACAATGACATTATCTTTCCCTTCCTTATATATGATTGTGACATTGAAATATTGTAGCAAAAGAAGCCATCTAACCACTCTACTTCCTACTATCACTTTGTTCATTAAATATTTAATGGTAGAGTGATCAGTGTGAACGAATACTTCATACCCTGTTATGTAATGTTTAAATTTATAAATGGCATGGACCACATATTTTTTTTTTTTAGTAATAGTGTAATTAAGCTCGGATCCATGCAAATTTTTATTGCATAATAGATGGCATAAGGTATTTTGTTCTCAACCTGTTACAATTATGTAACTCGAAGCATCACAATATATATGGAATGGTAATTTCCAATTTGATTCTCTTAGGATTGGAGTAGTTTTCAATTTATATTTTATAACTTCAAAGGCCTCTTGACATGCTTTAGTCCAATTGAATTCACTTTCATTAGTTAAGAGCTTAAGCATGGGAGTAGTGATTTTATTGAAGTCTTTAATGAACCTACGGTAGTATCTTGCATGTCCTAGGAAACTTCTTACCTCTGTTTGTGTTTTTGGAGGTTGAAGGGTTTGAATAACTTGTATTTTTGTAGGATATACTATAACACCTTCTTTTGATATGTAATGTCCTAAAACAATTCCTCGTCTCATCATCATGAAATACTTTTCATGACTTGAAGAGAGATTTTTCTCTTGACAACTAATCAAACATTTTAAGCTTGACAAGGTTTATTCAAAGGTATTACCGTAGACTGTGAAGTCATCCATATAGAATTCTACACACTCAATTATTAGATCAAAAAATATAGCTAAAACTTCTCTTTGAAAAGTGGTAGGTTCATTGCATAATTCAAAGGGTAAGACTTTATAAGCATAGGTACCTATTGGAAATATAAAGGTTGTCTTTTCCCGATCTTCCTCAACTATGAAAACTTGATTATAGTCACTAAAACCATCTATAAAGAAAAAGTATTTATTTCTAGCCAATGTATCAATAACTTGATCAATGAATGGTAAGGGAAAATAATATTTTTTTGTTACTTTGTTTAATTCCCTATAGTCCACACAAATCCTCCATTTGCCATTATTTTTAGGGACTATCACAAGATGTGACACCCATTGACTATCAGAAACTGGATATATAAATCCCGCCTTCAACAGTTTAATGATTTCTTCCTGAACCACGTATTTCATAGTTGGATTCAATCTTCTTTGGGATTGTCTTACTGGATAACATCCTTCTTGGATAAAAATACGATGGGTACAAACATTTGGATGTATCCCTTTCATATCATTGTAGTTCCATGTAAATGTCGATTGATATTCCTTAAGAACGTCTATTAATTGTGATTCTTGTATGCTTGTGAGCTCATCACTAATATTCAAGGTCCTTCCTAGTGTGATATCTATTTGCTTGCATTTTTTTGTGTTTGCATCTATCCCCATTATCTCATGTTCAAGAATATTTAACACTCATATGGTATCATTTGTTAATACTGACTTGTGCTCGCTTCATTAATAGCCATGTTATATTCAAATGAACAACCATTGTCTTGATCTTGATCCTTGCTTTGATTTCCTAACAGTAGTGGTAATGGTCCCTCGACTTCTTGTTGAAGAGGTTCACTCAAAATATTTATTGACAAGGTTTGAATTTTATCAAAATCATGAGGGAAATCATACCATAATTGCCTTGGAAATTCATCTTCTATTGTTGATTCAAGAAATAGGCTAAGGTCTTTAGTATCTTTATCATAAAAAATAGTCATATTTCCCGTTCTACAACTAATGTAAGCATCAACTGTCGCAAGCCATGGGAACCCTAAAATTAAGGGATGCTCCCCTAAATTTTTCTAATATTGTAATACTATAAAGTCTACAAGGTATTCCCATGAACTCACGAAGACTATAACATCTTCTAGTTTTCCCTTTGGCTTAACAGTAGACCTATCTACGAGTTGGAGTACAATAGAAGTTGACTACAATTTATGTAACCCTAAATATTACACTGTTTCTTTGGTCATGACATTAATAGCGGCTCCTAAATTGACCAAAATATTTTGCAAGGCTATGTCACCAATATGTACTGTGAGTACAAGTATTCCAATATCTGTGTATTTTGGTAATAACCTACCTCTCGTTATGATTTCAAATAATTTTCCAATGACTTGAATAGTTTGGGCTTCGTTCTTCTTTTTCCTTCCTGAATTTATATATATGTTCTTAATGAGCTTGGAATGGATGGGTATATCCCTGATAGCTTGTAACAAAGGGATTTTGATAGTAATATTTTCTAGTTTCTGAAGGAAGTTAAAGGCTGGATTAGATGGTTCTTTTGGTATTGCTAATATTTGAGGAAACGATACCTCTACTTCCTTCCTTTGAGGAATTTGGATTTCTTGTTGTTTTGTTGGAATGTTTTCTAGTGAATTTACTATTTCATTTTCATTGTTATCCTCATTTTTGAACAAATATGTAGTGGGGTTTTCAAGCTCTATGAGAGTTAAATTATTTTCCAATACTTTTCCCGATCTCAATTGAATCTATTGACAAGGTACTACAGATATAGAACACATCTCTCTGGTTTTAGAGGCTTGTTGAATATTATTATTGTTGTTAGGATTAAGGACCGATTGAGTTGGAAGAGGAGGTTGCTTAGGATGATTATTATTATTAACTGGAGGTGGAAGAAGTCTATTTTGAGGCAGATTTTGAGGGGCTTGTCCCCTAAATTGATTTCAAAAGTTTTATTTTGAGTTTACCTCATAATTCCGTGTATTCTCTACTCTCTCCTACTGACTCAAGGGGACCTTGCTCTTTGTCCTCCTCTTGAGTTGTTACAACCAAACTTATTTTCTTAATTTTGAAACAATCAAATTTTTCATGGCCCTTTTGCTTACAATAGTTGCAAATTTTTTTAGAAAAATAAGTGTTGGAAGAAGAAGGAGAAGAAGATGAAGGAGAAGGAGAGGAAGGAGAAGAAGAAAAAGTATTCTATTGGGTAAATTTATTCTTGGGAGAAGAAGAATTATTCCCTATTGATGAGCTAGCAACTGCTTGAGTAGCAGGAGCATGAAATCCCTACGAGTACACTTTGAACTTGTCCTCAACAAGTTGCACCTGGGTGAAAGCTGAATCCAAAGTTTCCATAGAAACAAACATGATTTCCCTATACAAATTCTCTAATAAGCCACTTTTAAATCTGAGAATCAAAGCTTTGAAAGCATCCTCCACATATAAAAGAATTCGATACTTGTTGAATTGGAAGATATAATCCTGCACAGTCATATTAGTTCCTTGAAAAAATCTAAAACACTTAATTACCAACTCCTTTTGATAATTAGAGGGATACAAAATTTTCTTAAGATATTGTACAAGGTCATCCCATGTGGTAAGATCATCATGTCCCCTTTGTGTTCCACTAACACTTTAGCCAAACTTGAAAGCTTGAGCTTGTCGAAGGGAACCTTGTCCTCATCTGAGGTATGAGTGTAAGAAAACCAGGACTCCATGTCAAGAAGCCATCTATTCAAGACATACGGGTTTTGGGAGCCATCATACAATGGCACTTCACACCTTGCTTTAGATCGAGGATCATTATTGTAGATATTAACATCAGCTACATTTTGAATGCTAATGTCATTAACCTTGTCAACAAGGCTACTTACTGCTTGAATCAGTGTAGTATCTTTCATCTTTTCTACAAGTATACCTACAACATGTGCTAACTCTACCATTTGGGCAGCCAAATATGAAGCAATTTGGAACCGGTATATGCCAAGAGTAAAAGGGAAAAACACTTAAAATTAGGGTAAAAATATGGATACCTTGTTACAATGTTGTGTCCTTAATTGAAAAATACTCCTAAGGCTAATAAGCAAAAATCTACTGCTTGTAATCTTAAAAAGATGAACAAAATAATTCTTCTCAAAGTTTAGGAGGCTGGAGCTGGAAGAATTGCAGATCAGAATGCAAAATTTGCTTAAAAAAAATTTAAATTTTCGACTAACCTAAGGTTTAAATTTTTATTATTTATTAATTTAAAAATAACTTAATTAAAACTTAAAGTTTAATTAATCAAAAATATTAATTAATTTAATTAAGTTATTTAAAAATAAACTAATAAATAAATAAAAAATACATGCAATATTAAACCTTTAGGCAAAGTAAAAAATATAAAATTATTTTAATTACCCTGGTGTTGCCGAATTTGCCGAAGGTGCCAAGTTGCCAACTAGACTCAACTAGACTTCAACTGCACTCAATATTTCATGCAAAAATTTGTTAGTGCATGAAAATCCGTAACTTGATTTGTATGCTTCCCGAGAAGGAGAAAATCCATCTATTTTATGGTGAAATACTGTTTGACAAGCTGTCCTATAGAGTTGTGTGCAGAATTTAAGGCATACTGGTGCAAAGCACGTCAACCGGGGATCTCCTATCACCTGGGCACTACAAAGCATGTCTACGCTTATAGCAGGGATTACCTGCAGTAAACCTAACATGAGCATAAAATTTCCTTCACTCCATAGGTGCTACGCAGGCTTTCACCCTGCAGACATGCACCTTGCTAAGTGCCTGATGCTGTCATACTGACAACATTGGACGTTGGTAGTGGTTGATAGTAAGCTTGCGTTACACATCCCTATTGGCATGCGTGCTACTATGAATGATGCTATCAGGATGACAATATTGTTAGGCCACTGGGCCGAACACAAGCGCTATCAACGTCTGACAACAGTATCAAGTGCAAGCTCTGACATGATCAAGCACATTGCCTGAAAAGAGTAGGCGTTGTGGCACTAACTGAAATTTCAGGCATAATATGCCTAACCAGCATGGCACAAAGAATAGGCCCGATGCTAGAGTTTACCTTTGGCTACCGGTTACACTTGCGTGCTACTGGAGGCTACCGTACATCAGTTGAAAAGGGCCACCGACCTATTGGGGTGACCGAGCGAGCTCAAAAAATATTTATTTTTTATTTTATAAAATAAAAATAATTTATATATATATTAAATTAAATTCTAAATAAAGTTAAATAACTTGTAATAGTTATTTAAAATTTAAAATTCAAATTTTACAATAATTTGCATGAAACTAAGGTAAAATTACCTTAGAACTTCAAAACTATTTTGTATCTTACCATCAAACCAATAACACACACCTTCACATTAGCTCTCCTTTCAAGATTCGGTCGACACACGACCAACGTTTGAAATACAACCAAACCTAAGTCGACACATGAACTGGTATCGAGGAAAAATCCTGAGCTCTTCAGTACTCAAAAATGGGAGGGGCAATAGGGTTAAATGGTTCCCTAATCCTAATTGGACCATAACTACGATCCAATCCTTTCCAAGGATCACAGTAGCAAGAACTCTGAGGCAAACATTTCCTATACTCCTTGAGCATAAGAAAAAAGTTGTAATGAGGAGTTTGTTGCCAAAGGAATTTCCTTCTGTGAATGGTTTTCAAGCATCCTTTGAGATTAAACCGAGTCCTCAATGAGAAAGAATTTCTCATAACACTTTTATCTCCTTCCCTCTCAACTTCACAAGCCCTAGTGCAAACATGAACTAGGCTCTGATACCAATGAGAAGGTTGAAAATCCAACTAGTGTTCTATTATTCATAAACTTAATTTATAGGCTCAAAAGGCCCAAAATACATAACCAATTCCACAAAATCATGGATTGGTCCCAAAATACATAACCACACTAACCAAAGGCTAGAATAGTGGCATAAGGAATTGCATGTAACATCTTAGCCAACAAGAAGATAAGAAGTTAGCTAGAAACATGTGCTTAATCTATCTTTGAGTTCACTCTTCCTAACTAATACTTATTAGTGACAACTATATTGCCAACTAATGCACTAGGAGTCTATGTGAGAATGAGACTCACTTACAATATTTATTTACAAGAAATAAACTATGCAAACCTAGCTAGGAAATAAAGAGGGGTCATATGAGTGATCAAAAAATAATCCTCATCAATTCCAACTATTTTGACTTGATATTACTTGATTCCATGGTGTATTTCCATAAGTATTAGCCATAAAGTGGACCCATGGAGGTATGTTCCAGTCTTGATTGTTTGAATAAGAATTCCAATTTACCTAGTTTGGTGCATTAGACCATTGATTAGGCCTTTGTGAGTTGGAATAACTAGGGTTTGACCAATTTATTGGTCCATTGAATGGACAATTTCATATTTGGGCTACAAAATAAATGTCTTCTACCTCTTCAACTTCAGGTTCCTTTATGGCAGCTTTAATAGCAGAGATGTATTTGCAGTTTTCAGTTTTGTGACTTTTATCACAAATTTTACAATAAGTAGCAATATTGGAAATATTGGTAATGTTGAGAGGGCATTCCCTAAAATTTTGCTTTTTTCTACATCTATGATAGTAAATATCTTCACTGTCTTGTCCCTTTGGATTCTTATCCTTTAAATCCAAGGATGTAGTCAAGATACTTAATAAATTAGTTTTTAAACCTTCCAATATATTTCCAATTTCTGCTCTCGTCACTCCTATAGATATATACTTTTTACTACGTAGAGGTTTATTTCTTGAATAGTTTTTGCAAAGGTTCAAAATCTCCTCAAATGCCATAATATGGATATCTCCTTTTTCTATGAGATTAAAAACCTCAAGGACATCTTCTTTTAGACCTTTTAGAAAAAGTTCTTTTAAGATTTCTTCATCAAGGTCTATATTTACTCTAGACCCAACAAATAGAAATATCTCAAGGTAATCCTCCAAAGATTCTTCTTCTTTTTGACTCATGCGAAATAGCTCCACTTTCTTATCCCTAAATATGTAGTAATCCTAAAATCGTTCAAGGAATAGTTATTTTAATCTATGTTCTTCATCCCATTGATTACAAATATTTTCTCCTAGACCCATGAACCATATTAAAGTTGCATCTTTAAGAGTAGAGGGAAACAACCTTAGCTTTTATTCATTTGTAGTGTAAAATTAAGCTTGGCACACTACTTCAAATTTGAAGAGAAAAGTATCTGTATCTTCTTGTGGTTTCTCATGGAAGGTGGGCAATACAAAAATAGAGACTGATTTAGGTTCTCTTGTTGTCCCATCTGTATGTAATATTGGGAAGGCAAATGTCTTCCTTTGCCCATTTCTTATTTGGTATCTATTTTTTCTTTTTTCATTCTCCCTTTGGTTTTATTCTACTTCTCCTTGCCCATTTTGTTGGTTAGCCATGAATGAATGTAATATTTCAAGAATTGGACCAGGTATAGGTTCAGTAAAAATAGAAGAAGGATCTATGTGATTGTCAAATTCTAGTTCAGGTAATAAGTATGAGTCGGGATCTTGTTCTAGGATTTCAGCTTGATTGGTTGATGTTGCCTTTTTAAATTCTTATAACTTATAAATTACAGGCTGCCTACTAAATTCTCTTTGGAATTTTCCTTCTAATTTTCTGATCTTTATAAATATTCCCTTAGAGCTTCTAGGTCTGCTCATGAATTTTCTAAGATTTCTTGTTTTTGCAACACGTCTAATATTCCTTGAATAGTCTGTGAATATCATTGATTGGATCAAGTTGTTCGGGTGTCATGAAATGTTCTTCTTCAAAAATTAAAATGGTCTACCACCAATTTAATCAATTGAACAAGAAAATATCGAGTTGGAATGGGGTCAGGATATCCAAATTGTAACTCACAGTGTAAATCTTGACACAACTCCCTAAAGCGCATAGCTCTAGGTATTCTATGATATTTCTTGCTATATTCTAGGGATTCAAGGAACTTATTTTTTTTGGTAAATAAAAGTCTTCATTAATTATCGGGTTTTGTAGGTTAACCCAAAACCTATTACAATATCCAGCCTTCTGTTGAGATTGTAGATCCTAGTCATCCTTGAAACTTTCTTACCAAAAATTGTGTTGAATCCCCTACAACACCTTACTAACAAAGCACACCCATACCTAAACATAATTGTAAACATTACTTACATTGACAAGAATTGAAGTTTGGAACTTTGCACTTGTGAAACCTGTTGCTTGCCCATTTCCTATTCTCTTTTGGAATCTTACAAGGCTTACACCTTGTTACCTTCATTTCCAATTTGGTATGATTTAGAGAGAAACCCCATAGTTATTACCAGCTCTATGGGGAAAGAACACCCATTCATATTTCTCATTAATGGGTAGGTTTCTTTTCATGACTAATAATGTTTTCCACTTCATGTGGCACACCTTGTGTCCATGTCACAAAACTACCAACATCAACACCTATGTTGGCTAATTTTTTAGCTGACCTGTTGGCCTCATGGTACACATGAAAAGCCCTCATGTTTCGTCTTGCCGCAAAAAGGATCCTCACTTCATGGATGACTCCCTTGATTCTCCATGGAGGTTTTTTGCCATTGGTTAACAGGTTGATGATGTTCATAGAATCACCTTCAATCATCAAGTTACCTTGAGTTGCTTGGACTACTTGCAACCCTCTCCAAAGGGCTCTAGCTTCTACTTCGTTATTAATTCTGATTCCCAATGGTTCAGCGAAGGCCTTGCCCATATTTCCTTGATAATCCTTTATTATTCCTCCAGCTCCAGCTCTTCCCGGGTTCTTCTTGGCTGCACCATCAAAATTTAGTTTAAACCAACCCTAGGGGGTGGCTCCCAAAAAATCCCATTTCTAGGATTGGGCAAAGGAATGGAAGGTTTGTCCTCAATACCTAAGGCCCGAGCTAATTGTTTTTCTTGGGGAAGAATTGAGTGGTTCTCATCCAATAAGGTGCTAAGGTTTTATTTCGCAAAGACAATAATCCTGTTGAGGATGGTTTTTGGGTTGTGAATGGTATCCTTAAAGGCTCTATGGTTCCTTTCTAGCCAAATCTGCCAGAGAAAATGATGTCAACAGATTTTCCATAGGCACTTAAATTTTAGGCTAACAAAGGGTTGAGGCCATTGATGGAACGCTTCGGATATAAGAGCAGGCTTAACCCACGAGGTCCTAAAGGCTTGGAAAAGTAAATTATTGGAAAGGAACTTATGAATGAGGAGGGAGTCTTCAAAATATTGATTCCAAGAGTAAATTATTGGATTTACTGTTGTTCTTTTGTCCTAAAGACAAAACTCACAATTCCTTTTAAGATCCAGGTAAGATGAATGGTAGTTTGTACCTATAGTTTTAGCTATGTCAATCCTTTTAATTTCCTTCAGTTTATATATTTTTTATTTAATACTGTCAATGCGATTATATAGACTTTCCCACTCTTTACTAGATGTTCTATTTCCTTTCTCAAAAAGAAGGTTAACTTATTGTTTTATCAATAGTTCTCTAAGTTTTATAAGTGCAGCCTGATTCAAACTGTTTTCCATCATCTAGCAACTTATTTTTATTTTCTTTTTTTCTCTATGGTTTGGTTTTGTTTGGGTTTTGATTTCAATTTTTTGTTTTAATCCCACTATTTTTAAGTTCAGATACAAATCACAACAATTGAGTTTATAACTATCCTTAATACAACAGGGAACAATTGAAATAAAATTTTACAATAATCCTAATGTTTTTCTAAATTTAGATGTGACTCGCCTTCCTACAAATATTTATACAACCAATATTAGCACATTAAGATAAAAATGAAATATTGCTAGAAAAGTAAAATTCATTGAAAATAAAAGGTTAAACTATTACTATTTGTTTGATTATTTAGGAGGGTTTCACTATGGTTGTGTCACTCAACCATACCTACTTCCTACTTCTGATAAGGTCCTAAACCAATGTTTAGGTTTGTTTCAGTGAATACCTACTAAATACTTTTTTCATAGGGCCTAAGTCAAACTAAACAATAATAATCACCCAAAGTTGAAAATGTGCAAGAAATAAAATTTTCTGAAATAAAAGGTAAAATATTACTGTTCTTTGATTATTAGGAGGATTTCACTATGGTTGTGTCACTCAATTGTATCTACTTCCTACTTATGATAGGGTCCTAAGCCAAGTTAGGTCTATTTCGGTGTATACCTACTTCCTATTTTTCTTGTAGGTCCTAAGTCAACTAAGCAATAATAATTATCCAAAGCAAAAAAATACAGGAAATAAAATTTGCAGAAATTAAAATTTGCAAAAATTGAAATTTGTAGGAAATAAAATTCTAATTAAGAAAGCAATAAAATTGATTCCTCGCGAGAAATAAACCTGGCAGCATCGAACAAAGGAGTTTTTTGGGACCATATCGTGCCACTCTGACTCATATGCACTCCAAGGACTTGTACGTACCTCTTTCTACATACAAGTAAGCCTCACCTAATTGCACTTCCAAACAACTTTTTTGATTAACCACAACGATGCTATCCTCCCCGACAACGACACCAAAATGATTGGCTATAATAAATTACATTTAATTTATCAATTCGAGGGTAAATCAAGGTTAGATTTAAAGAGTAGGAATCCAATATAGATTGTACCATGGGGATCAATGCTAAGCCTAATTCATATCTCTTTTTAGTTTCAGGTGTTTGCAGAAAAATAAATAAACAAAAATTAAGTTGTGCAGGAATGAAAACATAATGCAATTTATGATTTTTGCATTAAATATGATAATTACCTATTAATGATTTAATCTATTGATGAATTTATCTATTGTTGAGGATAACTAATAGTAATTACCTACTGATGAATTGATCTATTAATGAGTTTATCTATTGTTGAGGATCCTCGTGCAGTTAGTTTTATTTATCTATTCTGAATTTATATTTTATGAAAATGCAATTTACTTTATTTTATATTCTAATGTTAATTAACTATTTCTAACCTATTATAGGGGCGAGAGCTTAGGGACTAGTTGTAGGAGTGGGTCCTACCTCCTAGAATACAATGTAAGTATTTCTCCCCTAGTTTACTTTATCTCAGTAACTAAAATGCATGATTACTACTAATCATTATTCTATTCTATGAATGCAGGAATTTACAATTACAACTACATAAATGAAATTAAGTAGTAAATACAAATGACATAGTTACCATATGCAAAAAATAAAGTGCTACTTTTATTGCTGAAAATTCAAATGTACATGCTGGTGTAATTCCTCAGAAGTTGTACAGTTCTCCATAGTTTAGAAATTAGCTATTTCTCCCTTAGACATTTCAACATTAGAACTTTTCAAAGGCCTTTCTATGTAATATATATTATGACTTGTACAATTCTAAATAAAATCTTCCACATATTTTTCTATGTGGAGTTTTGTGGACTTATGATGTAACAACTATGCACTAACAAAAATAATCTAAACTAATGAAATTCCAAATTCTACTTAGACTTAGTAAACATCCTAAGAGGTCCAAGTGGCATTTTATAAATGCACTTAACAAAACTATACTAATTTAAATATTTTGCAATATGTACAATATAATCATGTCCTTTATTCTCAGAAAAAGGCATAATGATCTTGCATATAATTCTAATCAACCTAACAAGATTCCAATTATACAATGTCTACGAAATAAAGTAATAGCAACTTTATTAATCACAATATTCTCATGGAGAATATGTGATGATTCAACTCAATCTAAGTTGATTGTACTCATTTATTGCCATGTGAGAGTGCCATCTTGTCATTAATGTGGTGTACGACGTGGGTCAAATATCTTTGGTAACTGCTGGTAAGAATTATTCTTCGATAATAGCCTTTAGTAGCTACCTTCTGTAACCATCTTACGTAACATACTTCAGTTACCACCTTCTGTAACAGTAATCTGCTACTGTTCTGTCACCGTGCCTAAGGCTTCCTTAATCCTTTTTCCTTATGTCCATCTTCTCGCATCCACGGTATATCCTGAAGCTCGCGCTGCTGCACTGTCGAACATACTTCAAGACTTTCCTACATAATTACTCATAACTCAAATATATTTTACATAAAATGCACACATTTGTTAGATTCAAATGCATTCATATTTTTACTAATAATTCACAGAAATAAACAAAAATAACTAGCTTAAAATTTATTATATGCACAAATTAAATAGGAAAATAAAACAATTTACTATAAAAATATATACCAAATAATCACTCATCAATTGATTATACCTTATTAGAATCTATGGCTTGAAAATTATAATAATATTTTCAAAAAATAGAGATTTCACAATCAATTCAAGTTTGGACCCCTATTTTTGTCTCTCACAAAGTGTTCAAACACAAAAAGCTTCAAGTGTGAAAAAATGCTATCCTCTTGGTTATAAAATTATTTTTGTTTTGGTAATAGTAGAATTTTAAAAAACAACTATTTGACAAACAAATTCAGTTTAGAATCATATTTTACCTCTTACAAAATGTTCAAAGCAATAATTCTTATGGGAAGTCTTGCTATCCACTTGGATGGCAGATTTAATATAGATGCTATGATAGTAGATTTAATATAGATGTAAATATGCTCATGAGAAGTCTTACTAACCTCTTGGTTGGTAGATTTAATATAGATGCAAAGTTTATCTTCTAAAATAAAATTTTTGAAGTACTCTTCTATCATAATAAAATAAAGAACCAAATGTGATAAAATTAAAAATTAGGTTAATTTTGTGAGGCAAGACTCTTGTAATCTCTTCTTCATAAATTAAAAGTAACTTAAAGAAGATATTGTGATATAATTAAAAATGAAATGAAATGATTTTAATTATGTCCAAAATAAGATATAGAACCAAGAGCTTTAATACAAGATGGGGTAGAGTGTACAAACTCTACTTCCTTTTGGATTCAAACCTTGTACCTCCTATTCAAAGTTCCAAAGTTTAACAACATCCAAGAAAATTGTTCAACAAAGAACATCTTGTTATCATCTTTTCAAATGTGCTTCTTCCATGAGAAGTTTCTCTATTTTTTATCATTTTAATTATTCAAAATATTCCACTAATGAGTTTATTTTTAGAGTGTTCTTATATGCAATCCCTAATGTTTTTGTAGGCTTCACATTCCATAAAAAAATATTTTTCGTTCTTCTACTATCTTTGTAGGTTTCAAATTCCATGACAAAGTTTTCAATATCCTAATGTATTTGTAGGATTCACATTCCATGAAAAAATTTCTTAGTTACAAAGGCTTCACATTCCATGACAAAATGTTCTCAGTTATAAAGTCTTCACATTCCATGATAAAATGTTTTTCGGTCCCCCCTTAATATATTTGTAGGTTTCACATTCTATGATAAAATGTTTTTCAATCTCCATTACTAGTCTTCTTAATGTCTTTTTAGACTTCACATTGACAAAATATTTTTCAATATCCTAATATATTTGTAGGCTTCACATTCCATGATAAAATATTTTCAACTACAAAGGCTTCACGTTCCATGATAAAACATTTTTCAGTCTCCTAATATATTTGTTTGTATTTGCAGGCTTCACATTCCATAACAATTTTTTGTATCCCCTAATATTTTTATAGGCTTCACATTCTATGGAAAAATATTTTCAATCTCCACTACTCCTAATATGCAAAAGCTACATTTATTTTCTTAATATTCCATGACAAAATGTTCTTCAGTCTCCACTATTTCTATTGTGCAAAATGTTAGAATAAGTTAATGTGTAATTTGTATGTATGTTATGACACTTATCATATTTCATATAGGCTCTTATGCCTATATATTTGTACTGATTTATGTACAATATACCTCTTTTCAATCGTGTCATTTGGTATTAGAGTAGGTTTTCCTTCCTGGCAGGCTTGGGGGGGAATTGTCTCTTTGGCAATTCTTCCCTCCCCCATTTAGTGGTGCACCTCCATTCCTTCCTTCCACAAAAGCTCATCAAGTATGATCTCCACTTTTGTGGATCAAAAACTAGAAATTCAATGGAGAGGAATTCATGGCTTCCCTTGAAACTTAATTTCTTGGAGCCATTAATTTGGTTTGGAGGGTGCAACCCCAAGACTTCCTAGGATGTCATCCATCCCAATTCTACTCTAGCCAAGGTTTATTAAATTATGAATTTCTAATCACCATTGAGGATGTCTAAGATTGCTCAACTTGGAAATCCTACCCTTTTCTTTTGTAGTTGTGGTTGTTGGTCCATTTGATAGTTGTAACCATGGTAGGGCAATGCTTCGAGGAGGAAAATAATGTAAGACTCATGAAAGTTGTAATCTCCACAATGAAAAATCCACTGGCTTAGTCAAGAGATCCAATTCATGGATCTGGATAGATCTGAAGGTGTTGATAATCCATTGACATGGTCAGCTTGTTGGATGGCACCACCGTGCACATGGAGGACCTCTACGCATACAAATTCAATGCAACCCTTGGTTGTTACTCCATATTTTTTCATGTCATATTTGAAAGTACCAAGCACAATGCACTAGAAGGGTGGATTGCAAAACAAACTCATGTATAATTTTATTCCATCAAAGGTGGAGGGCCAAGGAGTTTCCTTTTCCCTATTTTGAGATATTGTCTTCGAAATAAAAAGGTGGATGTAGTTTGATATTGACTGTACATGTGTAAGGGATGGATGTGCAGTTGTCTTCATTTGGTGGATCTTTTTATAAGTGAGAGGGTGGAAAATCTAAAGTAACAGGAGATAACTTAGAGGAGACCATGTTGGATCTATAGCTGACTACATGACCTCCTGTTGTGCGATTAATGTGTCTTCTCTAAACCTAATGGTTATGAACACCCTGAAACTATTATGATCGAGGATGTTGTCTTAGTTGAAGTTGTATTCAATTCCTTCACCATGCATGCCAAAATTTATGTTGCATCCACTTTATAATTGGAAGATCATCCTCGACAAAACCGAATGTGAGGTAGAAGTATAACACAGGAAATTATTGACATAGTTCCCATCCAGAACATGTTCAAATTGCAGACGATGAGTCCATGATGTGATCTCTAATAATGTTTGTCTATGTCATATTCACTCAACTGTGTGGTCTACATGATGAATTTCTCACTTGCTTGATAATACCCATAGTGGTTAACCTAAAAATATCCATATTATAAGCTCCTTTTCTGATGCAGAATTAGTGGTTATAGGAAGTTGTAAAATAATGATCTTTTACAATATTTTTGTTTCATGTCCACTAAATATCACTACTCCATAGATATATTCTATGTTGCACATTTTGTTGTCTCTTAGTATAATCAATGAATCCTCCATAGTATCCCTTTACATGGTGCTTGGGTGCTTCTTCACTACCACCTACACTTTGCGATAACTAGACATGAAGTATTAGTCACCTTCAAACTTGCTTAGTGGCATGGAAAGATTATGAAGATTCCATTCTTCGAGAGATCTTCACCTACGAGTTGGCATCGACTTTGCCTATGTTGTGCATGTTATGACACTTGTCATATTTTCATATAAGCCTCATGCCTATATATTTGTACACATTTATATGTACACATGCTTATACCTAGATATGAATCATGGATCTAGCAATATTCTTCAAAGTAGAAGAGTCAAAGATCAAGAGCCAAAAAGCATGAGCCTAGACATTAAAAAGTACGTATTAAGAAGGCATGTTAGAATAAGTTAATGTGTACTTTGTATGCATGTTATGACACTTGTCATAATCTCATATAGGCTCTTATGCCTATATATTTGTACTCATTTTATGTACAATATATCTCTTTTTAATCCTGTCACAAAAGATACATTTGTTTGCTTCACAATCCAAAACAATCCTCTTGTGCAAAAGATACATTTGTTCACTTCATAATTCATGAATATATATTTTTTGTCCCCTAATATCTTTATAGGCTTCACATTCTATGATAAAATGATTTTCAATCTCCACTAGTCCTATTGTGAAAGGGATACATGTGTTTGATTTCCTTTCAATGACAAAATGTTCTTCGATATCCACTACTCCTATTGTGCAAAAGATAAATTTATTTGTTTCACATTCCATGACCATGTTTTTCAGTCCCCTAATATCTTTATAAGCTTCACAATATATGACAAAATATTTTTCAATGTCCACTACTATTGTGCAAAAGATACATTTGTTTGCTTCATGTTCCATGAAAAAATATTCTTCAGTCTCCACTACTTTTATTGTTCAAAAGATACATCTCCACTACTCATATTGTGCAAAAGATACATTTATTCACTTCACATTACATGACAATATTTTTTAGTTTTGTAGTATCTTTGTAGGCTTTACATTCCATGAAAATATATTTTGATCCCCTTATATTTGTGTAGGATTCACATTCTATGATAAAATATTTTTCAATCTCCACTAGTCATTTTGTGCAAAAGTCATGTTGCATGACAAAATATTATTTAGCCTCTACTCCTAATCTACAAACAACTCATTTTGACCATACCTCCTAAGGAATTGGCTTATGATAAAAAATTTCTCAATATCGTTGCATGACAAAATGTTCTTCAATATCCACTACTCTTGATATGCAAAGACTTGTTTTGATCATGCCTCTTAAGGAATTGGCTTCACATTATATGAAAAATGTTTTTCAATCTCCACTACTCTTATTGTGCAAAATTCACATTGCATGACAAAATTTTATTTAGTCTCCACTACTCCTACTATAGAAATGACTCATTTTAATCATACCTCCTATGGAATTATCCATCTCCTAATATTTTTTGATCTTCACTAATCCATGACAATATTTTCTGGTCCCCTAATATCTTTGTAGGCTTCATATTCTATATGACAATGTTTTCAATCTCCAATACTCCTATTGTGCAAAGTTTAGGTTACATGACAAAATGTTATTCAATCTTCACTACTCCTAGGTCTCCTAATATCTTTGTAGGCTTCACATTTTATGGCAAAGTATTTTTCATTCTCCACTACTCCTAAAGTTAGGTTGCATGACAAAAGGTTCTTCAATATCCACTACCCTGGGTCCCCTAATATATTTTTAGACTTCATGTTCTAGGTCCCCTAATATATTTGTAGGCTTCACATTCTATATCAAATTATTTTTCAATCTCCACTATCCATATTGTGTAAAAAGTCATGTATCCACTACTATTGTGCAAAAAGTCACATTGTATGACCAATTTCCACTACTTTGTATCCACTACTATTGTGCAAAAGTTAGTTTGCATGACAAAATGTTTGTCAATCTTCATTACTCCTACTTTATAAACAACTTGTTTTGAATGTACCTCCTAATGAATTATCCATATTCCAATGTTTTTTGGTCTCCACGACTACTATGCCACTACTAATTTGCAAAAGATACATTTGTTCCACCACTACTATTTGCCACTACTATGCAAAAATGTATTTGTTCAATCTCCACTACTACTGTGCAAAAGACACATTTGTTTGATGCTCTACAAATAACTCATTTTGACCATACATACTAAAAAAATTTAATCTCCCAATGTTTTTTAGTCTCCACTACTACTTTCATTTTGATCATACTTCCTAAGGAATTTTCCATCTCCCAATATTTTTCAGCATCTACTACTACTATGCATATTGGAATTATGTTGAATATTTTTCATCTAATTTAGGAGTTAAATTTAAAAGGACTTTACACTTTGTAAACATTTCTTCACCAATAATTGTTTTGGGGTTTAAGCTATTTTTAGACCCATATAGGCATTTTTGGGTTAATGTAATGTTAGCCCATGTTTTTGCACCCATGGTATTGTAAAACCCTTTCTTGTGTTGTTGGTATATAAAACAACACTTGCATGAGGGTTTGGTAATGAATTTGCAAGAAATGTAATCACAAGCAAAAATGAGTGAAAGGATATTATTGTATTGGAGATGATCAAGTTTATATAATAAGGAGATATTCTTGTTGGGTTTTTTCTCGAAAAGGTTACCTAGGATAAATTTTTTGTAATGTATTCTTATTTATTTTTCCTTTGATTCTGTAATTACCACTTTTCTAGCTTTTGTTTATCAGGGTATTATTTCTCTTCATTTGGTATCATAGCTAGGTTTTAGCTTTGTTCGAGGAATAAGGGTTTTAACCCTGAGATAAATTAATTCTTGAGTGGGATTAGTGTGTGAAAGAATCTGGGCAAAGAAAAATTATGGGAAGCACATGGGTAGAGATCAAAAAATTTAACAGATAAAATTTTAAGTTATGGAAACTCAAGATGGAGGATCTATTGATGGGTAAAGATCAGTGGGTCACAGTATCAGGAGTAAAACAATAGGAATGATATATAAGGATTGGTTAAATATTATGCTTATATAATTTTGTATTGTTGAATGTATCAACAAAGACCATATTAAAGTTGTTATGGGAAAATCTGGGAGCACTGTATCAGATAAAGTCATTGGTTAATAAACTCTTTCTCTGAAAGAAGTTGTATTATCTTTAGATGAATTATGGTGACTCCATGGTTGAACATTTAAATTTTTTTAACATTGTGGTAAGTCAACTAAACTTTTTAGATGTAAAAATGGATGAAGAGGAAAAGTGTATTACTTTATTTTGTCCATTACTTGACTCCTAGGATAACCTATTTATAGCTATCACCAATACCACTTCTAAATTGAAAGTAGAATATATAGTAGGAACATTGCCATATAAGAAAATGAGGCAAAAATCTTCTGAGGATTATCATAAGAAGGATGCCTTGGTTGTGAGAGATTGTTCTCAAGAAATAACCAAAAATAAATCAAGAGAAAGGAAATCAAAATATAGGGGAAATTTTGTTGTTCTTGACAAAATAAAATGTTGGAAGTGTGGTAAAACAGGGCATTATAAAAGAGATTGCAGATATAAAAATTTTGATGAAGGAACATTTGTAGAAAAAAAGACCACAAATGAAGATTCAAGGGACCTGTTCATAGTTGCAGCATGCTCAAGTGAACACCATGACTCATGGTTGATTGACTCAAGCACATATTTTCATATGACTCCTCATAGAGAGGGGTTTTTTTAATATGAAAAGATAAATGGAGGTGAAGTCTTCTTAGGAAACAATTTGATACAAAAAATAATAGGTCTAGGAAGAGTCAAGTTGAGGTTAAAATATGGAAGACTTAAAACCCTTTCTGGTGTGCTACATATTCCAGGTTTGACAAGATGAATGATGTAGGTGTGATTGTGAAATTCAATAAGGATAGTTGTAATATTGTTTGTGGATGCTTAGTGTTGGCAAGGGGAATTTGTAAAGAAACTTTGTTCAAACTTAAGGTTAGCATTATACGTATTTATTGCAATAACTCTTCAGTTGTAGAGGAAATTAATATGGTAGAATAAGCCCCAAGTATTCTTGTAGCAAAGACAATGTTGTGGTATCAATGCATGGGATAGATTGATGAGAAAGACCTTTGAACATTGAAAATAAAAGGTATGGTTGAAGGAATTTTTGATTGCCCATTAAATTTTGATTTTTGTGAGCATTGTGTTTTTGAAAAACAAACTAGAGTTATGTTTCCAAGTAGTCCTACAAGGTCTAAAGGAATTTTGCATCTAGTTCATAGTGATGTGTTTGGACTTGCAAAAGTACCATCATTAGGTAAACCCATATATTTTGTTACATTTATACATGACTTCTCAAAAAATACCTGGGTATGCTTTTTATGGTACAAATCTAATGTTTTCAATAAATTTAAAGAGTTCAAGGCTCTTGTAGAAAATAAAACAGAGAAAAATATAAAGGTTTTGAGAAGAGATAATGGTTATGAGTATTTCTCTAATGAATTTGAGTATTTTTGCAAGGACTGTGGAGTAGAAAGGAATTGAACAACTCCATATACTCCAAAAAAAAATGGAGTTGTAGAAAAAATGAACATATAATTGATGGATAAGGCTAGAAGCATGTTAAGCGGTGTAGGGTTAAAAAATAAATTTTGGGTAAAAAAGTCATGTTAACTGCTTGCTACTTCATTAATAGATTTCCTACCTCAACTTTAGAGTATAAAAATCATGGGATGTGTGGACTGGTAAGAAACCCTCTCTAAATAATATAAGGGTTTTTGGTTGCTAAGCTTATATGTATGTCCCAAAATAGAAAAGGACTAAGCTAGACTATGAATTTGAGAAATGCATATTTCTAGGTAATAATACTAGTGTGAAAGGATATAAGTTGTGGAATCCAAAAATAAATAAGATTACTTATAGTCGTAATGTGATCTTTAGAGAAACAAAAGGGGTTTCAAAATAGGAAATGCAACCAATTAAAGAACCAAAAATAGTTCAGGTAAAATTGGAATATAAGGAAGAACCTGTGGTAGAACCTGAATTACAAAGAGAGTCTGGAGAGGAATACTCAGAGGAAGAAGGTGAGGAGGAAGCTGAAGATGTAGAACCTAGAACTCCAATTTTGAGGAGATCATATTGGGTGAGAAGAATACTATAAAAGTATAGCCCTTAAAATTTTTGTTCTGCATTTAATTTATCAGTTACTAATGAAGAACCCAAGATTGTAAAGAAGTTACTTTGGTCAAGTGAGAATAGTCTTGAAAAATAGCTATAGAAGAAGAAATGGAGTCCTTGGATAAAAATAAGACATGGGACTTCGTGAAACCTTGGTAGAAAACCTGTTGGTTAAATGGTTATTCAAGAAAAAGTACAATGTAGAAGGAAAGCTAGAAAAGTACAAAGCTCACCTAGTAGCAAAGGGATTTTCTCAAGTTGAGGGAATTGATTTTGGTAATATTTTTTCTCCTATGGCTAAACTAACATCAATTATAGTTTGGTTGGCTATTTTTGTTGTTTTTTATTTTAAAATAGAACATATAGATGTAAAGACAACTTTACTACATGGTGAACTTGATGAAGACATATATATGTCACAACTAGAATGCTTTAGGGTAAAAGGTAAGGAGGACTTAGTATGCAAGCTAAAGTCTCTTTATGGGTTGAAGCAGTCTCCAAAAATGTGGAACCAAAAATTTGATAGGTTTGTTTTGACACATGGTCTTGGAAAAAGCAAAGTAGATCCATGTGTATATTTCAAAAAGGAAGATGAAATTTTTTTTATCATTTTTTTGTATGTGGATGACATGTTGTTAATTGGTAACAATAAGGAGATGATAAAGTTACTAAAATCTTAGTTATATTTTAAATTTGATATGAAGGATTTGGGTGCTACAAAATTTATTTTGGGTATGGAAATAATAAGGGATCATGCAAATAGAAAGTTGCGGTTAAATCAAAGGAAATATTTTTATTTGATACTACATAGGTTTAATATGTGTGATTGTAAACCAAAATGTACTCCATATCTAATTGGTCAAAATTTATCTACTAAATAGTGTCCTAAAATAGATGTGAAAATTAAAGAAATGCATCATGTTCCCTATGCTAGTGTTGTGGGTATTTTGATGTATGTAATGGTCTGTACTAGACTTGATATTACACATGTAATGAGAGTAGTTAGTAGATATATGTCCAATATAGGAAAGAAATATTGGACTATTGTGAAGAGGATCTTTAGATACTTGCATAGAACTAAAAATACTTGTTATTTTTTATGAAGGAAAATCTAGAGATAATGATACTTGTTGCTTTGGCCACTAAAGAAGCAGAGTACATTATAGCAACTCCTGTAAAGAAGCAGTGTGGCTATAGAGTTTATGTTCAACAATTAGCATTAAGTAAAAGGTTGTGAGAATTGACAATGATAGTCAAAGTATAATATTTTTGGCAAACAATCATAGTTTTAATGATCGATCAAAACATATTGATATCAAGTACCATTTTGTGAGATAGATGGTTGAAGAGAAACGAGTGATATTGGAGAAAGTTGATACAGAGAATAATATTAATGATTCATTAAAAAAGGTTGTACCTACTCAAAAAATTTCTTAGTGTAGAAGATCTACAGGTATGGTTGCCCTTGACAGTTGACAATGGTAATTATTAGCTCCTATGGAAAGTATTCAACAAGTAGGAGAATATTAGAATTATGTTGAATATTTTCCATGTTATTTAGGAGGAGTTAACTCTGAAAGGATTTTACACTCTACAAAAATTTTCTCATTGGGGTTCAGGGTCGAGCTGAACCCCAAGCGGGGGTATGGGGGCGGCAACCCCTATTTGGGGGTCTATGGGTGTTAGCCCCTAAGGATTTTTTTGGGGGATTTTAAGATATTTTTTAGACCCATATGGGTGTTTTTGGGTTAATGTAATGTTGTACCATGATTTTTTGCCCATGGTATTGTAAAACCCCTTCTTGTGTTTTTGGTATATAAATCAACACTTGCATGAGGGTCTAGTAATGAATTTGCAAGAAATGTAATCACAACCGAAAGGATATTATTGTATTGGATATGAAAAAGTTTTTACAATAAGAAGATATTCTTGCTGGATTTTTTTCCAAAAGAGTTACCTAGGATAGATTCTTGTGTAATGTGTTCTCTATTTTTCGTTTTATTATGCAATTACTACTTTTTTGGATATTGTTTATTGGGGTATTATTTCTTTTCAATGCAAAAAAATCATTTATGCTACCATTATTATGCAAAATACACATTTATTCGATCTCCACTACTATTGTGCAAAATACGCATTTGTTTGATGCTCTGTAAAAAAATTGTTTTGACCATGCCTCCTAAGGAATTGTCCATATCCTAATATTTTTCAGTCTCCACTACTATTGTACCACCACTACTATGCAAAAAAAGCATTTGTTTGATCTCCACTACTATTGTGCAAAAAATACATTTGTTTGATGCCTTGCAAAAAACTCATTTTGACCATGCTTCCTAATTAATTGTCCATCTTCCAATGTTGTTTGGTCTCTACTACTACTGTGCAAAAGATGCATTTTTTCGATCTTCATTACTATTGTGCAAAAGATGCATTTTTTGATCTTCACTACTACTATGCAAAATATACATTTGATTGATCTTCACTACTACTGTGCAAAAGATGCATTTATTCGATGCTATACAAACAACTCATTTTGACCATGCCTTCTAAGGAATTATCTATATCCTAATGTTTTTCAGTATTCACTACTACTTTGCCACTACTACTATACAAAAGATGCATTTGTTCGATCTCCACTACTACTATGCAAAATGTACATTTGTTTGACACTCTACAAATAACTCATTTTGACCATACCTCCTAAGGAGTCCATTTTCCAATGTTTTTTAGTTTCCACTACTACTCTGTCACTATTACTTACTACTACTATGTAAAATATGCATTTGTTTGATGCTCTACAAATAACTCATTTTGACCATACCTCTTAAAAAATTGTTTATTCCCTAATGTTTTTAGGTCTCCACTACTACTCTGCCACTATTACTTTGTAAAAGATGCGTTCACTACTATTCTGCCACTACTACTATACAAAAGATGCATTTGTTTGACCCCTACTACTCTACCACTATTACTTTGCAAAATATGCATTCACTACTACTATACAAAAGATGCAATTATTCTATCTCCACTACTACTATACAAAATATGAATTTGTTCAATCTCCACTACTACTGTGTAAAAGAAACATTTGTTTGATGCTTTGCAAACAACTCATTTTGACCATACCTCCTAAGGAATTGTCCATTTCCCAATGTCTTTTTGTCTCCACTACTACTCTATCACTATTACTTTTCAAAAGATGCATTTGTTCGATCTCCACTACTATCCACTACTTGTTCAATCTCTACTACTATTGATGTAGGAACTCAACATGAAGCTAATTTATTTATTGATGTAATGCAATATATATAAGAAATACAAGAATATCACATGGTTAAGTGGTTGCAATAATTTTCCAAACATGGCCAACCACTTAACTAACAGATAACCATATGCTAAACAAAGGTGACAACTAACTACTAGAAGATAAAGGAGATCTCTAACAACTAACTAAACATCCAAAAAACTTAACAACCTATTTATAACATGGGCATACTATGCCTCACGTGAATACAAAGTGCAAGAAATAGGAAATTAATATAATAATAATAAATAATAAATTATTAACTTAGGCTTAAGTGGATAAGCCTAAGTATCCTCAACACTCCTCCCAACAATATAAGCATTGGACCCCAATACTCTCAATAAATATGGAAAGTCATCAAATGTGGAAAGGCATGGGCCATCTCATGGTGAGGAATCCAGTGAGCCATGTGTGGAAATTGAATGCGACAAGTGACAAGGTATGTAGTGGAAGAAACCTATCTAGTGTGATGAGTCTTCATCTCAAAAAATCTATCTGAAATGAGTGGAAGCTATCGATGAGGTGCTACTAATGTTGTAGAGTTGAAAATAGGATTAGGTACCAAAAGAGGATCCTAAAATGGTATCTCTAGAAAGTGGAACTTATCCAAAGGAACCCAAACTCTATATCCAACCTATGGTGAATGAGGATTGTGATGTTTACACACCACTCCCTCTGGAGTCTCTTGCAATTCACGTGGTATCTTGCATAGAAGGATCTATTGGTGCTCAATGAATGAAGTAACCTTAGCTTGCTCCTCCATGTGTGCAATGGTGGGAGTGGGCAAATCCAAAGGTAACTTCTATGGAACAAGTAGTTGAGTAGATAGATGTGTACCCAAAATGATACCAATGGAGTGAATGACATATTTCTCATGAGTGAGAATGGTGGGTTCTTTAACCACTTGCTCTTGTGATTGTTTATTAGGTGGGAGTGAAACTTCTTCCTCTTATTATGCCTTAGATGGTGCTTGTTCTTAATTTTGTGTGGAAATGATGCTAGTAAGAGCCAAAATGAGTGCTTGAATTAGTGGCTTACTTACTTGCCTACAAATTAAAATCAAATTGGAAGTAGATGTAGTGCTTTGTATCAAGTAGGTTTTATCATGAAACTCTAATGTGTAGGTGTTCTTTTTAGCATGATAAATAAAATTCCTATTGATAGGGTTTACCTAGCAATAGCCCACAACAATCCATCTCTGTGACATCACACATGACTTTATCCATAAACTTATCACCAAAAGAAAAATTCAAGGTGTAAGTGTGGGTGATGTTAGATGTGGAGTCTACATATTTCCACCCAAGTGCATATGGTTGGTGATGTGGTTTAATGGGAAGTTTCAACTTCTCCACAACGAACTTCACAATGAGGTTCTTTTACGATCCATTATCTATGATACAATAAACATAGTAATCATGTGTAAGGTGGGATCTAGTGATAAAAAAATGGTCACAACCCCCTTGAGCAAATACATTTGACATAAGGGTAACTTTATTCAATTTACGCTTTAAAGCAGGATACTCTTATTCTGTCCCTATAGTCACAATGAGACCATCATGTGGTTCCTCATGTGTAGGCTGTAAAAATAGGGATTTATTCTTCTTAAAATTTTCAAAAGTAAAACATTTGGATTTTACATGATCATGCTTTTTACAAAATTCACAATACAATGAAGAAGAAGGATATTTAGAATGAAAAGAAGAAGAATGTGATTTAGGGGAAATGGGAGGAGAAGAAGAATGAGGGGAAGAATGAGACTTGTTCTTCACCTATTGTTGATGTTGATTCTAACCTTTGGAAGAGCTCTCCTGTGATGAATGAGATGTGTGATATGCACCAAATTTCTCCTCTACAAGAAGGCATGATTGAATGCCACATCCAAGGTGAGGAAAACATTGAATTTGATTTTCCTAAAATTTTGATCTTGCAAGCCATGAGTGAATTTGTTAATCAAATCCTCTTTTGAATATTTCACACCAAGAAATACCCTTAGCCTATTGAATGGAAAATGTAGTCAGAAATAAACATCTCATAGGTTTACCTCAATCTATACCACCTGGTAGTGAGGTCACTTTGGTAGTTTGGTGGAAATAATGTGTTTTTCAGAATTTGGATTAATTCTTTTCAAGTCATGGTGGCATTATGGCTTTGTATTTATACAAGTAAGACTTTTACTAGGCCTATAAGTTTGACTGTAGCAAATGCAACCTGTTCATCCTCAAGAATTATAGCATAAGCAAACCAAGTTTGCATATCCAAGATCCATGTAGATAAGACATCCGGATCCCTAGATCCGTCATATAATTTGACCTCACATTTGGCTTTACTTGCATGATTGTGATGAATTTTTATATTTTTAGGGTTTAATTACACCACAATATCTTTTACCTTCTCTGCTAAAATGTCTACTGCAGTAGTAAGGTTTTCCATATTTGATTTGAGGTCTTGAGCCATATTTTTCCTAGTATATGCCAGACTATGAGGATTACAAAATGGATGCAAGAACTAATCTAAGCTTAGGAATTTAACAAATTTTCCTAATACAAGAATTGCCTAGATTTTTACAATAATTTTGCTCTCCAAAATTATAAAATAGGGCTATTTAAATTGCTTTTATAAAATTAAATAAAATTTTACAATTACAACTTAGCACTAAAAATTTAAATTTTTAGCCCTTACAATGCCAAAAATTGGATTAGGAGGAAAAAAATTTATAATTTGTAGAAAATTTGCAAAAAAATTGGCTAAAAATGGACCAAAATTGGAGAAGTTATCACCTCTTCGCTGTTTTTCTACTTTTTGGTGCCAAAATTTTGAATTTCAAATTTTGAAAATTTTCCCTCCAAGTTGTCTTATCGCCAAAATTGTTTTTGGCGCTAAAAATGGTTTTAAAATTTCACGTCAAAAATTTGCACGTCAACTGCGTAGTCAAACTATTTTAGTCAACTGCGCAGTCAAACTATTTCAAACTATTTCAGTCAATAGACTGGAGCACTTGTCAACTGCCAAGTGGTAGAGTGAGGCTACAATGCCTCGAAGGCCACCACCGCCTTCTAGCCACACGAGCGGCTGAGTGTGGTGGTCACCTCAATAGGTGTGCAGAAAGCCTCTTAAATAGTGAGAAGGTCGTCTGCATCTTAAATGTGGGATTAATCCCACTAAAAAATTTTACGCCGCTGCCCCATCCACTGGTTAGCCCAATCCAGTCAGAAATCCACTTCACTGATTTATCACATCACCGGAATAAAAAAAATAACCACCAAAACTTTGAAATTTTTTAATTTTGTCCATCTAAAATTTTGTCTCCTCATCATCGAATTTCTTCGCATGCATTGCTGGTTTGTGAGGGGGGTCGACAAGAATTCAAAATGCAGTCGATTTTTTTTTTAAATTTGCCATCTGTCATTGCCTTTTGGGCTTGCCAAATTTCTTCTGTGTGTCGTCGGGACCCAGGCACCATGCTGGGAAATTTCCAAATGTGCCAAAAAATGATGTCGGGGTTAACTCGCACAAGAAATTTTCTTATCAGACATAAAATTCATTGAGAAGTGCAGGGATTTTACCTACAACAGTCAAATTTTTATGAACAAGGAATATCGATCGAAAATTTTACAGCGGGTCGAAAGTCTCTATCGCATCGCGGTAGATTTGTGCTTCGTTTATGCCATCGGATTCAGAACACTCCTGCTGGAATCTCTATGATTTGTGGTTCTATTAAACTTGCATTGGGGAATGGTGGTTTTCACAATGCAAATCAAGCTAGAATCATATTTAACACAATGACTGCTAGTTTTGGTCTACAACATCACTAAATTTTTGCTAAAAATGAATATCTGCAAATTCTGGACATAAATATCGATCTCGCATCATGTTTTCCAGAATTATCTTTCATATTTTATGTTTTAAATTCAACATCTACTGGAATATTAACAAGGATATGGGCAGTGGGGTCGACTATCGTTATCGATGATCGGACAGTGGGGTTGACTGCTACCACTGACTGGTAGTGGTCGGTGGTGTCGGTTGCTATGCTGGTTGTAGTGGTGTCTAGTCATTAGCTTGGTGGTCACTTAACTAGGTTGGCTGCCCTAAATAGGCTTAAAATCCTATATAAAAATGAATATCACCTTAAAATAGGCATAAACCTATTTTTATTTTCATGCATTCTAAAACAATTCGTCATCGCGAGCCAACTCACGTCGAGTTTTCTTTTTTTTTATAATTTATTAATATTTTATAAAAGATAATATATTTTCATGCAAAAAATAATCCAACCTTTTCATGCAAACATGAATTTTCATTCTTTCAACTCACAATTATTTTCATTTCTTCAGTAGATCTTGGCAACTAGTGCTTCTATAGAAATTCTTCGACAATTCCTCGATAATGCCTCTTCTTGGCCACAATTTAGCCTTAAACTGGTGTAACCGATACTTAACACCTGGTGCAGGGATAATTTATGTCCTTTGTTACCTCAAATTCAACTGATGTTGTGGGTGGCTTCAAGTCAACTCTCACGAGCATCTACCTAGGACCTAGTAGTGAAGTGGCAATTGTGTCCTCCTTCCTGCAAAACTCTCCTTGGCCAACTGATACCAATGATGTAGAAACTTAATGTGAAGATGATTTATTTATTGATGCAATGCAATATATAGAATAAATATAAGAATCTCACATGGTTAAGTGGTTGCAAAAATTTTCCAAACATGGCCAACCACTTAACTAATAGATAACCATTAGCTAAACAAAGGTGACAACTAACTGCTTGAAGAGAAAGGAGATATCTAAAAACTAACTAAACACCCAAACAACTTAAAAACCTATTTATAACATGGGCATACTATGCCTCATGTGAATACAAAGTGTAAGAAATAGGAAATTAATATAATAATAAATAATTAAATATTAACTTAGGCTTAAGTGGATAAGGCTAAGTATCCTCACCACTACTACTATGCAGAAGATGTATTTGTTTCTGCCAATACTACTGTGCAAAATATGCATTTGTTCTATCTCTACTACTATCCACTAATTTTTTTTTATCACCACTACTATCCACTACTACTGTGCAGAAGATGCATTTGTTCAATTTTCAATCTCCATTACTAGTGTGCAAAATACACATTTGTTTGATGCTCTACAAACAACTTATTTTGACCATACCTCCCTTGTATTTTGATCTCCATTACTACTGTACCACTCTTAATGGTTTTTAGTCCCTACTACTATTGTGCCACAAAAAATTAGTTTGACCATACCTCCTAAGGGATTGTCTATCTCCCAATGTTTTTTGGTCTCACCATCCCTCATAAGGAATTGTCCATCTCCCAATGTTTTTTAGTCTCCACTACTACCATGTCTCCTAAAAATTTTTCCATCTCCCAATATTTTTTGATCTACTACTCTATCACTACTGGTCTCCGCTACTATTGTGCCACAAACAATTTGTTTTTATCATACCTCTTAATAAATTGTCCATCTCCCAATGTTTTTGGATCTCCACTACTACTGTGTCACTACTACTCCACTACTAATGTACCAAAGACACATTTGTTCAATCTCCACTACTATTGTGCCACAAATAATTTTTTTTGACCATGCCTCTTAAGAAATTGTCCATCTCCCAATATTTTTGGGCATCCACTAATTTTGTGCCACTACAACTCCACTACTAATATGCCAAAGATACGTTTGTTTTATCTCCACTATTGTAAAAGACACATTAGTTCGATCTCCACTACTAATGTGCCAAAGACACATTTTTTTGATCTCCACTACTTGTAGTAAAAAGGAATGACACCAAACATATAACACAAATTGAACACTTGCAATAATAAAAGAATGATCTCTTTTTGTATTAAACAAGGGAGCCTGAATCTCCCAATATTACAATGATCTCTTTTAAATTACCCCAAGTGTATTGGGTGCAATATTACAATGTATTATAAAAAGTGTCCAAATAATAGAACGTGGTCTTCTAGGCAATAAAATGGTGTCCTTCATCCTTAATCCAATGTGGGGACTACTCTAGCTCCAGTAGCTCTCCAAGATATCTACTTCTTGTATACACATGAAAATACAAACGATGGTTTAGCAACACCTATTGATCAAGATGAAAAACAATACAGTAAACCCTATATTTATAATCGTGAAGTGTAATACAGAAAATAAATTGATGAAATATAAGAATACCTTGCAAAAATTAAATTTTACCAATCTGATTTACCGTGTGCTTTCAGATATGAGAAATCACAGACGTGCGGTGGTGACTTGTAAACCACGCACGAGCAATGGAAAAATTGCATAGATGCAGTTTTGACTATGAAACCACGAATGGACGGTGAAGATTGAATGCAAAATTACTTTAGAAATGGTCCTCCAAAGCTTCGGATCTCTCTTCTCCTCAGGATGCATGTAGATATCTAGTCCTATTTCGATAGCCTAATGGTACAAATTTTCAACCTCTTTGATTTGGTGGGGTGAAGGTTCCTTTATAGGATCCTTAGGGTTTTGAAGGGAAACGAGATGTGGCAAGCCAGGATTGTTAAGTGCCAATCCTGGGTTGCCAAATGGAGGGGAAGTTAGAGTGAGTCACCCAGGGTGTCTCACTTAACTGGGGTGAGGTGGATGCAAGTGGAGTGTTATGTGGAGGGTTTCCCCATGTGAAGGGACAAAGGGGACAAGGGTGTATGAGATGTGGTAAGGGATGTTGGTGAGGTGGCTAGGACACATGTCTAGTGGGTAGGTAGGGTATCCTAGGCTGATTTTCTAGATTTAATAAATCTGGAAAATAGGATAATGTGCAGGATTTATATACCTAAGTCTAAACTTAGGCATATAATCTTATTATGCAGGATTTGATGTGGGGTGGCAAATGATGACTTTATGGATGACCAATTTTTGGTGTCTACATATACCCATTTTTGTATCGTGTTGTTTGAAACACTATGCGGTACAAAAACCAATGACACGTGTATTTATTCGATGGATGGACTCAACTCTTCTCGATGCACAAGAATGACCAATTTTTGAAAAATTTGGTGTTATTTTGAAACCCACAAGCCAATTGACCAAATTTGGATGATGAAAGGAGGTGGATGATTGAATGATGTGAATGTGATGTGTGCAAATGGATGATATTGAATCAACTTGATGCTCCAAGTTTAGGATTGATTATATTTTGAAAATTTACCTTTGGTTCATTTGTGGTAAAGGTTGTGGTAAAATCGTCAACCACGTTTAGAGTTCTAGTTTCCTTTTGACTTTAGCAATTTATTCCAAATGATGGGTTTAAGGAACCAATCGTTCTAATAATTTGATGCTTGGATGATTCTCAATTATTACCAAAATTTTTTTAATGTTTTTCGCTTTTGACCCAATGGAAAAGGTTGAAGGATAACCTTGTGCAAATATGGTTTGAATACAACCAAGCTCAAATATTAAGTGCCTTGGCTGATTGATGCCATTCTGATTTGATGATGAGTGTCCTTATGGTGAGCTATCCATCCTATCATATTGCATTGATTTCTAGTCACTGCAACCGCCAGGTGTATAGGTTAGTTAACTAGATACGACTAATTGACTTGGTGATATTATTGATGATAATGATGCTTTTGTGAAATGCAAATGTGATACGGTTGGGTTTGTTTTTTTTGTTTAACTGTGCATGTGTGGTTTTGTCTCCCCTTAACTGCGCATCCACGTTCTACTTTGAAAATCATGAGATAACGTTTTCACATGCTCCACAAACCATGGATGCATGTTTTTCATCACAAAAGTTGATTATATAAAGGGGAGTGGGATCATTTTCACTTCATTATTGCAGTGTAATTTTTTTGAGTGGTTTGAGAAGAGTTTGTGAGATGGATGTGGGTGAGGCGAGTGGAGTGGCTGCAGGTGCAGGGGTTGGAGGCTCGGCTGGAGTGGAAGCCAGTGTTCACTATGCCAAGGTAGGTGTTCTAAACTCTTAGTTTAGATTTTTTATTGTTATTGTGTATGTGTTTTGTTGTTTTTGTGTGTGTTTTATTATTATTTTTATTTTTCAACCACTAAGAGTTGGCAAAAAAAAAATTATTTTGTTTTTAATTTATTTTTATTTTGCAACCACTAAGAGGGGTTGGCAAAAAAAAAAAATTGTTTTTTATTTTTTATTTTTTGCAATAATGGAGAAGGTTGAAAGTTTTTTTTGTTTTTTTTTGTTTTAGATTGTATGTGCATTAAAAAGTCTTTTTTTTTTGTGTTTTACCTATTGTTTTTGTAGCATATGTAAATTGATGTGAATTTTTTTTTTGAAATGCTACGATGATATGCAATGTTTTTTTGTTTTTCTTGTTTTTGAGATGCAATGTGTAAAAAATGAGATACAATGTTTTGTTTTTGTTTTTTTTTTGTAAGTGTATGTAAAATGATGTGGAATTTTTTTTTTTGAAATGCAATTTATGCTAGGATGATATGCAATGTGTTTTTATTTTTATTTTTATTTTTGAGATGCAATGTGTGCAAAATGATATGCAATGTTTTTGTGTTTTTCTTGTTTTGTTTTTTTTAATATGCATTGATGTGAATTTTGTTTGTACTTTCAGGTGAAATTCATTACTGCTATACACCGATGGACCCACACCATATCTAAAGTGTGGAAGGCTCTCACAGTTGATGATTGGAAGTTCTTGGAGGCTATGGGTTTGGAGGGCTACAAATGGTTAGAGACTATTATAACTTATGAGGATATTTTATCTGCATTGGTGGAGAGATGGGAACCTGATAGGGATTCATTTCAACTTTTGATATGGGAGCTAACTATCACCTAGGAGAATGTTTATTGCATCTTCCATGTTCTTATCGAGGGTCTACCTGTGAGGGTGGGCCACGACAAGTGGATGGCCCTTAGCTTGATTTATGGAGATGACTGGTATGTTGACTAAGGGAAGGGCAGTATTCCTTACCTTGATCTCTACAAGGGTAATAAGATGGGTGCACTTTTTACCTTCTTGATAAACATACTAGGCAACATGTTGTTGCCTAATAGCATGGGCTCGAGGTTCCCCTAAAACTAGGTATATATTATACCATAGCTGATAGCAAAGCCTCATATTTATGCATGGGCTCCTGCACTCTTATATTAGTTGTATTCAAAGCTATATGAGGTGAATAGGCAATAGTGGAAAGGCCTTGGTTGTAGCTTGGTGCTCCAGATTTGGACATGGGAGCACATTAGAGCTGGTCATCTATAGGAGCTACCCTATGTTTTTGATGGTTCACTTCCTTGTGCTTTTCATTGGCATGTTAGTGAGGAGTTTTCTCCTACTCGCCCTCCTTGCATCATAGAGATCTACCAAGACAACCTGAGTGGTTTGATACATGATGACATATGCTGGAAACCTTGGAGAGGTTTGACTTGGGAGGATGATGTTGTGGAACTTCATCAAGTGAGACAAGGCAGGTGGATGGTAGGGAGCCATCGATGAGATATGGAGTACATCCAATTATTTTTAGTGATGAGATAGTTTGGCCTGGTACTAGGAGTTCTATACGCACCCATGATGTACAAGAAATGGGGAGATGGGCTCAGTATTCCCTTGACTCCAAAATTCTGTATAGTTAATGATGTAGACAATGCAACAATGGATGTTCCCAATACATATGATATAGGTATGATTGTAGACTATGATTCTTGGTTTACAATATAGCCTCCTTGGAGGTCTAGTCAGGCCATAGATGATGTAGTCAACGAAGATGAGCTTGATGCTGGTGAGCACGTAGCTCGATAGCAAAAGCACCATCAAGGTAGTGAAGCTAGGAGGTAATCTGATGTGGGTACACAACAGATAGATGTTGGCACTATGGTTGGCGAAGATGGAGGTGAAAAAGGTGATAGAGGTTATGATGCAAATATAGGTGATGATGGTGGAGATGGAGGTGATCAGGGATAGGATGCTCCTCCTTAGAACTCAAAGGAGGAGTGGGGGATACTACAGGTGCAATGAAATAGCTTGGATGATTAGGTGATGAGGTTGAAGGGTGAGGTGACTCAATTTTAAGGTGAGGTGCATAGGTTGTGTGGGAACCTGAGTGGAGGTGATGCTACTACTATTATTACAGATCGATATGCAGATATCATGAGACTGCAGGGTGAGTTGACTCAATTATAGGACGAGGTGGATGGGTTGCAGGCTAAGTTGAGTAGGGGTGACGATGCTGCAAATATCAGGGTAGAGTTAGCTTAGTGAGTAGCACATCAGATAGTGGATCTAGGGACTATCCATAGGTATACTACTTACATTACTATGTTAGAGTTTATATTAGTTTCATATTCCTCCACTTGTTCCTCCATCATTAGTTTCAGGTTCTAGTAGGTGGACTGATTCTAGGCCAAGCAGTTCACGGTATCATAGGCCATCTGGCTCACATAATGCTCAGGCATCAAACCAGGGGTCTAGCAGGGATCATGGGGGCGCTAGATAGTAGCATATTATTACATATTTTTGTCATTTTTTTATGAGCCTCAGTGCTCTAATGTATACAGCCTATGGGAATTTTATACTTATGTGATTTACATATATATACATGGCTTTTATTCTATCATTCATGTTGCACTTTTATTTATTTATTATATGTATGGATGCATATGAAATGATGGGATGCATGATGTAATGTTGATTAATGCTATGTTGTAATGCTCATTTGGTATTTATAGATTCTTGTTTGATCCACATTATCTTGTTGTTTAATCAAGGGTATATATGAATGGTTTTGACTATGACGTGTGATTATGGAAATGATATGGTATGATTGAGGTGGTGATCTAGGGTGTTTTTACAAAGACTCAAACATCCTAGTGATATTAAACAAACTCTTTTATGTATCTCACATATCTTCATTATGCAAGGGTTGTCCTAGTGGTTTCAAATTTCTCAAGGACCAACTGTGTGTGCAATGATTTTTTGTTTCCCATCATGAGCTAGGTCAAACTAATCAATTGTAACTTATACCAATAAGCTATCTCATATGAGAACACCTATAGGTTTGTACAAAATAAGGTCACTAATGACATATGTGGTGCCATGCGTAAGAATATCTCATTGTCAGGCGATATTAATTCAACCCAATGCTATAATGAGGATCACCCCATGGTTTTCGAGACACTAAGAATTATAGAGATTCAAGCTCCTTCCCTTATTTTATTGCTTTGGATTTTGGGATTTTTATTTTTGGGTTTGCTCACTTTTGTGATGGAGCAACATGCTTCTCTTTTTTTGGATACTTGCTCATTTTGAGGAATAGAAAGGGGAACTTATTACTTTGAGATGCTTTTTGGGATACTTGCTCGCTTTAAGGAAGAGCAAGGAATTTTATTGCTTTTGTATTTTTTTGGGATACTTGCTCGCTTTGATGAAGAGCAAGGAATATTTTTTTGAATGAGGGAGGAGCTTGTCCTTTTGTCAACTCTTGGTATTCTAGACCATGCGCATAATTGGAGGAATAGGAAAAAAATTTCACTTATAGCAATAGCAAATTTTGACTTTGTTATTCCCAAGATTTATAATGTTTTAATATATTTTGATGTGTGTTGTCCAAGAGGAAACTTGATTGACCAAGAGTAATTTATTTCTTCTAAATATTGTTTGACTTTGATTTAAGTTCACTCAAAATACTAGGAGTGGCTGAGTGATTGAAAACATTTGGAATTTTCTTATGGGTTGATGGTATGTAATGTTTTTGTGATACTTTCAACGTAATCTTTTGAAAATTAAAAGACACACAAAATAGTCAATGGCCATGTAATTTTTATTGTTAACAATTATATAGTATCTATCCTACTTTATGTGAGTCCCTTAATTAGTAAAATATTATAATGAAAGTTGCATATTATTGTGATTGATGGATTGCTGAGTGATGTAGGATGCCCATGATTAAGGCAACTAGACAATGGACTAGTGATCATCCAAATTAAACAAATGATTCAATGTAATTAATGGTATGAACAAAATGCCTAAAATGCATATATGGAATGTATGGATTTATGTATGAGATGCAAATGATTTTTTTTTGTTATTTTTGCTCTTTTGTGTTTTTTTTAGCCATGATATGTACATATATATAAGTTGCACTATGCATAAAATGCCTTTATATGTGTTATGTTCAATGGCTTAGGTTCCAATGTTCCTTCTATGTTAGAAAGTCTATACATTCCTGGACCCACCTTTTGCTTGACAATGTATGGACCTAACCAATTAGCCACAAATTTCTCTCAAGTGCGACAATGTATTGGTGTTTTGTTGATTCTCTTTAAGGACAAGATCTCCTACATGGAATTTATGAGGATGGAATTTTGTATTGTAGACATGTTTGATGCAATCTTGATATACTTGTAGACATTCTAAGGTATTGATTCACCTTTCATCGAAGAGTGTTAATTGGTCAAGACGTGCTTGTCTAGCTATGTCAACATCCATGAATTCTTGCAATGCAACTCATAAATAAGGGATCTATTTGGTGCCATAGACCAATGAAAAATGTGTTGCCCCAATTGGCATTTTGATGCTTGTTCGATAAGACCATAATTCCAAGGGGATTTGAGTGTGCCAATCTCTATGATTTTCTTTGACAAGTTTCTTGAGAATGGCTATCATAGTCTTGTTAGTCGCCTCTACTTGTCTATTTGCTTATGGGTAATAAGAAGTCAAGAAATTATGCTAGATATTGTAATTGTTGCATAAGGCTTGAACATCCTTATTTTTGAAAGGAGAGGCAGGTGAAATTTTGCCAATCAAATCTAGGCCCCATTGTGAAAAGGGATAAAGGCTTTGAATGGGTTGTAAATCTTGTGATGGTACATGAGTCAAATTGGTGTTATGTTGATATTTTGACATTTCTTGATGTATTGACAACAATCACTTTTCATGGTGGGCCAATAATAACCCATGCACAAAATGCACTTTGCAATGGCCATTCCACTAAAGTGGCCACCAAAAGTACCATCATGGGCTTCAATTATGGCTTGTTGTGCCTCTACAGGATCTAAACATCAGAGTAGGACTCCATCATAGCCATGTATATACAACATATCCCCCAAGAGAGTAAAATGAGCTACTTTTTATTTGAACGATATTTTTGTAGTTGGCATCATTTCTAATGGTAGGGTCCTAGATTTGAGAAAGTCTCTTATCTCATCAAGGTAATAATTGTATGGCTCTACGTGGACCAAATAAACACTCTTCTCACCTTCAGATTTTGCTTGTTTGATTGCTAACTTGGATATTGTTGTGATGATAAGCGGTTGGAATTCTCCATGTTCATTCTTAGGAATCAAGGATCCCAAAGAAGCCATTGCATCCACAAATTTATTAGTCGAACGAGGCAAGTTATCAATTTCATACCAGTTGAATTTTGCTAGCAACTTCATTGCTACTTCATGATATTGTTTCAAGATTGGTTCTTTGCATTGGTACTCTCCTTTCACTTGATAAATGACAAGCTGAGAATCACCAAAGATGCTTATTCATCTAATTACCATAGCTATAGTTGATTTAAGCCCCAATATTAGGGCTTCATACTTGTTGTGGCCATTCCACAACTAGCCCCAAAATTGGGGACCCACCTTTTTAGTTTTCAGTTTTTGGATGTTAGGGGAAATTTTAGTTTAGGTTGTAGTATATGTTCCAAGGTTTGGGTGTGGATTATTGTCTCCTTTTAGTTTCTTTTAAGTTGTCTAATGTTTTGATTAGCTTCTTTCTTATTTTTATCATTTTGGTTAATTTTAATGTTTCAAATTAAACTAATTCAAACATTTGAAATTAATTAAATCAAATTTAAAATAAAATAAAATAAAATAAATAAAAAGATAAAGATAATAAAAAAATAAATAATAATCATGAAAATAAAATAAAAATAAAACAAACAAAAAAGAGAAAGAAAGAAAATAATATATATCAAAATAAAACCATCCATGTGTTTTTTTTAGAAAGTTAATTTAATTTTATCTTTAGTTTTGTTTTAATTAAATTTTATTAATAATTTTATTTTGGAAAGTTTAATTCATGTGTTTTTATTTATTGCAGGTTACTATTTAAAAAAAAGAAAAGAAAAGAAAAGAAAAAAATGGCAACACTTAAGAAGAGAATTGTCACGTATCATGCCAATGGAAAAGAAAATGTTGAAAAGTCAAAAGTTGGAAAAGGAAACAAATTGCCAAATATTGGAAATTTTAAGAAGAAAAGAAAAAGTTGGAAGCCAAGAGCTGGAAAAGGAAAGCGTTGGAAGCCAAGAGTTGGAAAAAAAAGCGTTGGAAAGCCAAGAGTTGGAAAAAGAAAGAGTTGTAAAGCCAAGAGTTGAAAAAAGAAATGAAGAGCCAATGTTGGAATCTTTAAAAATCCATTGAAGCTCATAAACAAGGGTTGGATGTTTTTTGAAAGAAGCTGGAAATACTGGTTGTAAAACAAAATATTTTTTTAATGCAAATATTTCAAAAACTTGCACTTTGTTAACAAGATGGGAGGAGATTGTTTTTGCATGTTTGAGCTAATAATTTATCTTTTCTTCCATGTTTTATTGGTTTATAGATAGTGTCAAATGCATTTTAATGGTAGCATTATTGAAGGCTTAGAAGAACAAAATTTATTTTTGTTCCTTAGAAGATTGCACCTAATTTATTTCGAACCGTGTGTATGCAGATTCGAATAAATTTGGTTACATGAAAAAAGTATCACATCTCTAGTTTTGCAGGATAGAGTAGCATTACTGAGAGTAGTTTGCTTTTAACATTTCCAGATTTTATTTTTAATTTTTTAATTTTTTTTAACCTTCTCTTTTTGCAGTTTTTTTTAAAGTCGGCAAATAAAGTAAAAATAGAAAAAAAATAAAAATTCAAAAAAAATGCAGGGATGTGAAGAATGAGCTTCAATCTTTCATCCGAAACAATTTCGATCCCATTCTGAAGCCATTTCAAAATTATGAAAATTATTGAAAATTGTTGTTTTATAGGGATTTTTATAATTTCGGAATTTTACATTATTTTATATTTCAAAGGTAAATCATATTTCAAGGTTTTGCATGTTTATATTTTTAGTATTTTGGTCCATTTTCAGATTTTATTTTTATTTTTCTAACTTCTCTTTTGCAGATTTTTTTTTTAAATTTAGCGGTTAAAATAAAAATCGAAAAAAATTAAAATGCAAAAAATAAATGCATGGGTGTGAAGAATGAGCTTCAATATTTCATTCAAAACAATTTTGATCCCATTATGAAGTCATTTCGAATTTATAAAAATTATTTAAACTTGTTTTATATAGAGGAATTCCACAGTTTTTATATTTTGTAGGCAAATCGATTTTTTAGGCTTTACATTTTTATTCGTAAGAAATAAATGAAATTCCCTTTATGAAATTTGCAATTTCATTAAAGGGGGGTAATTTATATGGCATTCCATAGGCCACCATTTTTAGAGCAATAAATTACCTTTTCTTTATGAAATTTTTGATCTTATTAAAGAGAGGCAATTTTTTTTTTGGTAGATAAGATATTATAGCATTAATACCGGGTTTTATAGGTTGACCCAAAACCTTTTACAAAAATCAGCCTAGGGTTGTTGATGAACATATCCTTACTAAGGATCCTATATATGTAAAATCTACATGCCGCCAAAGCCATTACATCCGATAAGGCACATAGCCTATTATCAAAAAGAAACTTCCCATACAATATTTTGGGTATACCCTAAGAAAACACACATGCATCATAATTACAAAAAAGAAACAAACACATATCCCTTCCTTGAGACAATGGAGAAAAAAAAGTCTGCAGACACACATAGCAGAGTACTAAAAAAACTCCCACAAGCTCTGTATTGACAGTTACTCTTAATAATTCTTTGGTAATTGCTTTCTTTCATATATGACATGCTTTGGTACCACATACTATCTTGGCCAATCAACCTTGGAGAAGTGAACCTGCTGGCTAGATTTATGGCAATGGTTATCTGGTGGTCCATGTGGCTTTGGTTCGAAGTCTTATATTGTTGTTTCTTTCCTTCCTTGTGATTATCAGTCAACCTCAAATTAAATATGACTAGGAGCCATGTTATCTAACATGTGACTGTCCCCATTAGTCTCTGTAGTATTTCCAAGCAACATCCACGAAGACTGACAGCTCAAATAATTTTTATTGTGAGTCCAATTCAAAAAAGAGATGAAAATACTCCTAGCCTTCGAACTTACAATGCCTTCCCTGTTGGTAAATTCGACTATCATTCTTGACATTCTTGTTGAATAAGCTCCTTTACTTCACTTGGGACACCATGTTCCCATTTGAAAAGTTTGTCACCATCGACACCCAAATTGGCCAGCTTATCAACAATTTTGTTAGCTTCCCGAAAGACATGTTGGGTTTTTTTGTCCTATCTTCCCTGAAAAAGGATCCTAGCCTCTTCAACAATTGTTTTAATCCTCCAAGGAGGTGTTTTCCAATTATTGAGGAGATTTATAACATGCATAGAGTCTCCTACAATCAAATTGCCTTCTAAGTCTTGAGTCATTTGAAGGCCTCTCCACATAGCTCTAGATTCAGCTTCATTGTTCATCCTTGTTCTCAAATATTCAAAAAATGCAAGCATCATATTCCCATTATGATCTCACACAATGCCACCAGCGCATGCTCTGCTAGGATTGTCCTCAGCTACTCCATCAAAATTAAGCTTAAACCAACCTGTAGGAGGTGGCGACCACTCAACATTGGCTCTAGGGTTGACTACCCTAGGCACAGACTCATCTAACAAGGTTAAGCTTAAATATTGAGCAATTGTGGTCTCCTGCAGATGAGGTTTACAACTATCAAAAGGGATAAGGTTCATATTCTCATTGGCAAAGGATAGGATCTTGGCAATGATAGTTTGATGATCATGGATAGACTCATTAAAGACTCTATGGTTCCTTTCTAACCACACCTACCAAAGATAGTGATTGAGACAAATTTTCCACATGTATCTAAGTCTTTGGATTGAAAAATGGCAAGGCCACTGGACGAAAAAATCAAGTACGGTGGTTGGTTTAACCCATAAAATATTGAAGGCCTAAAGAACCCCACTTAGGACAGTCAAGGAAAAAGGGCACTCAAGGAAAATGTGATAAATGGTCTCCCAATTAGCCCTGCACAGATAAAAATGATTAGTGATACAAATACCTTTACGCATCATATTATCAATGGTTAGAATTCTTCTTTGGATAACCAGCTATGAAAATACTGCAATTTTTGGAATTAAATTTTTTATCCAAACTAAGTCCTTTTGGAGGACAAAATCCTCGTCATCAAGCAGAAGCTTGTAAGCTGATTTAACAGTGAATTGCCCGTTTTCCGTAGGAGCCCAGGTCACTTGATATTCCTTGGGTCTCATGGGGATAAATTGTTGCTCGAGAATGTTACAAAGATCATTTGATTCCGCTTGAAATCCCTGAATTCTTATTTGTTTCCACTTCATTCTACCTCTATCCTCAACCATATAATCGGAGACTTTTTTGCCAATGATTTCTTCTATGATATATATGATTTGGGCTAAGTTAGGATATTGTGTTAGTGGTTCATCCTTATCCCACCTATCATTCCAACAATTTATCCTCTCACCATTGCCTAAAACCCATCTTAAACCTTTTTTGATGATTTCCTTACAATTAAGAATTGCTTTCCAAAAAGCAGAACCTTTGATTGGAACTGAGTCACTTATAAATTCCATATTTTGAAGATACTTTTGTTTGATGATAGCTATCCATTCATTTTATTCACCAAAAATGAGATGCCACACCTGCTTAGCTAGTAAATCTAAATTTATATGAGCAATTATCCTCAGACCTAAGCCCCCATTTTCCTTGGGTTTGCACACTTTGGTCCATCCTACAAGGTGTATCCTTTTTTTCTCCTCTGATCCAGTCCATAAAAATTCTTTTTGGAGTTTCTCAATTTTCTGGAAAACCTTCATAGGGGCTTTGAAAATGGAGAGGAAATAGACTAGAATGCTCTGAAGAGAGGCCTTAGTGAGGGTCAGTTTTCCTTCTTGAGATAGAAGATGACCTTTCAATCCAACAAGTTTTTTTTGAATTCTTTCAATAACCTTGTCCCACATTGACTCTCTCGAAGAACCAATGAAAAGAGGGAGACCGAGATACGAAGTGGGGAGGTTTGCTATATCACACCCTAAAATTTTTGCTATCCTTTGTTGCCTCTGAATGGGGGTGTTCAAGAAATATAACTTGCTTTTACTGAAATTAACTTTCTGACCAGCAGTGTCCTCGTAGAGTTGTAGGATGTATTTAATTATTTTTGCCTCAACCACTAATGCCTTAGTCAATATAAGGGTATCATTGATGAATTGTTTGTGAGAAACAGCCCTAGTGAGAGATGTTTTCTTGATTCCCGATATTAGCCTTGAACTGCAAGCATTTTTTATGGTTCTGCCTAAAGCTTCTACCACAATGATGAATAACATGGGGCTGATAGGGTCCCCCTATCGAATTCCTCTACAACTTTGAAAGTAACCAACAATTTTTCCATTAACTAGAATCGAGAACCATGCTTTAGAAATACATTCTTTGATCAAATTAACCCATTGGTGGTGAAAACCAAACTTAAGGAGGACATCAATCAAAAATTCCCAATTTAGCCTGTCAAATGCTTTGTTCATATCAAGCTTGAGGGAAAAAATAGACCTGTTAGTCTTATGAGCAGAGTGTAGAGCTTCATGAACTGTGATAACTCCATCCAAGATTGACCTGCCCTAGACAGAGCTTCCCTAGCATGGATCTATGATGCGGGGCAAAATATCTCTCATTCTATTTGCAATGGCTTTAGTTAGGATCTTGTAAGAAACATTGCACAGACTGATTGGCTTGAAGTTAGCCATAGATTCAAGGGTTTGCTTCTTAGGAATTAGAGAAATAAAAGTAGAGTTGATACCTTTTGGGATATGATTACTTGCTTGGAATTCTCTGACAGTAGAAATTACATCCTCACTTGCGATGTCCCAAAAATATTGATAGAAATGAGGGGGAAAGCCGTCGGGTCCTAGGGCTTTGTCTGGATCCATGCTAAATAAGGCTTCCTTAATTTCCTCATCAAAAAAAGGAGCTAGAAGCTTAAGGTTTATATCCTCATTTATTATGCTAGGAATGGATTGCAAGAGAATATATTTGGCCTCCTCATTGCACTGCGATTCCTGACCAAGGATAGAATTGAAATAAGTTACTGCCTCCTTTATTATTTCTGTTAAGTCTTAAGTAATAGAACCATCTGCTTTTTTTTAAAATTTTATCTTGTTATTGCTTTTGTTTCTAAGCGTGGTGACGTGAAAAAACTTGGAATTTGAATCTCCATATTTCAACCAAAGAGCCCTTGATTTTTGCCTCCAATATATTTTCTCACAGGCCAAAATGTTATGAAACTCTGCTAGTTTTGTTCGTTCCTCTTGCCTAGTAGTTTCATCAGCATCACCATGTTGGATCCTCTGATCAATTATCTTCAAAATTTTAACAACCTAATTTTATTTTCAAAGAGGTTCCCAAAGACCTCTTTGTTCCAAGTTTGAAGCTTTTCCTTAACAAACTTTAATTTTCAAGCAAGTTTAAAAGCTGCACTACCCCTGATAGGCTGCTGCCACCACTGACTTAAGTTATCTCTGAAACTAGAATGTTTGATCCACAAAGATTGAAATCTGAAAGGTTTCTTGAAGGATAGAGAGTTAGGGATCTACAAAAAAATGTGATTATGATCAGAGGCAATTTTAGGAAGGGCTTGCAGGGTAGAATCACCAAACAAAGTTGTAGCCTCCTTTGATAGAAAAAACCTATCAAGCCTTTCTTGAATGAGATGACACCCTATTTGCCAATTGCTCCAGGTATAATTTGCTCCTCTAAGTTTTACATCCATAAACATGTTGGAGTTCACAAAGTCATTGAACTCATCCATGCTCCTGATAGGTGGTCCATTTCCACCCATTTTGTCTAAAGGGTAAAGAGGAGTGTTAAAATCCCCAGCCAGAATCCAAGGGACATTATGGAAGATTTCACTCAGATTTTCTAAGTACTCCCACAGTAGAGCTTTCCCTTGAATTGAAGTCGGGGCATAAATATTTGAAAGGATCCATGACCTATTGTTATTTATTTCCTTAAATAAAAAACTAAGATCCTTGTCATATTTTTGAATAATGGTGCATTCTACTATCTGGGGATCCCACAAAGTCATAAGACCTCCAAATGCTCCTATGGCTGATTTGCAAACCATATCCCCTTGATTCCATATTTTTTTTGCTATTTTTTTGACTGAATCTCATTAGTTTTTATTTCTTGCAACATGATAATAGTTGGATTCACTTGATTTCTTATTGCACTGACTTCTCTATTTTTGGGCAGGCCATTGAGGCCTCTCACATTCCATGAGAGGAACCTCATTTAGATTATTTGGGATTTCTTCCTCTCCCCTCCCTTGAGGGGGTTTTCCTAATTTTTTGTCTTCAGAACCCGGAATAACCTATTGAAACAAGGTTCTCTATTTTCCATTGGCAATGTCATTATCAGTTTTAATTTTTTGATGCTCAACATTTGATATTCTTCCTCTTCTTTTTTCATTGCTAAAATCTATAGGAGACTTCATAGTGCTCCTGGTTTGTTTAGGACTAAACTGAGGGGAGGTAATTTGTTGCAGAATCGGACTACCATATTCCTCAGTCTGAAGAGTTTCACATATCCCCACCCCTACATCCAAATCTTCTCCTTTTTTCCTATATTCCCCTGGTCTGTGGGACGGCCCCTCAGTAGGATTCACTTGGCTCCTAGTGATGATGTTAGGGAGATGAGATTTTTTATTTTCCAATGCCTTAACTTTCTTCCTAAGTTCTTCAACATTAGGGTTTGGCTTTGGGATGCCCATTGGGCTTGAAGTATTTCCAGCATTGGGGTTTAAGGATCCTGACTTGGATGTGGATTCTAGAGATCATGCATTAGGGTTTGGATTTGTGATGCCCATGGGGCTTACAGTAATTTCAACATTAGGATTTGAGGATCCTGACTTGGATGGGGATTCGAGAGAGTCAGAAATGTTAGCCTGAAGGTGCTGGGCTTCCATGTATTCTAATCATCCTCCTACTCCCATATTGGATAGAATTGAAAATTTATTTGAAACTAGAGGATTGGAACTTACCTGAGTATTTTGGTTACCAAAAACCTGTTGTTTTCCTTTTTCTTGTTGGGACCCTACACCTTCTCTTTTATTTTTTTGGTAGACATAGTTTGCCTAATTGAAATCACCTCTGCCAGGGAAACTCCTCAAATTTTCTCTGTCTAGCATTCCATGCTTCTGCTTTTCTCTATTCATTGCCAGGTTAGGGCACTAATTGCATAGATGTCCTTGATTGTTACATTATGCATAGAATACCGGTCTATTCTCGTATTCTACTGGTTGTTTTCTATAGTATTCTCCATACTCTAGCTCCACAAACCTTGGAAATTCATTATTCAAATTAGCATTTACGCATATTCATACATGAGTCATCCTTGTCCTGGCCAAGGTCGCATGGTCAATGGATATCAGGTCCCCTATAGTTCTGGCTATGCCCTGCAACCAATATTCATTGAATAACTGGGTAGGTAGACTCGGGAGATGAACCCAAATAGGGGTAATGTTAATATTTTGCTTTTCAGGGTCAAAATATTCACCCCATCGTCTGAGAAAAAGGCTCCTTTTGCCTAGAAACCAAGGACCTCCTGTTAAAATATGGTTAGCATCCTCCATATTGTTAAAATGAATAATGAAGAACCCTCGAGTTAGAGCTACCAACTCCAAGCTACCTACCAGTCACCATTTACCCGTCACCCAAGCCTTGATAGTCTCCATGTCCAACCTACCTCCCAAAAAATTACCTACCAGGGAGAATTCTTCCATTAAAAGAAAAGGACTCATGGAACTTCGGGGCTGAAATTTTATTATTTATTGGAACTAGGGGCTGAAGAGAGAGAACCTCCTTTATTTTTCCTCTAAGAGTCTTAGCAAAATATAACCACTTCTTGGGCCCCGTATTATCCTTCGTATCTTTTTGTCGGGGTATTTCTGAGGGACGGGCCCTCGTGTGATGCCCACCTCCAAATATGTCGTAGCCTGACCGCATTCCTCTGGATCCTCGCTTGATCCATGATCAAGGTTCCCACCCACCCCTTCCGTACTTGCTCTACCTCTACCGCCTTGGCTGAGATTCCTGCCTAGAAAATTCAAACCCTCACTCCCGCCGCACCCACTAAACATCAGCTCACTCATTCCTCTTGCTTAATCAAATCCCTCTTGAGAGGTAATTTATTATTATATCAAAGGCTATTGTTTTGAAAGCATTAAATTATTTTTTCTTTATGAAAATTATGATTTCATTAAAGAGGGATTATTTATAATGACATTTTAAGGCCATTGTTTTAAAAGAATAAATTGACATCTTTTTATGAAAATTAATTTCATCAAAGAGGGTAATTTATTTATTATATTAAAGGTTATTGGTATTTTCATGTTCAAAGTAACATCAAGCGAACCTTTTCATCATTTAATTTTAAATTTAGAGATATATTTTAATCTTCTATTTCATTGTTCAAAGCAAGGTTTAAGCAAGATAAAACTTGTCTAAAATCGGCTTAATCAAAGGAAGATAAAATCTACCTAAAATACTCCAAAATAAAAGGAACTAAGGCTTTACATCGTGGTCATATGAGGGCCAATCATATTTTCCTTTTCTTTTAAGTTTCATGAATAATTAGTATCATAGCAAGATAAAATAAACCAACACAGGCCTCTTGTTAATAGTTATTTGCAAATCACTAAGGTATTTCTAGAACTCATTTAATATATTTTTAAAAGATTACTAATACCCATGTGCAATGCTTATATAGCGAAACCTTGGATAAGTTGTCTTTGTTTTTAACTTCTTTGCAAAAGAGAGTTTTGTTATAAAATCCTAAGGGTGAGTGTGGTTTTGCAATTGGGAAAAATTACCACTTAATAATACTCTACGTTGTTATTTGTGCATGGGAAGTCAAGTTCGAATGATAAAGAAATTGGAATTCCTTTAGGTGTGTAAAAAATGACTCTAGCACCTTATCCCTTTTTACACTTTGATACATCAAAGAAGAGTGTCATGTCAACATCATCCTTGAGAGGGAATAGTTCTTTTTCAGTGATGAAAAAGACCAAATTATCTAGAAGCTCGATAAGTATTGGTTGATCATTTGGTAATGGAGCTTTTGCAAGTTGATCAACTATCACCTAGTCTTTGATGGATTTTTTGCTAATGAATTCGAGGTTGAATTTCATTAAAAGAATTATCCATTTTGCGATACGGTTGTCATTCTATGCACGATTCATCATGTAATGTAGAGGAGTCTCCCTAGCTATGACATAGGTAGTGTTACTTAGCATGTAATGTCTGAGTTCTTAGTGGTGAAAACCACTACTAAGCACAACTTTTCAATGTAAACATATATTGTCTCATAACTTATCAATGTTTGACTAATGTAATAAATTGCTTTCTCCTTGTGATTTTAATTTTTCTGTGCAAGCATTGTCCCTAGTGCAAAGTCTGTTGCAGAGATATAAAGGTGAAAATGACTTCTAGACAAGACAACATAAGAACTAGTGGTGAAGCCATATACTTATTTATGTCATTGAAATCTTCTTAACATTTGGTTGTCTAGGAAATATCACCCCTTTCTATAGCAAACGATTGAAAGGCCTACATTTGTATAAGAGTCATGCAATAAATCATCAGATAGATTGAATCTTCCTTGTAAACTATGCAACTCTCTCAAATTTTTTGGAGGTGGCATCTCGATGATGGCTTTGACCTTATCAAGATCCACTTCAATGCCTCATTTGGAGACAATGAATCCTAGAAGTTTTCTTGATGTGACACTACATACACACTTATTAGAATTCAACCTTACCTTATGTTCAAGCAATTGATCAAAAACTTTCTCTAGAACTTGAATATGCTCAAGACATGTTTTATATTTGGCAATAAAATCATCCACATAATCCTCAATGATTTTATCCATATATTCATGGAATATGTATGTCATGGCATGTTGATAAGTAGCTCCTATGCTCTTAAGACAAAAAGGCATCACTCTATAGCAAAAAGTCCTCCAAGGTGTTGTAAATGTTGTTTTGTGTTGGTCCTCAAGATTAATTTGAATTTGATTGTATCATGAGAAATCATCCATTAATGAAAGAATTTCATAGACTACGTAAGAGTCTACCAATTGATCGATGTTAGGTAGAGGAAAATAATCCTTGGGGCATGCTTTATTTAAATCATAAAAATTGGTGTATATGCGTACCCCTTCATTCGTATTATGAATGGGTACCATGTTGGAAAGCCACTATGGATAATAAATTAGGATTATGAAATTTATGTCCAGTAGTTTTTTGAGCTCTTCCCTGATAATTAATGCTACAGTTGAATGAAGTATCATAGGTTTCTAATTTAAAGGCTTAGCATCTGAGCTAAGGTAATATTATGGACCACCAAATTGGGGTCAAGGCTAGGCATGTCCTTTTATGACCACACAAATATGTCTTTCTTCATTTTTAAGACGTTGATCATACACTCTTTCTCTTCTACGGATAAATATTTTGCAATTTTCATGATTTATGGATTTTTAACATCTTGGCTAAGGTTAACACATCAATATATTCTTCGATAAGTATATGAGAATCTTATTCTAGCTAATGTGCAGTTGGGATGAGATGGATATCATCCTCCACATGCTCAAATGACTCAAAAGACCCCTCCTCTACTTTAGTTTGAAAAACTAAAGCAAACAAGGATGAAGGTTGTTGTGGTATGTAAGTGTTTGAAGCTTGTAGTAGCTCTTTAGACAGAATAAATTCGATGATGGATGATGGGGATGAAATCCTATCCATGTCAATAATGCTAGAAATCAACTTCACCAAATCGTACGAGTTACAAAGTGGGGCAAACAAGTCAACAAAGATCATATTGAATTGGTGGAAATGAGGTTGCTGTGATTCGAAGAGTGATGTCTCACTCTCTCTAGATTGCAACTAACCTAAGGTGGATGAATGGTGATGTTGCAAGAGCAGCCAAGGTGGTGGTGGCGAATCTGGATCGGGTTGCTCACACTCCTTGTTGAAGAGAAATATGGTATGATCTACGGGAAACATCTTGGTATAACACTCATATCTCTCGATGGGCTCTGTAGGGGCTACATATTCTTAGGGATCGTTAAAGATTCGAATGATCCAATATAGGTATTGCTTCCATATATTGGAATTTCCCAAAATTCTCATCGAAGATATAATCCCCAAAGTCTTCATCGGAGATGTAATCATCTAAAATATGATCAATCATGAATGTATACAATACAATATATGAAAAGGCCTCATGTAAATGAGACATAAAATTAGAATCCATGTATTTGACATCAGTATCATCACAAACATCATAATCATCACAATCATCGCTCTCCTCATCCTATTATTCACACTCAAGGGTGATTTATTGGAAAGTATGGTTGAATGAAGAGTTTGAGGTAGAAGGCATGTGTGCTAGACCAGAGTGATCATGTGCTTCTCGATATTCAGGCTCAATAATGTGATGTGGACCCTACTCATATCATCCAAGTCCGTATCCCTATTAGTTGATCCTGCGAAAAATATTGCAAAGGGAAATTTGGGTTGGATAGATATTCTAAATTGGAATTTAAATCTTGTAAGGTTTCATCATTAGGAGGAGGTAGATAAGATGAAGAATCCACTCTCCCATATATAAAATTTATCCTGTCTGGTTGGAAACCCATTTTGTACACTGCACCTATAGCTAAAGGTGAGTTGCGTGGGCAACTGTAATCTCTGATTGACTCAATAGGCCATGTAACTGAGATACTTTCAATAATGTACTTGCTAATGCTTGAATTGGCGAGATGGATTACAACTTGGTATAATTGGTATGTGGATGGCTTAGTGGATGATGAAGGCACTTCAATAGCAATTTGAAATTTAGGTGGAGGCGATGGCTCCTCTTGGATAGGTGATCCTATCTACGAGACGATGGGTGGTGAAGTTTGAGGTGGAATAGGTTTGATGGGGTTTTTAGTTTATGGATTTTGTTGGGATAAAATTATGAATGGTGTTTTTGAAGTGGGCAATGTGGCTAATGAAGTTGGTGATTTGTTAGCAGAATGATCGAATGTGGTGGAAAAATAAAATGTGGTGGATGAGGGTTGACTAGAGCTAATGCTTTTGGATGCAAAAGCAAGATCAACTATCAGCAATTCCTCTAAAATGGAGGATTTTGATGAGGTGATGTTAGTGGGAGTGGTTCAAATAATGAGTGGGTGATTAGAGAGGTGGATGGATGGAAGCAGTGGCTCATAAGGATTTGAGATCATGTTGAAATATTTAAAAGACTTGGTGTCTACTTGGATGCAATATACTTTACCCTCATGTACATATTTTAGATATTGGTGTAATGTCAAGGGCACACACTTCATATTCTGATCCAGGGGTGTCCAAGAAGTATGTTGTATTGCATCATACTTTCCAATATGTGGAAGAGTACATGAATTATCTTCACCCCCATGGTGATAGGTATAACTACGTTCCCCATAGTTGAGCATAAATCATCATTAAAGGCCCATACGGTGAAGGTGTATGATATGATATGGGATGATGGTAGGTTTAGGTGTTTAATGGTAGAAGTGGTAATGGGTTTGGAGGATATAGTATCAATAAGTACCCTCTTTAATGGCTTTCTATCAATATGAATGACTATGTGCAATGGAGGATCTGGTAAATCTGACGATACACACTTCTCCTCAAAGTTATAAAATACTATTGAGGGATCCATACATTTTTGTACACTTCCCACAAAGGTGTTGAAGATATTAGGGTCTTCTGATTACACTTCAATGAATTTTAGAATCTCCATCAATGCGTCACAATTTGGGGGAGACTGTTGTATTAACTCATAAATTAATAGTTATGTTGATGTTATTTTCAAACTTTGTGTTAACCAACTCTCTAGGGTGATTATGGGATGAGATGGATGACTCGTATTATGGATGGGTGGAGGTGGAATGGATGGTCCTAGTTGAATGGGAATACCAGGTTGTGTTGTAGGACCTTGGGTTGTGCGATTCACTTATCTTTACTCATGGGTGACCACACTGATAGCCTCTACAAATACATGTTATAGTTGATACACATAGTTCACTTGGTTGGGAGAAACTATAGAAGTTGACACTCCCATTTTTTTATTTACCTCATTATGAGGCAAAGGTGTCTGATATATGCCAAGGTTCTTATTACATTGGGCTAATGGATTATCGACTTTGATCCTTTTTGCTTCTAAAAAATATTGTATAATACCTTTAAACTCATGGCAAGTTTCGATGCCATGAAATTTTTTCCAATGATAGATGTAGTTTAAATGCTTTCTATAGGCCTTTTATTTTGGCATGCTAGGGTCTTCAAGTTTAATCTCTGGAAATGTGAGAAGTTATGCCACATGCAAATTCTAAAATATAGATGAGTAGGGCTCTTGTAATGGTGTGAAATTATATTTGGGACTAAATTAATGATGTTGTCTTTCTATAGGTTGCATTTGATTATGTACCTACTGTGGGGATGGAACTGATTGATAATTCAATTGCTACAGTTGTTATTGTTATTGGGGTTGTTGAATATGAACTTGGGCTTGTTGATTTGGCTATGAAGGTTGGCCCAAGACTATATGATTAACCTATGTAGCCTTGGACTAGCCATGGTTATTCCTATTTTGGTTCTTATTTTACCACTATTTTTCTTAGGCTTGATCTCGCCCTCTTGAATCTTTATTTCCTCTATTACTCTGGCTTGGATGAGTGCCTTGTAAAATGTTGTATATTGTTGCAACTGTAGCAACAAAGATATGGATTAACACAAATATTCATGAAAATTCTTGTTAGCTCTGTCATGGGGAGGGAGAATGGTAATTTAATCATAACCACCCTCTAATGGTTGCCAAAATCATGGACTGATTCATCATCGTATTACTTCAAACTAAGCAGATCAGTCAATGTGGTTTTCTTTCTAATATTCAAGGTGAATCACTCCAAGAAATGGTTCATAATTTTCTTAAAAGTGTAAACACTCTGATGCGGTAAGTGGTTGTACCAATCCTGGGCTTCTCCCCCAAGTGTCTAAAGAAAGATGTGTAGCATGAGAGTGTCATTGTTTTTTATCCTAAAACACACGTTAACATATCTAGTCACATGCTCTCGAGGGTCCTCATCCCCCTTGAATGTATCAAACTCTGGCATACAAAAATTAGTTGGATAATGTAGTGTATGTACCGAAGCATAGATCATGTGATTCAGCAGCTATTGTAAGGTGGGCTTTTGATATTGTAAACCTAGTGTCTACATGGCAAAGCTATCAATACAGTTTTTTAATAACTAGAACTTAGGATCTTCCATAGGGTTAAAAACTTAATTTTCTTGATTTTGTTGGTAGTACTGTGCATTGTAGGTGGAATATAGATGATGGGGAATGTTATGCTGAAATACATGATGATATGATGGTTGATGAGGGTTCTGATATTGATGAGGTGATGTGAGTATGATAACATGTTGAATTGATGAGTTAGCATACATGTGATGAGATGGGTTGGTTTTTATGGTAGTGGTTGGAGGTGCAATACCAAGATGGATATTAGATAAATGCTTAGGTTTGATGAGATGTTGATGGTGGGTTTTTCTCAATCCTCTATGAATGCTGATGCAGGTCAGGATTAATGCTATAGTTAGCATTATCTAAAATTATTTGTTGCAACTGCAAGAAATTCTTTTGCATGGTAATCGTAGATGATGTGGGTACATTCACATATTAAGTGGATTACTGGGTTGGTTGTGAGCAACCATGTTATTATATGTAGGTGGGGATAGGTGGTAAAAGGTATTGCCAATGAATGAGGTATGATAGGATGTGTGGGGCATGTAGGGGCGATATATGGAATGGATGTGAGGACCTGTGAAGTGACCTATGTTGGCACTTCATAAAGGGGGTTGGTGCAAATGATGTTCTAATATAGAAATGTGTTGGGTGGCTAGCTAGATGATGATAGGTGACTAGTCATGGTAGCAAAACTGGCTCAAAAAGTAGATTCGTAAAATTTGGGTTGAACTGTTGCGATTGTCTGAAGGTAGACTCCTGATGTAATGATTGTATGGTGTGAGGTGGGATGGTGGTGGAAACAATGGAAAAACCATACTAGCTACATTCATGCACATCCTAATAGTGTCCATATCTACAAGTGTGACATGACCATTCATTGGTGTGAGTGGCTCACTCCTTGGAGTCTCAGGAATAGCGGTATGGGTAGCCCTATGCATAATATCTCTGTCTAGAATAAGGGCACTACTGGAGGGCCCTACATTTAAGTTCTGGGATATTTTTGGGACTACACTAAATTTAGCTACCATTGAAGTGTTGGGAAATTGACTAGCCTAAGATGGATTCATAGGGGAATACAACCGACTCTAAATTAGTGCTACATTTCTAGCCTAACCATGGGTCATTACCATACGCTAATGTGTGAAATACAAGTGTAAATGTGTGAATACGTGAAAGAAGCACAATGAAAAATAACACTATCACATCCCACCTTAGAACCCTATTAAGATGATATTTGTGTAATGATAGTTGATTTTAATGCATGATATATTTACAATATGTTTGTTTCTATCAAGAGAAAATGATGCTGCATTGCATTACTTGATTGCAGGAACAAGTATTCTCAAAGGTAGAAGATTTACCATCAGAGATGAGAAGGGAAATTATGACAATGACAACTCAACGAGTAAGGCTCATGTTCTCATCATCACTAGTACCTTTCATGATGGGTGGTGATACTTGAGAATTACTCTAAAATACCCACCCACTTAAAGGAAAAATTATTATGGGGAATAATGAGCATATGCATCAATTACTTGTGGGGTACAATTTGTGTGATATATATTGATTGCACAATTAATTTGCATAAGATTGGCAAAATTGAATCTTACCTTGAAGATGGACATTAAATAATGGTTTGCATTTCACAAATGATTTAGAGATATTTTATGCATTTGAAAAATGCCATGCAATTTAATTATATTTATTATGGTTTTGTGAAATTATTAAATTGGACAATTTTTAGAGTAAATATTTATTGTCTCGAATATGTTTATTAACCTAATTGCATCCATCTTAAGAAAAAGAATTAGGTATATTGTTCTACCAATTTGTCCAATTGTGATTGGATCAAAATAGTAAAAAATATTTTATTTACGTAAAGAAATTTTCTCTTTCTCGACATGGTTGTTATAGAATGGTTAAATTGGTAGATGAGATCCCTCTTTTGTCTTTGTTTATCTCATTCTTATACCACCCACATGTCAAATAGTAGTATTTGACTTAAGGGATGGTAGAGACAAGAAAAATGAGATACCCTTCAAGAAACTACTCATAGGGGAGGAAGAAAAATAATAAAAAGATAACAAAATGGTATCTTTCTTGTCTGAAGAAAAATAGAGCTATATATTACCATAGATTTTGTGTCACATCCCACCTTGGAGGACTATTTTTAAGATGTTATTTGTGTAATGATAGTTGGTTTTAATGCTTAATATATTTGCATTGTATTTGTTTCTGTTAAAATAAAATGATGTTGCATTGCTTGATTGCAGGAACATTTATTCTCGTAGGTGGAAGACTGACCACCAAGATATGAGAAGGGAAATTATGACTATGAAAACTCAATAGGTAAAGCTCATATTCCTATCATCACTAGTTACCTCCCTGATGGCAATGTTACTTGAGTATTACTCTAAAAGTCCCACCCAATCAAAGGAAAAACGATGATGGGGGATATTGAGCACATGCATCGAGTGCTTGTATGCCATTTGTGTGTGATTTATATTTTATTTCATGATTAATTTGCATGAGATTGGTTTAATTGAATTTTACTTTGAAAATGCACATTAATAATGTTTTGCATTTTACAAATTATTCTAGAAAATATTGAAAAGAATATCATGCAATTTATTATGATTTTGTGAAATCTTTAAATTGAGCAATTTTTAAAGTAAAGGATTTATTTTGTTGAGCATGCTTATTTGATCTAGTTGATCCTATTTTAGAAGGAAATTAGGTAGTTTGTTTTTTTATGAACTTGTTCAATTTTGATTGGACCAAAACATGAAAAAAAACTACCTTGTAGATTTAAAAAAAAATCAATCTTTCCTACACATGGCTACTTTGGGAAGGTTGAAATGGTGGATAAGATTCTTCTCTTATCTCTATGGATTCCCTTTCCATTAAAATAATATATATTAAAGGAAGCCTTCACATGGGGTGAGAAAAAGAAGATAAAAATAAATAAATAAAAATATATATTTAGAAGCATCTTTTCTGAAAGAAAGAAAGCTAAAAATATATATTTAGAAGCATTTTTGAAAGAAAGAAAGCTATAAATTGCCATTGTGGTTGAGAAAAAAAAATATGTTATATTATACTATGTTATGCTGAACTAAAGAAGGTAGGAGAAGGGATTTACAAGCTTTGGGAAGCATTCAACTGCTGGAGAATTCCAGGTTGGATCTGTCCATTGTATTTTATTTTAATGCTTTCCATAATGAATTGAAATCTAGTTATATGTGTTGAATGTTTTACTTTATCCGATTGCTTCTCTTATATAGAATGTTTTAATATATAATCTTCCTTCAAAGTTTAAGTAGAAGCCTTCATAGATTAGCCTTTTCCCATTGATTGGCTAGAATACGGTCATGCTTAAACATGTAGAAGAGAAGCCTCTGATGACTTTAGGTCCAACTTGGATATCCTTTGTGCATACTCTATGAAAGGGGAGTCATGTAAATTTTATAGAGCTGATATTTAATTAGCCTTATGTGCTTTTAGTAGCTTATATACAATCCTATTGGGCATCTATGATATAGAATGGCTTTTGGAAACTCCATAATGATGTGCTGGTAATGCACTATGTAATATAGCTTTGGCTAGGCTATGCAATGTTAAAATATTTTCCATACAACTATGGTTAAAAGCCTCCCATGCATATTTTAATTTCCATTAATATAGATCTGTCGGATTCAGTCCTCTGTTCATTTCTAAAATAGAACCATTATTATTGTCTACCAATGGCCAAATCCTTGATTTTATTTCCCAACAATGCTACAAAAATAGTTGGTTGTATTATCATACAAAGCCCAAACCACGTTATAATTTTTTAATAGTACATTGGTACTTTTTGGGATGATCTTGTCATTTAGTATAAACAATCATTACTCAAAAGTATTGTTATGTATTGTGTTGTTTTCTGTTTATGTGATAATCTTCAATTTTAAACAATAGATTGATTTCAATTTTTTTAAATATTTGGAATGCTTTCAGATTTTATCATTTGAATTAAAGCATGATATATTAAAATGTATGAGTGATTTTATCAAATGAAACTATGCTAAGGACAATAAAATCATATAATATATCGATATTTTAAATAGGTTGTATTACTTATCTTTATGAAATCCTGATTAAAATAAATCTCCTTTAAGTTTAGAATATACATGTTTAGTTATATGGAGAATATTTGTAAATCTTAGTCTGTCATAATATATGACAAAACTGAATTGGAGAATTATGATTATATTATATTTTCATAAGGAGACTAGTGTTAATTGGTTTATTTTAATTTAAATTAAAGATGATGACTTTAAAATTAAAGCAATTTCCTTTATTTGGAATGGAAAATCAAATTGAAATCAATTAGATTTGTAAATATTGGTTTTGTTTTATTAAAATTTGTATGGATTATAAAATAAGAAAAAAAACTATGATTTGAGGTCTAGTAGAATGAACAAGTGAAATCATAGTCTTTGTATAATTCTAGAAAACAAATAGTAAACTATTATGTGTTTGATAAATTTTGTAAATAAATATATCTCAACTAGAAGGATGGAATATTTTCTAGTTTTGGGAAGGAATGGATTGGTGTCCATTCTTTGGAAAGAGGTATGGGACTCTTCCTTATGTTTGGTGGTAATCCAAATGAATGATGAATGGGATTAAGAATTAATCCTTGTTATAAAAATATTAAATATGGATGAATTTGAAATTCATGCTTGATGATTTCTCTATATGTGATATACATTTGGCAAATGTGTGATGCATGATTGCATTCAAAATTGATAAGCATGGCTTGCTTGTAATGCATTTGGCATACTTTGCATCCGAGTTGTCCTGATCCCTTCACTATCATCTCTTCCAACCATGAAGAACTCGAGATATTTCAGAGAAGAGCCGGACAACACTTTTTGAAGACTATTGCAATGTTCATCATGTACAAGCTTGTATTGATATAGATCCAATGTAATTATGCAGGGCTGATATAATTTATGTAAAATCAGCTATGACTTGTAATATTTTATGTATTTGATTACAAGCTTTGTAAATTAGAGATAAAGTCTTCATATTGTAGTATTCACCTCTAATAAATGTTAGGTGATATATGTTTTGGAATATGAGCAAGTATTGGAACTACTTTGGATATTGCACATTGTCAAGTGTATGGCATTGAGATTTATGTTGCTCTAGTAGATTATATGGATGTATTTAAATTCTCTCTCAAGGACTATAATAGTGTAGAAGGAAATTCATGATAATCTCCACAATAATATAGAGAGATAAAACAATATCTACCCCATCCCATGTTATAACCTTCCCTCACCAAAATAAGATAAGATAATCACCAACACCATCACACCTAGTAAATGAGTAAATTCTATAATGGTGCTTAAGACAATATTCCAAGTCACTTGTAAGTTTTCATGAGAAATAACAAGATTAATGGCTCTCTCCTTAATACTAGTCTTCATGGATAGTATGGAGAGGAGGGGATGAATTCCATTGGGTAAAACTCCCAATTAATGGTATAACCATTGAGATATCCTCATGAAGGACATAGCCATTGTATTATCCTCATAACCACTTGGTGATGGTATGATGGAATTGTAGGAGTTGGTGCTCCTATTTGTGAATGGATTTGAATGAATTGTAGAAGTTGGTACTTCTACTTAAATGTGACTTTGGATTAATCTTTTGTGACTCAGATTACTTACTTTTCATTTGGGATATCCTTGTCTTAGATCATTATTATACTCTTGACTCATTGAAAGGTGGAAAAATATTATTATAGTTAAAAAAAAATTGAGTGGATGAGTAGTAACAATTGGGGTTGTTACAGTTGGTATCAGAGCCCAGGCTAACTAGTGGATTCTAGCTAGATCTAGGTTAGAAAAATATTTGGGCATGAAACAAAACAACTCAAACATAAGTTCCATAACTCTAAATGATGCACACTTGGTAAGGACAAGGTCAGTACTTGAGATTACCGATGTCTGAGTTCCTATCCCCCATGAATAGATCCACAATCATTCGAAAGTGGAAGAGCTAAGCGAACCCTCCTTCTATGGGTTTTAAGCGGTGTACCTTAGACTCTTTTGGGAAAATTACTCGACATCTATGTATTTTGACTTACTTACTCCTTATTCTCAAGTGTGTATGAACAACAATAGAGTTAGTGGACTAAACTAGGGAATGAACCTAGTAGTAATAGATTACTTAAGAAATTATGATGAAATCTAGTTGTCTAGAATTTCAACTATAAAAATCAGTGAGAATTAATACAAATTTTTACTCCAGGTAAACATGGTGACAAGCTTGAGAAGTAAGAAGAAAGGAACCTTGCAACAAGCTAGTCCCGATAGTCCTAAAGCCAGATAGATAGGAGAAATTTTTGGGAATTTAGATAAAGATATGGAGAACCTTACTACCATGGTTTCCATAATGCAAGATCAAATTCAACAGATTTTGCAAGCTATAAATTCACAACATCACCACAACAACAATCATGAGATGGAAAATCTAGAGGTTGAGATTAGAGAGGATGAAGAACCCGAAGAGCATGAAAATAAGGCCCGCATGAAGAAAGAAATGGGCAATGACATAAAGCATATTAAAGTGACTAAGTTCATGGGAAAAGGAGGAGAAGATGCAGCTGAGTCATGGTTAGATGAACTAGAACTTCATTTCTCCATAAGAAACTACTCCTCTGAAACTAAAATGACATTTGCTCTTTCTCATCTAGGAGGAATAGGAATTGACTGGTGGAATGCTTATAAATATGAACATAAGATCTCACCTAACAAGTTGAAGTGGGAAGTTTTTGTGGAAGCTTTTAAGGATAGATTCCTTACAAAGCAATTTTATTTGAATAAATTTAAGGAATTCTTCGCATTTCAACAAGGATCAAGATCTGTGGAGGAATACTATGAATAGTTTGTGAGACTCCTTAAATATGTGTCATCCTATAATCAGAATAATGAGATGAAAATACACAAATTTATCCTAGGAATGAAGCCTTGGATCAGAGATAGGGTAAGCATACATGTTCATAAAACTATGCAAGAAGCTTATGATATGGCTCGAAGGACAGAGTCTACTTAGACTACTAATGAAACTCACAACAGTTCCACAAAATGGTCAAACAAGGGATAGAAGTTTTAGAAAAAGAGAAAGTGGGATAATGGATAAAATCAGAAGAACAAAGGAAATCCAAAATTTGAGAAGCACAACAATGGTGGTAAGAAGAATTTCAAGAAATAATTTCACCATAGGAATAACAATTACTCCAACAACAACAATAGGGATTTCTAGGCTCCTAAGCAGCCAGTTCCATTACAAGAAGTGGATACAAGAAAACAGGTTCAAGAAGGAGATTCAAACTCAAGGATAAAGTGCTTCAAGTGTGGAGGTTCACATTTTTCCATTAACTACCCACAACATGCAAGCACTAGCTCTGACAGGCCAAATCACAAGATCTATGCAGCAACAACAACACAAAACTTGGATGGACAAGCTACACCTCTGCTACTAAATGGTAAACTTTTTGATAAAGAAGTTAGCATTTTAATTGATAGTGGGGCTACCGATAGTTTTATTTCTAGTAACCTAGTAAGGGATATGCCAAAAAAGCCAAGGTCTTTGGCACAAGGGTGGAAGGTTGAGTATGGATCAGGGTAAACTTATCATGTTAATCAATATTTTTCCTCAACTCAAATTACCCTACCCAATGGCTTTACTAGGTGGTATTTGTATGTAGCACCCCTACATGCTTTTGACATCATCCTGGGAATAGACTGGTTGAAGGCTCATGAAGCCTTGGTAAATTTTTAGGAGAGATGGATTGAGTTTACCAACGAAGACAAAGAAAGGTAAAGGATGTATAGTGAACCAAGAGAATTTCAACCAATGCTAATTTCAGCAATGCAACTGAAGAAAACTATTAGAAAAGGAGGATTGGTTTATGTAGTTAAACTCAAGGAAAAAGAGGAAATTCCAAAGGAAGAAATTATTGGAAAATTTCCACTGTTGTAGGAATTTCATGATGTTTTTGTTGATGAGATACTTGGATTACCGCCTAAACATGAATTTGATTTCACCATAGAATTGATGCTAGGTATTGAGCCTATCCATAGAGCTCCTTATAGAATGAACCCCATCGAGATGCAGGAATTGAAAGTGCAACTTCAAGAGTTGCTAGAAAAAGGGTTGATAAAACCAAGTGTATCACCTTGGGGAGCACCTATTTTATTTGTGAAGAAGAAATATGGTTCATTAAGGCTATGCATAGATTATAGAATGCTAAACAAGGCAACTATCAAGAATAGATATCCATTGCCAAGGATAGAAGATTTATTTGATCAACTAAAATATGCCACCATTTTCACAAAGATTGATCTAAAATTTGGATATCATCAATTGAGAATCCAAGAAGAAGACACACATAAAACCACGTTCAAGACTAGATATGGTCACTATGAATTTATAGTCCTACCATTTGGATTGACTAATGCACCAACAACTTTCATGAATTTGATGAATAGTGTGTTCAAAAATTAGTTGGATTGATTTGTGTTGATATTCTTGGATGACATTTTGATTTATTCTCGTAATAGAGAGGAACATGATAAGCACTTGAGGATAGTGCTAGAAATTTTAAGGAAGAACCAACTCTACGGGAATTTGTCTAAATGTGAATTCTATGTTCCACAAGTGCATTACTTGGGGTATATTATATCAGTGGATGGGATCGTTGTTGATCCAAAGAAAATAGAAGCCATTTTGAATTGGCCACCTCCAACAAATGTGATAGAAGTAAGAAGCTTCATGGGTTTGTTAGGATATTATAGGAGGTTTGTTAAAGACTACTCTAAGATTGCTTATCCAATAACCAACCTTCAGAAGAAAGGGAAGGATTTTAAATGGACATAAAAGTGTGAAGAAGCATTTAATTTGCTTAAACAAAAACTAACCTCAACTCCTATTCTGAATATTTTGGATCCCATAGAAAATTTTTTAGTTTGCACCGATGCCTCTTTGGAAGGGTTAGGAGGAGTCCTATCCCAATATGGTTTTGTAGTAGCATATGAGTCTAGGAAACTCAAAAAGCATGAAGTTAACTATGCTACTCATGATTTAGAACTTGTTGCAGTTGTGCATGCCTTGAAAATTTGGTGATATTATCTAGTTGGTAGACCATTTGAGTTAAGAACCGATCACCAGAGTTTGAAGTATATCTTCACTCAACCATTACTAAATGCTAGACAAAGAATGTGGATAGAGTTCTTAGCAGAATATGATTTTGGTATTGAGTATATCAAAGGAAAAGAAAATAAAGTTGTTGATGCCTTAAGTAGGAGGAAGCACATAGCTGCATTGACTCGTAGTCATGTGGATTTAATGGGGCAATTTAGAAATATGCAGTGTCAGGATCCTGAATGTAGTGAAATTTGGGTTAAGATAGAGCAAAACTTGAATGAAAACCAATATTTTAGCATGAAAGATGGACTTTTATGCTTTAGAGATCGAGTAGTCATACCTAAAATGGGTGATTTGAGGAGATTGATCATGCGTGAAGCTCATAATTCTCCTTATTTCGCTCATCCTGGAGGATCCAAGATGAGGGAAAATATGAAAAAGACCTTTTACTGGTCGGGCATGAAGAAAGATATCACTGATTTTGTGGCATGATGTTTACAGTCTTAGTTATCAAGTTCGAGTTCAACACTCTTGAAGTTCGAAAAAAGTTCGACATGTCTGAAAATTCGAAATAAAATTTGACACATAAAATTCGATTATTATAAATGCATATTTTTTTAAAAATAATTTTATTTTTTATTTTTATATAAAATTTAAAAATAAAAATACAAAATTATAATATTTTATATGCAAGAAGAAGGAGAGATATGTCCAAGCTCATGATTTGGGCTAGCCCACGTATTCTCCGAAGACCAAAAGTTTGATTGAACAGACATGACATATTTGACTTTGTTGCCACTATATTTTCGAAAACTAAACCTTTAGCCAACTACACCTTCGGATTTCAAGCACAGAAATAACATCGAATTCATATTCATCTTTATTTTTTTCCTGAGATTTGCATTAACCCTCCTATATTTGCAGGAAATAATCTCTCGAATAGTGAGCGACTATAAGTAAACCCCATCAATTAAAAATTTGTTTATATTTTAAGTTTTGCTTCATCGAATTCAAAACTGTAATAAACCCTAACCGTTCAAGCCTTTAAAACAAACATGACACAAATGACATCTTAATTATTATTGGTAGTTTCAATATAATAAATTTATTCGATTTTTGTCTTGGATATCTAAATTAGGGTGTACCTAAAAATATTTTACGAAGGGAAAATTTAATTCTGAAGGGAAATAAATCAAAGGTGACATTAATTCAATAAAACATTTGTAGAAATAAATAAATAAATAAAATAAATAGTATGAAAATTTGAATTATTATTTTATGTTTTTTTTTTTTGGTGAATTTAGGGTTTATTCATCGAATTTATTCATTAGAGTTTTGAATTCGACGAATTTCAAATTTTATGTAAAAAAATCGATGAATTTGATAACTAAGTTTACAGTGTCAGGAAATGAAAGCTGAACATCAGCATCCAATAGAAAAAAAAATTTCACATGCTATACCCACTCACAAATGGCAAGTAATATCAATGAATTTATTATCGTTTTGCCAAAGACAAAATATCATCATGATGCAATATTTGTTATATTAGATAAAATCACTAAGGTTACCCATATTATACCAGGATGTACTACAGATGATGTTGTAATTGTTGCCAATAAATTTGCAAAAGAAATTTTTAGGTTGTATGCATTTTCAGAGATGATTATCTCTAACAGGGATTCTAGGTTTACTTCTAAGTTCTGGTAGGCTCTCAATCGTGCAATTGGTACAAATTTAACTATCAGTTGTGCATATCATCCTAAAATGGATGGATAGACAATAAGGGTTAACCAAGTTTTGGAAGATATGCTATGCATGTATTGTATGGACTAGAAGTCTCATTGGGAAGATTATTTGTATCTGGTTGAGTTTACTTATAATAATAGCTATCATTATTCCTTGAAGATGGCCCCTTTCGAATATTTTTATGGCAGACGATGCAAAACTCCATTATCATGGGATAATACCGAGGATTGGGTTGTCATTGGACCAAAAATGGTCAAAATAATGGAAGAGTAGCTAGGACTAATCTATCAAAGGCTCAACGAAGCCATGGATAGATAGAAGAGTTATGCAGATTTGAAAAAAACACCTAGAGAATTCTCCATAGGTGACAGAGTGTTTCTAAGTGTAAAATCTAAGAAGAGTGCCATTAAATAAATAAAATTGGATCCTAGATTTGTTGATCCATTTGAGATTGTGGAGAAGATAAGTCATATAGCCTATCGTCTTGACTTACCATATAACATGTCAAAGATCCATAATACTTTTTATGTATCCCTACTTAGGAGATATATTGTTGATCTTGATCATGTGTTAGATGTTTCTAATTTACATATGGCAGATCTGACAACCTTTGAAGTGAGACCTATGAAGATCTTGGAATTTTGTTCCAATACTATGAGCAAGTGTAATATTGATCAGTGTAAGGTCCAATGGGACCAGTATTCTAAAAATAATTCCACTTGGGAAAAAGTGGAAGATATGAAAAGACACTTTCCTTATTTATTTAATGATGTTATGTAATAATACAGGTTGAACTATGGACCACTTATGCAAAGTGGAAACTATGCCAAAAACTATGTTTTATTGATTTTTATGTAATATTGTAGGAAAACACTAAGGATTGTGTTTAATCTAAGGGGGGAGTATGTCACATCCTACCTTGCAGGACTATTTTCAAGATGTTATTTGTGTAATGATAGCTGGTTTTAATTATTTTTCTTTTTTTTTATTTATGGAAAACATCCCAAAAGGGATGCCACTTTCGGGTAGACCCAAGGAGGCAGGGGTATCCATTCTGCCAAAAATGCCTAGGACTCGTACTTGGCCTACCACCTTTGACATACTCAAGGAGCAAACAAAGACACAAAATGAATTTAAAAATGAGTAAATAACAACAAAAATAATAAAATAAAATAAAATAAATGCTCCTTGAGTGTGTCAAAAACAAAAGCACAACCAAAATTGCACAATAAGATAAAATAAACCACAACACAAACCACATATAAAAACATAAGAACCACATAACAAAACACAAACAAGACAAAAACAACTAAACAATACAAAGACATAACCCAAAAAACATGGAAAATAAACACAACCAAAACCTAAAAAATTAAAAAAATAAAATAAAAATAAAAATAAAAAACAACCAACAATAGACAATAAAAAAAAATAAAATACATAGAAAACACTCACACATAAAAACACGAAATAACACAAACAAAGAGAAACCCAAGAACAAGAACGAAAAAAACACAAGAAAAATAACAAAAAACAAAACAACAAAAACAAAAGAACAACAAAAAACAACACAAATAACACAAAAACAAAACAAAACAAAAGAACCAACCCACCTTAAAAAACTAAAAAAAAAAAGAAAAAAAAAAAAGAATGAACAAAACAATGACCTATCTAGACCAGAAGACCATTAAGACAAGAATCAACAGAGGAAACAAAATAAAGAATATAATGAGCTAGGGAACTAAAAAAAACTGAATGAACCAAAGAGAAGCAAAAAAAAAAACAAGAAGAAACTAGGTACCTTCAGAACTAGAGCCATCCAAAGAAATGATAGAAAAAAGAGCTTCCCTAATTTGAGAAGCCCACCATATAGGAGGGTGGCCATAACAAGTAAGATCACCTTTGTCCAAAGCCCAATTAGCTAAAGCATCAACACTCTTGTTTTGATCTCTAACCACATGATTGTAATCAAATTTCAAAAATCCCATCTGGATTAACTGAATCTTCACAATAATTCTTTTTATTCTCCAATCCACCTTATGATTCTTAGAAGGAGTCTTCAAGAGATTAATCATAAGTTGAGAGTCAAACTCAACTAACACCTTTTCCCATCCAACCTTAGTAGCCTCCTGAAGACCTCTGAGGATACCATACCCCTTAGCAAGGTTATTGGAAAGAATACCCAAATTCTCAGCAAAAGTAAAAACCAAGGAGCCATCTGAAAGTCTACCAATTCCTCCCACATTGGATTTTCCAAGGTTCCCTTTAGAGGCTCCATCAGTATTGACTTTTCCAAAATCCTTAGGAGGAGGTTGCCAATTTCTAGTCCTATCCATCTTACTAATACTCAGATTTCCTTTAAGTTGGTTGCCCTTAGAAGGTTTAATCTTCAATCTTTGCATCACTTGATCCCATCTTTGGTGGAATTTTTGGGGGTGATTAAGGAGTTGATGGACTGATTCAACTAAGTTGGCTATGGTCTTTTGCCAAATATAGTGAATATCCTTCCTATATTTATTAAAAATTCATTTGTTCCTTTCTGGTTTTAATTCTTAATATATTTGCATTGTATTTGTTTTTGTTAAAATAAAATGATGTTGCATTGCTTGATTGTAGGAACATTTATTCTCATAGGTGGAAGATTTACCACCAATATATGAGAAGGGAAATGATGACTATGACAACTCAATAGGTAAATATCATATTCCTATCATCACTAGTTACCTCCATGATGGCAGTGTTACTTGAGTATTACTCTAAAAGTCTTACCCAATTAAAGGAAAAATGATGATGGGGGATACTGAGCACATGCATCGAGTTCTTGTATGCCATTTGTGTATGATTTATATTTGATTTCACGATTAATTTACATGAGATTGGTTTAATTGAATTTTACTTTGAAAATGCACATTAATAATGTTTTGCATTTTACAAATTATTCTAGAAAATATTGAAAAGAATATCATGCAATTTATTATGATTTTGTGAAATATTTAAATTGAGCAATTTTTAAAGTAAAGGATTTATTTTTTTGAGCATGCTTATTTGATATAGTTGATCCTATTTTAGAAGGACATTAGGTAATTTATTTTTTATGAACTTGTTCAATTTTAATTAGACCAAAACATGAAAAAAAAACTACCTTGTATATTTAAATAGTCAATATTTCCTACACATGGCTACTTTGGGAAGGTTGAAATGGTGGATAAGATTATTCTCTTATCTCTATGGATTCCCTTTCCATTAAAATAATATATATTAAAGGAAGCCTTCACATGGGGTGAGAAAAAGAAGATAATATATATATATATATATATATATATATATATATATATATATATATATATATATATATATATATATATATATATATATATATATATATATATTTAGAAGCATCTTTTCTGAAAGAAAGAAAGCTAAAATATATTTAGAAGCATATTTGATTGGAGTAACTTCATCTCAACACCTGTTGACTTAGAAACACAGAACGTGTGAACATTTACCTACAATATGCCATTTAAATGGTAATGTGAGGTTTATGATGCTAGTAGGATGTTTACAACCTCAAATATTCCTTGTATGAAGTATTTAAGCCATGCTTGTCCTACATATGGTGAATGACCATCGCAATGCCAACCATGGTACATACATTATCTATGTCAGTGTGTGGAAATAGGAAATTAAAGGATGCCATTTAGCAGTGATTTGGTATTATTAAAACCACTTCAGAAAGCTGATGCTATCCATTTATTTTCATAATTAAGAGTGCGTAAACTAAAGTTTACTAAATACATACTAACAATGAAACTAGTATTTAAGGAGGGAAGCAAGTAGCTCATCGTGTATGTCATAGTTTTCGGCATAGATTTTAACTGGCATATTTGATTTCAATACATGTTCTGGATCCAATATCATCTCATTGAAGAACTTTTTGTCTATAATTATATTAATGATCACAGGACCTTTAGATATAATTGATAGAATTTTTCATTGCCTAGGGACATCTTGGTTTCTATGGAAGATATAATATTAGTTGCAGGTAATTGTTATTGGAACATATGAGTTTTTTGTTTATTTTTGAACTTTTTGTGTATTCTATTTAGGATAAAAATGATTTTTTATTAGTTTATTGTTGTATCGCTCCAAATTTTTCGCACCCTTACCTTCAGGCTAAAGGATCCGTGCCCGAAAGGGGGATGCGAGAAGGATGGGACAATACCTCGAGCTGAGAGGCCCTTTGAAGGTCCCGCCTCTCGGGGGAGGTGTATAAGGGTGATTTTTTGACGGATGGTGGGGTTCACCAGGAAACGTTTAGTGGCAGTCTCCACGCCTAGGTTGGGAATGTGTTTGATGTGTTCAGTTTTACCTTTAATCATTCAAATCCTAGGTTTGGCCAAATGAATCTAAACTGTTCTATATGAAATGCAGGTTTAAATGAATACAGAAAATAGATTTAAACAGAAAATACAAAAAATATACTAGATTAGAAAAGGTCCATACCTGATCCGGATGTCTGATGGAGGTTCTGATTTTTGAAGCAGTCAAGATCACCTCTGATCTAACAGGATCGTCTAGAATTGGACAAGATCATCTGAGATCTGACGAATTCGTCAGACTAATTCGTCGGAGACCTACAATCAGAGAAGTAGACATAGAATACAAAAAAAGGAAAATGATGTGAAATGATAATAATGATGTTAATAAGATAATCCCAAATAGAAATGCAAGTAAATTATCATGCTTTAATAGCTAATCATGATTTTATTATGTATTTAAGCTACATGGGTGAACTCCAAGATGCAGAATAGCAGAAAATAATAATAAAACTAACTAGATGCAGAATAAAACAACAGATTAAAAGGAGAAAAATGCAAACTCTGGCACTGATTGCCCCCAATGTTGACTGCAGTCGAAATCGTCTAGAGTGCGAAATCGTCTCGAATTGGGGCATGATCGTCCGAGATTGTACAAGATCATCTACGATGATCTGAGCTTGCTCCGGTTGAAGAATAACAGAGTTCTTGCAAGAAAATTCGAAAAGGACAAAGGCAAATGGTAGTCTAAGACATTCTAATGCATGTAAAACTCGAAGTGTAAAAAAATTCAGCCAGGGGAATGTCAAGGGGAGGGCCTAAGATTAAATAGGCATAGGAAGGAGGTTGGGAGGTTGGAGATCATCCCAATTTGGAAGATCTCCAATGGGGGAGGTCTCTAACCATGCAGACACGCTTTTGCCCAGGTTAGAGACGTCGTTGAAACAGAAGCTAATTATGAAAAATTAGTTTTGGGACGAAATCGTCTGGACGTTCTGCTCTAGACGAATTCGTCCGATCTGAGGCGATATCATCTGATCGGCGACGATATCGTCCAACGGAAAAAACAAACTCTAAAAATGGCACGAGAAAATAGGGAAAGAGGTTTAACAAGCGGTTTTGGGGTTGAAATTTGAATTTGAATTATTACTAAGGTAATTTTAATTATTTACTAAGGTTTACTGTGCCAATTTTAGGGTGCTACATTTTGCCCCCTCTTTAGCGAATTTTCTAAAGAAAATGCGTTAAAGATGAGTTCTTCTCGATCTACGAGAAAGCAAAAATTATTCCCATTTTTAGGCGACGATTCTAGGTCGAATCGTACGACAACTTACTATGGTGCCCCCTCCGTGTTTTTACCCAAATCGAACGTTTGAGGTAAAAACGCGGAAAAGCAAAATTTTAAAATGTTTTTAATTGTTTTTGAATAAAATTAAGAAAAATAGGGTAAAACCCTAATTCATTTTTACTGTTCATTTTTCCCGGTTTCTAGAGCTCTGCAGACAAGATGGTCGAGATAGCGCACAGATCGACAGAGGTCCGATGCGGGCTACGGGTAAGGGTCCAAACTTAGTTTAGAATGCTTTAATTTTGAATTTCATGCTTTTTAGATTAATTTTGAATGATTTTTGAGCATCGCGGCCATTTTTGGGCCGTCGACGTCGTCGGGACGAAATCATCTCATTGAAATCGTCTCAATTTCATCGAAATCGTCTCGATATCGCCGATTTCGTCCAAGGGCGAAATCGGTGATATGGGGACGATTTCGTACAATAAGGGATGATTCCCTCTTGCGAAATCGAAGATGAATTTGCTCAAATTTTGGACGATATCATCCAATAGTGGACGATATCATCATTTGTATGAAATTGAACTTGTTTTACTTGCATTTTTAATCATTGTTTTATTAATGATTTTTATTGTTTTGTTGTTTATGTTGCAGGAGAGGATTACTAAAGAGCCGAGAATGGAAATACGGTGGGCTGAGGGATGACTTGGCCGCTCTATCTCAGGCAGAGCGAGATCAGTTGGCTCAAGTCGGCTTGCAGCATGTGGCAGATATGCCACAGGTTTCTACGGATATGGGGCTATTGACAGCCCTAGCAGAGAGGTGGTATCCGGGTTCTTCTTGTTTTCGGTTATCGACAGGGGAGATGACTCCCACATTGGAGGATGTATGGAGGATTTTGAGGATCCCCATACAAGGATGGCTAATAACTCCCATGGCCAATCAGGGCCACGTGATGATGCGACTATGCGGAGATCCGAGCTTCGCCCTGGAGAAGGGCGGAGTGAACATCGAGTCGCTACGCCAGATGCCTGGGGCATCTAGACTAACACAGGTTTTGGCTGGGGTGGTAGGTGGTCTGCTGCTATGCCATCAGAGTGGATGCGGAGTACCATGGCTACTGACAGATGTGGTCTACGACATGAGAGACCATGGGTACAGGTTTGCTTGGGGGAGCTTTGTACTATGTCGATTGTATAGGATCCTGCATGGGGTCGTATACAAGGGCGACCGATGTCTGGTCATGACATCACTACTGTAGGTTTGGTGCTGGGAGCACATCATGGTGCGAAGGCCGATAGGGCTCCCACTGATAGGGATTGACGGGGAGAGGCCCCGAGTTTTCTACTGGTGGCTCCAGAGAGGGTCACAATGGTGGATAGATCTGCCAATGTCCCAGAGACTACTTGATGACCTTGTCTCCGACTAGATCACCTGGAGGCCTTGGAGAGATCATCCAGGGTGGGCCGAGGATGGACAGGAGCTGGCTCACGTTAGGCAAACCTATTGGCTAAGGATGGAGAGGGGAGAGGTGGAGCTCCACCGCTATGACCGAGTTTTGAGGCAGTTCGGTCTACAGCAGGGGATCCCATCTCTCAGGGACTACGAGTTTTCTCGGACCATCCGGGATAACACTATAGTCAACGGGGCTCCAGATATGCAGTGCTTTTGGAGTGAGGACGCGGATGATGCCCCCATTCAGCCAGTGGATGGGGACGACGTAGGGGTTGTCGATGGCTATGATGCCTGGTACGCAGGCATCCGCCCTCCTCGGATGATGAGGGCTCAGGGTCCGATTCATGCAGTTGTGCATCGGATGGGGAGGCGGCACCAGGCGGCCATTGAGGTGGCACAGGGTCGTGGCAAGAGAGAGCAGAGGAGGCCACAGGCTCAGCAGAGGCCACGACAGCGGGAGAGGAGGGAGGAGAGACCCCCTTCTCCACGGAGAGAGAGGCCACCATCACCCGATAAGGGCAAGGGTGTCGAGGTAGGAGAGAGTAGCGAGATGGCTACTCTTCGGGCGGAGACTATTCGTCTCTAGGCTCAGGTGCAGTCCTTGCAGGATGAGGCTGCACGACACCGAGAGGAGGCCACACAGCTCGGAGATGAGGTCGCACGCCTCGGAGCACGGAGCGAAGGGGCGAGCACTCGGGACCTAGCATGGGCTATTGCCCAGATCACATTCTATCAGATGCTATACCACCATATGGTACCAGAGGGGCAGAGGTTACCGCTCGTCGGCCCCCATTGCGGAGCCTGTCATGATGAGGTCATCGAGGACATCATCACGATCAGAGTCCAGGACTCATAGCACCACACGGACTACGATGGGGCCACCTCGTCCACCTCAGGGCGAGGGAGGAGATGAGGTTGAGAGCTCGAGAGGTTCTCGAGGCTAGTCGCTACAGATCGCACTGCATAGATTGATACATAGTGTTTATTATTTTTGATAGAGGATTGAGTATGCCGAGGTACAGATTGTGGCATACCGATCCAGTTTTGAGATGATGTATATATTGTTGATATATATATATATAGATGAGATATTTTTGATCATATGACTTGTCTTATGTGTTTGTATGATGCTTTAATGTTTTGATGTGATTGATTTGATGATTCATGTAATTATGTCGTTTGGAAATATTATGGTTTGAATGTCATGCTTTTAAAATTTAAATGAAATAATCTGATGTAAACAAATTGGTTGTTTGTGGTGTGATTTGATAAAAAATAAAAAGGGACTTCTAACAATAATTTCAAAGGACATTGTCGCTATTATAGACCATTTCATGGAGTCGCCGCTCACTAGGTCGTCAAGCTAATCCCGGTATAGAAATATTGCTAAAAGTAAAAGAGTGCTTAAGAGACTGTCTTAAGACTTTGTTGTGATGATGCAAATGATGATGATGATGATTTGTTTTCAGATTTCCATGAAAATATTATGCATGAAACATATTAGAAAATGATTTTTGCTAGGCATAAATTCCTAAGTGTGATAAAATTTTGAATAATTCCTTAGGAATTATACCATCATTGCAAAATTGAAGTTTTGACATAATGACATGAAATAGAATAAGTGTTTGTTTGTTTGTAAAGCATAATTGTGTAACATAATGATTTAAGTCACATGTTTTGATGAATTTTGTTTTAAAATAAATGGAAAAGAAAATTAGAACGATGGTTTGCGCTAGGCATAGAATTATAGGTATAGACTTATACCATCATCGCGAAATCCAAAGAAGAAAATAGATTGTTGGTTTTATTGCAAGATGCATTTTTGATCTTTGATAAACAGAAAAATAATAATATGAAAATTTTTGTTTGAAATTATTTTTGAGATTTTGTGAGAAGATGTATGTAATTGCTTTTATACAAAACAAAAATTCTGAAATAAAAGGATAAAATTATTCCAAAAAGAGTTACAAAAATATTTTAAATTATCTCAAAGAGAAATGTAGATTTATAAGGAATCCTCATGTGCAAATGTGAATTCATTACCGATCTTGATTTATCATAATGATACAAAATCTCTCAAATACAAATGTGTGTGCGATTGTATTGTTCATTTACCAGTTTTGAGCAAGATAATTTGATACAAGTGATTTGAATTAACCAAATAAGTGTTCATTAACCATGATTTAGATGCATATAACCGTACCGGACTACTATGTAAGTCGGGTTATCAAGAGCTAGCTAATCCATAAGCGGACATAGGTCTGTACAAAAGAAGGTCGCTAATGTGATGGACATATCACCACGCTAGGAGTTACCCAAGGCCAAGCGGGTTGGGCACAAACCACCTGTTATGGGGCTTACCTCACAAGTTTTCGAATAATTGAGAATTCCAGGGATTCAAGCTCATCAACCCTTCTTTTCTTTTCAATGGGTAGGGAAAGGGATTTTATTGCTTTTGCTTTTGCTTGTTTCTTTTGCTTTTTTTTTTTTTTGTATTTTTGCTTGATATTTGAGATAATGCTGAAATATTGCTGTGATGATTCAAATAACATTTTTTTTCTCTTTTTTTTTTCTTTTTCTTTTCTTCCTATGCTAGGGATACTTGCTCGGATTAGCTGTAGAGCAAGGGATTTTTATTCTAGGTAGGGGTGAGCTTGTCCTTTTGTCAATTCTCAAAGATTCTAGACCATGTGCATGATAGGATAGCAGGGGAAACTTTTCGCTCAAGAAACCACTTCTACTATGTAGCATAGCATGGACATTACAAATATAATCATTTTATTGTGAAAGGATATGCTTGGTTTAAGTAAATAACAAGATCAATTCTCTATGCTCAAACTTTATTTAATGCCAATGTGGACTTTGATATAAGAGAGATTAATAATCATAACAAATAAAATCAAGATATTTATTTTTGTGTTTGCAAAAGTGAGGGATTCCAAATAAATGCTAATTTATCCAAAATAATTTGAAAATATAACTGCAATACTTCAAGAAGAAATATATACAACAAATATTTTTGAGGAGTTTGATAATTTTGACTCTCTTTCTTCTCTTTATTATATTTTTTTTTGGTTTTGAAAAAGTCAATAATATTGTTGTTTGTTTTTTTTGTTTTTTTTGAAATTTTTATATGAATTTACTAAAATGAGACAAGATGTACAATATATACAATGATGAAATGACCAAATTTTATGCATAATATCGCTTAAGATGCATAATATTCATAGGTTCTTTTAAATATTTACCATCTAAGGTAGCTAATTTGTATGCTCCCGATTCAAATTTAGCAGTGATAATATATGGTCCAAGCCAGTTGGGTTCAAATTTACCTTTAAGGTCTTTAGTTGCATTAGTATTTTTTTTATTTTCTTTTAAAACAAGGTCGCCGATCTCAAAGGATCGATGACGAACTTTCTTAGCATATGATCTTTTAAGCTTGTTTTGGTAGGCACGAAGATGCTCCAAAGCATTGATGCACTTTTCATCTAGGAGTTCCAATTGATCGAGTATGCCTCTCGCAATGATAAATAATAAAAGTGAATTACTAGGAAATATACTAAAATTGCGATATGCCAAATAAGATATAAGTCAGGTTGATATATTGACCATTCTTTAAACAAATCTTCATTAACAAAGGTAAGAATAAGTGTTTGGATTTGGTATTGATTGATTATAATGGAAAATTATTAGGGACATAATTCCATCGGTAAAATCAATGATTTGATCCATGTTTGGAAGAGGAAAATCATCTTTAGGGCATGCAAGGTTAATATCTCTAAAGTTTGTGCAAACCCTAACTTTGGTAGCTTCTTTCTTGGTGACTGGAACTACATTCGAGATCCATTCAGCATAATCAATAGCTTGTATAAAAATAACATTCAGGAGTTTTTCTAACTCCCCTTTGACTAGCAAGGCCACTTTGGGATGCATTTTTCTAAGTTTCTATTTAACAGGTTTAGCATCCGGATGGACTACTAGGTGATGCATGACTACAGAAGGGTCTAAACCTGGCATATCTTCATATGTCCAAGCGAAGACATCTTCATATTCTTTAAGGAATGCAATGTATTGCTCTTGTTTTTCTTGACTTAATTCTGATCCAATACGGATGATGTGAGGATTATCCTCAGTTCCAATGTTAACCTTAATGACGTTTTCTACTTCCATGTGTAGATCTCTTTCAAAATTAGGTGGGGCAGGTGAAACGCCCAATTCTTGTAATTCCTTTAAGGTTAACTTGGATAATTCATCTTGAGGAGTCGTGGCCTCAAGTTGGGCTATAGTAGGTATAGAACCATCAAAATAAAAATCATTGTGTAACAACTCTTCAATGGAGACATCATGGAAAATATCTCCCTCCAACTCATCGTCGGATTCGGCAATCATTTCAGGGTAGGCTATGGATAGCATATTGCAGGTAAAATTATTCTTTGGATACAAAGAATCTTGTTTATCTAGATAATCTTGATAACATATGAGATGGTCATCATCCTCAAATGGAAAGGGCTGACCCTTACTAGGAAATAGGCCCACACCACAGCGGGCAGGCCACGGTTCTACCTCGAAAGGTTCTTTCATACCATTTTGGAAAGGTCCCAAACCTTTCCCTTTATAGCCCAATTTAAGCATTATGGGTTTAGCTTTAATATATTCATTAGCAAAATAGCATCGAGCATATCCATCACAATGCGTCTTGATGTTTCGGGGTATTCTTCCCCAATCATATCCTTTATAAACAAAAGCACAACTTTCGACTTGGTAGATACTTCCCATAGGTTGTGGGAGGCCCAAGGTACGAGGAGAAGGTGGGAGTTTATTTAAAAGGAGGGAAGTCTGCATGGCAGTGTTGATCTCTTCTGATATAAGAATTTTAGATAAATCAGGTAAGAGCTCATCAATGAGAGCATAAGAGGTAGAAGGAACATTTCCTTGATCTTCTGATGTGGGAAGGATGCCTGTAGTGGATGATGATGTTATAGGGATATCGATGGATGAGTCTATGGGTATGGAAGATATAGGAGTAAAACGAGAAGCATTGGGTGTAGGTTTAGGCTCTTTTCGAGGTCCTAATGTGGTTTGTTCAGAAGATGGTTGAGTTAAATGTATAGGTGTAGTTGATGGGGTAGATGATGTTATGGGTGTGTGTTTCACACGTTTGGATGGATGATAAGAACTAGGATGTGTGGATGACAGGGCGGGGCAAAATTGCACTCCAACGGGTTCTACAAAAGCACACATATCAAAGGGTCTAGGATCACCATGAATGGTAACCAACTGGTTTTTAAATTCAAATTTAACACACTGATGTAAAGTGGAAGGGACCGCTCGCATCGCATTGATCCAAGGGCGACCCAAAAGTATATTGTACGATGCAGGGCAATGTACAATAAACACGGTTGTATCTAGGGTTCTAGGACCAACTTGCAAGGGTATAGTAATGACTCCACACGTTTCTTGTGTCTCGTCATTGAAGGCTTTGATAATCATATCCGTTCTTTTCATCTCGTCACTCCTAAAGCCAAATATTTGGTAGAAGTCAAAAGTGCATATGTTTAAAGATGAACCATTATCAATCAAGACTCGTTTAACAACTACATCTCCAATTAGGGCAGTAATATATAAGGGGTTATCCTTATGTAAACTATGTTGTGGGATATCTTTATCTCGAAAGTCAATACAATCGACTTCTCGAGTGATGATAGTATTGGACATGGCTTCAGGTTGAATATTTTGAGGTACCATCATTTGGCTTAATGTAAGCATTAACTCATCCCTATGGGTAGGAGAAGATCTTAACAAGTCCAAAAGGGAAATTTTGGCTGTAGTATTGGATAATTGTTCATTAATATTGTAAGGAGGCTTAGGTTGAACATTAGACATATGATTCCCTTTATTGGGATTTTTCAAAATAAATGGAGCTGATCCATCATTCTGAGTTTGATCCTGTTGAGAGTTTTGAGCCTGTTGTCTGGTAACGACTCCGATGGTACCTACAATGTTATATTGAAGACGTTGAACTGGTCTCGGTCTAGCGTTTATGGCTTGTTCATTAGGAAGGAACTGATTAGAAGAGGGTCGAGTAGTAACTCTTCTAGGAAATGGTTCTTTCGAAACCATAGCATCTGTGATAGGTTGAATCGGATCTGATTCATTTTTAGAACTATTCGATTGGTTTGAGGTGATGTCTATTTCACTTTCAGTATCCGATTCTACATCACTAGGATCCGGTGTTTGAGTATTATATAGGGGTCTGGACGTAACCATGGAGAAAGTTGTGCCAAATATTTGAGGATCCTGAACAGATAATTGTCCGCTAATAGTCCCTACATATCGGGTAGGAGGGGGAACATTATGATGTTCGATTTGATTAGCCACCTCTTTACCATGCTACGGTAAAGGATGTTGAAATATGTCCAATGATTGATTGGCATTCTGATTCTGATTTTGGGGAATGTTCTTTTGAGCATTATTAGGAGGATTTTGTTTAGGTTGAAAGGCTTGCACCTCCATTTCATTATTATCAATCAAGTCTTGTATTTTATGTTTTAATATTTTGCAAGAGTTTGTAGCATGTCCAGGTCCTCTATGAAAATCACAATGTAAATCAGCTTTGTATCCGGGTATAGTTGGATCAGGTTCCCGGATAGCTGGTAATTGAATCAAGCCTCGTGCTAGTAATTGAGGAAGAATGGTTGATAAAGGTTGATTCAATCTAGTAAATTCTCGGGGTGGTTTATCAGGAGGTTTTAATATAAACTTCTCTGTTGTTTTCGTAGTATTAACATTAGCAATGTTTCTACTATCAGTGACTCCGTCACCTACAACTTGTTTATTTTTATATTGATTTCTGGATGTTTTCTCATCATCTTTCTTTTTGAGCTGACCTCTTCTAATGAGAGCATCTTCCACCCTTCGAGCTAAGTCTATAGCTTGATCGAAGGTGGTTAAGGTAGCGATTGATAACTCATAAGATATTTGTTCTTGCAAATTATTAATAAAAATGTCCAACATTTCCCTATAAGGTAGCACAAAGTGCAGTTTTCCTATCAACTGCCTCCATCTAGCTAAGAAATCAGCAAAACATTCATCTTTGTCTTGTTTTAAGTTGTATAAATATTTAATGGTCACGTGCCTCTCGATGTAGGCACTAAATTGATGGACAAAAGATTCAGCTGTTTCTTCAAAATTTCTCAAAGAATGAGTGGGCAATTGATAGTACCACTCTAATGCCATTCCTCCTAAACTTTTTGGGAACATTTTTAGTAATAGCAAGTCATCATGTGATATATCATGACATGCTATCCTAAACATGCGAAGATGCTCTATGGGATCTTCAGTTCCTTTATATATAGGCAGGACGGGCATGGGAAAGTGCTTAGGGTATGGTTGTGCTACAACTATGGGATCCAAAGGTTGACTACACATCTCTCGATAATTATACGAGGGACGGTAGGGATCTATCTGGTCCATGCGGGAAGCTAACTGTTTCACCATGGCTTCCAGATTACTGGTTTGCCCACCATATTGGTTCGGTAGGGCATTAATATGGGATTTGTGAGCATATGATGGAGGGACATGAAGATTAGATGCTATATTGCTATTGTGTAAATTGTTGGTAGGAAGGGTGTTATGAAGAAGTCTTGAAGTTGTATTATGTTGTATCCCAGATTGTTGAAAATTGGTGTTTGGCTTCATTTTAGGTTTTTGTCGATTTGAAGCATATTGATCAATAGTTTGGCAAAATAAAGCAGTGAATGAAGGTCTCTTTTGTGTGGGAATGATTTTAGGCTCAATAACAGGTTCCTTAGGGGGTTGGGTAACCTGTTGTTGTTGCATGTTCTAAATCATAGTGACCATATCTCTATTGGATGGTCCAGCTTTATCACTTTCTTGATCAACAAAGGACAAGGGATTAGTGTGTATGTTAAACATATCTTCCATGGCTGCTTGAGTGTCACTAATTTGTCCTCTATCAATACGAACTGCCATATTAAGAGCACCAATATTATTATTGAAGAATTTCCAGAAATGATCTAAGTTATCAAAAGTAACAGTTCCGTCTGGAGCCATTCTAGGGGATGAGGATCCTTCCTCTTTAACATTTTCTTCTTGTTCATCTACAACCAACTCATCTTCTGGCTGTTCTAGAGTTTCTCCTTCTGGAATTGGATCCTCAGGAAGGGCATTTGATTTTTTTGTTTTCTTTCCTAACCAATCTTCTTCTTCTTCTTCTTCAGTTTGTTTACCATTCCTAAGTCTAGTCATTGTGCTTAAACTTAGATTTCAGCAAATATATATATATATATATATATATATATATATATATATATATTTTTTTTTATATATATATATATATATATGCAACAAGCTTAAGAGGTATATATTTTAATTATATACCTACTATAGTATTTAAAATAAAATGTTTTGGTTTTGTTATGTTTTTGGTTTTTTTTTTTTTTATAACAATATTATAAAGATAACAAACAACACACAAAATGCAAGAAATAATAATAATGAAAGCAATGATCTAGTTTTCTATAAACAATTTATAAATATCATTAACGGGCTCAAGTTCTTCAGGAGTCATGAAATGTTCTTCTTCAAATTGAAAATTTTCTTTCAAGAATTTGACAAAAAGTGCTATAGTGATATTATCCGTTTCAGACTGTGGTTGGTAGAAATAAAGTTCGTGGCAATACTCTCGATATAACACAGCTCTAGGAACTCTCCTCCACCTTTCCCTATCCGTAAGAATGACCTCTTGGTCTTCTACATGACCTAGGAATTGGTGTATAACAGTTGCATTCTCGAGGTATTCCTCGAAGGTGAACAATTCTGAAGACACAAGAGCTCTCCTATAAGCTAACCACCTATGGCAAGCTCTCTGAAGTTCATGATAAAAAATGAGTTGATGAGGATCCAGGATTCTATCTAGGGCAAACCTCTTGATTTGCCTAAGTTCAGTTGACCTAGATGAAATGATACCTAGTCTCCTATTAAGTTCGTCCCACAAAAGTTGGTTTCTATCTGTTTCAGGCACACTAAGCACAGAATTAATTTCTATGGCTGCTAATTGGTTTTCAACATTTATAGTGACAACTAGTCTTTTCTTAGGAGCTACCATCTAAACATGATATGCAACTTAGTAGTTTTCTAATGATTTTAAATGCATCTATGTTTTTTTTTTGTTTTCAAAAGGTTTTAGTTTCACGTCGGGTTCACCAAAATGTATCGCTCCAAATTTTTTGCACCCTTACCTTCAGGCTAAAGGATCCACGCCCGGAAGGGGGATGCGAGAAGGATGGGACAATACCTCGGACTGAGAGGCCCTTTGAAGGTCCCGCCTCTCGGGGGGAGGTGTATAAGGGTGATTTTTTGATGGATGGTGGGGTTCACCAGGAAACGTTTAGTGGCGGTCTCCACGCCTAGGTTGGGAATGTGTTTTATGTGTTCAATTTTACCTTTAATCATTCAAATCCTAGGTTTGGCCAAATGAATCTAAATTATTCTATATGAAATGCAGATTTAAATGAATACAAAAACATAATTAAATAGAGAATACAGGAAATATACTAGATTAGAAAAGGTCATACCTGATCCGGATGTCTGATGGAGGTTCTGATTTTTGAAGCAGTCAAGATCGCCTCTGATCTGACAGGATCATCTAAAATCAGACAGGATCGTCTGAGATCTGACGAATTCGTCAGACGAATTCATCAGAGACCTGCAATCGAAGAAATAGACACAGAATACAAAAAATGCAACTATCTCTGATAAAGGAAAATGATGTGAAATGATAATAATGATGTTAATAAGATAATCCCAAATAGAAATGCAAGTAAATTATCATGCTTTAATAGCTAATCATGATTTTATTATGTATTTAAGCTACATGGGTGAACTCCAAGATGCAAAATAGCAAAAAATAACAATAAACTGATCTAAATGCAGAATGAAACAATAGACGAAAAGGGAAAAGTGCAAACTCTGGGCACTGATTGCCCCCAATGTTGACTGCAGTCAAAATCGTCTGTAGAGTATGAAATCATCTCAAATTGGGGCGTGATCGTCCGAGATTGTACAAGATCATCTACGACGATCTGAGCTTGCTCCGGTTGAAGAATGACAAAGTTCCTGCAAGAAAATTCGAAAAGGGACAAAGGCAAATAGTAGTCTAAGACATTCTAATGCATGTAAAACTCAAAGTGCAGAAAAATTCAGCCAGGGGAATGTCAAGGGGAGGGCCTAAGATTAAATAGGCATATGAAGGAGGTTGGGAGGTTGGAGATCATCCCAATTTGGGAGATCTCCAATGGGGGAGGTCTCTAACCGTGCAAGACACGCTTTTGCCCCGGTTAGAGACGCCGTTGAAACAGAAGCTAATTATGAAAAATTAGTTTTGGGACGAAATCGTCTGGACATTCTGTTCTAGACGAATTCGTCCGATCTGAGGCGATATCATCTGATCGGTGACGATATCGTCCAATGGTCAAAACAAACTCTAAAAATGGTGCAAAAAATGGGGAAAGCGGTTTAACAGGCGGTTTGGGGTTGAAATTTGAATTTGAATTATTACTAAGGTAATTTTAATTATTTACTAAGGTTTACTGCGCCAATTTTAGGGTGCTACAATTGTATTATAGTATGTAACTCATAACATAGTTTGGAGAGAAGGAGGAGCCTTTGAGAGTGTTAGATGAAGGAAGAAAGAGAATACCATGAGATGTTTTCTCTTTATTCTAGAAAAAAAAAAAATTGTTAAAGAATTTGTCAGATATATGAAAGGAAATTATTGGAATATATCAAGAAATGGGTAATTTAGTATGTGGTTTGAAAATGGTTATTAGATAAGAAAGGCATGATGCCCCAAGATAAACAAGGGAGGAGCTAATAGCTTTGGCAATTTTAAGGTCAAAATATAGCAAGAATGGCTAGGTCCTACTCTAAAGTGGTGATTCATCAAACTGGAGCTCTTTAACCTCTGATTCATCAATAAAATTAGTGAATCGATGGCATAAGAAATCGAAGAACACAAGATTATACTTGAGAGGGGGATGAACGAGTATAAGACCACTTTTTACTTTTTCTTCCAATTCAATATTATGTTGTGTAAATATAGCGAGTATCAATAGTAGTAATCAAAGCAATGCATAAAAACCATACACAATAGAGACACCACAATTTACGTGGTTCACCCAATGTGGGCTACTCCATAAATAAAATATTTTACTAAAACTTTCCTAATCAATCTCTTTGGGAATCACTCCCAATTACAAAGTTTATGGATCTCTGTCCAAAGGAGATGTTGATCCCCTAATCTCAAGTTCGTGTATCTCTTCCACAGGAGAAATATTTCCTCTTCTTCTCTGGCTATGTGATCTTCTATAAGACTCGGTATCTCTGCTACACTGACTAGTGGACCTCTCTTGACTTGAACACTCCTCACTCAGATCTGTCTTCAACTATGTTGGTTGTTGGATCTCTATCCATTGAGACTTTGTCCTCTACACTCTATCACATCCAAAGCTCTATAAATAGGCTCACTGAGAACCTACTCAATAAGCTCACACAAAACCTACTTAACAAGCTCACACATAACTTGTCCAAAATAGCTCTAGCAAGCTCACCAAGAACTTGCCCAAAACTACTATAGCAAGCTCACCAAGAACTTGCCCAAGTATGCTCCAACAAGCTCACTAAGAACTTGTCCAAATAGGCTCTATCAAGCTCACCAATAACTTGCTCAAATATGATCCAACAAGCTCACTAATAACTTGTCCAAAACTATCCCAAATATGTCCATAAATCTACCCACAAAACTATCCCAAAACTTGTCCTCAAATTTGTCCCAAAGGCCTTCTAAAAGGCTCAATCAATCATGCTCAAGTAGTACTCAAAATGAACTCAATAATGAATGGCAATCTCAAATCAAATTAACTTCATAGAAGCATAAAGAGAATTGTTAGAGACTTAATATGTTATAATCTCACTCTCAACCCAAATCAATCTCAACTCAACTCATAGAAGCATAAAGAGAATTTATAGAGACTCAATATATTCTAAGCTCACTCTCAATCCAAATCAATCTCAACTCAACTCAAATAAACTCATAGAAGCATAAAGTGAATTGTTAGAGACTCAATATGTTCTAATCTCACTCTCAACTCAAATCAACCTCAACTCAATTCAAGTCAACCTCAACTCAACTCAAGTCTTATAGAACCATAAAGAGAATTGTTAGAGACTCAATATGTTCTAACCTTAATCTCAAATCAACATAGAATGATGGAATAATTTGTTTCACAGAACATGAACAATCACTTCACACATCACTTGACTAGGCTCAATCAACTCAACTCAACCAATCATCACAAGGGACAACTCTTTCTCACACAACCCTAGTCCAAGTATGTATCAACCAACTCAATTATTTCCAACAATGCTCAACCACAAATTTGACATAACAATGATACTCATGTTCTTTTCTAACTCAAGTTATTTCACAACTAATGGGCTTCAACAACTATGCTTATAACACAAGGTTTAAACACAAATCTCAATTCAGAAAAACTTGATGCATTCAACCAACCACTTTCGAAAAGGAAACCACAAACAATCCTTTTCCCTCTAATGATATTTCAAAAATCAACCACCATAAAAAATCAATAGGATAATGTGCCCATACCTTTTATGAATATGAAAAAACCTCTTTGTAAATATGCCACAATCACAAATTTTTTTTTCCAATATTCACAAGGGTTAGTAGATCACAAAATAATCAACATTACTCCACTTTTCAATAATCATCACCAAGTCCTTTAATTGCACACCTTCCTTATCTCTCCTAAAACCACTTGTACCATAAAATAAAATAAATCAAAACATTGCATAACCTTTTCACTCCCAAAACCACTTATACCATAAAATAAAATAAATCAAAACATTGCATAACCTTTTCACTCCCAAAACCACTGATACCATAAAATAAAATAAATCACAATATTGCATACCTTGTCACCTCATGACAAAATTAATCCTCTTGAAAAAGAACAAGGCAACCTTCACTTTTGGAACCCATTTGCAAAATCAGAAATATCTCTTTATACACACCTTATTTCTCCTTCTAAATAAGTTAGTCAAATAACCCTTGAAATAAGCTTTCCGACGATATATAATATGCCACCTTTCCAAAATAAATTAAAACCTTTACATGTATATATATGCCACCCTCCATTAATTGCACATAGGTCGGCCCTCCATTAATTTAAACTTAAACTTTAAACTTTAAACTTTAATATCTTCATCATCGGAGGTCCTTTTTCGATGAAACAAAATTCCACCTTGGCTTTTAAGAAAATCCCTTTCCACATAAGCTCACCATGGTTTTAAATAAAACCTTTTATTTTGCCTACCTTGGTTTTCATAAAAACCCTGTAAATAGCCATGCTTTCCAAAATATCATAAATGCTTATTTATGAAATATTTTGGCCACCAAAACCAAATGTGACCCATGTGACATCAATTATCCATGTGAAATCAATGACAACATAAAATGCCTCAAATTAACTCAAATTTCCAATAGAAACTTGTTATGAAGTTAATAATTCATCAAATTGTAGTCCTCCATCCTTTGATTTGTTAACAATTTTAATGAATTGACATTATAAGAGACCTACCTAAGGGAATCTAATCTAAAAAATGATATTTTTGTCTTCTTATTGTAATTCATACATGTAATTTTTTTTTTCACGTAGAGTGAAAATTATAATAAATCCCTTGCTATATATAAGATCCCATGGATCATTAAGTTTTGCCTTTTGGCCATTTTGAAAAATGTTTGAGCTACGTTTTTTTAATGTATCTTTTATGTTTTGATTAATAGAAAATTGTGCATATCCTTCATACAATATTGTGTCTCATTTTGTGGAACCTCCCTTTGTATGCATGTGTAAGTGGTTTTGACCTATATTTGCTTGTTAGTCCTTTTATCACTTTGGGCATACATTTAATATGGATTTAGATTGTGAAGAACACAAGCTTATACTGAGAGGGGGGTGAATAGTATAAGACCAAATTTTACTTTTCTTTCCCAAACAATATTATCCAATATAATCAATGGTAATATCAGCGGCGAGTAATCAAAGCAATGCACAAATCATCACACACAATAGAGACATCAATTTAATGTGATTCACCCAATGTGGGCTACTCCACAGAGAAAATATTTCTACTAAAATTTCTCAACAAATCTCTTGGTAATCACTTCCCTATTACAATGTTTATGGACCTTTGTCCAAAGGAGACACCAGTCCCCTAATGCTCTGATTTTTGGATCTCTCTCCACAGGAGAAACCTTTCCCCTTTTCTCTGGTTCTTGGAACTTTACGTAGGAGAAATATTTCTCCTCAATTGGTTCATGGATCTCTCTCCATAGAAGACCTCTATCCTCACTCAGAATATATCTATCCTCAATGCCCTAGCTAATGGATCTCTATCCACTGGAGACTATTGTCCTTTACTCTATCACATCCAAATATTGCTCTCAACTCTGTCTCAAATATGCAGTTACACTATCCTTAGTCTAGTACAAATCTGCTCCAACTCTATCTCAGGTCTAGTACATATCTGCTCTCAAATTTGTACTAAAATCTATCCTTAAATCTATCCTCAATTCTATACTCAAGCCTTAACATAAATCTTGATCCAATCACAAATCAATTCAGCTCAAATCTGTCCCAAGCCTTAACACAAATATTGAACAAATTAATAAATCAACTCTACTCAGATCTACCCCAAGACTTAACACAAAGCTTGAACAAATTAATAAATCAAATTTTCTCTCAAGTATTCACAAATACTTATCTCAAATCTACCCTCAAGTCCTCTCAAGAACTTGCTCAATATTCTCTCAAGTCTTCACAAAGACTTATCTCAAATTTGCCCTCAAGTCCTCTCAAGAACTTGCTCAATCTGCTCTCAAGTCTTCACCAAGATTTACCTCAAATCTACCTACAATTTTTCACAAAAGCTTGCTAACTTTGTCCTTAAGCTTCCACAAAAGCTTACTCGAATTTGCTCAAACACATGCTCAATATAGCTCACAAGATATGCTCAATCAATCTCGAATATTGCACACAATGCTATCAATTGCTTTGTCTAATCTTCAAAGTAATTTCTTTAACTTAAAGTAGTTTGGACATATTCTATTAAAAATTTGTTTAACCTCTGGAACATATAGAGAATGATGTACTCTATCAAAAACTCAATATGTTCTACTCAATCATTAAGCCTATCGCTTTCACAATTCTGATTTCTAATGTTTGCACATTCATTTTCAATATCACTCAAAACCAATGCTCAAGAATTTCACTCAATCATTCAACCAATGAAACACAACTTGCTTACAAACCATAACCAAGTTTTTCACACATAATATGGGTCTCAAACCCTAACTCCAATAACCTTCAATCTCTATCTCAAATGATCTCTAATAATTCACCAATCATTCATATAAAAACCACTCAAATATTTCCAATAATGCTATTCAAATAATCCTTTTTACTCCACCTTATATTTCACGACATTCAATTCAACAACATTCTTCAAAGGATGATGTGCCTATACCTTTTGTTTTTATGGAGATATATCTTCAAAATATGTTTCATTTGCAATAACTTTTGCTACTATAAAGGTTAGCACAACACTTCGTTATGAGTTAGCAAATCTTCAATATGTGTACCTAATTAAATTCCAAACCACTCTCTTGGTTTCTCAAAATATTGCATCAATTTTAATAATCAAACCCTTCAATTTTTTTTAGAAAAACATACACACATTCAAAATTCATCATACACCTTTTAAATCCCTCTTAACACACTCAAAACATAATCAATAATTCTCTTTCACAATAATTCACTATAACTTCCTTCAGAATTTGAATGCATAGAAAAATTAAAATTACTTCCTTATATCTCCCTACTTCTCAAAAATACATTTTCAAAATAATTATAACCACCATTCAGAAATATTCCAATGCATTTATCAAATCATAATTTAAATGATTCAACACCCTCAAATATGGCAAAAATAAAATTTATCTTAACCACCTTATATATCCACAAAGCACACACCATACAACTTAGACAAAGGCACAAATTATTAATGTAAAAGTTAAATACCTTTTGCACACTGCCTCAGTGGGATTCGATCCCCTACTGCACTTTTGTTAGTGCCCTAGTCGCATCCTAACTATTGTGTGATCTAGGCACTCACTTGAGACCAGTAAAGTACCTGTTATGCTTTGTACCTTCTGCTTGGTGCCAAAAATGATTTAACAAAAATATTTCTTCCCTCTGCTACCACCGGGTCTCGAATGTGAGACCTCCCGTTCGCCCACGACTCACGTTGCCAAGCTTTACCACTAGTCCAACCACTTGGTTGGTGATAAGGGCACGAACCCTTGTTGCTTTATCTATCCACGATTTCCTATGTTTTTTTAAAAAATTAAAAACTTTGTCCTCTTGCGCTCATGAATTCACATCAATTAATTTATCCAACACACACATGCATTCGGAGACTTGTATTAATGCCACAAACCTTATGTTATAAATGCCATACTCCTTTTTGCTCGAATGTCGACGGGGAAATTAAACTTTAATGTTTTTGCGCCCAACCCTTACCAAGGGTTTTAAATAATTTATTTTATAAATTAATTATAATATAAATATTATAAATAATTTATAAGTAACCTTAGGCTTTTTCTTTTAACACTTAATATTATAATAATGAATATTATAATATTATTTCCTTTGGGCCTAGGTATTTTCTTTTTTCAACCTTAGGCCTTATCTTAACAACCTTTAATATTATAATAATAAATATTATAATATTATTTCCTTTGGGCCTAGGTATCTCCTTCCTTCGGGGTATTTTACCAATTTTTGACCAAACATGTGAAGCTTTAAACCAAAACTCTTGGGCTTAAAATATAAATATTTTAACCCTTCTTTTGTCAATTTATTGTACTAAATTTTGACATCACTAACACTGAATCTTGACATCAATGACAACACAACTAAAAATTTACAACAGATTGTTGCTTTCGACTTTCTTTATTTGGATGAGTGATCAACACACGATACTTACTATTGTCCTTGGTCATATTTTACTTTTAATATCTCGTATCCTTACCTTCCAATGTTTACTTTTTACATTTTCTTTTCCTATTTTTAGCTTAGCTAAGATTATATTAACATAGGATAATGGTAAGTTGGCCTAAAATTGAAGGTCAAGGAGATTAATAACTCCTTTTTATAAAATGATGATTGGAAAGTGTTGATACATGCACAATTGAATGAACATCCCAATATATGACATAAATTATTCAAAATGGCACACTCAGTGAGACAAATACGATTCATCCCATAAAGAAAGTGTAATGAAATAACCTCAAAATATATAGTAATGGCAATAGCAATTAAATAATGTGTAATAATAGGAGGGAAGAAAGTAGAGAGGGGAGGGCTCTGGTCCCTCCCCTGCTCCCCCTCCCATGGCTCCTGGTTCCTGCCCAGTCCCTGGCTCAACCCAGGTCATCCCTCCCCGGGAGTGGTTGTTTGTAGATGATCTCCTGGAGGGAGATCCTTCTCCACTATTTGTGCCCCTCCCCGACCGACTAGGGTTTCCTTGGTTGTTTTTTCGGACTGGTGCTTCCCAGGGATCCCTGTTTGGTTGGGGATCCCTTCCATTTTTCCCTCAGGCTTCCCCCTGGGGTTTTTTGTAGGTTATTCATGTGGATCTGGTCCCCTATGTTTCTCGGTGTGGTGGAGGTGATGGTTTAGGGTTTGGACAGCTTCCCACTTGTTTTGGTTCCTAAGGATCCCATCCCTGTGACTGGTTCCTCTTCCCGTTCGAGATTCCTAGTCCCTAGATCCCTGGTCCCTTAACTCTCTTGTTTCTTTTTGTTTTGTCGGGACGGGATCCTCTTCTTTTTTCCCGGGGTGGGTTCATCGTGGTGCAGCTCTCTAGTCGCTTCCCGATGGGTTGGATTCTCTCTGTGCTGGCTGTCGACTTCCTGCAGGATGGCTCTCGCTGAACGATATGTTTTCCCGGTGGGCGGGATGGTTTCTCCACAGGGTGGGATCCGCCAAATCCGTCGGTTTTCCCACGAGGCGAGGATCATTTCTTTTCTCGCTGGTTTCCCGGATGGTAGGATTTCCCTGCTTTGCTTCCCGCTAGGCCGGATCGTTTGTGGTGGTTTTTCTTGCTTCCCGCGAGGTGGGATTTTATTGTAACGGTTTTTCTTTGCTTCTGTTGGGCGAGATCTTCTCGATGGTGGTTTTTGGCTACTCCTCGTCGGCGGGATCTCCAAAACTACTTTCTTTCTTATTTGTTTGTTTCCCGCTGAGAGGGATTGTTTCATGCTTACTGTTATCGCTAGGCGGGATTTCTGTTTTGGTGTTAAGTTTCAAGGGATTGATGCCCTAGGCCCATTGCTTATGTAATCAGGTTTTGGGATCCTTGTTAAAACCCACTGTAAATACGAACACTACTTACCAAAAAAAAAATAATGTGTAATAATAAACATCCACTAAGAACAATAAATTCAAATACAATGAAAAACTAAAAATTACAAGTAATCATATTCCATATTCAAATTAATACAAATCCTATCCACTAAGAGAGGGTGAAGTCTCTTAGCCACTTGAGAGGGCATAGTCTCATATGCGCAACAAAGGTGACAAATTAGAATACGAAAGATGATTTAAACTACAACATAACTCTTCCTATTTGTAGACTAAATCAATATTAAACCTAACCTTATAGTCTAAATCAACATTAACCCTAACCCTAATTCTTAAGGGACAAATACCATAACCTAGGATCTAATTTAATAAAAATAAAGATAGTCATCATGGCTACATTGGAGCCATTACATGGATTCCCCATTTAGAATTTTTTTCCTCAAAGTTGGAAAAGACTAGAAAATGCTATCAGTCTCCCACATTGGATCTCCTTCAAGAATATCCTTCCACTTGATGATGAATTTTTGAATTTGGAAATACCATAGAAGAACTCTAGACTACAAAATTGCTTCTAGTTGGAGAGTGGTTTGACCTTCTTCTTTGAGTAGTAAAATCTCTATTTGGGACTACACCTTTTGTACAATAACCTATTTGAGATAAGAAACATGAAAGACAATATGGATGTGGGAAGACAATAAAAGCTTCAATTGATATGGCACTTCACTAATGTGACAAACTATCGTGTAGAACCTATAAAAGCAATGAACCAACTTATGAATATAGTCAGTATTTAGGATAATGGCTTATAGGTATAGAGGCACTAGAAAATTATCATTTAAAATGGAATAAGTTCTATTGTTTCTTCATGTAGTTCTGGACCTAGGTAAAATTATCTTTAATAATTTGAAGCACAAGCTATTGTTGCTATAAAAAATCATCCACCTAAGTCACCTTGGAGGATATTGGAATATAGTATACCATCGATGGAGTTTCTAACCATGCAATGCCTCAAATGAGAACATCTTAATGGAAGAATGATGAGAAGTATTATACCACTGTTTAGCCAAAGAGAGCTAATGAACCTAGTGATACTACTTATATTGAAAAAATAATAAAGGTAAAAACCCAAATAGTTAGTTACAATATTCCTCTAGCCATATGAATGAGGGTGATAAGAAGAGGATATATTCAACTAGGTACTGTTGACAATTTTGTCACATTGCACAAGGGGTAGAAAAAAAATCAAAATTTTGTATAGTGTTTTTGTAAAGTATTTCTTTGTTGTTTTTTATTTGCAAAGTTGCAGCAATTTTGGCTTTCTCTACCACCCCCTTTGTACATAAAATGAAGAAGGAAGAGCTTCATCTGCCGAACAAGCTATGGAAGATAGCTTTGCCGAAATAAATTGTTAAGGATAGAAACTACTTCGCACCTGAAGCATTTCTAGGGACTACTTCGGGTGAAAACCTTACGAAGCAACATTGTCGAAGGAGAATTCAAGAAAAGAACTTCGCACCCGAAGCATTTCTAGGAACCACTTCGGGCGACTTTTTGCGAAGCGGGCATTCAAGCAATTTCAAAAGAATAGCTTCGCCGGAGGAAAAACGCGGTCCGAATTGACTAAGGCAAGAAAACTGCTTCGGACCCAAATTCCCTCAAGCAGTTACTTCAGGCGAAGGTTTTGCAAAGTAGTGTTGCCGAAGCAAAACGCAAAAGAAGAAGAATGAAAAATACTTCGGGCCCGAAGCACTTCAAAAGACTACTTCGGGCAAGAAATTGTGAAGCTAGAGTAGACATTGAAAATACTTCACTGAAAAATCAGCGAAGCACCCACTTCGGGCCCACGCCAACGAAACCATTTCTACTTCGTCGAAAGTCATTGTGAAGCATCTGCTTCGGCCATATTTCATGTGAAGTACTTTCACCCGAAGTGACAACAACCATAAAGAATACAACATATTTCGAAGGTAGGAATGCGCTTCGATCGAAATACCCTTGAACCATAGTTTTGAAAGAGGATCGCGACGAAGCAGTTCTCCAAGGCATCAGCGAAGCAATTTTTTCAGCGAAGCAACAAGAAGTAAAGATGAAATCCACTTCAGCTCTCCCCACACCTGAAGCAGTTTTGTGAAGCTTCACCATGCGAAGTGCAAATCAAGGAAGATCTGCTTCGGCTCGAATCCATTGCGAAGCAAAGTGCTAACGAAGACCTAGCGAAGCACTTCAAGGGCACATATTCCAAGCCGGGTATTTTCTTGAGATGATCAAGTGCCTCATAAATACATTTTTTTGTGTCCGATAAGCTCGCTACTCATTTTTAGCAATTGGAAATGAAGTATCAGTCCATGATGAAGATCCCGGTGAGCATGGCGGCCACTCGAGCACTGCACTCAGAAACCAAGGACGCTCAGATGGCTCATTAATGCATGTTTCCATGATTGACCCGGTCACTTGTTGACAATTTTGTCACATTTCTCAAGGGGTAGAAAAGAAACAAGTTTTGTATAGTGTTGTGTAAAGTTTTTGCTTTGTTATTTTTATTTTGAAAAGTTGCAGCAATTTTGGCTTTCAAAGCCACCCCTTTGTATAAAAAGTAGAAAGAGAAAAAGCTTCACTACCAAACAAGCTAGAGAAAAGAGCTTCGCCAAAAAATGAAACCACTTCGCACCCGAAGCGCTTCCAACATTGCTTCGGGTAGGATTTGTCGCAAAGTAGTTTTGTCGAAGATAAATGCATGAGGACCAATGAAAAGGGCTTTAGGCCCGAAACATTTCAAAACACTGCTTCGGCTAGAGGACCAGCAAAATAGAACCCGAAGAAACATTGAATAATCCTTCGCCAAAAAATTATCGAAATAGCTACTTCAGGCCTCTTCATGCCTGAACCATTTTTGCTTCGGCAAAAACCATAACGAAGTATCTACTTCGGGCCTCTTCATGCCCGAACCATTTTTGCTTCGACGAAAACCATAGCGAAGCATTCACTTCGACGAGTTTTCACCCGAAGCATTTTCGACCGAAGTTCTGAAACATTTTGAAGGCAGGAACGTGTTTCGGTCGAAATCTCTCCGAACCACAATTTTGAAGAGGATCGCGATGAAGTACTTCTCCAAGGCATCAGCGAAGTAGTTTTTTCAACGAAGCGGTAAGGACGAAGAAGACCATTTTGCGAAGGAGATATGCTTCGGCACAAACCATCCCCCGAAGCGGTTTACTGAGCTCGAGTTTGTGAAGTATAATCCAAGGAGTTTTGCTTCGGCCCAGAACCATTGCGAATTGAAGTGGTAAATGAAAACTTAGCGAAGCACTTCATGGGCACACGTTCCAAGTCGGGTATCTTCTCGAGGCGATCAAGTGCCTCATAAATGCAATTTTTCGTGCCTAGCAAGCCCGCTGCTCATTTTTGGCAATCAAAAGCGAAGTATCAAGCCATGATGGAGAACCCGACGAGCATGGCAGCCACTCGAGCACTTGCACCCGAGAGACCAAGGACATCCAAACGACTCACTAATGCACCTTTCCATGGTTGACCCGATCACAGTTGCCAATTTTGATAACAAATTTGAAAGCTCAGTCGTGAGAGCCGAGGAAGGCCGAATTCTCAGAGCTTAAGGGCGTACTCTTCTTTGCTATGTAATTATGATTCAGAGGCCTGGGTCCTCTATAAAAACCCAGGCATTGTAATGGAAAAGGGGGGGAACTATTTTCTAGAAAGTTGCTATAACTTGATGTCCTACGATTAATACTAAGAGATTTTGAGCTCAATTCTTCTCTTTTATGCTGCCTTCTTGCTTGATTCTTCTATCTCTCGTTTGTATGTCGGATCTTTGAACTCTGCGTTCGATGTGCAATTGGGGACAGTGTCCTAAAACTCATTTGAAAGGATACATAGGAGTAGAAAAGTTTTGTATTGGCTTTCTTTTATGCTGCCTGCCTTGCTTGATTCTTCTATCTCTCCTTGTTTGTATGCTGGATGCTGAACTCTGTGTCCAGTGTGCGATCGGGGACAGTGTCCTAAAACTCATTCGGGAGGATACATAGGAAGGTTGATACTACGTTTCTTTCGTTTTACTCTTGGTGTTCCTTACTTCTATTCAAGTTGCCTGTTAGAGATCATGCTGCCTGTTCTCTCCCACCTTAAATCAACAATCTCTCTTCTCTTACCCTTATTTTATTTTATTTCTCTAACCCTTATCTCTTTAATCTCTTTCCTACACTCGTCTTCAAAACACCCAAGTAGTTTAGCATAAGAACTAGCCTTTCTCCAGAGATTGGCATGAGGGGAATATCTTCCCTTTGGACTTTCAATGTTGGTCTAGGTCTAGGGCACATACATTTACTCAAAACCCTTACCTAGGTGGATCTGATGACCAACAGTTTTTGGCATGCCCGATAGGACCAACTATGTCTGTCTTAGTGAGATCCTTAACCAGTCAAGGTCCCATATTTTAAACGCAAACTCGTATTCACCAGGGCCAATAGTTCTAACCAGTTCCCGGTGTGACCTTGTCAGTCTCACCCGATTAGTGGTAGTGAGGATCGATACCCTCATTACTAAAAGACTCTTAGCATCTGGCGACTCTGTTTACCCGATAATCTCCAAGTCATAAAAACCAGTACCAAAAGTCTGTGCCTTCATGCAAACAAGATGGAGAGTTAAGAATAAAGGAGAGGAAACCGAGTTCTTTGAGCTAGATATTGACGCTTTCGAGGAACAATCAAGGTTGATCACCCCCGAATTCCTGCTGCAAGGAACATCCTCTATTGGTATACAAAGCTCAAATTTTGATAGTACAACATCTAGCTTTCCTCCCAATCCTCCCAACTCTCTGAAGCGTCCTAGCCCCTCTATTCCTATTAGTTGTCCTATTAGCAGTCAAGGGGGAGCTTTGGGAAATTCGGGAGCAAATATGGCACAGCGACAACAACAACAACAATAGCAAATGCAGCAGCCACCGTCGCCGCATTGTCTCCAGCATGGGATTCTTTTTCACCTCTAAATATAGCGGGACAAGGAAAAGTGTTGCCTACCACTGTAAAGAAAATCCCAACATTCTATGGAACTGGGAAGACTGCTCTAGAAAACATCTAGGATATAATATCTTCTTCTTCTTCTTCAGTTTTTTTACCATTCCTAATTCTAGTCATTGTGCTTAAACTTAGATTTCAGAAAATATATATATACTTATATATATATATATATATATATATATATATATATATATATATATATATATATATATATATGCAACAAGCTTAAGAGGTATATATTTTAATTATATACCTACTATAGTATTTAAAATAAAATGTTTTGGTTTTGTTATGTTTTTGGTTTTTTTTTTTTTTATAACAATATTATAAAGATAACAAACGACACACAAAACACAAGAAATAATAATAATGAAAGCAATGATCTAGTTTTCTATAAACAATTTATAAATATCATTAACGAGCTCAAGTTCTTCAGGAGTCATGAAATGTTCTTCTTCAAATTAAAAATTTTCTTTCAAGAATTTGACAAAAAGTGCTATAGTAATATTATCTGTATCAGACTGTGGTTGGTAGAAATAAAGTTCGTGGCAATACTCTCGATATAACATGGCTCTAGGAACTCTCCTCCACCTTTCCCTATCCGTAAGAATGACCTCTTGGTATTCTACATGACCTAGGAATTGGTGTATAATAGTTGCGTTCTTGAGGTATTCCTCGAAGGTGAACAATTATGAAGACACAAGAGCTCTCCTATAAGCTAACCACCTATGGCAAGCTCTCTGAAGTTCATGATAAAAAATGAGTTGATGAGGATCCAAGATTCTATCTAGGGCAAACCTCTTGATTTGTTTAAGTTCTGTTGACCTAGATGAAATGATACCTAGTCTCCTATCAAGTTAGTCCCACAAAAGTTGGTTTCTATCTGTTTCAGGCACAGTAAGCATAGAATTAATTTCTATGGCTGCTAATTGATTTTCAACATTTATAGTGACAGCTAGTCTTTTCGTAGGAGCTACCATCTAAACATGATATGCAACTTAGTAGTTTTCTAATGATTTTAAATGCATCTATGTTTTTTTTGTTTTCAAAAGGTTTTAGTTTCACGTCGGGTTCACCAAAATGTATCGCTCCAAATTTTTTGCACCCTTACCTTCAGGCTAAAGGATCCACGCCCGAAAGGGGGATGCGAGAAGGATGGGACAATACCTTGGACTGAGAGGCCCTTTGAAGGTCCCGCCTCTCGAGGGAGGTGTATAAGGGTGATTTTTTGATGGATGGTTGGGTTCACCAGGAAACGTTTGGTGGCAGTCTCCACGCCTAGGTTGGGAATGTGTTTGATGTGTTCAGTTTTACCTTTAATCATTCAAATCCTAGCTTTGGCCAAATGAATCTAAACTATTCTACATGAAATGCAGGTTTAAATGAATACAAAAACATAATTAAATAGAGAATACGGGAAATATACTAGATTAGAAAAGGTCATACCTAATTCGGATGTCTGATGGAGGTTATGATTTTTAAAGCGATCTAGATCGCCTCTGATCTGACAGGATCATCTAGAATCAGACAAGATCGTTTGAGATCTGACGAATTCGTTAGATGAATTCATCAGAGACCTGCAATCAGAGAAGTATACACAGAATACAAAAAATGCAGCTATGCTGATAAAGGAAAATGATGTGAAATGATAATAATGATGTTAATAAGATAATCCCAAATAGGAATGCAAATAAATTATCATGCTTTAATAGCTAATCATGATTTTATTATGTATTTAAGCTACATGGGTGAACTCCAAGATGCGAGAATAGAAAAAAATAACAATAAAGCTGGTCTAAATGCGAGAATGAAACAACAGACGAAAAGAGAAAAGTGCGAACTCTGGGCACTAATTGTCCCCAATGTTGACTACAGTCAAAATCGGCTGTAGAGTGTGAAATCATCTCAAATTGGGGTGTGATTGTCTGAGATTGTACAAGATCATCTATGACGATCTGAGCTTGCTCCGGTTGAAGAATAACAGAGTTCCTACAAGAAAATTCAAAAAGGGACAAAGGCAAATAGTAGTCTAAGACATTCTAATGCATGTAAAAATCAAAGTGCAGAAAAATTCAGCCAGGGGAATGTCAAGGGGAGGGCCTAAGATTAAATAGGCATATGAAGGAGGTTGGGAGGTTGGAGATCATCCTAATCTAGAAGATATCCAATGGGGGAGGTCTCTAACCGTGCAGACACGCTTTTGCCCAGGTTAGAGACGCCATTGAAACATAAGCTAATTATGAAAAATTAGTTTTGGGACGAAATCGTCTGGACATTCTATTCTAGACGAATTCGTCCGATCTGAGGCGATATCGTCTGATCAGTGACGATATCATCCAATGGTCAAAACAAACTCTAAAAATGGTGCAAAAAATGGGGAAAGCGGTTTAACAGGCGGTTCGGGGTTAAAATTTGAATTTGAATTATTACTAAGGTAATTTTAATTATTTGCTAAGGTTTACTGCACCAATTTTAGGGTGCTACAATTGTATTATAGTATGTAACTCATAACATAGTTTGGAGAGAAGGAGGAGCCTTTGAGAGTGTTAGATGAAGGAAGAAAGAGAATACCATGAGATGTTTTCTCTTTATTCTAGAAAAAAAAAAAATTGTTAAAGAATTTGTCAGATATATGAAAGGAAATTATTGGAATATATCAAGAAATGGGTAATTTAGTATGTGGTTTGAAAATGGTTATTAGATAAGAAAGGCATGATGCCCCAAGATAAACAAGGGAGGAGCTAATAGCTTTGGCAATTTTAAGGTCAAAATATAGCAAGAATGGCTAGGTCCTACTCTAAAGTGGTGATTCATCAAACTGGAGCTCTTTAACCTCTGATTCATCAATAAAATTAGTGAATCGATGGCATAAGAAACTGAAGAACACAAGATTATACTGAGAGGGGGATGAACAGTATAAGACCACTTTTTACTTTTTCTTCCAATTCAATATTATGTTGTGTAAATATAGCGAGTATCAATAGTAGTAATCAAAGCAATGCATAAAAACCATACACAATAGAGACACCACAATTTACGTGGTTCACCCAATGTGGGCTACTCCATAAATAAAATATTTTACTAAAACTTTCCTAATCAATCTCTTTGGGAATCACTCCCAATTACAAAGTTTATGGATCTCTGTCCAAAGGAGATGTTGATCCCCTAATCTCAAGTTCGTGTATCTCTTCCACAGGAGAAATATTTCCTCTTCTTCTCTGGCTATGTGATCTTCTATAAGACTCGGTATCTCTGCTACACTGACTAGTGGACCTCTCTTGACTTGAACACTCCTCACTCAGATCTATCTTCAACTATGTTGGTTGTTGGATCTCTATCCATTGAGACTTTGTCCTCTACACTCTATCACATCCAAAGCTCTATAAATAGGCTCACTGAGAACCTACTCAATAAGCTCACACAAAACCTACTTAACAAGCTCACACATAACTTGTCCAAAATAGCTCTAGCAAGCTCACCAAGAACTTGCCCAAAACTACTATAGCAAGCTCACCAAGAACTTGCCCAAGTATGCTCCAACAAGCTCACTAAGAACTTGTCCAAATAGGCTCTATCAAGCTCACCAATAACTTGCTCAAATATGATCCAACAAGCTCACTAATAACTTGTCCAAAACTATCCCAAATATGTCCATAAATCTACCCACAAAACTATCCCAAAACTTGTCCTCAAATTTGTCCCAAAGGCCTTCTAAAAGGCTCAATCAATCATGCTCAAGTAGTACTCAAAATGAACTCAATAATGAATGGCAATCTCAAATCAAATTAACTTCATAGAAGCATAAAGAGAATTGTTAGAGACTTAATATGTTATAATCTCACTCTCAACCCAAATCAATCTCAACTCAACTCATAGAAGCATAAAGAGAATTTATAGAGACTCAATATGTTCTAAGCTCACTCTCAATCCAAATCAATCTCAACTCAACTCAAATAAACTCATAGAAGCATAAAGTGAATTGTTAGAGACTCAATATGTTCTAATCTCACTCTCAACTCAAATCAACCTCAACTCAATTCAAGTCAACCTCAACTCAACTCAAGTCTTATAGAACCATAAAGAGAATTGTTAGAGACTCAATATGTTCTAACCTTAATCTCAAATCAACATAGAATGATGGAATAATTTGTTTCATAGAACTTGAACAATCACTTCACACATCACTTGACTAGGCTCAATCAACTCAACTCAACCAATCATCACAAGGGACAACTCTTTCTCACACAACCCTAGTCCAAGTATGTATCAACCAACTCAATTATTTCCAACAATGCTCAACCACAAATTTGACATAACAATGATACTCATGTTCTTTTCTAACTCAAGTTATTTCACAACTAATGGGCTTCAACAACTATGCTTATAACACAAGGTTTAAACACAAATCTCAATTCAGAAAAACTTGATGCATTCAACCAACCACTTTCGAAAAGGAAACCACAAACAATCCTTTTCCCTCTAATGATATTTCAAAAATCAACCACCATAAAAAATCAATAGGATAATGTGCCCATACCTTTTATGAATATGAAAAAACCTCTTTGTAAATATGCCACAATCACAAATTTTTTTTTCCAATATTCACAAGGGTTAGTAGATCACAAAATAATCAACATTACTCCACTTTTCAATAATCATCACCAAGTCCTTTAATTGCACACCTTCCTTATCTCTCCTAAAACCACTTGTACCATAAAATAAAATAAATCAAAACATTGCATAACCTTTTCACTCCCAAAACCACTTATACCATAAAATAAAATAAATCAAAACATTGCATAACCTTTTCACTCCCAAAACCACTGATACCATAAAATAAAATAAATCACAATATTGCATACCTTGTCACCTCATGACAAAATTAATCCTCTTGAAAAAGAACAAGGCAACCTTCACTTTTGGAACCCATTTGCAAAATCAGAAATATCTCTTTATACACACCTTATTTCTCCTTCTAAATAAGTTAGTCAAATAACCCTTGAAATAAGCTTTCCGACGATATATAATATGCCACCTTTCCAAAATAAATTAAAACCTTTACATGTATATATATGCCACCCTCCATTAATTGCACATAGGTCGGCCCTCCATTAATTTAAACTTAAACTTTAAACTTTAAACTTTAATATCTTCATCATCGGAGGTCCTTTTTCGATGAAACAAAATTCCACCTTGGCTTTTAAGAAAATCCCTTTCCACATAAGCTCACCATGGTTTTAAATAAAACCTTTTATTTTGCCTACCTTGGTTTTCATAAAAACCCCAGTAAATAGCCATGCTTTCCAAAATATCATAAATGCTTATTTATGAAATATTTTGGCCACCAAAACCAAATGTGACCCATGTGACATCAATTATCCATGTGAAATCAATGACAACATAAAATGCCTCAAATTAACTCAAATTTCCAATAGAAACTTGTTATGAAGTTAATAATTCATCAAATTGTAGTCCTCCATCCTTTGATTTGTTAACAATTTTAATGAATTGACATTATAAGAGACCTACCTAAGGGAATCTAATCTAAAAAATGATATTTTTGTCTTCTTATTGTAATTCATACATGTAATTTTTTTTTTCACGTAGAGTGAAAATTATAATAAATCCCTTGCTATATATAAGATCCCATGGATCATTAAGTTTTGCCTTTTGGCCATTTTGAAAAATGTTTGAGCTACATTTTTTTAATGTATCTTTTATGTTTTGATTAATAGAAAATTGTGCATATCCTTCATACAATATTGTGTCTCATTTTGTGGAACCTCCCTTTGTATGCATGTGTAAGTGGTTTTGACCTATATTTGCTTGTTAGTCCTTTTATCACTTTGGGCATACATTTAATATGGATTTATATTGTGAAGAACACAAGCTTATACTGAGAGGGGGGTGAATAGTATAAGACCAAATTTTACTTTTCTTTCCCAAACAATATTATCCAATATAATCAATGGTAATATTAGCAGCGAGTAATCAAAGCAATGCACAAATCATCACACACAATAGAGACATCAATTTAATGTGATTCACCCAATGTGGGCTACTCCACAGAGAAAATATTTCTACTAAAATTTCTCAACAAATCTCTTGGTAATCACTTCCCTATTACAATGTTTATGGACCTTTGTCCAAAGGAGACACCAGTCCCCTAATGCTCTGATTTTTGGATCTCTCTCCACAGGAGAAACCTTTCCCCTTTTCTCTGGTTCTTGGAACTTTACGTAGGAGAAATATTTCTCCTCAATTGGTTCATGGATCTCTCTCCATAGAAGACCTCTATCCTCACTCAGAATATATCTATCCTCAATGCCCTAGCTAATGGATCTCTATCCACTGGAGACTATTGTCCTTTACTCTATCACATCCAAATATTGCTCTCAACTCTGTCTCAAATATGCAGTTACACTATCCTTAGTCTAGTACAAATCTGCTCCAACTCTATCTCAGGTCTAGTACATATCTGCTCTCAAATTTGTACTAAAATCTATCCTTAAATCTATCCTCAATTCTATACTCAAGCCTTAACATAAATCTTGATCCAATCACAAATCAATTCAGCTCAAATCTGTCCCAAGCCTTAACACAAATATTGAACAAATTAATAAATCAACTCTACTCAGATCTACCCCAAGACTTAACACAAAGCTTGAAAAAATTAATAAATCAAATTTTCTCTCAAGTATTCACAAATACTTATCTCAAATCTACCCTCAAGTCCTCTCAAGAACTTGCTCAATATTCTCTCAAGTCTTCACAAAGACTTATCTCAAATTTGCCCTCAAGTCCTCTCAAGAACTTGCTCAATCTGCTCTCAAGTCTTCACCAAGATTTACCTCAAATCTACCTACAATTTTTCACAAAAGCTTGCTAACTTTGTCCTTAAGCTTCCACAAAAGCTTACTCGAATTTGCTCAAACACATGCTCAATATAGCTCACAAGATATGCTCAATCAATCTCGAATATTGCACACAATGCTATCAATTGCTTTGTCTAATCTTCAAAGTAATTTCTTTAACTTAAAGTAGTTTGGACATATTCTATTAAAAATTTGTTTAACCTCTGGAACATATAGAGAATGATGTACTCTATCAAAAACTCAATATGTTCTACTCAATCATTAAGCCTATCGCTTTCACAATTCTGATTTCTAATGTTTGCACATTCATTTTCAATATCACTCAAAACCAATGCTCAAGAATTTCACTCAATCATTCAACCAATGAAACACAACTTGCTTACAAACCATAACCAAGTTTTTCACACATAATATGGGTCTCAAACCCTAACTCCAATAACCTTCAATCTCTATCTCAAATGATCTCTAATAATTCACCAATCATTCATATAAAAACCACTCAAATATTTCCAATAATGCTATTCAAATAATCCTTTTTACTCCACCTTATATTTCACGACATTCAATTCAACAACATTCTTCAAAGGATGATGTGCCTATACCTTTTGTTTTTATGGAGATATATCTTCAAAATATGTTTCATTTGCAATAACTTTTGCTACTATAAAGGTTAGCACAACACTTCGTTATGAGTTAGCAAATCTTCAATATGTGTACCTAATTAAATTCCAAACCACTCTCTTGGTTTCTCAAAATATTGCATCAATTTTAATAATCAAACCCTTCAATTTTTTTTAGAAAAACATACACACATTCAAAATTCATCATACACCTTTTAAATCCCTCTTAACACACTCAAAACATAATCAATAATTCTCTTTCACAATAATTCACTATAACTTCCTTCAGAATTTGAATGCATAGAAAAATTAAAATTACTTCCTTATATCTCCCTACTTCTCAAAAATACATTTTCAAAATAATTATAACCACCATTCAGAAATATTCCAATGCATTTATCAAATCATAATTTAAATGATTCAACACCCTCAAATATGGCAAAAATAAAATTTATCTTAACCACCTTATATATCCACAAAGCACATACCATACAACTTAGACAAAGGCACAAATTATTAATGTAAAAGTTAAATACCTTTTGCACACTGCCTCAGTGGGATTCGATCCCCTACTGCACTTTTGTTAGTGCCCTAGTCGCATCCTAACTATTGTGTGATCTAGGCACTCACTTGAGACCAGTAAAGTACCTGTTATGCTTTGTACCTTCTGCTTGGTGCCAAAAATGATTTAACAAAAATATTTCTTCCCTCTGCTACCACCGGGTCTCGAATGTGAGACCTCCCGTTCGCCCACGACTCACGTTGCCAAGCTTTACCACTAGTCCAACCACTTGGTTGGTGATAAGGGCACGAACCCTTGTTGCTTTATCTATCCACGATTTCCTATGTTTTTTTAAAAAATTAAAAACTTTGTCCTCTTGCGCTCATGAATTCACATCAATTAATTTATCCAACACACACATGCATTCGGAGACTTGTATTAATGCCACAAACCTTATGTTATAAATGCCATACTCCTTTTTGCTCGAATGTCGACGGGAAATTAAACTTTAATGTTTTTGCGCCCAACCCTTACCAAGGGTTTTAAATAATTTATTTTATAAATTAATTATAATATAAATATTATAAATAATTTATAAGTAACCTTAGGCTTTTTCTTTTAACACTTAATATTATAATAATGAATATTATAATATTATTTCCTTTGGGCCTAGGTATTTTCTTTTTTCAACCTTAGGCCTTATCTTAACAACCTTTAATATTATAATAATAAATATTATAATATTATTTCCTTTGGGCCTAGGTATCTCCTTCCTTCGAGGTATTTTACCAACCTTTTGACCAAACATGTGAAGCTTTAAACCAAAACTCTTGGGCTTAAAATATAAATATTTTAACCCTTCTTTTGTCAATTTATTGTACTAAATTTTGACATCACTAACACTGAATCTTGACATCAATGACAACACAACTAAAAATTTACAACAGATTGTTGCTTTCGACTTTCTTTATTTGGATGAGTGATCAACACACGATACTTACTATTGTCCTTGGTCATATTTTACTTTTAATATCTCGTATCCTTACCTTCCAATGTTTACTTTTTACATTTTCTTTTCCTATTTTTAGCTTAGCTAAGATTATATTAACATAGGATAATGGTAAGTTGGCCTAAAATTGAAGGTCAAGGAGATTAATAACTCCTTTTTATAAAATGATGATTGGAAAGTGTTGATACATGCACAATTGAATGAACATCCCAATATATGACATAAATTATTCAAAATGGCACACTCAGTGAGACAAATACGATTCATCCCATAAAGAAAGTGTAATGAAATAACCTCAAAATATATAGTAATGGCAATAGCAATTAAATAATGTGTAATAATAGGAGGGAAGAAAGTAGAGAGGGGAGGGCTCTGGTCCCTCCCCTGCTCCCCCTCCCATGGCTCCTGGTTCTGCCCAGTCCCTGGCTCAACCCAGGTCATCCCTCCCCGGGAGTGGTTGTTTGTAGATGATCTCCTGGAGGGAGATCCTTCTCCACTATTTGTGCCCCTCCCAGCCGACTAGGGTTTCCTTGGTTGTTTTTTCGGACTGGTGCTTCCCAGGGATCCCTGTTTGGTTGGGGATCCCTTCCATTTTTCCTCGAGGCTTCCCCCTGGGGTTTTTTGTAGGTTATTCATGTGGATCTGGTCCCCTATGTTTCTCGGTGTGGTGGAGGTGATGGTTTAGGGTTTGGACAGCTTCCCACTGTTTTGGTTCCTAAGGATCCCATCCCTGTGACTGGTTCCTCTTCCCGTTCGAGATTCCTAGTCCCTAGATCCCTGGTCCCTTAACCTGCTGTTTCTTTTTGTTTTGTCGGGACGGGATCCTCTTCCTTTTTCCCGGGGTGGTTTCATCGTGGTGCAGCTCTCTAGTCGCTTCCCGATGGGTTGGATTCTCTCTGTGCTGGCTGTCGACTTCCTGCAGGATGGCTCTCGCTGAACGATATGTTTTCCCGGTGGGCGGGATGGTTTCTCCACAGGGTGGGATCCGCCAAATCCGTCGGTTTTCCCACGAGGCAGGATCATTTCTTTTCTGCTGGTTTCCCGGATGGCGAGATTTCCCTGCTGCTTCCCGCTAGGCCGGACTGTTTGTGGTGGTTTTTACTGCTTCCCGCGAGGTGGGATTTTATTGTAACGGTTTTTCTTTGCTTCTCGCTGGGCGAGATCTTCTCGATGGTGGTTTTTGGCTACTCCTCGCTGGGCGGGATCTCCAAAACTACTTTCTTTCTTATTTGTTTGTTTCCCGCTGAGAGGGATTGTTTCATGCTTACTGTTACCGCTAGGCGGGATTTCTGTTTTGGTGTTCAGTTTCAAGGGATTGATGCCCTAGGCCCATTGCTTATGTAATCAGGTTTTGGGATCCTTGTTAAAACCCACTGTAAATACGAACACTACTTACCAAAAAAAAAATAATGTGTAATAATAAACATCCACTAAGAACAATAAATTCAAATACAATGAAAAACTAAAAATTACAAGTAATCATATTCCATATTCAAATTAATACAAATCCTATCCACTAAGAGAGGGTGAAGTCTCTTAGCCACTTGAGAGGGCATAGTCTCATATGCGCAACAAAGGTGACAAATTAGAATACGAAAGATGATTTAAACTACAACATAACTCTTCCTATTTGTAGACTAAATCAATATTAAACCTAACCTTATAGTCTAAATCAACATTAACCCTAACCCTAATTCTTAAGGGACAAATACCATAACCTAGGATCTAATTTAATAAAAATAAAGATAGTCATCATGGCTACATTGGAGCCATTACATGGATTCCCCATTTAGAATTTTTTTCCTCAAAGTTGGAAAAGACTAGAAAATGCTATCAGTCTCCCACATTGGATCTCCTTCAAGAATATCCTTCCACTTGATGATGAATTTTTGAATTTGGAAATACCATAGAAGAACTCTAGACTACAAAATTGCTTCTAGTTGGAGAGTGGTTTGACCTTCTTCTTTGAGTAGTAAAATCTCTATTTGGGACTACACCTTTTGTACAATAACCTATTTGAGATAAGAAACATGAAAGACAATATGGATGTGGGAAGACAATAAAAGCTTCAATTGATATGGCACTTCACTAATGTGACAAACTATCGTGTAGAACCTATAAAAGCAATGAACCAACTTATGAATATAGTCAGTATTTAGGATAATGGCTTATAGGTATAGAGGCACTAGAAAATTATCATTTAAAATGGAATAAGTTCTATTGTTTCTTCATGTAGTTCTGGACCTAGGTAAAATTATCTTTAATAATTTGAAGCACAAGCTATTGTTGCTATAAAAAATCATCCACCTAAGTCACCTTGGAGGATATTGGAATATAGTATACCATCGATGGAGTTTCTAACCATGCAATGCCTCAAATGAGAACATCTTAATGGAAGAATGATGAGAAGTATTATACCACTGTTTAGCCAAAGAGAGCTAATGAACCTAGTGATACTACTTATATTGAAAAAATAATAAAGGTAAAAACCCAAATAGTTAGTTACAATATTCCTCTAGCCATATGAATGAGGGGTGATAAGAAGAGGATATATTCAACTAGGTACTTGTTGACAATTTTGTCACATTGCACAAGGGGTAGAAAAAAAATCAAAATTTTGTATAGTGTTTTGGTAAAGTATTTCTTTGTTGTTTTTTATTTGCAAAGTTGCAGCAATTTTGGCTTTCTCTACCACCCCCTTTGTACATAAAATGAAGAAGGAAGAGCTTCATCTGCCGAACAAGCTAAGGAAGATAGCTTCGCCGAAATAAATCGTTAAGGATAGAAACTACTTCGCACCCGAAGCATTTCCAGGGACTACTTCGGGTGAAAACCTTACGAAGCAACATTGTCGAAGGAGAATTCAAGAAAAGAACTTCGCACCCGAAGCATTTCTAGGAACCACTTCGGGCGACTTTTTTGCGAAGCGCCATTCAAGCAATTTCAAAAGAATAGCTTTGCCGGAGGAAAAATGCGGTCCGAATTGACTAAGGCAAGAAAACTGCTTCGGACCCAAATTCCCTCAAGCAGTTACTTCAGGCGAAGGTTTTGCAAAGTAGTGTTGCCGAAGCAAAACGCAAAAGAAGAAGAATGAAAAATACTTCGGGCCCGAAGCACTTCAAAAGACTACTTCGGGAAATAAATTGTGAAGCTAGAGTAGACATTGAAAATACTTCATTGAAAAATCAGCGAAGCACCCACTTCGGGCCCCGCGCCAGCAAACCATTTCTACTTCGTCGAAAGTCATTGTGAAGCATCTTCTTCGGCCATATTTCATGTGAAGTACTTTCACCCGAAGTGACAACAACCATAAAGAATACAACATATTTCGAAGGTAGGAATGCGCTTCGATCGAAATACCCTTGAACCATAGTTTTGAAAGAGGATCGCGACGAAGCAGTTCTCCAAGGCATCAGCGAAGCAATTTTTTCAGCGAAGCAACAAGAAGTAAAGATGAAATCCACTTCAGCTCTCCCCACACCTGAAGCAGTTTTGTGAAGCTTCACCATGCGAAGTGCAAATCAAGGAAGATCTGCTTCGGCTCGAATCCATTGCGAAGCAAAGTGCTAACGAAGACCTAGCGAAGCACTTCAAGGGCACATATTCCAAGCCGGGTATTTTCTTGAGATGATCAAGTGCCTCATAAATACATTTTTTTGTGTCCGATAATCTCGCTACTCATTTTTAGCAATTGGAAATGAAGTATCAGTCCATGATGAAGATCCCGGTGAGCATGGCGGCCACTCGAGCACTGCACTCAGAAACCAAGGACGCTCAGATGGCTCATTAATGCATGTTTCCATGATTGACCCGGTCACTGTTGACAATTTTGTCACATTTCTCAAGGGGTAGAAAAGAAACAAGTTTTGTATAGTGTTGTGTAAAGTTTTTGCTTTGTTATTTTTATTTTGAAAAGTTGCAGCAATTTTGGCTTTCAAAGCCACCCCTTTGTATAAAAAGTAGAAAGAGAAAAAGCTTCACTACCAAACAAGCTAGAGAAAAGAGCTTCGCCAAAAAATGAAACCACTTCGCACCCGAAGCGCTTCCAACATTGCTTCGGGTAGGATTTGTCGCAAAGTAGTTTTGTCGAAGATAAATGCATGAGGACCAATGAAAAGGGCTTTAGGCCCGAAACATTTCAAAACACTGCTTCGGCTAGAGGACCAGCAAAATAGAACCCGAAGAAACATTGAATAATCCTTCGCCAAAAAATTATCGAAATAGCTACTTCAGGCCTCTTCATGCCTGAACCATTTTTGCTTCGGCAAAAACCATAACGAAGTATCTACTTCGGGCCTCTTCATGCCCGAACCATTTTTGCTTCGACGAAAACCATAGCGAAGCTTTCACTTCGACGAGTTTTCACCCGAAGCATTTTCGACCGAAGTTCTGGAAGCCAAAAGAAGTGAAACATTTTGAAGGCAGGAACGTGTTTCGGTCGAAATCTCTCCGAACCACAATTTTGAAGAGGATCGCGATGAAGTACTTCTCCAAGGCATCAGCGAAGTAGTTTTTTCAACGAAGCGGTAAGGACGAAGAAGACCATTTTGCGAAGGAGATATGCTTCGGCACAAACCATCCCCGAAGCAGTTTTACGAAGCTCAGTTTTGTGAAGTATAATCCAAGGAGTTTTGCTTCGGCCCAGAACCATTGCGAATTGAAGTGGTAAATGAAAACTTAGCGAAGCACTTCATGGGCACACGTTCCAAGTCGGGTATCTTCTCGAGGCGATCAAGTGCCTCATAAATGCAATTTTTCGTGCCTAGCAAGCCCACTGCTCATTTTTGGCAATCAAAAGCGAAGTATCAAGCCATGATGGAGAACCTGACGAGCATGGCAGCCACTCGAGCACTGCACCCAGAGACCAAGGACATCCAGACGACTCACTAATGCACCTTTCCATGGTTGACCTGATCACAGTTGCCAATTTTGATAACAAATTTGAAAGCTCAGTCGTGAGAGCCGAGGAAGGCCGAATTCTCAGAGCTTAAGGGCGTACTCTTCTTTGCTATGTAATTATGATTCAGAGGCCTGGGTCCTCTATAAAAACCCAGGCATTGTAATGGAAAAAGGGGGGGAACTATCTTCTAGAAAGCTGCTATAACTTAATGTCCTACGATTAATACTAAGAGACTTTGAGCTCAATTCTTCTCTTTTATGCTGCCTTCTGTGCTTGATTCTTCTATCTCTCGTTTGTATGTCGGATGCTGAACTCTGCGTTCGATGTGCAATTGGGGACAGTGTCCTAAAACTCATTTGAAAGGATACATAGGAGTAGAAAAGTTTTGTATTGGCTTTCTTTTATGCTGCCTGCCTTGCTTGATTCTTCTATCTCTCCTTGTTTGTATGCTGGATGCTGAACTCTGTGTCCGAGTGTGCGATCGAGGACAGTGTCCTAAAACTCATTCGGGAGGATACATAGGAAGGTTGATACTACGTTTCTTTCGTTTTACTCTTGGTGTTCCTTACTTCTATTCAAGTTGCCTGTTAGAGATCATGCTGCCTGTTCTCTCCCACCTTAAATCAACAATCTCTCTTCTCTTACCCTTATTTTATTTTATTTCTCTAACCCTTATCTCTTTAATCTCTTTCCTACACTCGTCTTCAAAACACCCAAGTAGTTTAGCATAAGAACTAGCCTTTCTCCAGAGATTGGCATGAGGGGAATATCTTCCCTTTGGACTTTCAATGTTGGTCTAGGTCTAGGGCACATACATTTACTCAAAACCCTTACCTAGGTGGATCTGATGACCAACAGTTTTTGGCATGCCCGATAGGACCAACTATGTCTGTCTTAGTGAGATCCTTAACCAGTCAAGGTCCCATATTTTAAACGCAAACTCGTATTCACCAGGGCCAATAGTTCTAACCAGTTCCCGGTGTGACCTTGTCAGTCTCACCCGATTAGTGGTAGTGAGGATCGATACCCTCATTACTAAAAGACTCTTAGCATCTGGCGACTCTGTTTACCCGATAATCTCCAAGTCATAAAAACCAGTACCAAAAGTCTGTGCCTTCATGCAAACAAGATGGAGAGTTAAGAATAAAGGAGAGGAAACTAAGTTCTTTGAGCTAGATATTGACGCTTTCGAGGAACAATCAAGGTTGATCACCCCCGAATTCCTGCTGCAAGGAACATCCTCTATTGGTATACAAAGCTCAAATTTTGATAGTACAACATCTAGCTTTCCTCCCAATCCTCCCAACTCTCTGAAGCGTCCTAGCCCCTCTATTCCTATTAGTTGTCCTATTAGCAATCAAGGGGGAGCTTTGGGAAATTCGGGAGCAAATATGGCACAGCAGCAACAACAACAACAATAGCAAATGCAGCAGCCACCGTCGCCCAGATTGTCTCCAGCATGGGATTCTTTTTCACCTCTAAATATAGCGGGACAAGGAAAAGTGTTGCCTACCACTGTAAAGAAAATCCCAACATTCTATGGAACTGGGAAGACTGCTCTAGAAAACATCTAGGATATAATATCTTCTTCTTCTTCTTCGGTTTTTTTACCATTCCTAAGTCTAGTCATTGTGCTTAAACTTAGATTTCAGAAAATATATATATACTTATATATATATATATATATATATATATATATATATATATATATATATATGCAACAAGCTTAAGAGGTATATATTTTAATTATATACCTACTATAGTATTTAAAATAAAATGTTTTGGTTTTGTTATGTTTTTGGTTTTTTTTTTTTTTTATAACAATATTATAAAGATAACAAACGACACACAAAACACAAGAAATAATAATAATGAAAGCAATGATCTAGTTTTCTATAAACAATTTATAAATATCATTAACGAGCTCAAGTTCTTCGAGAGTCATGAAATGTTCTTCTTCAAATTAAAAATTTTCTTTCAAGAATTTGACAAAAAGTGCTATAGTAATATTATCTGTATCAGACTGTGGTTGGTAGAAATAAAGTTCGTGGCAATACTCTCGATATAACACAGCTCTAGGAACTCTCCTCCACCTTTCCCTATCCGTAAGAATGACCTCTTGGTATTCTACATGACCTAGGAATTGGTGTATAACAGTTGCGTTCTTGAGGTATTCCTCGAAGGTGAACAATTCTGAAGACACAAGAGCTCTCCTATAAGCTAACCACCTATGGCAAGCTCTCTGAAGTTCATGATAAAAAATGAGTTGATGAGGATCCAAGATTCTATCTAGGGCAAACCTCTTGATTTGTTTAAGTTCTGTTGACCTAGATGAAATGATACCTAGTCTCCTATCAAGTTAGTCCCACAAAAGTTGGTTTCTATCTGTTTCAGGCACAGTAAGCATAGAATTAATTTCTATGGCTGCTAATTGATTTTCAACATTTATAGTGACAGCTAGTCTTTTCGTAGGAGCTACCATCTAAACATGATATGCAACTTAGTAGTTTTCTAATGATTTTAAATGCATCTATGTTTTTTTTGTTTTCAAAAGGTTTTAGTTTCACGTCGGGTTCACCAAAATGTATCGCTCCAAATTTTTTGCACCCATACCTTCAGGCTAAAGGATCCACGTCCGAAAGGGGGATGCGAGAAGGATGGGACAATACCTTGGACTGAGAGGCCCTTTGAAGGTCCCGCCTCTCGAGGGAGGTGTATAAGGGTGATTTTTTGATGGATGGTGGGGTTCACCAGGAAACGTTTGGTGGCAGTCTCCACGCCTAGGTTGGGAATGTGTTTGATGTGTTCAGTTTTACCTTTAATCATTCAAATCCTAGCTTTGGCCAAATGAATCTAAACTATTCTACATGAAATGCAGGTTTAAATGAATACAAAAACATAATTAAATAGAGAATACAGGAAATATACTAGATTAGAAAAGGTCATACCTAATTCAGATGTCTGATGGAGGTTATGATTTTTAAAGCAGTCTAGATCGCCTCTGATCTGACAGGATCATCTAGAATCAGACAAGATCGTTTGAGATCTGACGAATTCGTTAGATGAATTCATCAGAGACCTGCAATCAGAGAAGTATACACAGAATACAAAAAATGCAGCTATCTTTGATAAAGGAAAATGATGTGAAATGATAATAATGATGTTAATAAGATAATCCCAAATAGGAATGCAAATAAATTATCATGCTTTAATAGCTAATCATGATTTTATTATGTATTTAAGCTACATGGGTGAACTCCAAGATGCAGAATAGAAAAAAATAACAATAAACTGGTCTAAATGCAGAATGAAACAACAGACGAAAAGAGAAAAGTGCGAACTCTGGGCACTAATTGTCCCCAATGTTGACTACAGTCAAAATCGGCTGTAGAGTGTGAAATCATCTCAAATTGGGGTGTGATTGTCTGAGATTGTACAAGATCATCTACGACGATCTGAGCTTGCTCCGGTTGAAGAATAACAGAGTTCCTACAAGAAAATTCAAAAAGGGACAAAGGCAAATAGTAGTCTAAGACATTCTAATGCATGTAAAAATCAAAGTGCAAAAAATTCAGCCAGGGGAATGTCAAGGGGAGGGCCTAAGATTAAATAGGCATATGAAGGAGGTTGGGAGGTTGGAGATCATCCTAATCTAGAAGATCTCCAATGGGGGAGGTCTCTAACCGTGCAGACACGCTTTTGCCCAGGTTAGAGACGCCATTGAAACATAAGCTAATTATGAAAAATTAGTTTTGGGACGAAATCGTCTGGACATTCTATTCTAGACGAATTCGTCCGATCTGAGGCGATATCGTCTGATCAGTGACGATATCATCCAATGGTCAAAACAAACTCTAAAAATGGTGCAAAAAATGGGGAAAGCGGTTTAACAGGCGGTTCGGGGTTAAAATTTGAATTTGAATTATTACTAAGGTAATTTTAATTATTTGCTAAGGTTTCTTGCACCAATTTTAGGGTGCTACAATTGTATTATAGTATGTAACTCATAACATAGTTTGGAGAGAAGGAGGAGCCTTTGAGAGTGTTAGATGAAGGAAGAAAGAGAATACCATGAGATGTTTTCTCTTTATTCTAGAAAAAAAAAAAATTGTTAAAGAATTTGTCAGATATATGAAAGGAAATTATTGGAATATATCAAGAAATGGGTAATTTAGTATGTGGTTTGAAAATGGTTATTAGATAAGAAAGGCATGATGCCCCAAGATAAACAAGGGAGGAGCTAATAGCTTTGGCAATTTTAAGGTCAAAATATAGCAAGAATGGCTAGGTCCTACTCTAAAGTGGTGATTCATCAAACTGGAGCTCTTTAACCTCTGATTCATCAATAAAATTAGTGAATCGATGGCATAAGAAACTGAAGAACACAAGATTATACTGAGAGGGGGATGAACAGTATAAGACCACTTTTTACTTTTTCTTCCAATTCAATATTATGTTGTGTAAATATAGCAGTATCAATAGTAGTAATCAAAGCAATGCATAAAAACCATACACAATAGAGACACCACAATTTACGTGGTTCACCCAATGTGGGCTACTCCATAAATAAAATATTTTACTAAAACTTTCCTAATCAATCTCTTTGGGAATCACTCCCAATTACAAAGTTTATGGATCTCTGTCCAAAGGAGATGTTGATCCCCTAATCTCAAGTTCGTGTATCTCTTCCACAGGAGAAATATTTCCTCTTCTTCTCTGGCTATGTGATCTTCTATAAGACTCGGTATCTCTGCTACACTGACTAGTGGACCTCTCTTGACTTGAACACTCCTCACTCAGATCTGTCTTCAACTATGTTGGTTGTTGGATCTCTATCCATTGAGACTTTGTCCTCTACACTCTATCACATCCAAAGCTCTATAAATAGGCTCACTGAGAACCTACTCAATAAGCTCACACAAAACCTACTTAACAAGCTCACACATAACTTGTCCAAAATAGCTCTAGCAAGCTCACCAAGAACTTGCCCAAAACTACTATAGCAAGCTCACCAAGAACTTGCCCAAGTATGCTCCAACAAGCTCACTAAGAACTTGTCCAAATAGGCTCTATCAAGCTCACCAATAACTTGCTCAAATATGATCCAACAAGCTCACTAATAACTTGTCCAAAACTATCCCAAATATGTCCATAAATCTACCCACAAAACTATCCCAAAACTTGTCCTCAAATTTGTCCCAAAGGCCTTCTAAAAGGCTCAATCAATCATGCTCAAGTAGTACTCAAAATGAACTCAATAATGAATGGCAATCTCAAATCAAATTAACTTCATAGAAGCATAAAGAGAATTGTTAGAGACTTAATATGTTATAATCTCACTCTCAACCCAAATCAATCTCAACTCAACTCATAGAAGCATAAAGAGAATTTATAGAGACTCAATATGTTCTAAGCTCACTCTCAATCCAAATCAATCTCAACTCAACTCAAATAAACTCATAGAAGCATAAAGTGAATTGTTAGAGACTCAATATGTTCTAATCTCACTCTCAACTCAAATCAACCTCAACTCAATTCAAGTCAACCTCAACTCAACTCAAGTCTTATAGAACCATAAAGAGAATTGTTAGAGACTCAATATGTTCTAACCTTAATCTCAAATCAACATAGAATGATGGAATAATTTGTTTCACAGAACATGAACAATCACTTCACACATCACTTGACTAGGCTCAATCAACTCAACTCAACCAATCATCACAAGGGACAACTCTTTCTCACACAACCCTAGTCCAAGTATGTATCAACCAACTCAATTATTTCCAACAATGCTCAACCACAAATTTGACATAACAATGATACTCATGTTCTTTTCTAACTCAAGTTATTTCACAACTAATGGGCTTCAACAACTATGCTTATAACACAAGGTTTAAACACAAATCTCAATTCAGAAAAACTTGATGCATTCAACCAACCACTTTCGAAAAGGAAACCACAAACAATCCTTTTCCCTCTAATGATATTTCAAAAATCAACCACCATAAAAAATCAATAGGATAATGTGCCCATACCTTTTATGAATATGAAAAAACCTCTTTGTAAATATGCCACAATCACAAATTTTTTTTCCAATATTCACAAGGGTTAGTAGATCACAAAATAATCAACATTACTCCACTTTTCAATAATCATCACCAAGGCCTTTAATTGCACACCTTCCTTATCTCTCCTAAAACCACTTGTACCATAAAATAAAATAAATCAAAACATTGCATAACCTTTTCACTCCCAAAACCACTTATACCATAAAATAAAATAAATCAAAACATTGCATAACCTTTTCACTCCCAAAACCACTGATACCATAAAATAAAATAAATCACAATATTGCATACCTTGTCACCTCATGACAAAATTAATCCTCTTGAAAAAGAACAAGGCAACCTTCACTTTTGGAACCCATTTGCAAAATCAGAAATATCTCTTTATACACACCTTATTTCTCCTTCTAAATAAGTTAGTCAAATAACCCTTGAAATAAGCTTTCCGACGATATATAATATGCCACCTTTCCAAAATAAATTAAAACCTTTACATGTATATATATGCCACCCTCCATTAATTGCACATAGGTCGGCCCTCCATTAATTTAAACTTAAACTTTAAACTTTAAACTTTAATATCTTCATCATCGGAGGTCCTTTTTCGATGAAACAAAATTCCACCTTGGCTTTTAAGAAAATCCCTTTCCACATAAGCTCACCATGGTTTTAAATAAAACCTTTTATTTTGCCTACCTTGGTTTTCATAAAAACCCCAGTAAATAGCCATGCTTTCCAAAATATCATAAATGCTTATTTATGAAATATTTTGGCCACCAAAACCAAATGTGACCCATGTGACATCAATTATCCATGTGAAATCAATGACAACATAAAATGCCTCAAATTAACTCAAATTTCCAATAGAAACTTGTTATGAAGTTAATAATTCATCAAATTGTAGTCCTCCATCCTTTGATTTGTTAACAATTTTAATGAATTGACATTATAAGAGACCTACCTAAGGGAATCTAATCTAAAAAATGATATTTTTGTCTTCTTATTGTAATTCATACATGTAATTTTTTTTTTCACGTAGAGTGAAAATTATAATAAATCCCTTGCTATATATAAGATCCCATGGATCATTAAGTTTTGCCTTTTGGCCATTTTGAAAAATGTTTGAGCTACGTTTTTTTAATGTATCTTTTATGTTTTGATTAATAGAAAATTGTGCATATCCTTCATACAATATTGTGTCTCATTTTGTGGAACCTCCCTTTGTATGCATGTGTAAGTGGTTTTGACCTATATTTGCTTGTTAGTCCTTTTATCACTTTGGGCATACATTTAATATGGATTTAGATTGTGAAGAACACAAGCTTATACTGAGAGGGGGGTGAATAGTATAAGACCAAATTTTACTTTTCTTTCCCAAACAATATTATCCAATATAATCAATGGTAATATTAGCAGCAGTAATCAAAGCAATGCACAAATCATCACACACAATAGAGACATCAATTTAATGTGATTCACCCAATGTGGGCTACTCCACAGAGAAAATATTTCTACTAAAATTTCTCAACAAATCTCTTGGTAATCACTTCCCTATTACAATGTTTATGGACCTTTGTCCAAAGGAGACACCAGTCCCCTAATGCTCTGATTTTTGGATCTCTCTCCACAGGAGAAACCTTTCCCCTTTTCTCTGGTTCTTGGAACTTTACGTAGGAGAAATATTTCTCCTCAATTGGTTCATGGATCTCTCTCCATAGAAGACCTCTATCCTCACTCAGAATATATCTATCCTCAATGCCCTAGCTAATGGATCTCTATCCACTGGAGACTATTGTCCTTTACTCTATCACATCCAAATATTGCTCTCAACTCTGTCTCAAATATGCAGTTACACTATCCTTAGTCTAGTACAAATCTGCTCCAACTCTATCTCAGGTCTAGTACATATCTGCTCTCAAATTTGTACTAAAATCTATCCTTAAATCTATCCTCAATTCTATACTCAAGACTTAACATAAATCTTGATCCAATCACAAATCAATTCAGCTCAAATCTGTCCCAAGCCTTAACACAAATATTGAACAAATTAATAAATCAACTCTACTCAGATCTACCCCAAGACTTAACACAAAGCTTGAACAAATTAATAAATCAAATTTTCTCTCAAGTATTCACAAATACTTATCTCAAATCTACCCTCAAGTCCTCTCAAGAACTTGCTCAATATTCTCTCAAGTCTTCACAAAGACTTATCTCAAATTTGCCCTCAAGTCCTCTCAAGAACTTGCTCAATCTGCTCTCAAGTCTTCACCAAGATTTACCTCAAATCTACCTACAATTTTTCACAAAAGCTTGCTAACTTTGTCCTTAAGCTTCCACAAAAGCTTACTCGAATTTGCTCAAACACATGCTCAATATAGCTCACAAGATATGCTCAATCAATCTCGAATATTGCACACAATGCTATCAATTGCTTTGTCTAATCTTCAAAGTAATTTCTTTAACTTAAAGTAGTTTGGACATATTCTATTAAAAATTTGTTTAACCTCTGGAACATATAGAGAATGATGTACTCTATCAAAAACTCAATATGTTCTACTCAATCATTAAGCCTATCGCTTTCACAATTCTGATTTCTAATGTTTGCACATTCATTTTCAATATCACTCAAAACCAATGCTCAAGAATTTCACTCAATCATTCAACCAATGAAACACAACTTGCTTACAAACCATAACCAAGTTTTTCACACATAATATGGGTCTCAAACCCTAACTCCAATAACCTTCAATCTCTATCTCAAATGATCTCTAATAATTCACCAATCATTCATATAAAAACCACTCAAATATTTCCAATAATGCTATTCAAATAATCCTTTTTACTCCACCTTATATTTCACGACATTCAATTCAACAACATTCTTCAAAGGATGATGTGCCTATACCTTTTGTTTTTATGGAGATATATCTTCAAAATATGTTTCATTTGCAATAACTTTTGCTACTATAAAGGTTAGCACAACACTTCGTTATGAGTTAGCAAATCTTCAATATGTGTACCTAATTAAATTCCAAACCACTCTCTTGGTTTCTCAAAATATTGCATCAATTTTAATAATCAAACCCTTCAATTTTTTTTAGAAAAACATACACACATTCAAAATTCATCATACACCTTTTAAATCCCTCTTAACACACTCAAAACATAATCAATAATTCTCTTTCACAATAATTCACTATAACTTCCTTCAGAATTTGAATGCATAGAAAAATTAAAATTACTTCCTTATATCTCCCTACTTCTCAAAAATACATTTTCAAAATAATTATAACCACCATTCAGAAATATTCCAATGCATTTATCAAATCATAATTTAAATGATTCAACACCCTCAAATATGGCAAAAATAAAATTTATCTTAACCACCTTATATATCCACAAAGCACATACCATACAACTTAGACAAAGGCACAAATTATTAATGTAAAAGTTAAATACCTTTTGCACACTGCCTCAGTGGGATTCGATCCCCTACTGCACTTTTGTTAGTGCCCTAGTCGCATCCTAACTATTGTGTGATCTAGGCACTCACTTGAGACCAGTAAAGTACCTGTTATGCTTTGTACCTTCTGCTTGGTGCCAAAAATGATTTAACAAAAATATTTCTTCCCTCTGCTACCACCGGGTCTCGAATGTGAGACCTCCCGTTCGCCCACGACTCACGTTGCCAAGCTTTACCACTAGTCCAACCACTTGGTTGGTGATAAGGGCACGAACCCTTGTTGCTTTATCTATCCACGATTTCCTATGTTTTTTTAAAAAATTAAAAACTTTGTCCTCTTGCGCTCATGAATTCACATCAATTAATTTATCCAACACACACATGCATTCGGAGACTTGTATTAATGCCACAAACCTTATGTTATAAATGCCATACTCCTTTTTGCTCGAATGTCGACGGGAAATTAAACTTTAATGTTTTTGCGCCCAACCCTTACCAAGGGTTTTAAATAATTTATTTTATAAATTAATTATAATATAAATATTATAAATAATTTATAAGTAACCTTAGGCTTTTTCTTTTAACACTTAATATTATAATAATGAATATTATAATATTATTTCCTTTGGGCCTAGGTATTTTCTTTTTTCAACCTTAGGCCTTATCTTAACAACCTTTAATATTATAATAATAAATATTATAATATTATTTCCTTTGGGCCTAGGTATCTCCTTCCTTCGGGGTATTTTACCAATTTTTGACCAAACATGTGAAGCTTTAAACCAAAACTCTTGGGCTTAAAATATAAATATTTTAACCCTTCTTTTGTCAATTTATTGTACTAAATTTTGACATCACTAACACTGAATCTTGACATCAATGACAACACAACTAAAAATTTACAACAGATTGTTGCTTTCGACTTTCTTTATTTGGATGAGTGATCAACACACGATACTTACTATTGTCCTTGGTCATATTTTACTTTTAATATCTCGTATCCTTACCTTCCAATGTTTACTTTTTACATTTTCTTTTCCTATTTTTAGCTTAGCTAAGATTATATTAACATAGGATAATGGTAAGTTGGCCTAAAATTGAAGGTCAAGGAGATTAATAACTCCTTTTTATAAAATGATGATTGGAAAGTGTTGATACATGCACAATTGAATGAACATCCCAATATATGACATAAATTATTCAAAATGGCACACTCAGTGAGACAAATACGATTCATCCCATAAAGAAAGTGTAATGAAATAACCTCAAAATATATAGTAATGGCAATAGCAATTAAATAATGTGTAATAATAGGAGGGAAGAAAGTAGAGAGGGGAGGGCTCTGGTCCCTCCCCTGCTCCCCCTCCCATGGCTCCCGGTTCTCGCTCGGTCCCTCGGCTCAACCCGAGTCATCCCTCCCCGGGAGTGGTTGTTTGTAGATGATCTCCTGGAGGGAGATCCTTCTCCACTATTTGTGCCCCTCCCAGCCGACTAGGGTTTCCTTGGTTGTTTTTTCGGATAGGTGCTTCCCAGGGATCCCTGTTTGGTTGGGGATCCCTTCCATTTTTTCCTCAGGCTTCCCCCTGGGGTTTTTTGTAGGTTATTCATGTGGATCTGGTCCCCTATGTTTCTCGGTGTGGTGGAGGTGATGGTTTAGGGTTTGGACAGCTTCCCACTGTTTTGGTTCCTAAGGATCCCATCCCTGTGACCGGTTCCTCTTCCCGCTCGAGATTCCTAGTCCCTAGATCCCTGGTCCCTTAACCTGTTGTTTCTTTTTGTTTTGTCGGGACGGGATCCTCTTCTTTTTTCCCGGGGTGGGTTCATCGTGGTGCAGCTCTCTAGTCGCTTCCCGATGGGTTGGATTCTCTCTGTGCTGGTCGTCGACTTCCTGCAGGATGGCTCTCGCTGAACGATATGTTTTCCCGGTGGGCGGGATGGTTTCTCCACAGGGTGGGATCCGCCAAATCCGTCGGTTTTCCCACGAGGCAGGATCATTTCTTTTCTGCTAGTTTCCCGGATGGCGAGATTTCCCTGCTGCTTCCCGCTAGGCCGGACTGTTTGTGGTGGTTTTTACTGCTTCCCGCGAGGTGGGATTTTATTGTAACGGTTTTTCTTTGCTTCCTGCTGGGCGAGATCTTCTCGATGGTGGTTTTTGGCTACTCCTCGCTGGGCAGGATCTCCAAAACTACTTTCTTTCTTATTTGTTTGTTTCCCGCTGAGAGGGATTGTTTCATGCTTACTGTTATCGCTAGGCGGGATTTCTGTTTTGGTGTTAAGTTTCAAGGGATTGATGCCCTAGGCCCATTGCTTATGTAATCAGGTTTTGGGATCCTTGTTAAAACCCACTGTAAATACGAACACTACTTACCAAAAAAAAAATAATGTGTAATAATAAACATCCACTAAGAACAATAAATTCAAATACAATGAAAAACTAAAAATTACAAGTAATCATATTCCATATTCAAATTAATACAAATCCTATCCACTAAGAGAGGGTGAAGTCTCTTAGCCACTTGAGAGGGCATAGTCTCATATGCGCAACAAAGGTGACAAATTAGAATACGAAAGATGATTTAAACTACAACATAACTCTTCCTATTTGTAGACTAAATCAATATTAAACCTAACCTTATAGTCTAAATCAACATTAACCCTAACCCTAATTCTTAAGGGACAAATACCATAACCTAGGATCTAATTTAATAAAAATAAAGATAGTCATCATGGCTACATTGGAGCCATTACATGGATTCCCCATTTAGAATTTTTTTCCTCAAAGTTGGAAAAGACTAGAAAATGCTATCAGTCTCCCACATTGGATCTCCTTCAAGAATATCCTTCCACTTGATGATGAATTTTTGAATTTGGAAATACCATAGAAGAACTCTAGACTACAAAATTGCTTCTAGTTGGAGAGTGGTTTGACCTTCTTCTTTGAGTAGTAAAATCTCTATTTGGGACTACACCTTTTGTACAATAACCTATTTGAGATAAGAAACATGAAAGACAATATGGATGTGGGAAGACAATAAAAGCTTCAATTGATATGGCACTTCACTAATGTGACAAACTATCGTGTAGAACCTATAAAAGCAATGAACCAACTTATGAATATAGTCAGTATTTAGGATAATGGCTTATAGGTATAGAGGCACTAGAAAATTATCATTTAAAATGGAATAAGTTCTATTGTTTCTTCATGTAGTTCTGGACCTAGGTAAAATTATCTTTAATAATTTGAAGCACAAGCTATTGTTGCTATAAAAAATCATCCACCTAAGTCACCTTGGAGGATATTGGAATATAGTATACCATCGATGGAGTTTCTAACCATGCAATGCCTCAAATGAGAACATCTTAATGGAAGAATGATGAGAAGTATTATACCACTGTTTAGCCAAAGAGAGCTAATGAACCTAGTGATACTACTTATATTGAAAAAATAATAAAGGTAAAAACCCAAATAGTTAGTTACAATATTCCTCTAGCCATATGAATGAGGGTGATAAGAAGAGGATATATTCAACTAGGTACTGTTGACAATTTTGTCACATTGCACAAGGGGTAGAAAAAAATCAAAATTTTGTATAGTGTTTTTGTAAAGTATTTCTTTGTTGTTTTTTATTTGCAAAGTTGCAGCAATTTTGGCTTTCTCTACCACCCCCTTTGTACATAAAAGGAAGAAGGAAGAGCTTCATCTGCCGAACAAGCTATGGAAGATAGCTTTGCCGAAATAAATTGTTAAGGATAGAAACTACTTCGCACCTGAAGCATTTCTAGGGACTACTTCGGGTGAAAACCTTACGAAGCAACATTGTCGAAGGAGAATTCAAGAAAAGAACTTCGCACCCGAAGCATTTCTAGGAACCACTTCGGGCGACTTTTTTGCGAAGCGCCATTCAAGCAATTTCAAAAGAATAGCTTTGCCGGAGGAAAAATGCGGTCCGAATTGACTAAGGCAAGAAAACTGCTTCGGACCCAAATTCCCTCAAGCAGTTACTTCAGGCGAAGGTTTTGCAAAGTAGTGTTGCCGAAGCAAAACGCAAAAGAAGAAGAATGAAAAATACTTCGGGCCCGAAGCACTTCAAAAGACTACTTCGGGAAATAAATTGTGAAGCTAGAGTAGACATTGAAAATACGATATGGGATTAGTTAGTTGATCAACTGATGGGAAACTCCTCTATTGGTATAGATCTCTACCACCCGGTAGTATTACGATATGGGATTAGTTAGTTGATCAACTGATGGGAAACTTCAATGAATCTTGTGATCCTACCTCTCTATTGCACTAGTTCACTTCAATCAAGAGACATCCACAAGAGGAGATCATGGATTTCAATGTGAGGTTCACTCAAACTTGGCAAAGAGTGCCAGTTGGAATTCGGCCAACCGATGAAGCTACAACGCTTTATTTCCTTTGGGATTTCAACCTCAATATCAGTCTCATGGTAAGATATTCTAACGTTAATACTTTTCCCGAGTTGTATAAGTTAGCTAAGAGAGCGGAGATGGATTTAATAGTTGTGGGAAAGCTCCCCCAAAGGATGCCAATGCCCATACTGCTTGAATTCTTACAAATCCAGTATGCAAGCGTAGCCGCTTCACAAATCTCCACCACCCCTACACTCCCGATTTCATCTTGGAATCTGAATCCTATCGTGTCTCAAATCACTGCTCCACAAATCCATTTCCCTACATTTTCAACTTCACAACCCATTGTCTCTTCAACATTTCCTGTACTACCAGCACCACCTCAACACCCTACCCTTCCTCCCATACCGATGATGGCTCCATCACCACTTGCTCTGAAAGTCGATGATATACAAACCAAAATTCTACAGGAAATGCAGTCTCTAAACTCTATGGTTCAGATGTTGTCTAATGACATGACCATTGTAAAAAAGAAGCAAACACAACAGGAGTTCCTATCGAGGAGATCTTATCCTGCACCTGCACTTACCAAGGACCAAGCAGTCCAGCAAAGGAAGGCGTCGACGAGAAATGTTGTAATTGATGAGGCTTCAAGCACTTTCGACTATGTGTATTGGTGTTCTACATGCAATGATCCGCATGAAGAAAGTACCTACACCCTACACCAGCATTATGTTCAGACGCTGGAAAATAGTAGTCATAGCGGTCAAGTAAATGTCATTAGGCAGATGAGTCATAACTTGGCAATTGGCGAGGAGGAGTCAGTCGCAGTACTTACCCAAGGAGGAAGAAAGACAATAGAAGCAAACGCTACTCAACTGACTCCTTCAAAAGAGCAAGTTCAACTTGAGAAAGGACAATCATCTACTTTGGTCCCGAGCGAAGCTCCTTCGCCTGCATCGATCAAAGGAAAGGCTCAAAAGGCCTCTGTCGAACCGCCTCGGGTGGAAACTAAGGAACAGGCCAAGGAAAAGCTCAAATTTCCTTCGCTGATTAAGCAACAAAGAGTGGAAGCCACAGAGCAGTATCGCATAGGATATAAGCCCAAAAAAGAGCCCGAAGCACCCAAATCCCTGGCGTACAATATTGTAGAGGAATTGAAGAATATTCCAACCAAGATCAGCCTGTATGATGCACTGCAACTTCCTGGACAAGTAGACCTACTGCAAGAATCATTAAAGACAATTAAGGAAAAAAAGGTTGCACATCTAGCCTTGGTACAGACCCTATCCATGTCAATAACAGAGAAGAACATACCACCCCCATTCTACTTGTCCCTACAAATGGAAGGGTATATTGTGCATAACTGCATGATCGACTCTGGGGCCGCTACAACAGTAATGCCAAGGGCAATCTACAAAGAAATAGGGATGGAGTATACGCGAAGCAGCCAAGGTGTACTCCAGTTGGATAGTACTCCAGTGAAGACTGTAGGGGTGATCAAGGACATTCCTATCCGACTACATAATATGCCTCAGATCACAGTCACACAAGAGGTAGTGGTAGTCAACTTGGAGCCATATTTCAGTATGTGCTTGTCGAGGTAATTCACAACAAAGCTGGGCAGATATCTGTCTATGGATTACTCCCATCTGGAGATTCCATTCAAGGGAAAGAAGGTGAAGATCTACAATGAGAAGCCTTCTTCCTTTCTTGTATAGAAGATGTCTGAGGAAGAAAGCAACGAACCAGTGAACACAATGGTGGAGGAAATAGAACAGGTAGATCTGGTTGAGGAGTCTCTTGCGCAATTAAGTAATGAAGATGAGTTTTCATTGGCAGACTTCAATGCCATGGTGGAGACCGAAATAGGATGTTATGTGATTGTCAAGCCAAAAAACCACTCCCACCTCGGGAATAGAAAAAGTTCCCAGGAAGAACTATGGAAGTTGTTCTTCGACGGCACCCGATGTAAAAATGACGTTGGGGCAGGGATTCTTCTAATTTCACCCTCCAGAGAGCAAAAAGAATATTGCTACCAGTTGATATTCTGTTGCACTAAAAATGCAGTAGAATACGAAGCATTATGCCTAAGACTTAAGAAAGCTGATAAGTTAGGCATAAAGCATCTCCAAATCTTCAGAGATTTCGAACTAGTTTGCAACCAGGTCACAAATAAGTGTACTTCAAAGAAGCATTATCTAAAATCATACCGCAACAGGGTATGGGACATATTCGATCAGTTTGAATCTCTCAATCTACAGTTAATCCCACGAGAGATGAATCGACATGCCGATGTTCTGGCATCCATCATAGCCAAGTACTCTCCAGTAGAAGATATGGTGCACAAGCCCAGAACTGTGAGGATGATCTACAGGTCCTCTGTCCCAGACAAGGAGATACATTGGCAAGTGTTTGATAACAATGAGCAGATTATTAATTTCATGATCCAAGAAGCCGCCACAGTCGAAGACCGAAGCTTTGATGAAGAAGAATATGAAGGACTGATTCAATTGAAGAATAACCATGTTCCCAAGGGACTAATCACCCTTGAGAGTCTCTTTGATCGGAATGACCGAGTTCTCTCTCACATGATCAAAGTCCATGAGAAGCAGTATCAGGATTTGGAGCTCGAACCTAGGAAAGCAATAAAGGTGGGAACCGACTGCACTTCGAAGGAGATAGAATAGATACAGAATATATGTAGAAAGTTTTCCAACATAATTGCTTGGTCTTATCAAGATCTCAGGGGATACAATCGGCAGCTGGTTCAACACACAATCAAATTGCAGGAAGGGGTCAAACCCTTTCGACAAAAGCAGAGATCGGTGAATCCCAAGATCGAGGTCTTAATGAAGGTCGAACTCTTGAAGATGCTCGAGGCAAAGATCATATATCCCATCAAGCACTCTTCATGGGTAGCAAACCTGGTCCTAGTCAAAAAGAAAAATGGAGATATCAGGTTATGCGTAGACTTTCACAATCTAAACCAGGCATCGCTCAAGGATCACTATCCTCTCCCACAAATTGATCAAATTTTGCACTCGATGGCTGGAGCTCAACGCTTCTCTCTACTCGATGGTTTTTTTGGATACAATCAAATTTGGGTCAGGGATGAAGACCAACACAAGATGGCATTCACCACCAAGTGGGGGACATTTGCCTACCAGTGAATGTCGTTTGGCCTTTCAAATGTTGGGGCCACTTTCTAGAGAGCAATGGATCTTGCTTTTGGCGAGCTTCTAAATAAGGTTATCGTTATCTATCTGGATGACATGACTATTTTCTCTCGAATAAGGGAAGACCACCCCACACATATACAACAAGTTTTCAAAAAATTTCGAGAGTTCGGCATCTCAATTAATCCAAAGAAGTCCATATTCATAGTTAGCGAAGGAAAGTTGCTGGGACACGCGATATCAGAAAAAGGCCTCGTTGTAGATCCTGACAGAGCCAAGGCTCTAATGAAGCTCCCACTTCCCATAGACAAGAGAGGACTTCAATATTTCTTTGGCTAGATTAAATTCATGAGGAAGTTTGTTCTCGACTTTGCCCAAGTCATCAAACCGATGTCCCAAATCCTAAAGAAGGGCGCCGAATTTAGCTAGACCAAAGAAAGAAAAGAAGCTTTTGAAGAGATTAAAAATTGAATTGCTCAGGCACCGGTCTTGATCAATCTAGACTATAGTCGGGATTTCATCATGTATGTCATAGGAGAGCTCGAGAGCTACGCTACTGTCCTGATGCAAAAGGGAGAAGATGGCGAGGAGCGTCCCATCGCGTTTTTGAGTAAGGTGATAAATTCCCACAAAGAAAGATATAATTTCATAGAGCGTCAGGTGCATGCAGTAATGAAATCACTAAGGAAGTTCAAACAGTTCATCTCTCAAAGCCGAGTCACAGTTTATGTCATTCACCCTGATGTGCATAATTTTATTATCCAAGGAGAATTGGGAAGTAAAAGAGCTGGTTGGGTGAACAAAATACAGGAGTTTGACATTGATATCAAGCCCACAAAATTAGTTCACAGTCATGCATTATGTCAAGAGTTGGCAAAGAGCGTGGCGATCGAAGTGATAGAATATCGAAGGGATGACTTAACAACCAAAGAATGCTTTTCTAACTACGAAGAAGACGAGAAGGATTGGGTCGATGATATAATCTGCTATTTCAACACCGACAAGTTTCCTTCGCATCTAAATGCATCACAACGAAGACATTTTAGGATGAGGTCCTCTAGATACACTGCGTCCCGAAGACCTATTTTTCAGGAACATTGATGGTGTCCTTCTTAAGTGCATCAAGGACGATGATAAAAGGATAGTCCTGGGAGAGTTCCATTTAGGACTATCAGGAGGTCACTTTGTAGGAAGAACCATAGCGTTAAAGATCATTAGGGCGGGTTATTATTGTCCCACACTCTGTCGATGTCTTCGTAGTTTGTCGTAAATGCGAGCAGTGTCAGAGGTTCGTCGGCCGAAACAAAAATGTTGCAATGCCCCTTTGTCCGACACAAGTAGAGGCACCCTTTCAAAAATGGGGGTTGGATTTTATAGGAGTCATATCACCAAATTCCTCCTTGGGACATAGGTTCATCCTGACAGCAACAGACTACTTCACCAGGTGGGCCGAAGCGATTCCTACCAAACATGTAGATCAAGAGACTGTAGTCACCTTCTTGGAAGGATTGATCACCAAGTTTGACATCCCTAAAGCAATCATCACAGATAATGGCCCTGGCTTCATAGACACTAAAATCAATGATTTCCTCTACAGGTATTGGATATATCATAAAGTATCCTCCAATTATTATCCACAAGGCAATGGCTTGGCAGAATCCACCAACAAGACTCTGTTGAGGATGCTAAGGAAGATCATAGAGATGAACAAAAGGACTTGGCATCTCATTCTAGATCAGGCCTTGTGGGCTGATCGGATTTCTATCAAAAGGTCAATCAAAACTTTGCCTTATGCTCTGGTCTATGGCAAGGAGGCCATCTTACCCATCCATATTGAGATCCCTGCACTGCGGCTGTTGGAAGCAGAAGATGGAGTTAGTCCAATGGAGAACAGGTTAGCTCAGCTGCTGTGACTAGACAAGGATCATGAAGAAGCATACCAGGACTTCGCTAAGCATACTCAGGTCATCCGAGACTGGTTCAAGAAAAAATCATTCGATCGCACATTCGATGTGGGAGACCTGGTATTGAAGTGGGATTCTTGGAAGGCCAAGCCTAGAAATCATGACAAGATGGACACCTTTTGGGATGGGCCATTCAAAATTATGAATGTAAACTCGGCCAATTCTTTCATCCTCAAAGATGCAGATGGACAAGTTCTGCCGATCTCTATCAATGGTCTTCACCTAAAGACTTTTCATCACTAAAAATAATTCTCTTTAAAAAAAAAAAAAAGGTGCAGAAGGAGGAGAAGGATCGGGAAAGGACTCTGGCCCAATGGATCAAGACTAAGGGTCCTCGCATCGAGATGAGCTCGTTTCCCCGTGAGCCACCAAGAATGTTGAAAATTTTGTCACATTTCTCAAGGGGTAGAAAAGAAACAAGTTTTGTATAGTGTTGTGTAAAGTTTTTGCTTTGTTATTTTTATTTTGAAAAGTTGCAGCAATTTTGGCTTTCAAAGCCACCCCTTTGTATAAAAAGTAGAAAGAGAAAAAGCTTCGCTACCAAACAAGCTAGAGAAAAGAGCTTCGCCAAAAAATGAAACCACTTCGCACCCGAAGTGCTTCCAACATTGCTTCAGGTAGGATTTGTCGCGAAGTAGTTTTGTCGAAGAAAAATGCAAGAGGACCGTTGAAAAGGGCTTCGGGCCCGAAACATTTCAAAACACTACTTCGGCTAGAGGACCAGCGAAGCAGAACCCGAAGAAACATTGAAGAATCCTTCGCCAAAAAATTATCGAAACATCTACTTCGGGCCTCTTCACACCCGAACCATTTTTGCTTCGGCAAAAACCATAATGAAGTATCTACTTCGGGCCTCTTCACGCCCGAACCATTTCTGCTTCGGCAAAAACCATAGCAAAGCTTTCACTTCGGAGAGTTTTCACCCGAAGCATTTTTGATAGAAGTTCTGGCAGCCAAAAGAAATGAAGCATTTTGAAGGCAGGAATGTGTTTCGGCCGAAATCTCTCCGAACCACAATTTTGAAGAGGATCGCGACGAAGTGCTTCTCCAAGGCATCAGCGAAGCAGTTTTGTCAGCGAAGCGGCAAGGACGAAGAAGACCATTTTACGAAGGAGATATGCTTCGGCACAAACAATCCTCGAAGCAGTTTTGCGAAGCTCAGTTTTGTGAAGTATAATCCAAGGAGGAGTTTTGCTTCGGCCCAGAACCATTGCGAAGCGAAGTGGTGAATGAAAAGTTAGTGAAGCACTTAACGGGCACATGTTCCAAGTCGGGTATCTTCCTGAGGCGATGAAGTGCCTCATAAATGCAATTTTTCATGCCCAGCAAGCACGCTGCTCATTTTTGGTAATCAAAAGCGAAGTATCAAGCCATGATGGAGAACCCGGCGAGCATGGCAGCCACTCGAGCATTGCACCCAGAGACCAAGAACGTCCATACGGCTCATCAATGCACCTTTCCATGGTTGACACGGTCACAGTTGCCAATTTTGGTAACAAATTTGAAAGCTCAGTCACGATAGCTGAGGAAGTCTAAATTCTTAGAGCTCGAGGGCGTACTCTTCTTTGCTATGTAATTATGATTCAGAGGCCTGAGTCCTCTATAAAAACCCAGACATTGTAATGGAAAAAGGGGGGGAACTATCTGCTAGAAAGCTACTATAACTTGATATTCTGTGATTAATACTAAGAGACTTTGAGCTCAATTCTTCTCTTTTATGCTGCCTTTTGTGCTTTATTCTTCTATCTCTCCTTGTTTGTATGATGGATGCTGAACTCTGTGTCCAGTGTGCGATTGGGGACAGTGTCCTGAAACTTGTTCGGAAGGATACATAGGAGTAGAAAAGTGTTGTATTGGCTTTCTTTTATGCTGCTTGCCTTGCTTGATTCTTTTATCTCTCCTCATTTGTATGTTGGATGCTGAACTCTACGTTCGATGTGCGATCGGGGATAGTGTCCTGAAACTCATTCAAGAGGATACATAGGAAGGTTGATACTACGTTTCTTTTGTTTTACTCTTGGTGTTCCTTGCTGCTATTCAATTTTCCTGTTAGCGATCATGCTTCCTATTCTCTCCCACCTTAAATCAACAATCTCTCTTCTCTTACCCTTATTTTATTTTATTTCTCTAACCCTTATCCCTTTTATCTCTTTCCTGCACTCTTGTCTTTAAAACACCCAAGTAGTTTAGCATAGGAGTCGGCCTTTCTCCGGATATTGGCACAAGGGGCATCTCTTCCCTTCGGCCTTTCAATGTTGGTCCAAGTCTAGGGTGCATGCATTTACTCAAAACCCTTACCTAGGCGGATCTGATGACCAACAGTCACAGTTCCTAGTTTTGGCAAAGGATATGAAAGCTCAGTCATGAGAGCCGCGAGGAGCCGACTTCTCAGCTTCCGAGGATGTACTCCTCCATTTTGTGTAATTATGGCTCAGAGGGTCGGGTCCTCTATAAAAACCCAGACATTGTAATGTAAAAGGGGGGGAACTTTCTGCTAGAAAGCTGCTATAACTTGATGTCCTACGATTAATACTAAAGAGATTTGGGCTCAATTTCTCTCTTGTATGTTGCCTTCTATGTTTATTTCTTTTGTCTTTCTTCATTTGCATACTGTAACTCTGAATCCTGACTTCAATGTGCGATTGGGGACTGTACCCTAAAATTTTCCCGAAGGATACATAGGAGAGGAAAAACACTATATTGGTTTTCTTTTATGCTGCTTGGTGGGTTGTGGTTTCTATTATATTTGCTTGTCCTAATCGTCGTTACTCTAAACCCTGAATTTTGACGAAAGGGAGAAGGAGAATCTTGGAGCTCACCTAGAGGATACATAGGAAGGTTAATGTGGCATTTCTTTCGTTTATTCTTGGTGTTCTTTGTTGCTATTCAAGTTGTTAGTTAGTGATCGTGCTTCCTGTTCTCTCCCACTTTAAATTATCGATCTCTCTTCCCTTACCCATTTTTTATTTCTTTCTCTAACCTAAACTCTTTTTATCTCTTTCCTGCATCCCTTATCTCAAAACACCAAAGTAGTTTAGCATAGGAGTCGGCCTTTCTCCGGATATTGGCACGAGGGGCATCTCTTCCCTTCGGCCTTTCAATGTTGGTCCAGGTCTAGGGTGCATACACTTACCCAAATCCTTTCCTAGGCAGATTTGATGACCAACAGTTTTTGGCATGCCCGATGGGACCAAGGTCCCATATTTTAAGAACGTGAATCTCAAACCCGTCTCCACCGAGGCCAATAGTTCTAACCAGTTCCCGGTGTGACCCGATCAGTCTCACCTGACTAGTGGTAGTGAGAATCGATGCTCTCATTATCGAAAGACTCTTAGCATCTGGCGACTCTGTTTACCCGAGAATATTTAAGTCAAAAAGACCGATACCAAAGTCTGTGCCTTCATGCAAACAAGATGGAGAGTTAGGAATAGAGGAGAGGAAACCGAGTTCTTTGAGCTAGATATCGATGCCTTTGGGGAGCGATCAAGGTTGGTCACCCCCGAGTCACTGTTACGTGGAACATCCTCGCAAGAGGCTACTATTGACGAACAAGGCCTAACTTCTGATAGCACAACATCTAGTTTTCCTCCCAATCCTCCCAACTCACCGAAGCATCCTAGTGCCTCCATTCCTATTAGTCATCCTATTAGCAATCAAGGAGGAGCTTCGGGGATTCCTGTTTCTCAAAATCTAGGAGCAAGTATGGCACAACAACAACAACAACAAAACAACAGTAGCAACCGCCGCCCAGGTTGTTCCCAGCATGGGATTCTTTGTCACCGCTAAATCTAGCGGGACAAGGGCAAGTGCCGCCTATTGCTATAAAGAAGATCCCAATGTTCGATGGAACTGGGAAGACTGCTCTGGAGCACATCTAGGACATAATCTCTCTGGCGATGATCCATGACATCACAGAGGAGCGAGTTATGGTAAAGCTTCCAGTTCTTTCCCTTAGAGGAAAACTCCTCTACTGGTATAGATATTTACCACCCGATACTATTATGGGATGGGACCAGTTAGTCGGGCAGTTGATGCGAAGCTTCAATGAGTCCTCCGATCCTACCTCTCTCCTGCATCAGTTCACTTCAATCCAGAGACATCCACAAGAAGAGATCACAGACTTCAATGTTAGGTTCGCTCAAACCTGGCAGAGAGTACCAGTTGGACTTCGGCCAACCGACGAAGCTGCAACATACTATTTCCTTTGGGCTTTCAACCCTGATATCAGTATCATGGTAAGATATTCTAACATCAATACTTTTCCCGAGTTGTATGAGTTAGCCAAGAGGGTGGAAATGGATTTGATAGTTGTGGGCAAGCTTCCCCAAAGGATGCCGATGCCCATACTTCCCGAATTTCCTCAATCCTAGTATGTGAGCGCAGCCGCTTCGCAGATCTCTGTAACCCCTACATACTCGATCTCATATTGGAACCCGAATCCTATTGTGTCTCAAATCACCGCTCCACAAATTCATTTTCCCACATTTTCAACTCTATAGCCCACTGTCACTTCGACATTCCCTGTACTGCCAACACCACCTCTACACCCCGCCCTGCCTCCAATACCGACGATGGCTTCATTGCCACTCGTTCCAAAAGTCGATGATATGCAAGCTAAAATTTTGCAAGAGATGTAGTCTCTGAACTCCATAGTTCAGACGTTGTCCAACGACATGACCATTGTGAAGAAGAAGCAAGCGCAACAAGAATTTCTACCAAGAAGGTCTTATCCTACGCCTGTGCTTACCAAAGACCAAGTAGTCCAGCAAGGGAAGGCTTCAACGAGAAATGCTATGATTGATGAAGCTCCGAGCACTTTCGATTGTGTATATTGGTGCTCTACGTGCAATGATCCGCATGAAGAGAATACCTACATGCTACACCAACACTATGTACAAACGTTGGCGAGCAGTAGTCATGGCGGTCAAGTCAACGTCATCGAGAAAATGAGTCGAACCTGGCGATTGGCGAAGAAGAGTCGGTTGCAGTGCTTACCAGAGGAGGAAAGAAGGCGATAGAAGTGGATGCTACTCAAATGGCTCCCTTAAAAGTGCACGCTCGACCCGAGAAGGGACAATCATCTTCTTCGACCCCGAACGAAGCTCCGTCGCCTGCACCAATCAAAGAAAAAGTTCAAAAGGCCTCTGTAAAACCATCTCAGGCAGAAACTAAAGAGCAAAGCTAGGGAAAAGCTCAAGTTTCCTTCACCGACTAAGCGACAAAGAGTTGAAGCTACGGAGCAGTATCGCACCAGATATGAGCCAAGAAAGGAACCCGAGGTGCTCAGTTCCCTGGCGTACAACATTGTAGAGGAGTTAAAGAGGATTCCAACCAAGATCAGCTTGTACGATGCACTGCAACTACCTGGACAAGTGGACCTACTACAAGAATCATTGAAGATGACTAAAGCAAAAAAGGCAGCACCACTTGCTCTTGTGCAGACCCTATCCACATCCATTACAGGGAAGAACAGACCACCTCCATTCTACCTGTCTCTACAGATGGAAGGGTATATTGTACATAATTGTATGATCGACTCTGGGGCCACGACAACAGTCATGCCAAAAGCAGTCTACGAAGAAATAGGGATGGAATATACGCGAAGCAGCCAGGGCGTACTCCAGTTGGATGGTACCCCAGTGAAGACTATAGGAGTGATCAAAGACATTCCTATTCGACTACATAAGATGCCTCAGATCACGGTCATACAAGAGGTAGTGGTCATCGACCTGGAGCCATACTTTAGTATGTGCTTGTCAAGGGAATTCACAGAAAAGCTGGGTGGATATCTTTCTATGGATTACTCTCATCTGGAGATTCCATTCAAAGGAAAGAAGGTGAAGATCTATAATGAAAAGCCTTCTTCCTTCCTTGTGTAGAAGATGTCCGAAGAAGAGAGCAGCAATCCAGTGAATGCAATAGTGGAGGAAGTAGAGCAGGTGGACCTGGTCGAGGAGTCTCTTGCGCAACTAAGTTATGAAGATGAGTTCTCATTGGCAGAATTTAATGCCATGGTAGAGACCGAGATAGGATGTTATGCGATCGCCAAGCCTAAGAAACACACCCAACCAGAGAATAGAACAAGTGCCCAAGAAGGACTATGGAAGTTGTTCTTCGATGGCACCCGATGTAAAAATGGCGTTGGGGCAGGGATTCTTCTAGTTTCACCATCCAGAGAGCAAAAGGAGTATTGCTACCGGTTGATATGGAGCTGCACCAACAATGCAGCAGAATATGAAGCATTATGCCTAGGACTCAAGAAAGCCGACAAGTTAGGCATAAAGCACCTCCAAATCTTTGGAGATTCTAAACTAGTATGCAACCAGGTCACAAACAGGTGCACTTCAAAGAAGCATTATCTAAAGTCATACCACAATAGGGTATGGGACCTGTGTGACCAGTTCGAGTCTCTCAATCTGTAGTCTATCCCACGAGAAAAGAATCGACATGCTGATGTTCTGGCATCCATCGCAGCCAAGTACTCTCCAACAGAAGACATGGTGCACAAGCCCAAAGCTGTGAGGATGATCTACAGACCCTCTGTCCCGGATAGAGACCTACATTGGCAAGTCTTTGACAATGATGAGCAGATTGTAAATTTCATGATTCAAGAAGCCGCCACAGTCGAAGATAGAAGCCCTGACGAAGAAGAATATGAAGGGCTAGTTCAATTGAAGAATAACCACGTTCCCAAGGGACTGATCACTCTTGAAAGCCTCTTTGATCAGAATGATCGAGCACTCTCTCACAGGATCAAAGTTAATGAAAAGCAATATCAAGAGTTAGAGCTTGAACCTGGAAAAGCAATAAAAGTTGGAACTAATTGCACTTCAGAAGAGATAGAACAGATCCAAACTCTATGCAGGAAGTATCCCGACATAGTTGCTTGGTCTTATCAAGACCTAAGGGGATACGATCGGCAACTGATCCAGCATACAATTGAGTTGCAGGAGGGAGTCAAACCCTTTCGACAGAAGCAAAGGTCGGTTAACCCGAAGATCGAGGTCCTGATGAAGGCCGAACTCCTAAAAATGCTCGAGGCAAAGATAATTTATCCCATCAAGCATTCTTCTTGGGTAGCGAACCTAGTCCCCGTCAAAAAAAATAATGGAGATATACGTTTATGCGTGGACTTTCACAACCTGAACCAGGCTTCTCTCAAGGACCACTATCCTCTTCCGCAAATCGATCAGATATTGCACTCGGTGGCTGGAGCTCAACGCTTCTCCCTGCTCGATGGTTTCTCCGGATACAATCAGATCTAGGTCAGGAATGAAGACCAACATAAAACAACATTCACCACCAAGTGGGGGACATTTTCTTACCAGCGAATGCCATTTGGCCTTTCGAATGCTGGTGCCACTTTCCAGAGGGCGATGGATCTAGCTTTTGGCGAGCTTCTGAATAAGGTTATCATCATCTATCTAGATGACATGACCATTTTCTCTCAAAGAAGGGAGGATCACCCCGTACACCTACAACAAATTTTCAAAAAATGCCGAGAGTTTGGCATCTCAATCAATCCGAAGAAGTCCATATTCGCAGTCAGTGAAGGAAAGTTGTTGGGACATGCGATATCAAAAAAGGGCCTCATTGTAGATCCCGATAGATCCGAGGCTCTAATGAAGCTCCCACTCCCAGTAGACAAGAAAGGACTTCAATATTTCTTCAGCCAGATCAACTTCGTGAGGAAGTTTGTCCCCGATTTCGCCCAAGTCATCAAGCCGATGTCCAAAATTTTGAAGAAGGGTGCCGAATTCATCTGGAAGAAAGAGATAAAGGAGGCATTCGAAGAGATTAAGGCCCAAATCGCTCAGGCGCCGGTCCTGATCAACCCTGACTACAGTCAGGATTTTATCCTATATGCCATAGGGGAACCCGAGAGCTATGTTGCGGTCCTGACACAAAAGGGGGAAGACGGTGAAGAGCATCCCATCACGTTTTTGAGCCAGGTGATCAATCCCCATGAAGAGAAATACAATTTCATAGAATGTCAGGTGCATGCAGTAATGAAGTCTCTCAGAAAGTTCAAGCAGTTCATCTCCCAAAGTCGGGTTACGATCTTTGTCATTCACCCCGATGTGCGCAATTTCATCATCCAAGGAGAATTGGGAAGCAAGAGAGCCGGTTGGGTGAACAAGATACAAGAATTTGACATTGAGATCAAGCCCACAAAACTGGTTCACGATCACACATTGTGTCAAGAATTGGCGAAGAGCGCAGCGGCCGAAGCGACAGAATCTCAATGGGATGACTCACCAGCCGAAGGATGCTTCGTAAACCAAGAAGAGGATGAGAAAGACTAGGTCAGTGAGATAATCGAGTACTTCAACACCGGAAGATGTCCTTCACATCTAAATGCTTCACAGCGAAGGCATTTCAGGATGCGGTCCACCCGATATACTTTGCGCCCCGAAGGCCTGTTTTTTAGAAACATTGATGGTGTCCTTCTTAAGTGCATAAAATATGATGATAAAAGGAGAGTCCTGGGAGAATTTCATTCAGGACTATCTGGAGGTCACTTCGTAGGGAGAACAATGACATTGAAGATAATCAAGGCGGGTTATTATTGGCCCACTCTCTTCATCGATGCCTTCGCCGTTTGTCGCAGATGTGAGCAATGTCAGAAGTTCACCGATCGAAGCAGAAATGCTTCGATGCCTCTTCGACCGATACAAGTTGAATCACCCTTTCAACAATGGGGGCTGGATTTCATAGGGGTCATATCATCGAACTCCTCCATCGGGCATAAGTTCATCCTGACTGCAACTGACTACTTCACCAGATGGGCCGAAGCAATTCCCACGAAGCATGCGGATCAAGAGATTGTCATAGCCTTCCTAGAGGGTTTGATCACCAGGTTCGGCATTCCCGAAGCAATCATTACGGACAATGGTCCTGGTTTTTCAGGCACAAAAATCAATGATTTCTTCTACAAACATGGGATATATCATAAAGTCTCCTCCAACTACTATCCACAGGGCAATGGATTGGCAGAATCCACCAACAAGACCCTGTTGAGGGTGCTAAGAAAGCTCATAGAGACGAACAAAAGGACTTGGCATCTCCTTCTAGATCGGTCCTTGTGGGCCGATCGAATTTCTATCAAGAAGTCAATCAAGACTTCACCCTATGCCCTGGTCTATGGCAAGGAGGCCATCTTACCCACCCATGTGGAGATCCCTGCACTGTAGCTGTTAGAAGAAGAAGATGGAGTTAGTCCAATGGAAAATAGATTAGCTCAGCTGCTGCAGCTGGAGGAAGATCGCGAGGAAGCCTACCAGAGCTTCGCTAGGCATGCTCAGATCACCCAAGATTGGTTCAAAAGGAAATCATCCGATCGCACGTTCAAAGTGGGAGATCTGGTATGGAAGTGGGACTCCTAGAAGGCCAAGCCTGGGAATCACGACAAGCTGGACGCCTTCTGGGATGGGCCGTTCAAAATTGTGAAGGTGAACTCGGCCAACTCTTTCATCCTCAAAGATGCAGATGGCCAGGTTTTGCCGATCTCTGTCAATGGTCTTCATCTGAAGACTTTTCATCGCTGAGGTAAAACTCTTGTAAAAATATATATATATATATATATATATATATTTGTGTGTGTGTGTGTGTGTGTGTATCTACTTTTGTATATAATTTTTTACTTGTACAGCTAAATATTACACTCAAAAATCTCCTTCGGGGACTTTCAATGCGAAGTAGCGGTTGCAAGGAGGTTCGTAGTGAAGCACTTTACCCTCAAAAGGGCCGAACCAAAATTCAAACAAAGGCACGAAAAGAGCTTCGCACCCGAAGCATTTCAAGAGGCTACTTCGGGCAGGAGTTTTGTGAAGTAGATTTTAAAAGAGCCCTGGCGAAGCAATTTTCGAAGCAAGTTTGGCGAAGCAATTTCCAAATAAGGCAAGCTTCGGTAGGCGGTCTTTGCAAAGCAAAGCGGCAACGTGGCGAAGGAGAAGTACTTCGGGCCCGAAGCGTCGAAAAGCAGCCCGCACCAAAGGTTCATCGTGAAGCATTTTCAATGCTGATTTCAACTTTGTCGAACCAACAACGCGCGAGATGGGAGAATTTAAAATGTGCCTCAAAGAATGCATTGACAACAACCTTGAAAAGAGTTCGAAGCGGATGAATTTAAGGCAAAAGTGGCGGAGCACATCCCGAGGTGATTCGGTTAAGGTAAAAGCCCATGCCGAGGTACGAGGTGGTAGTAGTTTGCATTTCATGATTACCAAAGCACGTGGCCCCGTGTACTACATTGTTGCAGAGCCAATCAAAGGGTACAACAACTTCCTCCATCCGAAGCGTTAATTTAATTTTGGTAGGTGCCATAAATTGAGGTAGTTACCTTTTTAGGCTATAAAATGCGAAGCTCTAGCAAGGAGGAGGTTATTTATCCATCAGTTCATGCAAGACTAAGAGCCTTCGATTACTCTGCAATTCTCCTGCCCTTTGCATCTAAGCCCTTCACATTGAAGCCCTCTGTATCAAGGACTCTACCGCCATCATTTTCAACATGGGGAAGAAAAACTCCAAAGAGAAGGGGAAAGAGCCCGAAGTTGCAGGCCCTAAAAAAACAAAGAAGGGCAAGGAAGAGAAAAAGCATACTCCAAAGAAGATAAATCTCACCCCTCGCCCCAAAAAATAGCCGATAGAAGAAGGAGATGACTCTGAGGAGGAGCAACTTGTAGAACCACCAATTGATGGGTGGGAGAAAATTAGAGACACGTAGCTCTCTAAGGGTGTGTCCGACCTTCGACGCACCATAGAGTTTATGACGAGCAGACTCACCCCAGAGAATAAGAGAGCTGCTGCATATTACTCTCAAATTTATTGGTATTTGACCCCGTCTGCTCACCATTGTCCCGAGCTAATCTATGCTATCATGCAAAATTACCAACCTGCATCCAGGCAAGTGTTGGACGCTTCGGGTCATAAATTGTTTTCCATTCTGAAGGAAGATGTACAAGCAGCCTTCACGCCACAGCAAGGTCCGCCCAAGGGCTATTCTGTTCGCAACGTCATTTTGAGCGAACAGATGGAGAGGTTCACCTCCAATAGCTACATATTGAAATTCCTGCATGAGAACCTCAAAAGTGGGCTACCTTCAAGCAAGCTGCCCCAGATGCCCTTACCCTTGGCGGCCTTCAAGAACACCGATATTTTCTCCATCATTGCATGGGTGGCGGGCCTATCGACAGATGCTTCGGTGCAACCCTGGCAGGTGTCTTTGGCCGAATGTATTTCGAGAGGGGAATTCTATGCCCCCGATGCTTCAAGACCAAGCACCAACCCAGTTTTCTTTGATTGGGTAGAATGGGTGGCCCGAACCTTGCATACACAGCTCACCAGCATGAAGAATTCAGTGATAGGCCAGTACTTTGCACCCTGTTCTTTCCTTGTCTGGTTGTTTTTCTACCAAGTACATAAGCGATTCCCCCATATCACCATTTCTCCAAGCGGCGAGGATGGAAATCCTCTGTCGATGTACCAGTGGACTCCCCTCCTATTGAGGACAGAGTCCTATTATTCTTTTAATCAACAATTTTTGGGACCCGCTATGCATTTGTTGAAGGGTTCTTGCCCTCGGGTGCCCCTCAGTTTGAGAGATAGAGTGGTGCAGGAGAAGAAGGGAGATGTTTTCAAATTGACACAGGGACTGGTGATTCACCTGTTTGGCTTCACAGGGAAACCCTTCCTGCTACTAGTCTACCCCTCTGAGTACCAGTTCGCATTGGAGGTCGCTCGACAAAGCGACACAACCAACGCTATCTACGGCCATGGTCGGAAATGGGCACATACCTGTGACTTCCCCTTTAGGATGGGAGTAATCGAAGTCTTTGCCTTGAAACAAAGCGTTTTCCTGGAGGAAAAGCTTGCCGATTTTGGCCTACTCCAGATTCCTCAACAATGGCTCTATGATCCCTTGGGAGTGATGAGGGATCACTTAAAATTCAAGAATTTCCACATCTGCCCCCACCCTAAAATTGTGGAACAAAGGAATAATCCCAATGGGAAGGATCTGGAGTGGCATTTGGAGAGAATGAGGACATTGCCTCCTTGGCATGAGTTCTACCCCATGGAGGTCGAGTTTGACCCTGACCAACACCCCCTCCCAACTCCAAGCTCCACATTTTGGAGAAAGGCAAAAGATGATTTAAAGGAGGAATTGAAGAATTGGAGCGAGGAAAAACTTTGGGAGTGGTGGATAATGAGAGTCCATCGCCAAAATATGAATTCTTATGGACTCTTGGCAATAGATAAAGACTTCGCAATTCTTTATGAAGCCAATGTTGAAACTTGGAAGTCCATATCCTTCACTGACTTTGTTCCTCCAACTACCCCAGGATCGGGCGAAAGCCCAAGAGGAGCTGACGATGCCTCAGAGCAAGAAGAAGAGGAAGAAGCCGAAGCTACACCAAAGGCACTACCACAGGGACCATCGAAAATCCATGACACAAGTGCCGAAGAGGCAGAGCAACCATTGGAGAGGAAGAAAAGAAAGAGGCAAGAGCAAATTCAAGTGCCTCCGAGCCACCCAAAGTGACCTCGCACAAAGCTCCCAAGTGCTCCTACTGGACAACCTGCATCAGGCCCTGATCGAAGCAAATGTTGAAGATGCGGTGCCACCAAGTGCCGAGATGGTCCCAGACATAGATGTCATTGATGTGGAGGAACTCCTCCAACAAGAGGGAGACCCCGAAGTAGAAGTTGTGGAGGTCGGGAGTGCCGAAGCCCAAAAGGAGCAAGAGCCAATCACACAAGAAGTCACCACGACCGCTCTGCCAGGAGGGCACGTAGGTATGCACTCTCCTCCCTTCGCCTTGGTCTCCAACATGTCCACTGTGGTCTTGGTTGAAGGTCCCCATCAATCTCTCCCTCCCCTACAAGGTCAATCGCCCCCTCGCGTATTGCCCATTGCCATTCCAACTCAGCCTAGCCCCACTCCACCCGAGTCATCCGATCGGGACAAGCCTGTTGAAACTACTTCGCCCACCCACGCCGCCATTCCTTCAGTCCTTAGTCAAGGCGAAGGCAGTGCTCCAACGCCGAGCCCCATAGCCCATTCTCCCATCGCACACAACATAGTCCCGCTTGCCAAAGCTCCTGCTACACCCATCTTCGAACCTTCTGGGGAGGCATTCCCCATTGATTCTTTATATTTGTTCACCCCTTTGGCTGGAGATCCAGCCTTTTTTGAATCAGATCTATCCTTAATAAAGGAACGCCCCTTAGCCGAGAAGCTACTCCTAGCTCAGAAAAACATAGAGAAAATGTTGAAGGAGGCGAGGAAGAAAAGAGGGCGATCTCTGGCCTAGGTTGAAAAATGCGCTGTCTTCGACTTGAAGGGCGGAAAGTTACATAAAGTGAAGAAGGTCCCTAAGGTCCAGAAGCCTCTGGATGAAATGACTCCAGCTGATTATGATTACCAGGAGAAGACCAAGGACCTGGAACATTTGAATATAGATAATGAATCCGCATCCATGCACATCGGAATCGAGACTTTTTGAGCGCATGCAAATATTGCTAATCAACGCAGGTTTGAAGTAGAGAGCGCCAACATCAAGTTGGAGGAAGAGCTAGCTAGAATCCGCTCCAAGCTGGAGGATTCAGAGGAGCAGTGTAAGCTAATGAAGAAGGAAACACATGCCCTGAAATAGCAGATACTACAACTGCAGTGTTCGGCTGAGCACCAAGCACAAAAACAGGCCAAAAATGAGCTGAAGGCCAAGGAGCTTGAAAGCAAAATCTTGTAGACTCAGTAGCAGTTGTTCAAAAAAGCAAACCTAGAGCTGTTCGACAGAGGCAGAATCAAGGAGATTCGCTCACACTTGCTCAAAAATTTCAGGTCTCGGGCCTCTAGTGCCCTATCAATTTTGACATACATCACCGAAGCATAGCGCACCACTACTGAAGGAGGGCCAACCATAGATGAGATCACCTAGAAAGTGAGAGGCCGACTCAAATTTGCCTTTGATGTCCAAAAAACCAAATATCAGGACTTGCAGATCACTGCAATGAGTCGAATGGCTAGGGATTGGTCAACGGCCCAAGCTACAGTTCGTGCCTTCTTCTCCAAGGTGAGAAAAGCACAGAAGGCAAAAAACCTCTTGGATGTTTTCGAGAATGAGCAGCGTACATCGCTAGGTTATTTCCAGGACCTTTCTTCCTTAGGCTTCTCGAGTTTCACGGATGATGATGGGAACCTTCTCACCAAGGAAGAACTCAAGCCTACATGGCTTCATTTTGAAGGTGATGTCTCTGAGATAGACGAATGGGCAAAACCGGTAACGAAAAGGTAGATCACAGACTTCATTCTGAGATACTACAAGATTGTAGCCAACCTGAACGATCTGTTTACCAGATCCAAACATGCTGATATCGGGCAGATTGATCGGTTCCATATTTTGGTCAAGGCACTACAAGACCAAGAGCCTTTCTCAAAGGGTGCCTGGGCTCATGTCCATCGAACCATGAAAAAGATCCGTGATCGCCTTGCCCCATCGCCGCAGCAGGAAGCCACGCCAAGAAGGAGAAGCAAGAAGAAGCAGAAGAAGAAGGAGAACCAGCTGTGGAAGCGCTCCCAGAGAGAGAAAGAGGAGAAGGGTCTAGAGGTGACTCTGGCCCAATGGATCAAAGCTGAGGGTTCTCCCACCGAGACGAGCTCGTTGCCCCATGAGCCGCCAAGAATGTTGACAATTTTGTCACATTGCACAAGGGGTAGAAAAAGAAATCAAAATTTTGTACAGTGTTTTGGTAAAGTATTTCTTTTGTTTTTTATTTGCAAAGTTGCAGCAATTTTGGCTTTCTCTGCCACCCCCTTTGTACATAAAATGAAGAAGGAAGAGCTTCGCTGCCGAACAAGCTAAGGAAGATAGCTTCGCCGAAAGAAATCGTTAAGGATAGAAACTACTTCGCACCCGAAGCACTTCAAGAAGCTACTTCGGGCGAAAACCTTGCGAAGTGGCGTTGCCGAAGAAGAATTTAGGAAAAGAACTTTGCACCCGAAGCATTTCCAGGAACTACTTCGGGCGAAAGTTTTTCGAAGCGGCATTCAAGCAATTTCAAAAGAATAGCTTCGTCGAAGGAAAAACGCGGTCCGAATTGACTAAGGCAAGAAAACTGCTTCGGACCCGAAGTCCCTCAAGAAGTTACTTCGGGCGGAGGTTTTGCGAAGCGGTGTTGCCGAAGCAAAATGCAAAAGAAGAAGAATGAAAAATACTTCGGGCCCGAAGCACTTCAAAAGACTACTTCGGGCAAGAAATTGCGAAGCGAGATTTGAAGGAGTAGACATTGAAAATACTTCGCCAAAAGGCCACCGAAGCACCCACTTCGGGCCCCGCGCCAACGAACCATTTCTACTTCGCCGAAAGTCATTGCGAAGCATCTGCTTCGGCCATATCTTCATGCGAAGTACTTTCACCCGAAGTAGAGTACATAAAGAATACAACATCTTTGAAGGCAGGAATGCGCTTCGGCCGAAATACCCCCAAACCATAGTTTTGAAAGAGGATCACGACGAAGCAGTTCTCCAAGGCATCAATGAAGCAATTTTGTCAACGAAGCAGCAAGAAGTAAAGATGAAATCTACTTCGGCTCTCACCACCCCCGAAGCAGTTTTGCGAAGCTTCACCATGCGAAGTGCAAATCAAGGAAGATCTGCTTCGGCTCGAATCCATTGCGAAGCAAAGTGCGAATGAAGACCTAGCGAAGCGCTTCAAGGGCACATACTCCAAGCCGGGTATTTTCTCGAGGCGATCAAGTGCCTCATAAATGCATTTTTTCATGCCCGATAAGCTCGCTGCTCATTTTTAGCAATTGGAAATGAAGTATCAGTCCATGATGAAGAGCCCGACGAGCATGGCGGCCACTCGAGCACTGCACCCAGAAACCAAGGACGCTCAGACGGCTCATTAATGCATGTTTCCATGGTTGACCCGGTCACAGTTCCTAGTTTTGGCAACGGATTTGAGAGCTCAGTCACGAGAGCCGCGAGGAGCCGACTTCTCAGCTTTCGAGGATGTACTCCTCCATTTTGTGTAATTATGGCTCAGAGGGTCGGGTCCTCTATAAAAACCCAGGCATTGTAATGTAAAAGGGGGGAACTTTCTGCTAGAAAGCTGCTGTAACTTGATGTCCTACGATTAATACTAAAGAGCTTTGGGCTCAATTTCTCTCTTGTATGTTGCCTTCTGTGTTTATTTCTTTTGTCTTTCTTCATTTGCATACTGTAACTCTGAATCCTGAATTCGGTGTGCGATTGGGGACTGTACCCTAAAATTTTCCCGAAGGATACATAGGAGAGGAAAAACGCTATATTGGTTTTCTTTTATGCTGCCTGGTGGGTTGTGGTTTCTGTTATATTCGCTTGTCCTAATCGTCGTTACTCTGAACCCTGAATTTTGATGAAAGGGAGAAGGAGAATCCTGGAGCTCACCCAGAGGATACATAGGAAGGTTAATGTGGCATTTCTTTCATTTATTCTTGGTGTTCTTTGCTGCTATTCAAGTTGTTAGTTAGTGATCGTGCTTCCTGTTCTCTCCCACTTTAAATTATCGATCTCTCTTCCCTTACCCCTTTTTTATTTCTTTCTCTAACCCTAACTCTTTTTATCTCTTTCCTGCATCCCTTATCTCAAAACACCAAAGTAGTTTAGCATAGGAGCCGGCCTTTCTCCGGAGATTGGCACGAGGGGCATCTCTTCCCTTCGGCCTTTCAATGTTGGTCCAGGTCTAGGGCGCATACACTTACCCAAATCCTTTCCTAGGCAGATTTGATGACCAACAGTTTTTGGCATGCCCGATGGGACCAAGGTCCCATATTTTAAGAACGCGAATCTCAAACCCGTCTCCACCGGGGCCAATAGTTCTAACCAGTTCCCGGTGTGACCCGATCAGTCTCACCTGACTAGTGGTAGTGAGAACCGATGCTCTCATTACCGAAAGACTCTTAGCATCTGGCGACTCTATTTTACCCAAGAATCTTTAAGTCGTAAAGACCAGTACCAAAGTCTGTGCCTTCATGCAAACGAGATGGAGAGTTAGGAATAGAGGAGAGGAAACCGAGTTCTTTGAGCTAGATATCGACGCCTTTGGGGAGCGATCAAGGTTGGTCACCCCCGAGTCACTGTTACGTGGAACATCCTCGCAAGAGGCTACTGTTGACGAACAAGGCCTAACTTCTGATAGCACAACATCTAGTTTTCCTCCCAATCCTCCCAACTCACCGAAGCATCCTAGTGCCTCCATTCCTATTAGTCGTCCTATTAGCAATCAAGGAGGAGCTTCGGGGATTCCTGTTTCTCAAAATCTAGGAGCAAGTATGGCACAACAACAACAACAACAACAACAACAGCAAATGCAATAGCAACCGCCGCCCAGGTTGTTCCCGACATGGGATTCTTTGTCACCGCTAAATCTAGCGGGACAAGGGCAAGTGCCGCCTACTGCTATAAAGAAGATCCCAACGTTCGATGGAACTGGGAAGACTGCTCTGGAGCACATCCAGGACATAATCTCTCTGGCGGCGATCCACGACATCACAGAGGAGCGAGTTATGGTAAAGCTTCTGGTTCTTTCCCTTAGAGGAAAACTCCTCTACTGGTATAGATCTTTACCACCCGATACTATTACGGGATGGGACCAGTTAGCCGGGCAGTTGATGCGAAGCTTCAATGAGTCCTCCGATCCTACCTCTCTCCTGCATCAGTTCACTTCAATCCAGAGACATCCACAAGAAGAGATCACAGACTTCAATGTTAGGTTCGCTCGAACCTGGCAGAGAGTACCAGTTGGACTTCGGCCAACCGACGAAGCTGCAACATACTATTTCCTTCGGGCTTTCAACCCTGATATCAATATCATGGTAAGATATTCTAACATCAATACTTTTCTCGAGTTGTATGAGTTAGCCAAGAGGGCAGAAATGGATTTGATAGTTATGGGCAAGCTTCCCCAAAGGATGTCGATGCCCATACTTCCCGAATTCCCTCAATCCCAGTATGCGAGCGCAGCCGCTTTGCAGATCTCTGTAACCCCTACATACCCGATCTCATCTTGGAACCCGAATCCTATTGTGTCTCAAATCACCGCTCCACAAATTCATTTTCCCACATTTTCAACTCCATAGCCCACTGTCACTTCGGCATTCCCTGTACTTCCAGCACCACCTCAACACCCCGCCCTGCCTCCAATATCGACGATGGCTTCATTGCCACTCGTTCCAAAAGTCGATGATATGCAAGCTAAAATTCTGCAAGAGATGCAGTCTCTGAACTCCACAGTTCAGACGTTGTCCAACGACATGACCATTGTGAAGAAGAAGCAAGCACAACAAGAATTTCTACCGAGAAGGTCTTATCCTACGCCTGCGCTTACCAAAGACCAAGCAGTCCAGCAAGGGAAGGCTTCAACGAGAAATGCTATGATTGATGAAGCTCCGAGCACTTTCGATTGTGTATATTGGTGCTCTACGTGCAATGATCCGCATGAAGAGAATACCTGCATGCTGCACCAACACTATGTACAAACGTCGGCGAGCAGTAGTCATGGCGGTCAAGTCAACGTCATCAAGAAAATGAGTCAGAACCTGGCGATTGGCGAAGAAGAGCCGGTTGCAGTGCTTACCAGAGGAGGAAAGAAGGCGATAGAAGTGGATGCTACTCAGATGGCTCCCTTGAAAGTGCACGCTCGACCCGAGAAGGGACAATCATCTTCTTCGGCCCCGAACGAAGCTCCTCCACCTACATCGATCAAAGAAAAAGCTCAAAAGGCCTCTGTCGAACCACCTCAGGCAGAAACTAAAGAGCAGGCTAGGGAAAAGCTCAAGTTTCCTTCACTGACTAAGCGACAAAGAGTTGAAGCTACGGAGCAGTATCGCACCATATATGAGCCAAGAAAGGAACCCGAGGTGCTCAGTTCCCTGGCGTACAACATTGTAGAGGAGTTAAAGAGGATTCCAGCCAAGATCAGCTTGTACGATGCACTGCAACTACCTGGACAAGTGGACCTGCTGCAAGAATCATTGAAGATGACTAAAGCAAAAAAGGTAGCACCGCTTACTCTTGTGCAGACCCTATCCACATCTATTATGGGGAAGAATAGACCACCTCCGTTCTACCTGTCTCTACAGATGGAAGGGTATATTGTACATAACTGTATGATCGACTCAGGGCACGACAACAATCATGCCAAAAGCAGTCTACGAAGAAATAGGGATGGAATATACGTGAAGCAGCCAAGGCGTACTCCAGTTGGATGGTACCCCAGTGAAGACTATAGGAGTGATCAAAGACATTCCTATTCGACTACATAAGATGCCTCAGATCACGGTCATACAAGAGGTAGTGGTCGTCGACCCGGAGCCATACTTCAGTATGTGCTTGTCAAGGGAATTCACAGCAAAGTCTGGGTGGATATCTGTCTATGGATTACTCTCATCTGGAGATTCCATTCAAAGGAAAGAAGGTGAAGATCTACAATGAAAAGCCTTCTTCCTTCCTTGTGCAGAAGATGTCCGAAGAAGAGAGCAAGGATCCAGTGAATGCAATAGTGGAGGAAGTAGAGCAGGTGGACCTGGTCGAGGAGTCTCTTGCGCAACTAAGTTATGAAGATGAGTTCTCATTGGCAGACTTTAATGCCATGGTAGAGACCGAGATAGGATGTTATGCGATCGCCAAGCCTGAGAAACACACCCAACCAGAGAATAGAACAAGTGCCCAAGAAGGACTATGGAAGTTGTTCTTCGATGGCGCCCGATGTAAAAATGGCGTTGGGGCAGGGATTCTTCTAGTTTCGCCATCCGGAGAGCAAAAGGAGTATTGCTACCGGTTGATATGGAGCTGCACCAACAATGCAGCAGAATATGAAGCATTATGCCTAGGACTCAAGAAAGCCGACAAGTTAGGCATAAAGCACCTCCAAATCTTCAGAGATTCTGAACTGGTATGCAACCAGGTCACAAACAGGTGCACTTCAAAGAAGCATTATCTAAAGTCATACCGCAATAGGGTATGGGACCTGTGTGACCAGTTCGAGTCTCTCAATCTGCAGTCTATCCCACGAGAAAAGAATCGACATGCTGATGTTCTAGCATCCATCGCAGCCAAGTACTCTCCAACAGAAGACATGGTGCACAAGCCCAAAGTTGTGAGGATGATCTACAGACCCTCTGTCCCGGACAGAGACCTACATTGGCAAGTCTTTGACAATGATGAGCAGATTGTAAATTTCATGATTCAAGAAGCCGCCACAGTCGAAAGCAGAAGCCCTGACGAAGAAGAATATGAAGGGCTGGTTCAATTGAAGAATAACCACGTTCCCAAGGGACTGATCACTCTTGAAAGCCTCTTTGATCAGAATGATCGAGCACTCTCTCACAGGATCAAAGTTAATGAAAAGCAGTATCAAGATTTAGAGCTTGAACCTGGAAAAGCAATAAAAGTTGGAACCGATTGCACTTTGGAAGAGATAGAACAGATCCAGACTCTGTGCAGGAAGTATCCCGACATAGTTGCTTGGTCTTATCAAGACCTCAGGGGATACGATCGACAGCTGATCCAGCATACAATTGAATTGCAGGAGGGGGTCAAACCCTTTCGACAAAAGCAAAGGCCGGTTAACCCAAAGATCGAGGTCTTGATGAAGGCCGAACTCCTAAAAATGCTCGAGGCGAAGATAATTTATCCCATCAAGCATTCTTCTTGGGTAGCGAACCTAGTCCCCATCAAAAAAAGAATGGAGATATACGGTTATGCGTGGACTTTCGCAACCTGAACCAGGCTTCTCTCAAGGACCACTATCCTCTTCCGCAAATCGATCAGATCTTGCACTCGGTGGCTGGAGCTCAACGCTTCTCCCTGCTCGATGGTTTCTCCGGATACAATCAGATCTGGGTCAGGAATGAAGACCAACATAAAACAACGTTCACCACCAAGTGGGGGACATTTGCTTACCAACGAATGCCATTTGGCCTTTCGAATGCTGGTGCCACTTTCCAGAGGGTGATGGATCTAGCTTTTGGCGAGCTTCTGAATAAGGTTATCATCATCTATCTAGATGACATGACCATTTTCTCTCAAAGAAGGGAGGATCACCCCGTACACCTACAACAAATTTTCAAAAAATGCCGAGAGTTTGGCATCTCAATCAATCCGAAGAAGTCCATATTCGCAGTCAACGAAGGAAAGTTGTTGGGACATGCGATATCATAAAAGGGCCTCATTGTAGATCCCGATAGAGCCGAGGCTCTAACGAAGCTCCCACTCCTAGCAGACAAGAAAGGACTTCAATATTTCTTCGGCCAGATCAACTTCGTGAGGAAGTTTGTCCCCGATTTCGCCCAAGTCATCAAGCCGATGTCCAAACTTTTGAAGAAGGGCACCGAATTCATCTGGACGGAAGAGAGAAAGGAGGCATTCGAAGAGATTAAGGCCCGAATCGCTCAGGCACCGGTCCTGATCAACCCTGACTACAGTCGGGATTTTATCCTGTATGCCATAGGGGAACCCGAGAGCTATGTTGCGGTCCTGACACAAAAGGGGGAAGACGGTGAAGAGCGTCCCATCACGTTTCTGAGCCAGGTGATCAATCCCCATGAAGAGAAATACAATTTCATAGAACGTCAGGTGCATGCAGTAATGAAGTCTCTCAGGAAGTTCAAGCAGTTCATCTCCCAAAGTCGGGTTACAGTCTTTGTCATTCATCCCGATGTGCGCAATTTCATCATCCAAGGAGAATTGGGAAGTAAGAGAGCCGGTTGGGTGAACAAGATACAAGAATTTGACATTGAGATCAAGCCCACAAAACTGGTTCGCGGTCACGCATTATGTCAAGAATTGGCGAAGAGCGTAGCGGCCGAAGCTATAGAATCTCAATGGGATGACTCGCTAGCCGAAGGATGCTTCACAAACCAGGAAGAGGATGAGAAGGACTGGGTCAGTGAGATAATCGAGTACTTCAACACCGACAGATGTCCTTCACATCTAAATGCTTCACAACGAAGGCATTTTAGGATGCGGTCCACCCGATATACTTTGCGCCCCGAAGGCTTATTTTTTAGAAACATTGATGGTGTCCTTCTCAAGTGCATAAAAGATGATGATAAAAGGAGAGTCCTGGGAGAATTCCATTCAGGATTATCTGGAGGTCACTTCGTAGGAAGAACGACGACATTAAAGATCATCAAAGCTGGATATTATTGGCCTACACTCTTCGTCGATGCCTTCACCGTTTGTCGTAGATGTGAGCAGTGTCAGAAGTTCATCGGTCGAAGTAGAAATGCTTCGATGCCTCTCCGACCGATACAAGTTGAATCACCCTTTCAACAATGGGGGCTGGATTTCATAGGGGTCATATCACCGAACTCCTCCGTTGGGCATAAGTTCATCCTGACTGCAACCGACTACTTCACCAGATGGGCCGAAGCAGTTCCCACGAAGCATGCTGATCAGAGAGTCGTCATAGCCTTCCTTGAAGGATTGATCACCCGGTTCGACATCCCCGAAGCAATCATCACTGACAATGGTCCTGGCTTCGCAGGCACCAAAATCAATGAATTCCTCTACAAATATGGGATATATCATAAAGTATCCTCCAATTACTATCCACAGGGCAACGACTTGGCGGAATCAACCAACAAGACTCTATTGAGGGTGCTGAGAAAGCTCATAGAGACGAACAAAAGGACTTGGCATCTTCTGCTAGATCGGGCCTTGTGGGCCGATCGAATTTTAGTCAAGAAGTCAATCAAGACTTCACCCTATGCCCTGGTCTACGGTAAGGAGGCCATCTTACCTACCCATATAGAGATCCCTGCATTGCAGCTGTTAGAAGAAGAAGGAGTCAATCCATTGGAAAATAGACTGGCTCAGCTGCTGCAGCTGGAGGAAGATCACGAAAAAGCCTACCAGAGCTTCGCTAGGCATGCTCAGATCACCCGAGATTGGTTCAAAAGGAAATCATCCGATCGCACATTCAAAGTGGGAGATCTGGTATGGAAGTGGGACTCCTGGAAGGCCAAGCCTGGGAATCACGACAAGCTGGACGCCTTCTGGGATGGGCCATTCAAAATTGTGAAGGTGAACTCGGCCAACTCTTTCATCCTCAAAGATGCAGATGGCCAGGTTTTACCGATCTCTGTCAATGGTCTTCATTTGAAGACTTTTCATCGCTGAGGTAAAACTCTTGTATAAAAAAAAATATATATATATATATATATATATATATATATTTATGTGTATCTACTTTTGTATATACATCTTGTTACAGATTGTACAAACTAAGTATTACACTCAAAAATCTCCTTCGGGGACTTTCAATGCGAAGTAGTGGTTGCAAGGAGGTTCGTAGCGAAGCACTTTACCCTCAAAAGGGCCGAACCAAAATTCAAACAAAGGCACGAAAAGAGCTTCGCACCCAAAGCATTTCAAGAGGCTACTTCGGGCAAAAGTTTTGCGAAGTAGATTTTAAAAGAGCCCTCGCGAAGCAGTTTTCGAAGCAAAGTTTGGCGAAGCAATTTCCAAATAAGGCAAGCTTCGGTAGGCGGTCTTCGCAAAGCAAAGTGGCAACACGGCGAAGGAGAAGTACTTCGGGCCCGAAGTGTCAAAAAGTAGCCCGCACCAAAGGTTCACCGTGAAGCATTTTCAATGCTGATTTCAACTTCGCCGAACCAACAACGCGCGAGATGGGAGAATTTAAAATGTGCCTCGAAGAATGCACTGACAACAACCTTGAAAAGAGTTCAAAGTGGATGAATTTAAGGCAAAAGTGGTGGAGCACATCCCGAGGCGATTCGGTTAAGGTAAAAGCCCGTGTCGAGGTACGAGGTGGCAGTAGTTTGCATTTCATGATTACCAAAGCGCGTGGCCCCGTGTACTACACTGTTGCAGAGCCAATCAAAGGGCACGACAACTTCCTCCATCCGAAGCATTAATTTAATTTTGGTAGGTGCCATAAATTGAGGTAGTTACCTTTTTAGGCTATAAAACGCGAAGCTCTAGCAAGGAGGAGGTTATTTATCCATCAGTTTGCACAAGACTAAGAGCCTTCGATTACTCTGCAATTCTCCTACCCTTTGCATCTAAGCCCTTCACATCGAAGCCCTCTGTATCAAGGACTCTGCCGCCATCATTTTCAACATGGGGAAGAAGAACTCCAAAGAGAAGGGGAAGGAGCCTGAAGTTGCAGGCCCTGAAAAAACAAAGAAGGGCAAGGAAGAGAAAAAGCATACTCCTAAGAAGATAAATCTCACCCCTCGCCCTAAAAAATAGCCGATAGAAGAAGGAGATGACTCTGAGGAGGAGCAGCTTGTAGAACCACCAATTGATGGGTGGGAGAAAATTAGAGACACGGAGCTCTCTAAGGGTGTGTCCGACCTCCGACGCACCATAGAGTTTATGATGAGCAGACTCACCCCAGAGAATAAGAGAGCTGCTGCCTATTATTCTCAGATTTACTGGTACTTGACCCCGTCTGCTCACCACTGTCCAGAGTTAATCTATGCTATCACGCAAAATTACCAGCCTGCATCCAGGCAAGTGTTGGACGCTTCAGGTCATAAATTGTTTTCCATTTTGAAGGAAGATGTACAAGCAGCCTTCACGCCACAGCAAGGTCCGCCCAAGGGCTATTCTGTTCGCAACGTCATTTTGAGCGAACAGATGGAGAGGTTCACCTCCAACAACTACATATTGAAATTCCTGCGTGAGAACCTCAAAAGTGGGCTCCCTTCAAGCAAGCTACCCCATATGCCCTTACCCTTGGCGGCCTTCAAGAACACCGATATTTTCTCCATCATTGCATGGGTGGCGGGCCTATCGACAGATGCTTCGGTGCAACCCTAGCAGGTGTCTTTGGCCGAATGTATTTCAAGAGGGGAATTCTATGCCCCTGATGCTTCAAGACCAAGTACCAACCCAGTTTTCTTTGATTGGGCAGAATGGGTGGCCCGAACCTTGCACACGAGGCTCACCAACATGAAGAATTCAGCGACAGGCCAGTACTTCGCACCCTGTTCTTTCCTTGTCTGGTTGTTTTTCTACCATGTTCATAAGCGATTCCCCCATATCACCATTTCTCCAAGCGGCGAGGATGGAAATCCTCTGCCGATGTACCAGTGGACTCCCCTCCTATTGAGGACAAAGTCCTATTATTCTTTTAATCAACAATTTTTGGGACCCGCTATGCATTTGTTGAAGGGTTCTTGCCCTCGGGTCCCCCTCAGTTTGAGAGATAGAGTGGTGCAAGAGAAAATGGGAGACATGTTTTCCAATTGACATAGGGGCTGGTAATTCATATGTTCGGCTTCATTGGGAAGCCCTTCCTGCTACCAGTCTACCCTCTGAGTACCATTTCGTATTGGAGGTCGCTCGATAGAGCGACGCAACCAATGCCATCTACGGCCATGGTCGAAAATGGGCACATACCTGTGACTTCCCCTTCAGGATGGGAGTAATTGAAGTATTTGCCTTAAAACAGAACATTTTCCTGGAGGAAAAGCTTGCCAATTTTGGCCTACTCCAGATTCCTCAACAATGGCTCTATGATCCCTTGGGAGTGATGAGGGATCACTTAAAATTCAAGAATTTCCACATCTGCCCCCACCCTAAAATTGTGGAACAAAGGAATAATCCCAATGGGAAGGATCTGGAGTGGCATTTGGAGAGAATGAGGACATTGCCTCCCTGGCATGAGTTCTACCCCATGGAGGCCGAGTTTGACCCTGACCAGCACCCCCTCCCAACTCCAAGCTCCACGTTTTGGAGAAAGGCAAAAGATGATTTAAAGGAGGAATTGAAGAATTGGAGCGAGGAAAAATTAAGGGAGTGGTGGATAATGAGAGTCCATCGCCAAAAGATGAATTCTTACGGACTCTTGGCAACAGATAAAGACTTCGCAATTCTTTATGAAGCCAATGTTGAAACTTGGAAGTCCATATCCTTCGCCGACTTTGTTCCTCCAGCTACCCCAGGATCGGGCGAAAGCCCAAGAGGAGCCGACGATGCTTCGGAGCAAGAAGAAGAGGAAGAAGCCGAAGCTACACCAAAGGCACTACCACAGGGACCATCGAAAATCCATGACACAAGTGCCGAAGAGTCGGAGCAACCACTGGAGAGAAAGAAAAGAAAGAGGCAAGAGCAAATTCAAGTGCCTCCGAGCCACCCAAAGCGACCCCGCACGAAGCTCCCAAGTGCTCCTACTGGACAACCTGCATCAGGCCCTGCTGAAGCAAATGTTGAAGATACGGGGCCACCAAGTGCCGAGATGGTCCCAGACATAGACGTCATTGATGTGGAGGAACTCCTCCAACAAGAGGGAGACCCCGAAGTAGAAGTTATGGAAGTCGGGAGTGCCGAAGCCCAAAAGGAGCAGGAGCCAATCACACAAGAAGTCACCACGGCCGCTCTGCCAGGAGGGCACGCAGGTATGCACTCTCCTCCCTTCGCCTTGGTCTCCGACACGTCCACTGTGGTCCCGGTTGAAGGTCCCCATCAATCTCTCCCTCCCCTACAAGGTCAATCGCCCACTCAGGTATTGCCCATTGCCATTCCAACTCTGCCTAGCCCCACTCCACCCGAGTCGTCCGATCGGGACAAGCCTGTTGAAACTACTTCGCCCGCCCACGCCACCGTTCCTTCAGTCCTTAGTCAAGGCGAAGGCAGTGCTCCAACGCCGAGCCCCGTAGCCCATTCTCCCATCGCACACAACATAGTCCCGCTTGCCAAAGCTCCTGCTACACCCATCGTCGAACCTTCTGGTGAGGCATTCCCCATTGATTCTTTATATTTGTTTACCCCTTCGGCTGGAGATCCAACCTTTTTTTAATCAGATCTATTCATAATAAAGGAACGCCCCTTAGCCGAGAAGCTACTCCTAGCTCAGAAAAACATAGAGAAAATGTTGAAGGAGGCAAGGAAGAAAAGAGGGCGATCTCCGGCCCAGGTTGAAAAATGCGTTGTCTTCGACTTGAAGGGCGAAAAGTTACATAAAGTGAAGAAGGTCCCTAAGGTCCAGAAGCCTCTGGATGAAATGACTCTGGCTGATTATGATTACTAGGAGAAGACCAAGGACCTGGAACATTTGAATATAGATAATGAATCCGCATCCATGCACGTCGAAATCGAGACTTTCCGAGCGCATGCGAATATTGCTAATCAGCGTAGGTTTGAAGCAGAGAGCGCCAACATCAAGTTGGAGGAAGAGCTGGCTAGAATCTGCTCCAAGCTGGAGGATTCAGAAGAGCAGTGTAAGCTAATGAAGAAGGAAACACATGCCCTAAAATAGCAGATACTACAACTGCAGTGTTCAGCTGAGCACCAAGCACAAAAACAGGCCAAAAATGAGCTAAAGGCCAAGGAGCTCGAAAGCAAAATCTTGCAGACTCAATAGCAGTTGTTCAAAAAAGCAAACCTGGAGTTGTTCGACAGAGGCAGAATCAAGGAAATTCGCTCACACTTGCTCAAAGGTTTCAGATCTCGGGCCTCTAGTGCCCTATCAACTTTAATCTATGTCACCGAAGCCTAGTATGCCATTGCTAAGGAAGGGCCAATCGTAGATGAGATCACCCAAAAAGTGAGAGGCTGACTCAAATTGGCCTTTGATGTCCAAAACACCAAATATCAGGACTTGCAGATCGCTGCAATGAGTCGAACGGCTAGGGATTGGTCTACGGCCCAAGCCACTGTTCGTGCCTTCTTCTCCAAGGTGAGGAAAGCACAGAAGGCGAAGGACCTCCTAGATATTTTTGAGAATGAGCAGCGCACATCAATGGGTTACTTCAAAGACCTTTCTTCCTTAGGTTTCCCGAGTTTCATGGATGATGATGGGAACCTTCTCACCAAGGAAGAACTCAAGCCTGCATGGCTCCATTTTGAAGGTGATGTCTCAGAGATAGATGAATGGGAAGAACCGATAATGAAAAGGACAAGTCACCGACTTCATTCTGAGATACTGCAAGATTGCGGCCTGCCTGAATGACCTAAGCACAAGAGCCAAACATGCTGACATTGGGCAGATTGATCGGTTCCATGTTTTGGTCAAGGCACTTGAAGACCAAGAGCCATTTCTCAAAGGGTTCTGGGCTCATGTCCACCGAACCATGAAAAAGATCCATGATCACCTTGCCCCATCGTCGTAGCAGGAAGCCACACCAGAGGAAGCAGAAGAAGAAGAAGGAGAACCAGCTGTGGAAGCTCTCTCAGAGAGAGAAAGAGGAGAAGGGTCTGGAGGTGACTCTGGCCCAATGGATCAAAGCTAAGGGTTCTCCCACCGAGACGAGCTCGTTGCCCCGCGAGCCGCCAAGAATGTTGACAATTTTGTCACATTGCACAAGGGGTAGAAAAAGAAATCAAAATTTTGTACAGTATCTCTTTTTGTAAAGTATTTCTTTAAATTCATGAATTTGTTCCCTTGCTTTTAGAAACAACATTTTCAAGTGTTGCAGCAATTTTGGCTTTCCCTGCCACCCCCTTTTGTACATAAAATAAGAAGGAAGAGCTTCGTTGCCGAACAAGCTAAGGAAGATAGCTTCGCCAAAAGAAATCATTAAGGATGGAAACTACTTCGCCCGAAGCACTTCAAGAAGCTACTTCGGGAAAATTTTGCGAAGTGGCATTGCCGAAGAAGAATTCAGAAAAAGAGCTTTGCACCCGAAGCATTTCCAGGAAGCTACTTCGGTGAATTTTTTGAAGCGGCATTCAAGAATTCAAAAGAATAGCTTCATCGAAGGAAAATCGTGGTCCGAATTGGCTAAGGCAAGAAAACTACTTCGGACCCGAAGTCCCTCAAGCAGTTACTTCGGGCGAAAGTTTTGCGAAGCGATGTTGCCGAAGCAAAATGCAAAGGAAGAAGAATGAAAAATACTTCGGGCCCGAAGCACTTCAAAAGACTACTTCGGGCAAGAAACTTGCGAAGAGATGAAATTGAAAAGGAGTAAACATTGAAAATACTTCACTAAAAGGTCATCGAAGCACTCACTTCGGGCCTCCACGCTAACGAACCATTTCTACTTCATCGAAAGTCATTGCGAAGCATCTGCTTCGGCCATATTTCATGCGAAGTACTTTCACCCGAAGTAGAAGCAGTCATAAAGAATACAACATCTTTCGAAGGCAGGAATGTGATTCGGCCGAAATACCCCCAAACCATAGTTTTGAAATAGGATCACGACGAAGTAGTTCTCCAAGGCATCAGTGAAGCAATTTTGTCAACGAAGCGAGCAGAGGAAGACCTTAAAGACCCCTTGGGAGAAATCTACTTCGGCTCTCACCACCCCCGAAGCTGTTTTGCGAAGCTTCACCATGCGAAGTGCAAATCAAGGAAGATCTGCTTCGGCTCGAATCCATTGCGAAGCAAAGTGCGAACGAAGACCTAGCGAAGCGCTTCAAAAGGCACATGCTCCAAGCCGGGTATTTTCTCGAGGCGATCAAGTGCCTCATAAATGCATTTTTTTGTGCCCGATAAGCCCGTTGCTCATTTTTAGCAATTGGAAATGAAGTATCAGTCCATGATGAAGAGCCCGACGAGCATGGCGGCCACTCGAGCACTACGCCCAGAAACCAAGGACGCTCAGACGGCTCATTAATGCATGTTTCCATGGTTGACCCGATCGCAGTTCCTAGTTTTGGTAACGGATTTGAGAGCTCAGTCACGAGAGCCGCGAGGAGCCGACTTCTCAACTTTCGAGGATGTACTCCTCCATTTTGTGTAATTATGGCTTAGAGGGTCGGGTCCTCTATAAAAACCTAGGCATTGTAATGTAAAAGGGGGGAACTTTCTGCTAGAAAGCTGTTGTAACTTGATGTCCTACGATTAATACTAAAGAGCTTTGGGCTCAATTTCTCTCTTGTATGTCTGCCTTCTGTGTTTATTTCTTTTGTCTTTCTTCATTTGCATACTGTAACTCTGAATCCTGAATTCGGTGTGCGATTGGGGACTGTACCCTAAAATTTGCCCGAAGGATACATAGGAGAGGAAAAACGCTATATTGGTTTTCTTTTATGCTTCCTGGTGGGTTGTGGTTTCTGTTATATTCGCTTGTCCTAATCGTCGTTACTCTGAACCCTAAATTTCGATGAAAGGGAGAAGGAGAATCCTGGAGCTCGCCCAAAGGATACATAGGAAGGTTAATGTGGCATTTCTTTCATTTATTCTTGGTGTTCTTTGCTGCTATTCAAGTTGTTAGTTAGTGATCGTGCTTCCTGTTCTCTCCCACTTTAAATTATCGATCTCTCTTCCCTTACCCCTTTTTTATTTCTTTCTCTAACCCTAACTCTTTTTATCTCTTTCCTGCATCCCTTATCTCAAAACACCAAAGTAGTTTAGCATAGGAGCCGGCCTTTCTCCAGAGATTGGCACGAGGGGCATCTCTTCCCTTCGGCCTTTCAATGTTGGTCCAGGTCTAGGGCGCATACACTTACCCAAATCCTTTCCTAGGCAGATTTGATGACCAACAGTACCACTAAGATTGAATAATTCCTTCCAAAAAATTACTAGTGGAGATAGGGTTATGATCATTGACAATGGACTTGGGTATACAACATAATTTTAAAATATTATAAAAAAAATTCTTGGTAACCCTGATCATTGAATAAGGATGTTGTACTCCACATAAATGAGCATATTTGGAAAGGTGGTCCACTACCACAAATATCATCATTTTTCTATTAGAATTTGGAAGGCCCTCAATGAAATGCATGGATATGTGCTCACATTAATAGTTAGAAATAGGTAAGGGTTGCAACAAACCAATATATTTGATAGTTTTCCCTTGTTATGTTGGCATACCTTGTATTTGACCATAAAGGTATTGGCATATACTTTTAATCCTTTCCAAGAAAATAATTTTTTATCTACAGGTATATTTTCAAGAATATAAAATATCTAAATAAAAGATATGCATGCAATTCTTGGAGGACATTAGTATTAACAACCTAGGATTGAGGAAGATAAATGTAATCCTTATTGCAAAGAACCTCATCAACATATGAGTAAAAAGGTGTAACGAGGTAGACTCCACTTCTTGATTGAGTCAAGTAGTCTAAGGATTATAAATCTAGTCCTCCCAAATTTGTGAAAGCTATTGTGGAAGAGAACTAGAGATGGCACTAACAATAACCACATAATCATGTTCATGAGATAGATAATCAATCACCACATTATCCTTTTCCTTCTTGTATTCAATGATAAAATATATCCCAATAGCTTGGTCAACCATGTATTCTATTCATGGTAAGAGAGATGGTATTCTAGAAAATGCTTACGGCTACCATGATTGGTCTTGATTATGAATTGATGCCCCAAAAAATAATATTATCATTACTCTACAATATGGAGGAAAACTAATATTTCTTTCTCACAAGTGTATCATCCCAAAGTCTTAACAAAGATCTGCTTACTTTCAAATGCCAATGGATGGCTATCTTACATCAAAACAACTCCAATACCTATGCTTGAAGCATCATACTTAATGACAAAGGGTTTATTGAAATTAGGGGTGGTACACATAGCATTTTTTAGGGATTGGAAGGATTAGGAAGTTAATTTAGAACACTTCCAAGAAATAGAAATGAGAGGAGCAACAATCTTACCATAATTGTGGATAATTTTTTTGTATTATCTTGTGATACCTAAAATTCCATGGAGCTTATTAAGGAATTTGATCAAGGGTAAGTATTTCATGCCCTTGATCTTGTTAGGATATACTTTGGCTCCTTCCTGAGATACTATATTTTCTAGTTATTCTACCTTGTGGACCTAAAGGAACATTTAGACATTTTGATAGAGAGTTTTTCTTTCTATAATAGGTGAATAAATTGGTCCATATAAACTAGATGATATTTACAAGACTTAATATAAATTAAGATGTCACTAAATAAGACAAGGATAAACTTGTGAATAAAGGGATAAAAGAAAAAAATCATTAGACTTTAGAAAGTAGAAGCAACATTACTAAGACTCGTTGGAGCTAAATTTGACTCAACTTTGAAACCCCCAAATTTAATTTTTTTGGTTTCAAACAAAGTATCCTTAATGTTGGTCACTGCTTGATTTTTTGTGATTATCTTAAATGAAAATTCCATTGATTGGTTTGATAAATTCTAAACCTTAGCTTTTAATAATGTGTGCCTCATTCTATTAATCAAAGTACCTCAAAGTGGATAGGGCAAAAAATTTCAAATTAAATCCCTAAGACAAAGTCCGACCTTCATAAAATTTCCTTGGGTCTAAAACGACAATTAAAATATTTTAAACCTAAAGTTGGTTAAATATTTGCCTTGGTCCGCAAATCTGAAAAACCTAAGTCCGAAGAAAACATTAATTAAAACCTAAGGGTAGGCGCCCCACTAAGCTAAAAAGCAAGCATTTCAGGGTTAATCCAAGGGTCGTGCTCGATCCAAAAGAAATCGGACGACAACACATTAATAAAATTGAACAAGGGATAAGCCAAAGGTCAAAGCCTTGGTAAAATTTAAAGAGTCTACATCTTAATTTTAAATAAGATGGTTGCACTTTCATCAAGATAAATCTAACGGACGCGCATTTAAAATAAATCTAAAAGATAAGTCAAAGAGTCAATGAGGTTTAACCTAAAGTTTAAAAATTGAGCATCTCCGATTAATCTAACAAACACGCTTGATTCAAAATAGATCCGATGGCTATGCAATCTCCAAAAAGTCAAAGGTTTAAAGAAATTCAGCATAGGTCAAATAGTCAAGTTAAAATCTGAGCAAGTTCGATAGATCAGACGATCGCGCCCATCCAATGTCTAGATCAATGGTTGCGCATGCTCCGAGTTAATCACTAGTTAAAAACCAATATTAAAATAATGCCCCCCCATTGGATTAATCATCAGGCTAATTAAGAGGATCGAACGACTGCACTCAATCAATATTTGATCTAATGGTGGCGCATTCACTAAAGATGCATTGAAGTTTTTTAGACTTCGTAAGATTAATTAAAATGGTTAAAACAAATTAACGAGGGTCTAAACATGTTAGATAATCATCCATTTTTGGCTTAATTAATATCAAAGCTATACACCCTTGAATAAACTAACTCACAGGTTGACCAAATCTGATGGCGGTGCTTGTCTCCACTCAGATCCGATGGTCACGCAAAAATCACAGACGGTAAGATGAAAACAAAGGTAAATATTAATCACATGATTAGCAAGGGTCTAATACGTTGCATGATTACCCCCATTTTCAACTTAATCATGATTAATATAAATCAAAGAGTTTATGTTTTTGGTTATGTAGCATGCATCTTATAGGAGATCCAATGACAACACCCAAACTAATCCTAGAATTGATGGATGCGAAGGTCGATAGTGGCAGCAAAAGATCTAAAACTAAATGAAGACATTTAAATCAGATGATGGTGTTCATTACTCCTCAGATCCAATGGTGCGCGTGCTTAGATATGATTGAAGGTTAGTCTAAACATAATTATTTCAAACTATTGATTAATTAATCCAAGGTACATATGGTTTTCTCCATTTGTTAAGAATTATGTGCATGTGTATGATCCAAAGGTCGCATCCTACCATGGTAAGATCTAACAATAATCACAAAATGATAGTAAGCATATTATATGTTACCATTGCTTAATACAAGTTGTTAAGGTTTAAAAATATGAAGATTAACGATGGATAATCATGATTAAATGAGGACCAATAAACTGCATTGTATCAAGTGTTTATATGTAGCCAGGTACATTAACTATCGTGCAGGTCTCGGGATATCAACGGTCATTCTAGAAACCATATCAAGATCAGACGACAACGCATCAATCGACATTCTGAGAGCAAAACCAATCACTCAGATCCGATGGTTGCGATTAATCACGGTTGACTCAAGGAAAAAGGGACCTCAAATATAATAAAAACCAACACTCACACCAAAAACCAAATATCACAAAATACCCGAAGGAAACATAATTGATCCTAAATATTTAGTTATCACTCAAATCCGAGGTGGCATGAGGTTCAAAAAGATACTATCCTCACTGCACATACCAGTTCCACTTCATATTAAAAGGTCTTCATCAAAAAATTAATAGAAGGCTTAAATGATTATAGGCACATGAATTAAAGGAGCCCAAGGCACATAAGATATGGATGTTACCTGTCATAAAATACTAAGTTCTAGAAAAGGACAAGTTTGCGTGATTTCGTTGGCCAATTTTAAACAGTAGTTGGTGGCGTCGAATCAATGATGAAACATGTGAATTTATCAAACTCACTCCACCACCCTATATATAAACATACAAAAATAGTCAAGGCCACTATCCTAGTAATTCAAGAATTCAATTTGATACATCGGAGGTACAGAGAGAAGGGAGTATTCAAACTTTGATAACTCAAGAAGAACTTGACCCACAGTCGCGAGAGCAATGGCATCATGGGGAGATGTTTTCATGCCAAAATATACACGAGAAGCTGTGAAATTTATCACATATAGGTCACCTTACTCTGCGATCTCTGGGCCACCTGTTCTTGGTACCACTATGTATAAGTTTACCCAAAAATGTGGGGCAGATAAAAAATCTAACACGACTCAACTGTACAAGATCGACAACGCATGTATTAAGAGTTTCACCCAAGTGATGGAAGGTGATAATAGGACCCCATGGATAATGGCAGATTTATTCCATAAAGCTCATAGGTTATAGTACAAGGGTTTTTCCAAAAACAATATATGGAACAGTAACCTTGGGAAGCTGATATGCCCGAAAGTGCACTTTTCCTTAGACTTTATGGCTTGGTTGGCAGTAGCATAAGATGAAAGAACAAGGACCTTTCGAGATCACAAAAATTGATGGGTTTTCAGCATCAATGTCGAAGATATCCAGAAGGCGTTCAACTTAACGAATTATACCACTTTTTTGGTAGACCAGGTAATCGAACACCAATATCGTATGTTTACAGATATGGAAGTTTTTAAAAGTGAATTCAACACAACAAACAAAAATAAGAACAGGTAATATTTCTGGCATAGTTAGAGGGTCAAGAAATCAAAGGGGGTCAACCCAAAAAAGACCAGTTCGAAATACAGCAGCCAAATGCACCAGGAAGTAGCAAAAAAATATAAAAGCCTCCCTCATACCTTAATCACCAGTGGAATAGAATTATACAATAAATGTTACAAGAGTAGTGGGATCCAGCTGTACCAATTTTGAATTTCAAATAGATGTTGATAGATGTACAGTCAGGGATGAACCAAGAATAACAAACTTAAGAACCTGAGCCTATAAAATAAAGCAACGGTGTTTAGATTTTGCATCAAGCAATTAGAGAGAATAGAATTTTTGCTAAGAGGTATATTTGAGTGTCTGGTTAGTTGTGCTGTTGTATTCTCTTTTGTGTCTATTTTTCTTTCTCATTTCTTTTTCTTCCCTTTGCTTTGCAGGATTGTGATAGGAAAGCGTTCAAGAAGCTGAGATCATTTCCTACCTTCTTGAGCCTAGGATTCAGAGACTCTACTATTACCATATTGGAACAAGGAGAGTTGGAGAGACCTATTACATTATTTGAACAGAGTCCTCTTCATTGTATTGATGTATTTCTTTAATAAAAATAGATTTAAAAGGCATCCCGCCCACTCTGCATGTAATATTTTATGAAATCAATATAATTCTAGGTTTTATTCCTATCATATCTTTGTCATTGTATTGTGTGTCACTGTGTAATGGGTTATATTATTTGAATGCATTATATATGTTTCTTTCGTTGGTTAACTTTTAATTTTATTGCAATATTCGAATGAGATTAAGAACACCAATTTTCTTCTCCCCTTCTCTCTGTTTCATATTAAAATTATTGTTAAATTGCTATAATAGCCCAATGAATCTAGGCACCGGTCTACATAAGGCATAACGAATGGTTGTTTTCATGCTTGGTCATTTTAATACATATAGTATAATATAAATATGGAGCATGCAAATTAGAAGTTTAATTAAAGAATTGCCATTGGGGTTTCCTTACCCATTCTGTAGTCTTCTTTAGCAATATTTGTGTTTAGCATAACATGAGGCAGGTCAACCAGAGCTTGTAATAGCTCGTTGGTTTCAAACAGGTTCTTGTAGTGTGACAATCAAAATCCTACGGATGCAAGAATCAGTTCCAATAGTTTTTTTGTGCCATTGTCGGGGATGAAATTATATGTTAAGATCATATCATCTTAAGTGTATTTACCAAATGATATTATTTTTAAACAATGGGTGGCCAATTTGAATAAAGAACGTTTGTTTTAATTTTCACTATTTTTACGTTCTTTATTTTACCCAATTCTCGTTTCTTGATTTTCTTGAATTCTCTTTCTTTATTTTCTTGAATTTCCCCAAGAACCCACTCCTGTGAGGATGAGAGATAATATCAAGCATTCTTGATAAGAGTATACTCTATTATTTTTGCACCTCGGTGCTGGTGACTCTACTGGATGAACCCAGAAGAAAAATATATATAAAAAAGGAGAGAACAGAATGTGCTGGCGAACACCAGGAGAAGTGGTAAGGAGATATTCCCAAAACTCAAAAATCCAGATGTATTTATACATAACCAAAAATCACCATTTTCTAAGAATTCTACATATTATAGTAGATCTAATTATAGCAGTAAAAAATATGTAAAGAAAAATCAGAATATTATTACTACTGATATTATTGTTGATGAACGTTTAAATCCTGTTGTAGAAGATATATGCAATTGTTCTCATGATACAAAAAATAGTAATACTATAGTATAATCAATATGATTACATTCAGGCTACTCAAAAACATATCCCTGTAGGTAGCTCTCCTGTAAAATTAAATTCTATAGTAGCAATGGCTCAGGGTAATGTTCATTTGTGGAGAACTAATAGATATAGGCCTTTTGTATTACCAGTAAATTTAAATGCCTTACCCAGTAAATCTCACAAATATCTCCCAAATTTTTTAGGAAACAGTGCAGTAACTGGAGAGGATCATATCAAAAGTTTCTTATATGTAATGGACAGTCTGGAATTTGAACATGAAGATGTATTTTTAAGACTATTTCTACAGACTTAAGAAAAAGATGCTAGACAATGGTTTAATTCCCTTCCTAACAATGGTATCAAATATTTCACCAAAATGGAAGAGGTGTTACTAAATAAGTATGGTGAAAAGAAAAATGAACAATCATTGTTAACTGAGCTAGCCACTATGAAGAAGAAATAAAATGAGGTTGTTAGTGATTTTAATAGAAGATTTTCAAAAACAAGAAACAAAATCCCTGCCAACCTCAGGCCTAGTGATAATCAGTCTATTTGTTTTTATAAGAATGCTTTTCAAGGAGAGTTTAACTATGAATTAAGGTAAGAAAAAGCCACTACCATTGATGGTTATATGGAAAAAGCAATAGATATAGAAAAAAATATGGTTGACAGTGGTAATATGAAGCCTTATTCTTTAGAAGTTAACATGCTGGAGATAAAACCTAAGAGAGTGGATTTTGATATACAAATAAGAACTAAAATTGATCATGTGGAGAAGTTGACTAGTCAGATGACAAAAATGTTCAACAACATGAGTAACAGGTTAGCAAGAATTGAAAAAAATAGAAATAACGGAGAAGCTTCACAGATAGAGCAACCACATGTTGACAATCGTCCCCCCTTTAAGAAAACTTACTATAATAATTGGGGAAACGACAATGGTTTTGAATAAGGGAATAGGAATAGGGGTAACGAGAATAAAAATTGGAAAAATAGAGATTCTAACAGGTATTAGAACAATGTCCCTAACCCAATGCCATCTGCTAATGTAGTTGAAGGTTTTCCTTATTTTTGCTCTACTTGTGATTCACCCCAATAACCCTGATGCATGTGGAATACACCTAAGTGATCAACGTAATGTAGATATGCATGCAAAATAATAAGAGGATATAAGAATAAATGAATGTTGGTCCATTGAAGATGAATCCAGATAAAGGCTGTTTGAAGAAGACATGGATAAATATGCTTCAAATTATCATCCTCAAATATTATTAACTAAAGGAACTAAAATCTTGAAGAAATCGCATGACTCAAGATATGATAATATGAATCAAGGGAAATTGATCCCCACTACTAAAGAGGTTGAATAATTAGAGGCAACCCATGTTTTAAATTTAAGGAATAGAACAATCCCTGAAAGAACAGAGAAATTATCTACAAATGAAACAAGAAGATAAAATTTCACCAATAAAAATATTAGTAAAGAGAAAACTGATAGGAAACCTAACAAAATTACTCTTGAGGTAATAGAATCAACAGAAGAAGTTCCCAAAGAAGAAAGTAATAAACCATTGGATATAAAGAAGATATAATTTAATTTTGGGTCGAAACTCAGTAAGCAAAAATTTAATATCACATTTGGTGAACTTATGAAAGTTCAAACATACAGAGAACAAGTATGCAGAGATTTTGGATTAGTAGAATAGAAAGAAGACCCTACTTGTCATGTTGCTAGACAAAATCAACATGATACAAGATCATCATCTTCTGTCAGACACTTATATGTGTCATTAAGATATAATTTAGATGAAGAGGAAATATATGTGATTCATAATTGCATGCTTGATAGTGGAGCTTCACATAACACCATGCCTATGCTAATAGCTGACCAAATGGGATTAATCTATACTAGAGATTCTGCTCCTATTTTTGTAATGGACAACAAACAAATTCCCTGTGTAGGGGTGATAACTGGATTATTAGTTTTCCTAGACCAACACTCCAAAAAGGGCATTGTCATGGATGTAACAGTAGTTGATGTTGACCCATTCTTATCACTATTACTCAGTAGGTATTGGGTAGAACAACTAGGGGGATAAATACAACTAGACTAGTCTTATGCTACCATCCCTATATTAGATAAGGGGAATATAATTTTGATAAGGGAACCATTCAACAAACACTCCATAGATTTAATTCAAACAGATGAAACCATGATTAACTTAGTTAACTCTATGGAAGAAAAAGGGATGGGAGTCTATTCAATATGGCACAACCCATTCTTGATGGAAGTACCAGATGCAAAGAATATGGATCCAGAAGATATGAGAATAACTGATGCTGAATCAAATTGAGTATTAACCCAAGAAATGTGGACCATGTCATTTTATGGGGCTAAATCCTAATCTGGAGCAGGTGTAGGTGTAAATTTTATTGATATTAAAGGAAATTACCTTGGTATCCCTTATAGACTGCAATTTCCTTACACAAAAAATGTAGTTGAGTACGAAGCTTTATTATTAGGGCTAAGGAAAGCAAAAGAGTTAGGTATTAACTACTTAATTATAATAGGGGATGTAGAACTTATTATACTATAAATAAAAGGCAAATATTAGACCAAGCATCCTAGACTTAAGCAATATAGAAATGCAGTACTAGAAGAAATTGATAAATTTTTGGCTTTCAATATTTCATATATTCCTAGAGAACAAAATCATGTTGCAGATCTCTTAGTTGTGAATGCCTCAGGTCTAGATCACCTAGAAATAACTACAGAATATATGGACAAATTTCCAACTATCTTAGTCTATAAACCTTCGGTGCCAGATAACATAGTCTATATTCAGGTATTTCAAGATGATATAGATATTAAGGATTTTATGACTTTGTAAAATCAATATGCAAATGTCATCTATGATGAAAAAGATGAAGAAAAGCTAAAAGATCAAATAGGAGAACCAGTAGAAGTGATCCTGTTGAAAACTAATAGAATACCCAAAGGATTGGTGTCTCTTCAAAGCCTATTTTATGATTTTGACAAAGCTTATAAACCTATACATAGAGAAGGGATATCTGAGGATATTAATATTGGCTCAATGAAATAACCCATAATAGTGAAAGTAGACATGGCACTACCTGCTAAATAAAAAGCTGGATATATCAGTTTCCTAAAAATGAACAAAGAACATTTTGCTTGGACTTATGAAGATCTCAAAACTTTCAAAACAGATGTGATGACACATATAATACCCTTGAAAGAATAGGCCAAGCCATTTAGACAAAAACAGAGAAAGTACAATCCAAATCTACACCTAGTAATACAAAAAGAGGTTAAAAAATTGTTGGACACCAATATAATAAGAAAAGTCAAAATTTCCTCCTGTATATCCAACTTAGTACCAGTTAGGAAAAGAATGAAGACATTAGACTATGCATGGATTTTAGAAATTTAAACAAGAGCTCACTAAAAGATAATTACCCATTGCCTAACATGGAACAACTACTCCAAGCAGTAGTAGGTTCAACTAGATTGTCCCTGTTTGATGGATTTTTAGGGTACAATAAAATCTCGATAAATCCAGAAGATAGACACAAGGCAACATTCACCACACCTTGGGGCACATTTGAATATTTAAGAATGCATTTTGGATTGATGAATGCAGGTGCTACTTTCCAAAGAGTGATGGAATTTTATTTCAAAGGATTAATGTTCAAAATTGTAGTAGTGTACTTAGATGATATCACAATTTTTTCTAAAAGTCCAGAAGATCATATAGAACATTTTACTGTAGTTTTTTCTCGGTGCAAGGAATTTGGAATTTCTCTAAATCCAAATAAATGCATATTTGGAACTACACAAGGAAAATTGCTAGGTCATATAGTTTTAGAAAAGGGGATAAGAATCGATCTAGAAATGATAGAAGCCATTTCTAAAATTCCCCCACCCAAGAATCTAAAAGGGGTAAGGTCATTCTTTGGAAAAATAAATTTTCTCAAAATATTTGTCCCAAATTTTGCAGAAATGACCAAACCCATAAATGATATGGTGAAGAAAACTGGAGAAATAAAATGGACATTAGAAAATATGGAAATATTTAACAAGATTAAAGAAGCCATATCAACCACTCTAGCTTTAAGTTGCCCTGATTATGCAAAGGATTTTAATATTTATTCATATGCTTTTGAACACTCTATTGTTGCAGTCCTTTCACAGAAAGATAATGAAAATAATGAAAGGCCAATAGCCTTTATGAGCTCAGGACTAAAATGAGCAAATATTAAATACACCCTACTGGAAAAACATGCCTATGCAGTCATCCAATATTTAGAACACTTCAAAGGTATATTTGTCTCAAACAAAGTTTATGACTGTATTCCCTTTATAGCAATAAAAGATATCTTTTCTCAATCAGAGCCATTAGGAAGACCAGCAAGATGGATGGTAAAAAATTTGAAATGTGATGTTGAATTAAAAATAGTTAAAACAGTCAAAGGGTAAGGTTTAGCTAAACTGTTGGCTAACAAAGAAGAAGCAGGATATGAAAATATTCTCACCATAGATCAGACATATGATGACAAAAGAATAAAAAATGAAGAATGTAAATGGTATGAAGAAATATTATCATACTTACAAACATTGTCTTTTCTTGGAGATATGATAATAAACAGAATGAGGTCAGTCAAACTTCAAGCTTAGAAGTATTATATAAAAAATGGAGTATTATATTGGAAACATCCTAATGGAGTATTATTAGTCTACTTATATGAAAGAGAAGTCCCAGAAATAATTAATGAATTTCATAATGGTTTCTATGGAGGACACTTTTCTCCAAGAGCTACAACCAATAAAATCATGAGAGCAAGATATTATTGGCCATCCCTTTTTAAGGATGTATATAAATATGTTAGGAATTGTCATAATTGCCAAGTTTTTACAAGGAAAAATCATCTACCAGCCATGCCCCTTAAGCCAGTAATCATTGAAGCACCTTTTGCTCAATGGGACATTGACCTGATTGGAGAGATCAAGTCTAATTCATCTAGCCAGCATAAGTGGATTATAACTGTAATATATTACTTCACAAAGTGGGTAGAAGTTACACCTTTAAAAACATCTACAACTACTGCAGTCACCAGATTCATAGAAGAAAACATCTTGACTAGGTATGGAGTTCCAAAAAATATTGTAACTCATAATGCTCAATATTTTGTGTCATATGAAATGGTAAAATTTTATGCTGAATATAGAATTGAATTATCTTATTCTGCTAATTATTATCCCCAAGGAAATGGTTTAGCTGAGTCATCAAATAAAAATGTAATAACAAGAATAAAAAGGTAATTAGGCAAAAACAAAATGGGATGGGACAGTGAACTTAAATTTGCTTTATGGGCTAATAGGTTATCTATTAAAAGAAATACAGGAAGAACCCCCTATGATATGGTTTATGGAGAAAAATCCCTACTGCCCCCAAAAATGGAAAAATGGCACTTTCCCTTTTATTGTAAGATCATGAAAAACCTCATCCCATTTAGAGAAGGCTTGACCAAATTGTCTTGTTAAAAGAAAAAAGAAGAGAGACCCTCAATAGAATGATGAAAAAAACCTAAAAAACTGTAAAATTGTTTAATAAGAAAGCCAAGGGTACTCCTTTTTCTCAAGGAGATATAGTCATCTATTGGGATCCTAAAAATGATAAGCATGGTGATAAGGGTAAGTTTGAACCTAAATGTATTATGCCCATGTTATCAGTCAGAATACATATAAGTTGCATAACTTACAGGGTGAAATGATGGTTATTCCTATTAATGGCCAACACCTCAAAATGTACAATCCTTGTTGAAGGTGAAGAATATAAAAAAAAAAAATCCAAAAACAGAGTGGTGTATTTTGTTTATTAGTTAAGCTTACCTTTTATTATTGAATAATTTTGAGTTTACTGTACACAGGATATCTTAGTTTGATGAATATACATTACTGTTGATTCCACCAAAAACAATAAGAAAAAGGATATTTATTTTAGATTCTGATGAGCTTTACAATTCTGTCAAAAATGAGTGTTTATGCAATAGTTGTTTGATATGAGATGAAACATATGGAAAAAAAAGTTGATTGAAACATCATGTCAAGCCTCACATTATAAATGATACTTAAAATGAATTCAAAGGTCCAAAGAACTGAGTTATCTTTGAGAGGGTAGTTGAGCCAAAAATTATTACACTCATCTTTTATAGCCAGAAACTAATCCTCAACTCAGGCATACTTATTACACAATTTTCTTATATATCCAAACACTTTTCTCACGAGAAAGAAAAATAAAAAATAAAGTAAAACTGAGTCACTGCCTGATATATCTTGGAAAACCTCTACCAAAGCTATAGACGCTTTATTGGCAGTAGGGTAAAACTAACATGGGATTAGAAGCAACTCCATCGAGGCTATAGACGCTTGACTAGCAGTGGAGCCCTGCAAAATGGTGAAAATTTTTAAAGAGTGAAATCACATATTAGGCTTGGCTATTTTGCTCAGATATGGTAAAGTTATAAAAGATTTAGAAATCCAAAAAATAATGCACAAACACACACATGGGCAAAAATATGATGAAACAAATGGCTGTGACAAAATCTGCGTAATCATATCTTATGACTTAGCTAAAACAAGCATTACAGTATTTCAAAATAAAACTCATTGATTTCTAAAATTTCTAACCTTTATTTCCAAATTGAATGAAAAGGGATCTACAGTTTTTCATACTCTACTTTCTTTGATATCATGTTATTCATACAATTTTTTTTTGTATATAAAAAAAATGATGAAGAAAAGAAAGAAAAAGAGGAAGGAAGTTTTTTCTGTTATGCATTTCATGTTTTACTTAGCAATCAAAATTTTGTTGTTTTTGTTAAATTTTTGTAAAATAAAACCAGGATATTATGTGGTTCTCAAGTGCTTCATGTTTTCAACACATTGTCCCAGTCAGAGCCTATGTTGGAGCCAAATTTGACTCAACTTTGAAACCCCCAAATTTAATTTTTTTGGTTTCAAACAAAGTATCCTTAATGTTGGTCACTGCTTGATTTGTTGTGAGTATCTTAAAAGAAAATTCCATTGATTGGTTTGATAAATTCTAAACCTTAGATTTTAATAATGTGTGCCTCATTCTATTAATCAAAGTACCTCAAAGTGGATAGCACATAAAATTTCAAATTAAATCCCTAAGCCAAAGTTCGACCTTCATAAAATTTCCTTAGGTCTAAAATGATAATTAAAATATTTTAAACCTAAATTCGGTTAAATATTTGCCTTGGTCCGCAAATCCAAAAAACCTAAGTCCAAAGCAAACATTAATTAAAACCTAAGGGTAGGCACCCCACTAAGCTAAAAATCAAGTATTTCAGGGTTAATCTAAGGGCCACGCTCGATCCAAAAGAAATTGGACGACATCGTATTAATCAAATTGAACAAGGGATAAGCCAAATGTCAAAGACTTGGTAAAATTTAAAGAGTATGCATCTTAATTTTAAATCATACGGCTACGCTTTCATCAGGATAAATCTAATGGACACGCATTTAAAATAAATTTGAAAGATAAGTCAAAAGAGTCAATGAGGTTTAACCTAAAGTTTAAAAATCAAGCATCTTCGATTAATCTAACAGACGTGCTTGATTCAAAATAGATCCGACGGCTATGCAATCTCCAAAAATTCAAAGTTTTAAAGAAATTTGGCATAGGTCAAATAGTCGAGTTAAAATCTGAGCAAGTTCGATAGATCGAACGATCGCACCCATGCAAATTCTAGATCAACGGTCGTGCATGATATGATTTAATCACTAGTTAAAAACCAATATTAAAAGAACACGTCCCCCATTAGATTAATCATCAGACTAATTAAGAGGATCAAACAGCTATGCTCAATAAATATTTGATCTAACAGTGGTGCGTTCACTAAATATGCATTGAATATTTTTAGACTTTGTAATATTAATTAAAATGGTTAAAACAAATTAACGAGGGTCTAAACACATTAGATAATCACCCCTTTTCAGCTTAATTAATATCAAAGCTATACACCCTTGAATAAACTAACTTGCAGGTTGACCAAATATGATGGCGGCGCTTGTCTCCACTCAGATCTGACAGTCGCACAAAAATCACAGGCGATCTGATGGAAACAAAGGTAAATATTAATCACATTATTAGCAAGGGTCTAATACATTGCATGATTAATATAAATCAAAGAGTTTATGTTTTTGGTTATGTAGCATGCATCTTACAGGAGATCCAATGGTAGCACCCAAACTAATCCTAGAATCGATGGATGCGAAGGCCGATAGTGGCAACAAAAGATCCAAAACTAAATGAAGACGTTTAAATCGGATGGTGGCGTTCATTCCTCCTCAGATCCAATGGTGCGCGTGCTTAGAGATGATCGAAGGTTAGTCTAAACATGATTATTTCAAGCAATTTATTAATTAATCCAAGGTATATATGGTTTTCTCCATTTGTTAAGAATTACGTGCATGTGTATGATCCAACGGTCACGTCCTACCATGATAAGATCTAACGATGATCACAAAAGGATAGTAAACATATTATATGTTACCATCGCTTAATACGAGTTGTTAAGGTTTAAAAATATGAAGATTAACGATGGATAATCATGATTAAATGAGGCCCAATAAATTTCATTGTATCAAGTGTTTATATGTAGCTAGGTACATTAACTATTGTGCAGGTCTTGAGATATCAACAGTCATGCTAGAAACCATATCAAGATCAGACGATAGCGCATCAAGTTAGAGGTTCAAGAAATAAAATGGGGTCAACACAAAAAAGACTAGTTCGAAAGACAACAACCAAATGCACCAAGAAGTAGAAGAAAAAGATAAAATCCTCCCTCATACCTTAATCACCAGTGGAATAAAATTATACAATAAGGGTTACAAGAGTAGTGGGAGCTAGCTGTACCAATTTTGAAATCCTAACAAATGCTAATAGATGTACAGTTAGGGATGAACTAAGAATAACAGAATCAAGAACTTGAGGCTATAAAAGAAAGCAACGATGTTCAGATTCTGCATAAAGCAATTAGAGAGAATAGAATTTTTGATAAGAGGTATACTTGAGTGCCTAGATAGTTGTGCTATTATATTCCCTTTTGTGTCTATTTTCCTTTCTCATTTCTTTTTCTTCCCTTTGCTTTGCAGGATTGTGATAGGAAAGCGTTCAAGAAGCTGAGATCATTTCCTACCTTCTTGAGCCTAGGATTCAGAGACTCTACTATTACCAGATTAGAACAAGGAGAGTTGGAGAGACCTATTACATTATTTGAACATAGTCCTCTTCATTGTATTGATATATTTCTTTAATAAAGATAGAGTTAAAAGGCATCTTGCTCTGCATGTAATATTTTATGAAATCAATACAATTCTAGGTTTTATTCCTGTCATATATTTGTCATTGTACTGTGTGTCACTGTGTAATGGGTTACATTATTTGAACGCATTATATACATTTTTTTCATTGGTTAACTCTTGATTTTATTGCGATATTCAAATGAGATTAAGAATGCCAATTTTATTCTCCCCTTCTCTCTATTTCATATTAAAATTGTTGTTAAATTGCTATAACAACCCAATGAATCTAGGCACCGATCTACATAAGGCATAATGAATGGTTGTTTTCATGCTTGGTCATTTTAATACATATAGTATAATATAAATCTAGAGCATGCAAATTAGAAGTTTAATTAAATAATTGTTGTTGGGGTTTCCTTACCCATTATGTAGTATTCTTTAGTAATATTTGTGTTTAGTAGAACATGAAGCAGGTCAACCAAAGCCTGTAATAGCTCGTTGGTTTCAAACGGGTTCTTTTAGTGTGACAATCGAAATCCTACAGATGCAAGAATCAGTTCCAACAGAGACCAAAATGTATGACTAGTAAGTCAAGCTAGCCCTCAAAACATGCAAAAAGTAATCTTAGGGATATCATCTTATCTAACCCTAGTTGTATGAAACCCAAAAGACAAGTTCTATTCTATAGACTATTTAGCACTATGTAATTCATCCAGAAAATCATCTATTATAGGGATAGAAAACTATTATTTGATGGTGATCTTGTTGATAGGTCAAATATTAGGATACATGCACCAAAATTTGTCTTTGTACCACACCATATTGGAGAGTAATAAGGAATAATGCTAGGGCAAAGGAGTACTTGCTATAATATTTCTTGGACTAGCTTCTTAGTTTTAGATTTTTGGGAATGGAGATACCAGTAAGGACACATATTAAGACGTTGACTTCCTATAACTAGATGTATGGCATAATCATGTGTGCAGTTAAGGGGAAGAACCTTAAGCTCACCAAATATATCTACATAGTGATCCATAATGTTATGCAAGTCTAAAGGAAGAGTTGAAATAAGCAGCTCCAAGGACTAAAATTCCATGTAATTGACTTGAGTGAAGAATTCATGGCCACATTTCTTCAATATATTTTCTATATTTTCTCCATCCATTTAATATATAGTCATTACAGATTAATAGTGACATCACCAAGCTGAGATAGCCATTATGCTCCTCAAATGATATCTACACTACCCATATTCATGGTGAAGAGATTTCCAATCCAATTATAATACCCATCTAGATGTTAAACTTAGTTATTCAACCCACACACTAATTGGTACCCCCATTTGAATTCAACACTTGAAAGTTATCCTAGTTTATAGAATTGATATACAAGCCCAAATACTTTGTTGTCTTACTATTGATAAATTTATGTATGCTACTTGAATAATTAATATATTGATGCATTATTGTTTGATGAATACTTGGACCTTGATGGGATGGTGAGCTTGGATCCCCATTAGGGAATAAGCAAAAATATACATGGTGTCAACCTTATGCTCAATTTATGATACTTCAACTAGTTGCTTTACAATGATTCTTAATTGTGTAACATTGTTGCTTTTCACATTCCACTTGAAAGTTACAATGTTCTTCATAAGCCTAATATTAGGGATATGTGAACAACATTTAAAATAGAAGAATCCTTAGGATTGATCATTATTGTATCTATTGAATTAAGGCTATTGGGGTGAAATCCATTCCAAGTTTGGGGATGAGACACTTAGAGATTCTATTCTACTCCTAAAGCTATATGTTGAGCATCCTTAATAGTATAGGTATCATAACATGTCAAATTCCCATCTTATGTCATCCATAAAACCATGTAAAAAGGTTGATACCACCACTACTAGATCCAATTGGTAGGTGTATGTGAGAAGGCTTGTGAATTTTATGCAATACTCATCAACCATTTGTATTTGCTTAGTTTACATTGAAAAAACCACACAAAATGTGAAATATCCTTTGTAGAGCCTTTGGAGGAGTTGCACTTTGAACACAAGACACAAAAGAGAGGTCCCTAGTTGGTGAATTTTTCATAATAACCACTGATCAGCATGGATTACCCACTTAGTAGTAACTAATATGACATGACCTTATTTAGGAGCATGGTGCATATGAATGATGTTATCCATATTAGCTAGCCACCCACATGGATTATCACCCTTAAAGGTGGGGATGTTTATGCATGAAACATGAACATCATGAGGGTAGTAAAGGAAACTAGAAGCACCTCATATAGAGGATCTATATCATAAGAAAATCTTAAAGTATAAACAACTATATATGGAAGAGTACCTTCAATAACATAAGGAGCCATGTGATTTCCATAGGAAACTAGAGGTCTATTATCGAATGGAAGTTGCTAAAGAACATTTGTGTCCCTTGGCTTTGGTGCCTATTACATGCTCGATGGCTACTACCCAACATATTGTTGAAACTTGTGATTAAAGGAATGCATAGTAGAGCACATATTTAGGAAGCTTTAGATGTTGTCTAAGGTAATATTAAATTCATTTTGAGAGACCATAATGAAATTAACCACACTATCTTGTTTCTCAAGATAGGTATGTAGGCTAAAATCAATAGTATCAGGAATAGTATTATCAATTGAATGGATAACAATAAGAGTGATGGAAGGAGGATTATTTGGAGGAGAGAGGAAGGAGAAGAGGTGTTGGTATGAGGTGATGCTATGTTTTTTAAGGAAGAAAGAACATGCTAGTCAAAACTATTGGTATTTGGACTAGTGTTGTGATTATTACTAGGACTTTTTAGTTGGCCCTTCTTATTGCTCATGTAAACATACTAATAATTTTGTGGATACAAAGTCTTCTTTGGGGTTCTTAATTCCATAGAACCCTTCAGATGATCTCACAACCATTCATGTAAAAACACTTGCAATCAATGATAAATAAGGCTTCAAGCAACAGAGAAGTTGTCCACATGATTTATATTGAACCAAACCAAGATCGATTCTATCAAATATACAAGTTTTTGAAACACACATATTGGGATTCCTTAGTCCCACAATGTCCTTCTGATAACGGTACAACATTTATATTAAGGTTGTCTTCCAATCTGTATTCATGCATGATGAATCACAAGAGGAACAAGTAGTTCATTCAGTTGATACCCAAGAATATCAAGATTGGCTCATTCAATTAAAATATTTCCTGAAACTTGGTAATATCCCCTCAAGATTTTTGCATGTCACAAAATGAACATCAAATAAAAAGTGATAATATATGCCTTACCCAGAGACATACTATATTATAGAAGCTACGATGATATTCTCCTTCATTTTTTAGAGCTCCAAGAGTTTTATTGGGAAATTTTGTAAGCTCACGATGGTACCTATGATGGCTATTTTAGTGGTATGGTTATCGCCACGCGCATCATCCAATTGGACTATTATTGACCCACCATAGAGAAAGACTATTGTACTTATATCAAGAAGTTCCTGAAATGTCAGCATCATGCTAATATTTTGCATGTACCTTCTTAGGCCTTACAATTGATCCATCGGTATGGCCCTTTTTGTAGTGGGTATTTGATTTTATTGGTAAAATATTACCCCATATTTGGGCCATCACACGTTTATCTTAATAACCACCGAATACTTCACCAAGTGGGTGGAAGCCATCCCTATTACAACTATAATTGGATCTTGTATTACGAGGTTCATACTTCATAATATCATATGTCATTTTGGTATTTTGGCCAATATTATCTTCGATAATGGGACCCCATATAAAAATAAATATGTGCATGTTTTAACTTCCAAGTACAACATCCAACACAAATTTTCTATGCCCCATTAGCCATAAGATAATGGACAAGCAGAGGCATCCAACAAGACTATAGTTTCCATTCTCAAGAAAACCATCAAGGAAAATCATAAATATTGGCATATTCAACTACCCATAACATTATGGGCTTATCAAACTAGCATTCAAACACCCATTGGGGCAACCTAATTTTTGCTATTCTATGGTGCTAAGGCCATTATTTCCTTAGAATTAAAAATCCCTTTGTTGCACATATCACTCCAATAATTCATCGATGATGACATCACATGACAAGCTTACCTTAACTAATTGACCCTTCTTGATGAACGATGAGTTAATGCTCTTGAGCACATTCATGTTTATCAATATCGCCTTAAGAGAGCTTACAATATGAAAGTCCACCTGAGAGACTTTAAAGTTGAAAATCTTGTGCTTAAAGAGAACCAATAAAATTTGAACCTTTCACCCCACTTACGGGATAAGTTTACAATCAACTGGTTAGGCCCTTTCATCGTCACACAAAATATAGGGCTAGGAAATTATTGTCTAGCATCTCTCGAGGGTATTGAGGAACCTAAACCTCTTAAAATTATCTATCTATGGGTATTTCATGCATAAGGGATAATGCACAAAAAATAAAATCACAAAAACATTAACCAAACATCAAAAACACAAATACATTGTATTTTGGCTTGCATTTTATAACATCATACATTGCATTTTAGCTGCATTTGTTAACTTGCATTAGGCATATCCATTTATTTGCATTACCATTAGGACTAGATTAATTATTAAATGTTAGGATATGACACCACACCTGTATAGTTACCATTTTTTAATCAACCTTATACATCATCGGCATATGCAATTTTTCTTATGAGATTTTTCTTATTAAGGGGTCTTCATAAAATAGATAGATACCGAATTAATGTTAGTAATTATGTTTATATGGCCACTGAATATTTTATGCACACCTTCTAGTTTGTAAAATATCATAGGGAAAACCCCCATAATCCACATATCATATCAAGCACATTCCTCTCTATGAGTAATTATGTTTTTCAACACAACCAATAAGTTGCTATGAGGTATTCACTAGGGTTTTTGGTCATTTAGCCATTCCTAGTCTTCCTTTTATATTTTTTAGAAAGCTATCTTGGATTTTAGAAGGTAGGGTCTTGATTCGATAGCACCTTGCACATATCTAAATCCGAAACACATTCACACATTAAAATCCAAGTTTCAACAAGGAAGGATAATGCTACAACATAGTCCTTTCCACCTTGAGCGAAAGGTATCCCTTGCTCATACTATTATGCACATGGTCTAGGATGCTAATAATTGACAAAAGGAAAAGCTCCATTTTACCCAAGAAATCCCCTTGCTCTTCCACAAAACGAGAAAGTATTAAAAAAAGTGGTTTTCACCACTAAGCAAATAAAATCCCCTTGCTTCTAAAAACAAAAAAGTGGTCTTCACCACCAAGAATGAGAAAATATCCCAAAGAATTCAAAATAAAAGGAGGTAATGAGCTTGAATCCTTGGAATCCTTAGTTATTCAAAAGTCATGGGATGATCTCCATTACAACAATGGATTGAATGAAACCCTCCTAGAAATGGAGTAGTCTTATGCATGGCGACATGTTTGTTACATTAGCAACCTTCTTTTGCATAAACCAATGTCAAATTGTGGATGAGCTAGCTTTTGGTGTCTTGTATTTCCTAGCAGTCAAATCCAACTACATCCAAAATTAGGATAAGGATGACCATAACGTGATCCTCATTACAGTAATGGATTGAATTAAACCCATATGGTAATGGGGCAGTCTTATGCATCATTAAGAAACATCACATGCACACATAGGGATATGAAATATATGGGTCTTTCTAGCAGATATTTATCTTATAGAGATAGGTACAGTCAATAAATAAATTTTTATTGTTCAACTAGGGTTTTTGAGTCTCATGAAAAACCTTATCATTACTCATAGAACCTAATGGTTTCATATCCATCAATTCATATAAAAAATTTATGACTTTTGAGAAAAGGTTTAAAAATTCTAATTAATGACTTTTATACATTATGTGGTGCTTACATATAGGTTTTTTTGCATCTTAGATTCATTCTTTATGTTCTCACATATAAACATAAAAATCAAAATCTACATCATAACATCATTAATACAACATCTACATGCATACATCTATGCATATTACAATGTCTAAGTATACATCCATCATCCATAATTGTATACATAAAGTGCATCCATACATCAAATAAAATAAAACATAACATAAACACATGATAGGCCATAGGAAAAATCATATCATATATATGGTAAAACATCTAGTACATAATGATACAAAATGCTCATAGGTTACAATAGTGTAGGTCCTCGTACCTCACACCCAAAAATAGAGTCATCCAATAGTCCGAGTCATGCGGGGCCCATACCCCTAGAATCACCACTACCCTTGATCACATCTTTGTATGCCCCTCTTGATCCATTAGCTGCTAATATCTCAGACCTATATGTAGACCTAGGAGTCCATAGCCTCACAAATGGTTACCCTGACTCACTGCATCGGATCCATTTATATCCTCTTTCTGAAGAGTTCTTAGGAAGGTGACCACCAAGTATCCCTACCTAATCCTCCAAATATTAGATATAGGTCCATTCATATCAATGTTGAGCCTGATAGTCACCCAACAACATCTATAGCTTGTTCACCTCAACAGGTACCCCCACTACATCCCATGTAGCCTGACCACTTATCCCTACCTATCACTATAGTCAAAGCTACCATATACATCTTTAGAACATCTTGATTTGATATCACACTACCCACCTCCTCCTAAGAGCTTTACAACTGCATAGTCAGGATGACCTTCTCCCTAGAGAAACTCCTCCCCCTCTATCTCTCCCTGGCCAATTGATTATAGAGTACTACTACTGTGGCATCCTACTCTACCAACTATGCTTGAAGAGACTGAATTTGCTCTTTGAGTAGAGAATACCCATCCTGTGGATCCTCATAATCCTTACCCTCATCTTGTGGTTCATCACTATCCTCAACAAGCTGATCCCACTCCCCCATAGTTTGGTAATGCACTTGTCACTCATCCTCGATCTCCCCGAAGCCCTCCTCTACTACTAATCCAACTGGTACACCCATAGGTCCACCACCCTATCACAATTGAGTCATCCACCATGCATCATACTCTACTATATTACCTACATCATCCATCCCTAGATCTTCTAGTATATGATCCACCTCATCCACCACTGGCTCTACTCATGGGCACTCTAGTTGAGTCTCAGGTCCTCGACACCAGTATATAATAGGCTCACTAGGTGTATCCTGATGAACCTTGAACTATCACTAAACCTGAGAGTACTAGATATACTCCCACTTCATACCATGTCAACCAACAACCCATCACTTGTTCCTCACATGCCTCAATTCATTCATTGCCTCCATCCATGGTGGGTAGTCCTAATAGGGTCACTATACCACATAACCTAGCCTCAGTCACTCAAAGGACTCCATGTAGTGAGTAATCCTATCGGAATGGGATCAACTCTAACCCATGTCCTTCTAATCCCATCAAGTTGCATAGTCGATATCACGGTCCACCATTTGTGCCCGTGATGACTACAAAATATCCTCTGGTCTATCCATATGAATGTGCTCCCATCCTCAGATCTGAAGTAGGAAGTTGTAGCCCAATATGCTTTTGCCCCGCTATTTAATCTTATATAACTCATCATATAAGTGCGCAAGTAGGGTACTACCCTAGGCCATAACCAAAAACTCCTCAACAATGTAATCAATCAACTCCTAGACCAACTCGAGCAGGTTCTATGGGAACACCTTTCTTGAAGAATCCAATAGAAGTATGTTAGACATGAGTGACATCAACATCGCATGTCTTCTAGTTAGGACATTCATCTCATACCATACCTCCACTAGTACCTTGTCGCTACCTAAGCCCTATCGAGCCACCTCTCAATCTTCACCAAAAACCCTCTAGAACACTTTGTCCTACTAACTAACGTATGTTGAGCTAATGGGGAATCCCTTAATAAATACACGAAGAATCTTTTAAACATCCTCGAGAGTGATTGTCATCTCACCAGTTGGAAGGTGGAAGGTGTTAGTCCAACTATCCCATCGGTCTATCAAAGTAGTTAGGTAGGCTTGATCCATAGTCACTACCTCTAATGGCCTCAAGCCATTTCCAATAAAGCCATTTCCAATCAAGCCAATTAAGGCTAATGGCCTCAAGCCATTTCCAATCAACATCAAAGAGGTGCCCTCACGTAGTCCTAAATACCGTTGGAAATCTATGATGTGCTCTAATAAGTTGTACCACATGCAAATCATCTCAGCCAAAACAAAAATAAAAAAAATAACAAAATAATAAAAAAATCCATCCCCAATGAGGTCATATTAGGTTGAGATGATCTCTCATGAGGTCATCCCGGGTTGCTTCATAACAATCAAAATTTTGATCATTGGAGATTCAAAAATGGTTGTCCCACCCAGAGATTACAACCAACCACAAAAGAGAGACTGACTCACCCTAAGATGACCCCAAAATTAAGGCACACATAATCTAATTATGCACTAAAAAACACATAAAATTAAGAAATAAAACACTTTTAAAAACCTACATTACATCCTAATATAGGGTGTGATTCCTTACCTTTAATTTTTTGGTGAGGTTCATTTCCTGCTTTAATTAGTGAGGTTCATTTTAATTTGAAAAGAAACAAAGGAAGGAAAAGTGGTGTTTACCTTTCTCCTTTGGTCTCCTCCAATCGTTGAAGTCTCGGGTTGGTCCATAGTGGTAGTAGGTCAACACTTTAGCAGTGGTCTGCATCAAAAATTATTCTCCTTATCCTCACCTCCCTTTTTCTCCAACTTTCAGCTATGCAAATGATGTCAAAAATATTAAAAATTTGCTTTTATATTTTTAAAATTGCATGACCGTCTTGGGGTCAAATGATCACATTTACTACGATCGTCCTACCAAGGTATGACCCCAAAAATTGTAAAAATTGCATATATATATATATATATATATCCAAATTCTTTTGGTAAAAATTATCTCAAGTGATCCTCGTATCTAGTGATTTGCCCTACAAACCTGGTGGTTGCAATGACTAATTATCCATGCAATCTGGTCGGATGGGTAGATTACCATAAGGCTACTTGAACAAAAAAACAATTACCAATAATGGTCAAATCATTTAAAAAAGGCCCCAAAGGCACATAACACCTTTGGTCACATCAATTCAATAGGCCCCAAAGGCACCTAATCCCTTTGGTCACATAAAATCTAATAAAGCTTAAGTTAATATCGTATATAGTTATTTCCTCTATCAACCTGGTGATTGCAGCAATTGGTTGTCCATGCAATTCGGTAGGATGAGTAAATTACCATAAGGTCACTCACCAAAAATAGTAATATAATGGTCAAAATCAAAGTTGTAATGGGATATTCCCCCTTCCACTTTCGCAAAGGTCCTACAAAACCCAAAATAAGTCATCTTGGTCAAGTGACTCATCACTTTCATCACTTTCCATCTCCTCTATCAACTTGTTGCTTGAGGGGGTAGTCATATAATTGCAAAGTTCATAATCAAAGTCAATAATCAAACACTCAATCAATGCAAATTGCATTCATTCAAGAATTATTGCTAACAACTATCATATACTCTCATATTTACTAGGGCAAAAGCAAAAATTTCAAAAAACACTTGGTAAGTCTGAAACCCGGCCTGTAGAAAATATCTACCCAAAATGTAAGAGTGCCAAGATCAGGTATGCCCAAAGTTTTCATGAGTAGATATTGGCTTCACAAACAAATTTGCTCTACCCTTTGACCAAAAGGCTTAACAAAACCAAGTCCATCAAAGTGTTGGAATAAATGATTCAAAAATGTATGCTCTTTCCATTATTAGGACATCTAACATTGATCATATCAATGAACACCATCAACCCTCAATTTGACTATAGGTCATATATTTTTTCTCCACATTGTGCTTTCACACAATGCATCTTGAAAAATGGCATCCGTAGACACCTAAAACACGTCATGTTGACGAGACTACCTATATGGATCCCTTTTAGGCCATATGACCTACCTTGGGCAGCTCTAGGGCTCAGCAGTAGTTTTCACCACTCAGATAGGGAGGAATTTCCTTTTGCATCTAGGACCATACCACCAAAGTAGGGCCTCTAGATACCATATCACCATGATATGACCTCCAATCAAGACCGTATCACCCCAATATGGTCAAGCCAGAAGCAAGTTCAAATCCCACACCAAGGTTAAAGCGGTTACACAAGTTAGCTAAGCATAACGGTATACATAGTCAATTATGGGGAAGATTCAAGAATGGATAGTTACCTTTCTTGAATTTAACTACTTCTTGGATTCCCTTGCAATATTGGACTCCCATTTGGAATTCTATATAATGGCACCCAACCTTCATACATGATTATCAAGGAGCTCTAATTTTCAAGCGACGAAGTGCTACCAAATTTCAACCATGAAGTTTATAGACATTTTTGCATTCTTTTCTCCATGGGAAGCATGCTAATGGATCGCTTTGAATGTTGAATATCACATTCATGCTCCTTGTGCAAGCCAAAATCCTTGCTTTGGTGTTGAATTCTACCTCTTAAGTCGTTCTTCATGAGCATGCCAATTTGTCGAACAATCCATAGATCGAACCCAGTGTCACCTTGCATTAGCCACAATAAAATCAATTGCAGGTTAGTGACTATATCTCTCAGAGATGACCCATAGATACAATATGTTTCTTGTTTTATTTCTATTGCTAAGCATTAGTAGTATTTTTTAGTTACTATTTAGTATAGATATATTTCATTTTATACATACATTTATCAGATTTTAGTTATTCATCACTTTCATTTATCATTTCATCCGCACATGCTATTAACCTTTTTATTTTCCTTGTGTGCAGATTACAATTTTTCTACGAGGAATGAAGAGTGCAATAAATCGACATCATCACCCCTTGAGGAGGTCATGAGAAACCCTCTTCAAGACAATTCATGGGTGTGAAGAAGACCCTACATGTTACATCCAAATATTTTTATTGTAAAACATTGTATCAAACTAGGTAGCATCTCTCAGAGGGACTATATTGTAACCAATTGAGAAACAAATCTATGATTAATAAAAGAGGACACCATTATTCTATATTCTTATTTTATTCATCATGGTTACATAGTCGCTATCTCATGTTTCATTACTTGTATGTATGGTCTCTTTCAACACTTTCAAAAAAATTCAAATCTCTAAACCTTTGAGGTTGACCACCTTATGTCTCCCTAATTTTTTAATGACAATTTCAATATAATATTCAACTTCTACTTATTTAAGGAAAATACCTTATTTCTCCCTAGTTATGAATGATCAATCAATAATTTTTCAAAAATGTTTCAATTCTTCAAATCTTTAGGTTGAATACCTTTTATCTCCCAAATTTCAAAAATATGATTTCTAAATTCTAACTTTCACAATCCTATGTTGATTTTGAGTTCCTTATAACTCTCTACTTAGAAATTTAGAAGTTTAGTAAAAGATATTTGCAATTTTTTTGTATTCTTGATTTGATGTTGAAATCCTTATTTCTCCAAAATTATCAATTTGAAAATATTTCAAATTGCTTTTCAAAAAAAAAAAAATTAATTACAAAACATGTAATTAACTTCTCAAAACTTTAAATCAACTTTTCAAAACTTTACAAAATTTATCAAAATGCAAATAATAAGATATCTAGGGTTTTGATTTTCCACTTATAAACCTTATACCTCCAATAATTCAATTAATCAACGTGGAAATGAATTAATTGCATTCACCTTTAAGAAAACCAAATATAATTCACTCCTTATAACTCCAACCTTTAGAAAACCAAAATTTAACTTAAATATTACCTTCAATATTATGGGAACTTGCTAATTTCATCAAAATAGTCGATCTCCAATGTTGACTCTTCAACAACCTTCTTTCTTCACAATGCTCACTTGAATTTTCCAATGAATTGAGATTGAATGAATGTGATATTGTGTTATTTTTAGCCCATGCATTTAGTGACTACTACAAAGACATTTGACTCCCTCCAAAAACATTTGGCACTCTCTATTCCAAGTTCCAAGTGGCACATAAACTCTTTTGATCCTCATAACACTTGGTAGAAGTGTTTTTCCAACCCTTTATTGTATTATTCAATGATGCTATGCCTTCCTAGGCATTATATCCTTTGCAATTCCAATTGACACTTTAATTCTGAATGGAAATTTCAAATATAGATGTTATCAATTGATGCCTTTCACCAAAGGATACCACAAATTATCTTTCAAACATTTCAAACCTTTGGTCTTCCTTATTATGATGCTCTATTTAAATTCATTTTTTGCTACAAATTTGTTGTTCACTTCAACATTCAACATTCCTTTTCTTTAATTATCCCTTCATAAATGCTTTATCTCTAGCCAAGAACTCTTTGCATCCCCTTGAATTTAATCAATCTCTTCCAACGATGATGGTCTACCTCCTCTATCACGATTGGTCAATGTTCTAACTTATTGTGGTGGTGCTTCCTTACAAAATTAGTGGCTCTCCTCCATTCAACTTTGACTACCATTCCTATTGCCTTGCTTCTATGTGCTCAATTTTATAATAGATTGTAGTTTTGTTTATAAATGATATGTGAGTTGGTTCAATGGCTTTGAAAGTTCCTTTTTTTAAAGCTTGGATGTTTGCTCTCTTTAACACCCTTTTGCAATTATTTTGTTGATTTTAACACTTGAAATAGACCATCTCCTTTATGCTTTATCAAAGTACCAATTTTCAAACTTTTTGGACTCCTTCCTTATGAAATATTTAACTTCTATTTTTGTTGTTTTATAGTGCATATTCAAGGTTGACTAAGATACCTCCTTCATCAACTTCGAGACATTAAACTTAGAGTTTATTTTTGTTGATTTAAAATCTAGAATAATATGCCTATTAAACTTGAATTATCCACTCTTTCACATAAATGAAATATACTTTTAAGCACCAAATTTTCAAACATTTTTTAGTATCTTTTGTAGCTTACTTCTTTTAAAATTTAGTTCATCTTCTCACTTTCAAAACTTGATCCCAATACCTTCAATTTGTAGCTCTTTATTTTTCTTAAGTTGTTGCTCAAAATATGCTCTCTCCTCTTTTCAACTTGCTCTCCAAAAAAATTCTTTCACCTTTCAAAACACTATAAAAAAATAGCTTCTATCTTCTTCCAAATATGTTATCCAGAAATTCCCTTTTCCCCTTTCAAAATGCTACCAATAATATCAAAATTTTGTAGCTCTAACTCTTCTTTGAATGTTGTCCCAAACTCTAAAATTTGTAGCACCAAATGTTGTCCAATATGCTGCCTCTAACTCCAATCCACTACTTTTTTTCTATCCAAAAAATTTGTACTTTGTAGCTCCAAATTCTGCAATGACAGATCCTTCACTTTGCTATCCAAAAATACTTCCAAATATGCCCAAAAAATATCCAATTCACAACTCTATGTATCCTCCAATTTTCTGCTCACATTTGCAGTCCAAAACTCTTCAAATACTGCTCCAAAATTCTGATTTCTTCTCCTCTAACTTGCTATCCTAAAAATCTTCAAATTCTACCCCAAAATTCTACAATCTTCTTCTTCAAAAATCAGCCTTCAAAAATTTAATGAATACCTTCAAAAATATCAACTTGTGGCCTCTTTCAATCCTACTTCTCCTAAGCTCTCATTAAATTTTATCTTCAAATTTGACCTCTTTGCTGGCCTCTTCTTCAAGAATCTGAATGCCTTGAAGTCTTCAAAAATACTTTACAAAATTTTCGCAAACTTATTGCCAAAAACTTTGTCCATGAATCAGTTTCACAAATCCTTTTGGGATTGTTGTTGGGTGGCAACAATTATACCAATTTTTTATGTGATTACCTTTTTTTAGAAGTTTCTTCTTCTTGCAATCTTCTACCTCAAACTTTTTTATATCTTCTCCAATGGCCACTTCTTCAATTTTTAAATAGGGCTTCTCTATTCTCCTTATTTCTCCTTCCAAATTTTAATGATACCTTTTCCTAGACCTCCTCAATATTCTCTCTCAAATATCCTATATCCTTTCCCAAATTTTCAATGAGACCTCTTCTCCCGGGTCTTCTTTTTATTAATATTCAATAGGAATTTTCTATCCTCTTCCTCTATTGTCTCTTCAATCTACTATGGTACCGCTTCTCTTAGGTCTCCTCAATCTCCAATCTTCAATGGGATCTCTTTGGATCTCCTAATTATTCAATATTCAAAGGGATCTCTTTAGATATCAATCTTCAATCTTATTTTTGCAATATTCAAATTCTTCCATCTTAAATTCTTCAAATCCTCCAGTGATACCTTTCTCTTAGGCCTTTAATCTCCAATATTTTTTTGCACTTCCAAATTCAATTCCTGCACGAGAAAAGCACATAGACTTTTAGGAAATAGAAGGTGAAATTCTTCTCTATCTATTGTAGGAAGCTTCTTAACATTTGAGAATTAATTTTCTACAACACAATTTTAGACAACAATAAAATACATTAAAATCTCCAAAAAAATGAAATCAATAATCTTCACTAGTTGTTCTTCAATCTAGTGGAAATAAATTTATATTGAGTCATAGTCTTCATGAGTTTTTCTGTAACCCTGTGGAAAGATTCTAGTCAAATGCAACTTGAGGACTTATTTTGCCTTCAAATTTGATTTTATTAGCAACCCTTTGAATAGGACATTCTTAGGTCTCTTAATCTTATCAATATCAAGATCTATATTCAATATTTGAAACTATGTTGTAGACTACCTTCTATTCTAAATTTGTTCTTGGAATAGGTAAACTCAATTTATCTTTAATCTTCATTGGTTTTCCTTCAACATAGTGGAAATAATATCTTTTTTGGTTTTCCTTCTCCAGAGATAATATCTTCAACCTTACTAGTTTCTCCTTGACCAATAGAAATGTCCTTAGACTATTTTTAAAAAATTTAAAACTTGTGCAAGAAAATTTTGTTGTAACTCTAATACCACTGTTAAATTTTAACGCTTAATACTCAATTCAAATAACCACAAGATATAAAATAAAGTTGCAATATAAAATATATAATAATAACAATATTTTAATCATATAAAACTCATATATAACTATTGTAACAACTCATAAAATTTCCATTAATAAATGCTCATGAAAATAGTAACATGATATTGAATAAAGGTCACATACACCACACTCTCACATTCTCTCCTTTCCTCATACAATGCTTAGTCACATATATAATAGAATGTGACTCTTCATATGGAATACTCTTGGCCTTCACTCTTCTTGAGATTCTTCACTCTCCTATTCTAAGGACACATATGCACTCATACATAAAGGACACTTGTGCACATCTACACTCATCACACTTTCATACTTAACTACATGACACTTGTGCATTTCTTGCACATTATTACATTACATAAAATATTTACTCATAGTCTAATCTAAGACATAGTCCTAATCTAAATATGTACCCAAGGTGGTACATTAGCGTGTAGCAAATAATGTAATATACTCCAACTTCTTCATCCCTTGTTAAGCTATAATGTTGACCATGATCTTAAGAAGGCTCTAGGTCATGTTAAATTAAACTAACAAAGCTTCATTTGACTATTTTGACCATGATATGAAGATTTCTTGAGGTCGTGGGCCCTCTAAAAAAATAATTCATTATTCAAGAAAATTGTAGTCCTGGGAAACCTCAAGTATTTTCTTCTCATCGCATTATTTACAAAGAAAGTCTCACAGTCATGTGATGAAATCCATTTTAGCCAATGTTGACCAAATTGACTCTAGATTCACTAAAATTTATAGTTTTAAGCATCCTATTACTTTTTCCTTGGCCACACTACTTACAAAGTAAGTCTTGCGGCCATGCTCCAAAATCATATTTATGGCATCTTGAGGAAGTTAACTGTAGTTTTATGGGAAATCACGACCTTGAGATTTGGACCTCATGATCACAATTCTTTTTTGCTAAATGATTCCCTTGCTTCTTTAGGTCGTATTTTAGATATTTTTACCTCACGGTCATGATCCTTTAGCATCAAATCCTCATTTTGAAAAAATTGACCATGGATTGGAGGAATTTCATGATCTTGAGACAAACAACTCATGTTTGCGGTCCTATCCCACTGAGTGGCTTTGACTATCGTTTGACTGTAGCTTTGAGAAAACTCACTATTTTGAACCTCTTCCTTAATACTTAGCCAATTTTTAAAATATTTGGCTATATTCTTGGTAATGTAGCCTACTCTACCTATTCTTTCTTTTCTCCCTCTATAATGTGGTCAAAAATGACCTACATATTTGGAACTTCTTGGGATACTTTACTTGTAAATTTGTAGAACTCATATAGACTTATCTTAAAATGTACACTTTCTCGTAGAAGAGGGACAAAAAGGTAATTTGAGTGCATGGGAAGCAACTAAAGGAAAAATAAATCCAGTAATGGTTGTAAGATAAAGTATGATTGTTGGGTGATCAAAAATGGTGTGTGCGAAAACTAAATGGGCCAATGGTAGCTAATAAGGGAATATGGAGATGGAAAGGATAGGGACAAAACATAGTATAAAAATCATCAAAAATGAGGGAAGAAGAATTGGATGTATACAATAAACTAAGGGATATGTGACACTATTTATAGATGAATGTAAATATGTCAAACTATGGTGTTGGAAACAAAGAAAAGAGAAAGCAAAATATGGGGAAGGAGGATATTTGAGTTATGGATAACCCTAGAAAAAATATACCTCCATGAGTATATTTCGTCGTTGCTCAGAGTTTATTCAAGAACAAATAGATTTCCATGGGTTGATATACCAATTACTTACATGTGATCATCTATATTTCTTGCACTTCTCTTGTTTTATTATGTAGGCTTGCTGGAACTTCTTTAGCTGCTCATACTTTGCCATGGAAATCTTGGTTTGCACCCTTAATATCATCTTTATACTGAGAATTTTATACTTTGCTTTTTAATGTATGCCAAACCTTATATATATTTGAGTCATGCGAGGTCATTTCATCAACTAACACTCATGGAACTGCATCTCTTTGATTTCTAATATATTTAGCTCTTTTTTGGTTATCTATTCATGCATTAATTGGGTTCTTCCTCGTTCTACTCTGTATTTATCTAGTGTCATGCTGCTCATGGTATGATATATTCCCTCACTTGCACGAGTTATAACAGTCCTACCTATGTCATATCAAATATTTATGTATACATTCCACCATTCTTGAGTGCATTTGCCTTTGTTCATTGGGTTATAGAGTCTAAAAATAATTATGGAGAGGGAATATATTCTTTACTAAAAATAATTCTAATCAAAAAATAAATGGCATGTGAAATACTTGATAGATGTGGCAGATTATACATCTGATCCCCCATGATTTTAATCCTCTAACATACCTTTTGATATGCTTAGCTTGCTATCACAATCTTCTCCTCTTATTTATTTTAAGTATATGTACATGGTGATGTAAGGTATACTCTCTCACAGGAGCTTGGTCTACTTATTGCATCATAGTTGTAGCAATTTAATTGTTGATTATGTACACAAAAATATGGCGTGTGTGCCCATGCCTGGATCCAAAGATTTTTTTTAATTTATCCAGTAAATCTACAATACCCAGATCAAATGGTACCAATTTTATGTTTTTATTCAAATTCCTCATCTAATAGTTCACAAATACTTTCAATCTTGTTGTGAGACCATTCTGATTATTTTTTTTTCTTAGATATTCGGTGTCCCTTCCAGGTGTAGCTCTTATAGCTTATGGATCTCCATTGAGTATTATTAGGCTGAGTATTACCTCTTCTGAATTTTTTTACAGATACTCCTTCATCCATGATTACTTCTAACAAAATTATTCAACCTTATTGCTTCCTTTTGATAATTCTTGTTCAAAATATAAGTAGGGAAAGAGAAATTTTGGGTTCCCTATACTCCAATAGGGGATAGAATAGATTTCAGATTTCTTATATGGGATTTGATTCAAATATATTTGGAAATAATATGATCAAATTATTTTTTCATGTGGGAAATTATCTATTTTTACCCTATCCCAGAACCAATTTCTTTTGGCGGGCTTACTTCTTGTTGTTCATATCTTTCGATAAAAAAGTATGAAGACCATGGCTGGGTATATTTATTACATTACTAACTCTAGAAATATCTACCTTGTTCAGCTATTGATTGAGATATCCCTTAGCCTACCTAAGGAGATATTTAGATAAACATATGCCAAATAATGGAGGAATATCAATAACCATTAGGTCTTGTATGATGACCCAATGTGGGTGCCTGAGTACCATCATCATAAACTTTCTCAAGATGCCTACCCTTTTTATCAACCTTCCACTGAATTACATCCATCATGGATCTCACATCTATATTCAATCTCATATTTTCATATATCTTTAGTGGTATTACTGAGATCTTAGCTCTTGGGACTACTACACAATTATGTAATATACATTTTTCCAGTGAGAGTAGTAAATAAAATGGAACAAAATTCTCCTTACAGAGGCTTAAAAATCTACCTCTTGAAATTACATCACATCTTTCTATTAATTTTTCTAAGGATATATGAACCAAATTTACCTCTAAAGATACCAATAAATCTTTTCTTAGATCTTATTGTGGTAAAATAGAGTCTTTGAATAGGCTTTGAAATTATGCTATCCTTTCCATTCTCTTTTGCAATGTCATATTTGGAAAATATAACCTTCTATAAGATTCAAACCTTCCTTTATTCAAGGATATCACCACTGGGATCTGCTCTTGAATACCTATTTTATTTTCCTTGTCCTCATTTTAGAATTCAAGGATCAAAGGGTGCTCATCATTATTGTCTTCTTGATGGCTGGCTATTGTGTTGAAGGCTATCACAATATCTATCAATGATGATTTTGGTAAAATTTTTTAGTATGAATTATCTACCTAGATGTAATTGTGTATTGAGAGTGGAGGTATGACAAGCATATCATCACTCTCTTCATTGTTATATTCCTCATTCTGTTATGTTTCTCCTTTTTTATTAAAAATAACATACATGAGTTGTGACCCATTACTTTGATGGAACTATTACCACTAAAACTTATATTTGTTGGATTCCCTCACTCTATAGCTTATGAGAAATATTTCTCCATACCTTTTTCATTTTTCATTTATCCCCGGGTCATCATTTTCAATCCCTGCTCTTTCTACAAATAATTATCCTAAGTCATGGGGATAACATTATTTCTAGGTTTTTTCAATGGCCATGAATACACCTCCCTAGGGGGTTTACTGTGGGGTAGACTATAGGGAGGATAAAAAGGAGTGACCTCTCTAAGAGGATTTTAACTACCATAATTAGTCTATTTTTAGCATGGATGGCTTTTCAAAAGATATGGAGAAACTTATTTTCTTTGGACTTTTGGATTAGAATACTTAGGTCATAATGAAATGCATGAATATAATAAAGATATGCCTAGGTAGGGGTGGGTTGGTATTATTTGGGAATTCTTTTCCACATTTTCTTGAAATGGATATTGAAGTTGAAAAGGCTTTCTTGATAAGTTATCTTGATAAATAAAAATTGAGTAAGCAACAAGAACTCCAAAGTCATTGAATTCATTAATGAGAGCACCAGATAGATCTACCCAAGTATGTATACTTTTATCTTCTAAATACCTATACCACAATAATAATTTACCTTTGAAGGATAGAATAAGAAACCTAATAATGACATCTTCGAATAGAATTTTATAGACAGAGGATAAAGAAGTTATATCTTGACAACGTTCAAACAGTTTTTTTTTCCTTCAAAACCATGTCGGTTTCTTATGGCATCCTTGGGTATCTCATGAAATATTGAAATAGCAAGAGTGTTTGAATCATACCAAAAGGGATAATATTGATGATTTGTGACCTAAAATTATGGAAATTTAGGGAATATATGGACTCTGACACATTCAAGATTTCAACTTAATATTCAAAGGGGGGATGAATGATTTTATAATTTTGAATTCTTTCTTGAAATAGAGTCACCTGATGGACATGAAATATAATGGTAGTGAACAAGGGATTCAAAGGTCCTATACTCAGGGATTTATTAAGTGAATTTACTTTATCTACTTGATGAGGTCAAGGCAATTCACTAAACCTTGATTTATTTAGAGAAAAAAATCAATGGGACTAATCATAACTCAGTGGGAGATAATACTTTTGTGAAATGTACCATCGGGCATGCCAAAAATTATTATGGCTTGAATTGATACCAAGGTGGCAATGCACTGTAACTTTCATCTAATGGTTAGTATTGAAGGTAAGCACCTAATAGTTACAACACAAACCCAATATTGGATAAATCAAATTACTTTGACTCAACCTCCAAAGTAGGTTGGTTCCTTGTCAACTTAATGAATGTTGAATCTCTTTAAGCTCAAATGAAATGGTAAAATATTAGATATAGGGATGAGAAACGATTAAGAGACGTGAAATTTAAGGTGGATTGATGAATCTAACAACATAGAATTCTACTCAAAACTCTTCATAGATAAAATATGAAAAAATCACTGGAACTAACATCATTTATCTTTCTGCTATCTTGACAAATAAGCTAATAACACTCGACAAGAACCATTCTAAATATCTGAAGTACTAGCAATCTAATATCAGTAGAATAAACCAATACTTAGACTAACATAAATGAGTTCTCATAAGCATATATTCATATTATGAATAATTTTAATTTCTCTAAGGTAGCAATACAATATCATCTTAATAGACTATCCTAACAACATTAACATAAATTACTTTACAAGTTGTTACCATATAATGAAGAAGATAAATAAATTTAAGGTAAGCATTCCAAGCAGTGCTCCTTTATTTTATTTGTAGAAGAAATTATAGTAGTGCAAGCAAACACTTCAGAGCCAACCCTTTGAAGTGAGGGCTCAACCTCTATTTAGATATTTTTAAATTCATTATGAATCTGAGTATACAAGGATTGTTGGACAAAGTTTAGCTCTTTGCAACTTGTTCAAGGTTTGGTGGCCTACAACTATATTTCTTAAAATATTTGATCTCAAACAAGTAAAGAATTAATCTCAGACATCCCCTTTTCTTGCAGCTACTCAATCACCATAGATCAACAACAAAATCTTGTTGATCAACCATTTTGGAATCTTCCAAGTGAAATCACTTCATTTTTCCAGTCGATTCACCTTCCACAACCTTTGGTTTTATTTTTATGTTTATTTTTTCAAGCGATTGTGCAAGAATCCCATTAAAATTTGAATTGTTGAGAAGATTCAATACTCTTGATTGATTTGAATGTGGATGACCATTATTGAGTTTGCATCAATGAGAATTGGCACATCACTTTTTCTTGAAATTGTGCCTTGGATTTCACTTTTATATTTTTAATTACTTGAAACATGATCATGAGAAATCTTTGTTTATCTCTTTGCTTTCCTCAAAATTATGCTTGATTTTTAGATTTAGGGCCATTTGACTAGTTTGGCCATAATTTGGAGGAAATCCATGATTTTGATACTTCATCTCTTCTTTGAACATCTTAGCTCATGGCCATAAGTCATCTATTTATACCTTATTAAGTTGTAATATTTACCACGATATCAAGAAGGCTCTAGGGCGTGTTGAATTAAACTAACAAGCTTCATTTGATTGTTTTGACCATGACGTAAATATTTATTGAAGCCACAAGCCCTATGGAAAAATGCTTTTTGTTCAAGTAAATCGTAGTCCTAATAAACCTCAAGGCTTTTTTTCTTGCCATGTTTTTTACAAATAAAGTCTCACGATCATGCAATGAAACCCATTTTAGCCAATGTTGACCAAATTGACTATGGATTCAAAAAAAATTGTGGTTTCAAGCATCCTCTTTCTTTTCCCTTGGTCATGCTACTTACAAAGGAATTCTCGCAACTGTACTCCAAAATCATATTTGTGGCATCTTGAGGAAGTAAATTACGATTTTACAGGGATTCGTGACCTTGATCTTTGGATCTCATGGTCATGGTTCTTTTTTGCTAAGTGCTTCCCTTTCTTATTTACATCACAGTTTTGAGACTTCTGCCTTGCGATTGTGATCCTATAGTGTTGAAGCCTCATTTTGACCAAATTGACCATGGATTAGAGGAATTTCATGGTCTTGAGACAAACAACTCATGATTGTAGTTCTATCCTTCTAAGTGGCTTTGACTATTTTTTGACCACAGATTTGAGAAAACTCACAGTTTTGAACCTCTTCCTGAACACTTAGCCAATGTTTGAAAAAAATGGCTATCTTCTTGGTGATGTAGCCTAATCTACCTATTATTTCTCTCCTCTCTCTGCAATGTAGTTAAAAATTGACCTACAATTCCATGGCAAAGTTTATTAGTCTCCTAATGTCTGTAGGATTCACATTCCAGGATAAAATATTCTCAATTACAAAGGCTTCATGTTCCATGACAAAATATTTTTGGTTGCAAAATTTCTCCTAATGTCTATTAGGATTCACATTCCATGAAAAAATGTTTTTTGGTCCTCCCCTAATATCTTTGTAGGCTTTACATTCTATGAAAAAATATTTTTCAATCCCCACTACTAGTCTTCTAATGTCTTTGTAAGTTTAACATTCCATGAAAAAATGTTTTTAGTCTCCTAATGTCTTTTTAGGCTTCACATTCCATGATAAAATATTTTCAATTACAAAAGCTTCACTTTCCATGAAAATGTTTTTCAATCCCCTAATATATTTGTTTTTCTTTGCAAGCTTCACATTCCATGATAAAATATTTTTTGATCCCCTAATATCTTTATAGGCTTCATATTCTATGACAAAATATTTTTTAATCTCCACTACTTCTATTGTACAAAAGATACATTTGTCTGCTTTATATTCCATATGATAAAATGTTCTTCAGTATCTGCTACTATTGTGCAAAAGATACATTTGTTCTTCAGTATCTGCTACTATTGTCTGATAAATTTGATCCCCTAATATCTTTATAGGCTTCACATTATATAAAAAAAATCATTTTCAATATCCACTACTATTGTGCAAAAGATACATTTGTTCACTTCACATTCCATGAAAAAATTCTTTAGTCTTCACTACTCCTATTGTGCAAACGATACATTTGTTTGTTTTATAATCCATGATACTATTTTTTGGTCTCCTAATATCTTTGTAGGCTTCACATTATATGACACTGTTTTTAAATATACACTACTTTTATTGTACAAAATATACATTTGTTCACTTCATGTTCCATGACAAAGTGTTCTTCGATCTCCACTACTTTTATTGTGCAAAAGATACATCTCCACTACTCCTATTGTGCAAAAGATACATCTCCACTACTCTATTGTGCAAACTATATATTTGTTCACTTCATATTACATGACAAAATATTTTGTTTTTATGTTTTTCTAATATCTTTGTAGGCTTCACATTCCATGACAAAATGTTTTTCAGTCCCCTAATATTTTTGGAGGCTTCATATTATATACAAAATATTTTTCAATCTTCATTAGTCTTATTGTGCAAGTCACGTTGAATGAAAAAAGTTCTTCAGACTCTACTCCTACTTTTCAAACAACTTGTTTTGACCATGCCTCCTAAGGAATTGGCTTCACATTCTATGACAAATGTTTTTCAATCTCATTGCATGAAAAAATTTCTTAAGTTTGCATGACAAAATGTTCTTAGGTTTCTACTACTCTAACTTTGCAAACAATTCATTTTGACCATACCTCCTAAGGAATTGGATTCATTTTCTATGATAAAATATTTTTCAATCTCCACTACTCCTATTGTGTAAAATTCATGTTGCATAACAAAATTTTCTTCAATATCTATTATGTAATTCATATTTCATAGCAAAATATTCTTCAGTATCCACTATTGCTTTACAAATGACTCATTCTTACCATGCCTCCTAAGGAATTGTTCATCTTCCAATACTTTTCAGTCTTCACATTTTATGAGAAAATGTTTTTCAATCCCCTGATATATTTGTAGGCTTCACATTATAAACGATAAAATATTTTTCAATCTTCACTAATCCTGTTGTGAAATAGTTACATTGCATGACAAAATATTCTTTAGTATCCACTACTCCTAGGTCCCCTAATATATTTGCAGGCTTCACATTCTATGAAAATGTTTCAAAATCTCCACTATTCCTATCCACTACTATTGTGCAAATTTTAGGCTACATAACAAAATGTTCTTCAATATTCACTACTCCTACTCTACAAACAACTCATTTTGACCATACGTCCTAAGAAATCGTCCATCTCTCAGTGGTTTACAGTCTCCACTACTACTGTGCAACTATTACTAGTTGTTTTGACCATACCTCCTAATAAATTATCCATCTCCCAATGGTTTTCAATGTTTTAGTATCCACTACTACTCTGCAAGTGCTAGTTGTTTTGACCATAGCTCCTAAGAAATTGTCCCTCTCCCAATGGTTTTTGATCTCTAGTACTACTATGTCAATCTCTCCATTACTATTGTGCAACTAGTACTATGTTGGTCTCCACTACTACTATGGTTTCTAATCTCCATTACTACTATGTCGATCTCCCCACTACTATTATGCGACTACTACTATCAATCTCCACTACAACTCTATGTTGGTCTCCCCACTAGTACTATGAAACTACTACTATGTCAATATCTACTACTACTATGTGTCGGTCTCCACACTACTATTTATGTCGATCTCTCCACTACTACTATGTCGATCTCCACTATTACTGTGCATCGGTCTCCCCACTACTTGTGCTAGTCTCCCCACTACTACTATATCAGTATCCACTACTACTATGGATCAATATCCCCACTTCTACTATGCAACTACTACTATATCGGTCTTCCCACTACTACTGTGCAACTACTACTTGTGTTAGTCTTCCCACTACTACTATGCAACTACTACTCATGTCAGTCTTCCCACTACTATTGTGCAACTACTACTCATGTCAGTCTTCCCACTACTATTGTGCAACTACTATTCCCCACTACTATTGTACAATTACTACTATGTCGATCTCCACTCTTGTTGTGTAACTACTACTATGTCAATATCCACTACTACTATATCGGTCTCTACCGTACAACTACTATTGAGTCAATCTCATTAATGCAACTACTCTAGTGTTGATCTCTACTACCGTGCAACTACTACTATGTCAATATCCACCACTATTGTTAGTCTCTACTACTAGTGTGCATCAACTACTGTGTTGGTCTCTACTACAATGCAACTATTACTATATCGATATCTACTATTACTATGCAACGTGTCAGTCTCTACTACTATTATACAACTACTTCTACTGCATATGTGCAACTACTACTATATTTGTGCAACTACTAAGTCTCTACTACTACTGTGAAAATACTACTACTCGATCTCTACCACTACTATGCAACTACTATGTGTCGGTCTCCACCACTACCACTATGTAACTACTACTACTCCACCACTACTATTGTGCAACTACTATGTGTTGATCTCCATCACTACTACTATGCAACTACTACTACTCCACCATTACTACTATACAACTACTACTACTCAATCACAACTATTGTGACACTATTACTACTACTACTTACTGTGTCGATCTCTACTACTACTGCTACTACTATGCAACTACTACTCGATTTCTATTACTACTATACAACTACTATGTGTTAGTCTCCATCATTACTACTTTGATATTACTACTATACTACTATTGTGTCGGTATCCACTACTACTATGCCACTACTACTATTACTACTTATTATGTGTCGATATATACTACTACTACTTGGTCTCTATTACTACTATGCAACTACTATGGGTCAGTCTCCACCACTACTACTATACAAAAACTACTAATATACAACCATCACTACTACTATGTGCAACTACTACTATGACACTACTACTATTACTACCATGTTGATATTCACTACTATGTTGGTCTTCACTACTACTATGCCACTAGTACTATGTAAAAGATGCATTTGTTAGTCTCCACTACTACTATGTAAAAGATGCATTTGTTAGTCTTCACTACTACTATGTAAAAAGACACATTTGTACTATGCAACTACTACTGTGAAAAATATGCATTTGGTCAATCTCTACTACTATTGTGAAAAATATGCTTTTGTTCTGATCTATCTCTTTAAAAATTGTTCTCTTGAATCTCCTAAAATTTTAAGGTAAAACACAATTTGTTTTCAAAAGATGCATTTATTCTAACCCACATCCACTTCTTGTCCATCTCATAATGTTTTACAAAAGATGCATTTATTCTAACCTACATCCACTACTACTATGCAAAAGATGCATTTATTCTAACCTACATCCACTATTACAGTGTAAAATATGCATTTGTTCCAATGATGCATTTATTCTAACCAACATCCACTTTTACTTTCATGTCTCCTAAGGAATTTTCCATCTCATAGTGTTTTTCAAAATATGCATTTATTATAACCTGCATCCACTACTAATGTGTAAAAGATGCATTTATTCTAAAGATGCATTTATTTTGAAGATGCACTAATCTAACCCACATCCATTTCAAAAGATGCATTTATTCTAACCTACACCCACTACTAATGTGTAAAATATGCATTTATTCCAAAGATGCATTTATTCTAACCTGCATCCTACTATGTAAAAGATGCATTTGTTCCAAAATGCATTTATTTTAACGCGCATCCACTACTACTTTCATGCCTCCTAAGGAATTATCTATCTCATAGTGATTTTCAAAAGATGCATTTATTCTAACCCGCATCCACTACTACTACTGTGTAAAATATGCATTTGTTTCAAAATGCATTTGTTATAACCCGCATCCACTACTACTTGCATGCCTCCTAAGGAATTGTCTATCTCATAATATTTTTCAAAATATGCATTTATTCTAACTCGTATCCACTACTACTGTGTAAAAGATGCATTTATTCCAAAAATACATTTATTCTAACCCACATAAACTACTAAAGATAGGGTTATGCATAAGGGGTCAGCCCCAAAATCTATTTATAAAATCCTAGTGAAACGATCTCAAAATCCTGGCGAATCGTGTCCAAGGAGAAATGGCGAATTGCAATCATATTTCACAAAACAATTTTAAACTGTGGTAAATTTTTGTGTGTTGGGGGCTATGCTTATCGGTTGCAAAATTCTATAACTATACGAAAAAATCAAAGGCTTTATGTTGATAGGAAAATCTATTTCGATCAAACTATGCCTATAGAACAATATTGATAGAAAAAAACTATACCGATCGGTTTGAGCTGATCGATTTGAAGACATGATGGTCAGAAAATACCGATCAGTTTTAGACATGACGGTATGAAAATGTCAATCAATTGTAGACATTACGGTTAAAAAATACTGATTGATTATAAATATATCAATCGGTCTATGCTGATCTATTGCAGCAATGTCGACGTTTTGCAATAATGTCAATGTATTGCAGTAATGTCAAAGTGATGCAGGAATGTCGATATTTTGTAGAAATATCAATGTATTGTAGCAATGTCAATGTGATGTAGCAATGTTGATGTGTTGCAGCAATACCAATTGGATGTAGCAATGCTAATTGGATGCAACAAATTTGATCGAATGGAGTAAAGCCAATTAGATGTAGCAAAGCTAATGCATTGCATTAATATCAATCAGATGTAATAATTTTTATCGGATGCAGTAATACTGATTGGATGCACCAATGCTGCTCCTATCCACCAATGCCAATTCAATGCATCAAAGCCGATCGGATGCAGCAAAGCCAATCAGATGTAGAAAATCCAATCGGATGCAACAAAGTCGATCGAATGTAGCAATGATGATCTGATGTTGATTACTTGCATCTATACCATGTTTCAACCATGCATTAAATGTTTGCATGCAGATACCATGTGTCAATTATTTATTCAATGATTTCATTCAAAAAGTCTATATAAAGGCATAAACAGTCATTTTTTCACCTTTTCTAACGTATTTTTCATCACATGCCTTCCATTTTAACCCTTTTCTAACATTTTCCATCAATTTTCTAATACCTTCCACCCTACCTCCTGATCCATAGTTCCTCATAACCTACAAAATAATCCAATGGCATCCCCTACCACCCCTACAATGTTGAAAATTAATTTCAAAAATCTTGTTTGCCCCCTAATTTTAGAAATTTTAACAACACTAGGTTATGACATGTCATGGTCAAAGACTCTGGTCTTCAAAGTCTAGTTTTGATGTTGTAGTTTGACATAGATATAAAACTATTGGAGAGGATAATTGTAGGTTACAACATTGATTCGACCATGATAAATGTTGACATTGACAATAAAAATGTTGGATTTTCTTTCACCACCTCAAACGTCTCCAGATTGGAAATATTACCTCACACTGTGATCCTATCACATTGAAATTTACTTTAATTGATAATAATAAACTCTACCTGGAGATCACCTTCAATGTCCAGTCAAAATATTTTCAAGGTACAACTACATATTTTTATATTTAATTGAATTTAAATTCTAGGGTTTTACAATTACTGATTTGTTTTTTTTGTAGTTATCACTACCAAGTCTAGAAGGGGTTTGATTGTACCAAGTATTCAGAACAAGTTTCTTCGAGCATGTTGTGAACTTTTCCTAGCCAGACTCATTCTACAAGATTAGACCGATAGAATTATTGATGTGGGCATTGTCATATTTGGTTTGTTGTATTGCACACCAACAATTCGACTGGTCCACCTATGTCTCACATTAGATTAGAATGGATATCCAAAATGTGAAAATCCATGCTTCTCCATCTCCAAAAATTAACACATGCAACTACATTCTTGGTTTTTTATGAATCATATTATAATTTGTAGAATACTATAGTATCGACTTCTTGACACCTATACCTAGCCACTGATGCCATGACAGAATACCAAGTGCATTTTTACTTAATATGAAACTAATAATTTTTTATATTCAATATGTTTATCATTTTTATAATTTTAAAAATTTATACAAAATACTAAAAAGGACATCCTCTTCCTCTTAAAAGCAGAATGTTGCTTTCAAAGGTTATAATCTAGAGGAATTAGGAGACTCTAAAACACCTACAGAGGAAACAATACCACCACTACGAAAAATAACTAGGAAACACGTAAGATCTAATTCTCCTAATCATCAATAACCTCCCCTTGAATGTCCACTGCCAACTGGCGTAGTTGCGTTAAGAGGTCTCATATTCATCAAGTAAGTTTTACAGTTTACCTTCACAAAATTTGTTACCAAATTTTACTATGTTATTTATTAATTTTTATAATGTGTTTTTAGATGTGACACCCACATTCCATTTACAATTGTGGCTATGCAAGATGTCTCATCTTTGGTTGATAAGTGTTATAAATTAATAGTAAATTTTACAGTCTACCTTCACAAATTTTATAACCAATTTTTATTTTAATTTTTTAAGGTCCTCAACAACAATTTCATCATGGAAAACAACAGTCGATGTCACCCCATCCTCCACCACGCCAACCTCAAATGTGAGTTCAACATGGTTCCAAGGTGGAAAACATTTTCTTCCATCTAGGCCACAAGGAACAACATCCAAGCAATTTTTAGGATTCAAAAATATGTCTTTTGGTAATTTTACAGGTGTATAGGAAGCTTATGGTGTTGGGTTAGATAATCCTCCACTTGATCAGGATTTCTTTTTACAAGGCAACATATCCACTATTTTTCAAGTAACAAATTTGCTTTGAGATCCTCAAAATGAAGTAGGAGCAGAATTTTCAAGTCCATCTCCTCCTAAGGAAACTGGAACGCCTTAGGCTTATCCTCTACCATATGTTGAAAAAGTAAAAATATTTCAAAATGAATTAGTTTCTAACAATATTCAAGCAACCATTAAATATTCTCCAATTCTAGATGCCAAAGAAATGAAATAATGAGAGTATCGGGCCAAATTTTTGATAAAGGAAATAAATTCCTGATTCAAAAAAAATCAAAAAGAGATTTTTTTTTTTAGTTGAAAATAAATTGGAAAAGCTTGATGCTCTACTACATCAAGCTAAATCTAGTATGGTTAAGGTTACACCATATTACAATTATGAAATTTTAAGCATATTGAACAGATTGGAGAACTTAAATCTTGAAGCCCAAGCTTATTTTAATCAATGGACATGTGATAAGAAAATGGTTTTTGTTGTTGTTGTATTTGCAAGGAATGTTACCGAGGTTAGACTAATGTGTTCTAAAAAAAATTATTCTCTTTTTAAAAATGTAAATGTCTATTAACTACTTATTTTTCCTTTTGTAGGTAAAGTTTGATATTTTGAGAAAGCAGGTTCAAAACCTACAAGACTATCTCCAGATGGAAAAGGATTTTTTAATGGATTCTATGGCAATAAAACAAAGACCTTAGGAAGTAGTTCAAAAAAACAATGATTTTAGGGATATCATTATCCAAAATGGACTGGATCCTGAAGTTTTACCTTAGGAGAAGGATAAATAAGTTCTTACACCAATATCCAAAGATGCTAGGAAGGAGGAAAACACCCCGCTTGAAGGTTTGAAAATGTAGAGAACATCCTTGTTAGTTCTAGAGCAATGGAGAGGATTGATAACCAACTTGAGGGAGGACTCCTTGAATTGCAGAATGTGGAAGCAATAAAAAAGGGAAAAGAAGTTAAAATTACCTCTAGCCCCCCATCTAAAGAATGAAAATGATAGCTTGGTTCTGTTATTGCTTTTATAAATTTTTTTTTATCAAAAAGATAATTTTATGAAATGTTTTCATTTGAAAACAAGACATTTGTTGTTATTACTTGAGTATTATATTATTTACATTTATATTTGTGTGTTATTTTCATCACTTGAGTATTATGTTGTTTCAATTATGCTTGATTTTACAAAGGATATATCTATGCATGGGTTTAAATTTTCATTTTATTCAAAGTCAATCTTGTTATGATATAAAAATGAGTATTGTCTTGTGTATTATGCTATATTATTTTTATATTTCCATATCTAGAGTAATATGCTATTTGCATTTTACCTTCTAGAGTACATACAACACCTTTTAAAAAATATATTTACTAATGATACATACATACATGGATGGTTTTAAAATTTTCAATTTATTCAAAGTCAAAGCATAAAATCATAATATTTTGTCAACATAGACAATTAATTCAATAACAAAGCTATGATATAATAATGAGAGTTATCTTGTGCTATTTCCATAGCTTGGATTTCATGCTATTTTCATTTATATTGTATTATTGTTTTCGTAACTTGATATTTATGCTATTTGCATTGTGCTTTCTACTATTCTAGACTACATACAACACTTTGTAAAAAAAATAATAACTAATTATGTATGCATGCATGGTTTTCAAATTTCCAGTTTACTCAAAGTTAAAGCATAAATCATAAAATTTTGTCAACATAGATAGTCAATAACATTAAAAAGCAAATACGGGAAATCATTGATTATAGAATTTTTTAAATCATTGTAATTTTACAAATGATATCAAATACGGAAAATCATTGATTATATGAATTTTTTCAAATCATTGAAATTTTACAAATGATATCAAATCCGAAAAAATCATTGATTATATGAATTTTTTAACTCGTTGAAATTTTACATTGTTGGAAGCTGAAACAAAGTCTTGTCAACTTCTCCAAAAGAACCAAAAATCCTTTGTGAATTCTACGTTTCTATAATCTCATCACTGCAATCTGACTCATTATCCTCATTATCAATAATATTAGTGAGACCTCTTTTATTTTCTAGGGAATTCCAATATGTTAAAGCTCTGGCATAGGGAAACTTATACAACTCGTACGATGATACATACATTCTCAAAAAAAATTCAAATTTTTGTCCAACCTGTTATAAAATTTAGATTTAACAAAATATAGTGCACTGAAAACCCTCTCGTCTTCAATAGATCCCAAAAGTATTGTCTGACATAATTCATATAAAATAAAGTATTCACTCATAGTTTCTTGTAAGCAACTACTTGGATACAATTTTTGCCACAAAATCGTGATGGAATCAGTCTCATGTGGGTTTTTGAAATATGCAATTTGATTAACCATTATTATTCTGAAATTGGTTGATTGTTGTATCTAAAGTTATTTGTTTAGAATACCATTGATTTGAATGTCATTTACTTCCACACATTAAAAATATGTCATAAGAGTTCCCATAGGGCCATTTATTTTACAAACAACTCACTTTTACTACTAAGGTCAAGATAAGGATTCGAGCACATGGGATTAACAACAGCCATGGCCTCAAGCAGCTCATATCTTTGAAAATGATCTCTTATTTCACTTGTTAATATTTGTGTAAATCTTTTCAATTTATTCTTACTCTTAGTACAATCTAAAACCTCATCGAATCTACAATGTGTTATGGGCACTTGTTCAACATCATATGTAAGTGTATCTAACCACTTTTCATAATGATATAAAGGAATCATCTTTCCATGGATAACAATACAAATATTATCATTGATGTTGAACTTTAAAAAGCTATTAGGATCATTGATTTGAACTAATGTATTACAACTATCAAACAAAGGATCCTTAAAATTTTCTTCGAATAAGTAAATCTTATCTTTAAGCATACATATTTGTTTTCTCATCCTGATGAGATCAAAAATATAAATTGCTCTTTCCTATGCGAGTTTAATCAAAGAATTTATTTCTTGCAACAATGGAAGAATACCACATAATATGAGAAGGTTTTCCAAGTCAATCATACAAAATAGCAAACCTTTTGCCTTGTCAACATACCTATGATGTGCATACATAAACCCCACTAAGGATTGATATTCTAAAAATCCTTTTTGCAGGTAGAAACAGTGAAATACACCTGGTGTCCACTTTTTTTAACAATTTGTTTTCCTTCAGTTACACCTAGAGTAATGGGTCAAATGAGCATTAGATCATTGTATTGAAAATGATGCAAAGATATAGTACATGCTCTCACACCATAACAACCTTAACCACCTAGTATATGCTTAATAATATCAAATAAATAAGTAGAAGAAATAATATTATAATCTACTCTAACATCCCTCCCTTATTACATTATTTTGAAATACAAAGAGTGTTGTGAAACAACTCAAATTTGATATGTGCAAGTACCTTGGTGAAAATATTCACAAACTATTCATCTGTGGGAATGTAAAGGAGTTGTATCTTGTGTTTTGGAACTTCATATCAAATAAAATGATATTGAGTGTTAATGTGTTTGGTGCGTTCATGAAACACTAGATTCTTGACAAGTTTTAAAACACCCTACTTATTGCAAACCAAGTGGATTGGAAGTTTTTTGGGAAGACCCATACTTGAAATTATGTAATGTAACCATATAACATTATAGACTGCTCCACATACTGCATGATATTCTACCTCTGTAGATGATAAAGCAACCACCTTCTACTTTTTACTGTTCCAAGAGATAGGACTGGAGCCAAGATGAAAAATGTATTCAGAATTTGATTTTCTATCATCAATTTACTTGGCATAATCAAAGTTTATGTAACCTTGCAATAAGAAGTTGTAATTATTCTTGTATTCCAAGCCATATTTTGTACTAGCATGGATATAATTAAGAACTTGTTTTGCTACTTTTCAATGACTAACCTTAGGTTCCTACATGAACCTCAAAAGATAATTCACAATAAAACTAATGGCTAGCCTGGTTTTGGTCAGATATATGAGACTCCTAATCAACTATCGATAGAGAGTTCCATCTACCTGAGGAGAAGTATCATAACATGATAACTATAGCCCTATTTCCATTGGAGATGCTTTAGGCTTACAATTAGTCATGCGATATTTCTCAATCAATGTCTTGGCATATTTATTCTTTGTCACTCTTATGTGATTATTCTTTTGTGCCACTTCTAAACCAATACAATATTGAAGAAGTCCTAGATATGACATATCAAATGAATTTTTCAAGTCATATTTCACTGCATCTATCAATTTATCTTAACTACCAGTGATAATATAATAATCAACATAGAGTACTAGAATAACTATTTTAGAACTATTTTATTGATATAGAGATTAACATCCAAAGGACTTCTCTTGAAACCATGTTGCAGTAGGTGATTGTCAATTTTTATGTACCAATATTGTGGAGTTTGTTTTAACCCATACAAATATTTAACCAATTTGAAAACCTTTTGATCTTGGCCTTCAACCATAAATCCTTCTGTCTAAGTCATATATACTTATTCCTTGAGATCACCATTTAATAAGGGATTTTTACATCCATATGATGTAGCTTCCATCTGAACTGCATTGCCATAGCACAAAGTCCACGAATGGTAGTCATTCTAGCAATGGGTGTAAAAGTATCTTCATAGTCAATACCTTATTTATGTGCATAGCCCTTTGCAACAAGGCAAAAATTATGCTTGTCTATAGTTCCATATGCCTTATACTTCACTTTGTATATCCATTTGTAGCCAATGGGATTATTTCAAGAAGGCAGATCAACATAAAAATCCTATCATCATCCACATACACATATTCTCTTTTATCCTTTACATCTACAGAAACTTCCTCAAAGTGTTGGTAAAGCTCATCAACATCTAAATTTGATGCTTTTGCTCTCATTTTATGAATCATACTGTGTGTATGAGGTCGATCTAAAGTTAGATTTGGAGGTGTATTCACTTTTGAATCTCTCATTGTGCTGGTATACCAATTGGAAATTTTCTTCTATGGAGGAGTATCTTTCTTAGGATCCTCATCATCAAGGTATACAACTGAAGATGTGTTATCTAGTGTAAAATATTCATCAAATACCACATCTCTACTGATGCGAGTTTTATTGGTTTTAGGATCTATCAAATAATATCCCTTGGAATTCTCATCATAAACAAGAAAATACACAAGGATTTCTCATCTAAATTCTTTCTCTTTGCTTTTAGAATGTGCATGAGTGCCTTACATACAAAAATCCTTAGATGAGAAATGAAGGGTTTTCTACCACTCCATGATTCTTATGGAGTCATTCCCTTAAGAGATTTTATGGATGCTCTATTCAGGAGGTATGTTGTTCTATTGACAGCTTCTACCCAATATTGTTGCTCAAGATGTGCCCTTGTAAGCATACAATGAACCATTTCCATGATGGAATGATTCCTCCTCTCAACAACTCCATTTTGCTATGGAGTATAGGTTTTAGTAAGCTACCTCTTAATCCCATGTGCACTAAGAAATATGGAAAATTCTTTGGAGGTATATTCCTCCCCTCAATATGAGAAGAGGGTCTTAATGGAACATCTTGATTCCTTCTTAACACTTTTCTTGAACTATTAAAAATACATAAAGGCTTCTGAATTTAGATGTAGAAATAAAACTCACATATTCTATGAGTAGTCATCAATGAACAACTAAAAATATCTCTTTCCCCATAACTATTTGGTATAGGACCTCATAGATCGGTGTGTACCAACTCCAACGGTCTTTTGGCTCATCAGGAGCTCAACTCAAAAGGTACTCAGTGTTACTTCCCTGTTAAGCAATCCAAAAAAACTGGCAAAGTGGATGAAAGTTTGGGAATACCTTTTATCATTTCATATTTACTCAACTCAAGTAAATATCCTTAACATAGATAGCCATATCTTTTGTGCCAAAGAGAAGTGGCCTCTTTTGTGGTTACTGCCATGGCAACATCAGTGTATAAATGGCATATAAAACAAATAATCCATGCTTGTAGGAAGTTTTTGCTACATTTTTACCCTTCCTTGTGATGAAGAAATGCTTCTTTCCATCCTCAACTCTGAAATCAACCATAATTTTTTTATCCAAGATTTGAGGTACTGACAACAAATTGTTTGCCAAACCTGGAACATAAAGGACTTTATCAACCTGACATTTTCTATCTAGAAGAGTGACTAAAACATTTCCTTCACCCTGGAATCTGTAGGTCTTATCATCAGCTATGGTAACTGGTTTGCCTTCCTTAGCCTCAAATATCTCAAACCATGATTTATCACCAATCATGTGTTTACTGGCTCTAGAATTAATATACCACATAGGATCCTTTTGTTGAGAATCTGTGTGAGTCATGAGCACCTTGTGTGCCATCTCAGAATTAGAGTTTGATTCCTCATAAGCAACATGTCCCTTTGGTTTCTTATTCTTCTTTTGTGGTTTGTACTTGCCCTTTTTCTTTTGACCTTGGTCATGTGGTTGTTTATTTTTGAACCAACACCTATTGGTGTTATGGTTGTCCATATCACAAATTTTGCAATACTTATTTTGTCCTTGTTGAGGTTTTTTACTTTTGGAACCTTTGGAAGAAGATTCCCCCTGAAAGTTACCATGTTATTTGACCTCTATTTTGAGTAAAGTGCATTATCTGTCACTTCATCTCTTTGAAGTTGATTTGCCTCCTTAGTTTGAAGTAAATTTACCAACTCCAAAAAAGTAACTTGTCTCATGGACACTTGAAGGGATGTGATCAACACCTTGTAGGAATATGGAAAAGCTCTCAAAATGATTAAATTCAAGAGCTTATCCTCTACTATTTCTCTCAAAGCATTCAACTTGGACTTCAATTCTACCACTCTACATATAAGAAATTATATTGATTCACCAGACTTCATACTGAGAGTATGAAGTTAGGATTGAAGGTTAAGAATGGTGGATTGATTATTCCCTTCATATATGGTAACTAATGCATCCCAAGCATATTTACCATTTTTATCATCACAAATATGAGGTTGTACTTCATCAGTAGTAGCAAGAAAGATAAGCATGAGGGACATTCTATCCTTTTTATCATATGCTTTCTTATCTATACCTACTATAGTAGGATATTTTGTAGTGCCAGTCACCACATCCCACAAATCTTCAACTTGTAGAATGGCTCTCATTTTAGTTTCAAATGTGTATCTGAAATATATTTGTGTATAGTGCCTATTATGAAGGCTCCTTATATCACCAAAATGGTCTCTCTTTTTATATAACACAAATGAGTACTGAAAGAGAATTCACTCAAATTGATGGCACCTACCTAAAAACCCTTTCAAAAAAGGATGATTAGTTGAAGGAAATTAAGCCAAGCAATAAAAATGAATTAGGGTATATGATGGAGTGAATATCAAAATAAAATTGGCTTTCCTTATTTATCCCTGATGATTTATAGAGAACAATAGCTTAAACATCATTTTTGCAGCTATATTAGGTGTTAGATACAGTAGCCCAAATCATGATAGCTTTACTTATAAGTGTGGGCTAGAGTTACCATAAATACCAAACATTGCTATGTAATAAATTGCATAAAAAAGTTTAAAATTTGGGATCTTATGTGCTTTTGAATGCAATATACAATCAAAAGTACCCATAAATTTTAAAGCATAGGTGTCGAATTCCACCGATAATGCACATATTTTTAAAATACCAATTTTAAGGTGTCGAATGCAATCGAAAATGCACCTTTTACAATATTTTTTGCAAGAAATTTTGTTGTGTTTGCAAAATTTGATATTCACAATTCCCCCCTTATGTTTTAATTTTGCAAAAAAGAATACAATTTTATCCCCCCTTTTTTTTGTAAAATAAACAATTTGTGGTGGAATTTTGAGATCCTCTTTCAGTTTGCAAAAAAATGTGCAATTTTTGTTTGATTAGAATCCCTCCTTGTGAGAAAAAATGCACTATTGTGTCTTTGTGGTTGCAAATAAAATTTTAACCTTTGGTTTTGTTTTTGGTTTGCAAAATTTAAATAAGTATTTGTAAAAAAAAAATAAAAAAATACCTTTTGATTTTATTTTATTTAGCAAAAGGTTTGCACAGTGTTGCGTGGGGTTTGATCCCCCAACCTCCCGTAGAGAGCCCTAGCGCTAGCTTGCCAACTAGTCGTGCTAGCGCTCCCAACTAGAAGAGAAAGGGAGCACTACTATTTCGTTTCCTTATTTGAGAAAAAAATTGAGGTCTTTAGTCCCACATGCATCGTGTAGGTGCAAGTCTGTGGTTTAAAACAAAAAATAATTACCTTAACTGTTGATTACCTACGATTAATCAGATATGTTGAACACCCTTTAACCGATGCCTACAGTGAATCAAAGATCACCAAATAACAACCACATAGGATCACCACATCTCCTGGGCATGCCACATAAGATGCACTACATCAACCTCGATTTGCATACCATCTACCAACTCAGGTCTGCCAAGTTAGGTTTGCCATGTTAGCCAACCACCACATCAGCAACCACATTAACACTTTTTCAAGGTCAGTAACCATGTCACAGCCTAGGGATCTATGCATAAGTTTGTGTGGATAGTATCCAAAGTCAGAGACAATCCAATAAATTGATATTCCCCTCGTGTCCTAGTCCAGGTTGTTAGTCTATCAGGGTTATGTCAGTCCACATCTAGTGTCCAGGGTCTATCAGGGTTCTAGTTAGAGTTTTGTCTAGTGTCAGTTGTGGTCGAATCACATATCATCTAGTTTGTGGTGTCTGGTCAATCGGTCTGAGGTATATAGTTTATTTGGTTAGGTCTGATAGGATGTCAGATTGTTGTACATGTCCAGTCATGTTTGTGATCCTCAAAAATCATGAACGCCTACTAAAACAAAAAAATAACCTTCATCACTGCTGCTTTGATACCAATAATGGGTCAAATAAGCATTAGATCATCATATTGAAAATGATGCAAATATATAATACATGCTCTCACATGATAACCACCTTAACCACCTAGTATGTGCTTAACAATAGTGAATAAATAAGTAGAATAAATAGTGTTATAATCTACTCTAACATAGAGAAAAATGTTGAAACTTTGAAAACCTTTTTGGACTGCATGAAAAGTAAGAGTGTATTTAACGGATGAGATCTTCCACTCTGGCTACATTTTCAAATGTGCTCACAATTTTGTATGCAAGATTCATTTTATGATCCATGCAATGAATAAGAATCAATTATGGGGTAATTGATTCTGAAGTCTAACACAAAGACCGTTCCTTTCTCCTTGCATTGTAGCTGCACCATAAGCTCCAACACAAATTAACTTTGTGACAATTTCTTTTTCATCCATTTTGGAAAATTCCTTTAAATTGGTTACGATAACATTGTAAATATTTTTTGCATTACAATTTTCCATCATCTTATGTAGTTCTAGTAAATGAGGTTGTCTCAAATAATTTTAGAATGTGTAAACATGTATGCAAATCCAATATGTGTTGTCAATAGTCATTACCTCATCAACGGAAAGTGAAATAAATTTGACTTATTTTACATTCTCTCTCAGTCCTCCTTCTCAACCAGTGATATATATTTTACCATTTCCCAACCACTTCGATTTGACCAATGAGAACTGGTAAGGTTATGTACATCAACTAGTTGAAATAGTTGCTTATAATTAGAAAAATCAATCATGGATTGACCATTTTTTAGAATATTGTATACAAAAACAAACTGAAAATATTTTGAGGCTAATATGGTCTTATTAATTATTTGAAATTGGACATGAATTGTTCCACCCTTCTCAATGAGGGTTTTTTGATGTTTCATTGTTTTTCATATTCAAGTACATAACTGACATGCACACATTCTGATGCATCCTTCCACCTATGAGATTTTGTAATTGTTCCATAACTTTGTATTTCTTTGATATAAACTTTCCCATAGTGTTTTTCTATTGTATATTTCTATATATCATCTCGCTCAATAAAGGGGTATAACCATGCCCATTCATTTTTAAAATCCCTTCCAATAGTCCATTCGCTTGTCTTTTGACGTTTACATTTTTTACTACAAGATTCCCCAGAGGTCTACATTTTAATTATACTATCATTTTATTTTTTGGTTGATGTGTCTGTATTAGGCATCTTGTGAAGTGGTTGTTGAATGTCATTACTAGAACAATTATTATGTGGTCTTATCTCATATGTTATAATATCTTTGAGTGGATGCATATAAGGGTCGACAGTGTTTACTGCATTCAATGTTTTGTGTTCTATATCATTTTTAGATGTAAAATGGTACTATTTTAAAGAATTAACAGAATATACTTTTACAAAGCATTTAAAATGAGGTAGATAAGCAAATAACCATTTATCTATTAATAAATAAAGGCTTTATATTTAAGAATAACATATAGAAAAAGTAATGATTTGATGGTAAAAGGTGTTTGTACCTCCATGTTGTGCAGATGTGGATGCCTCACTATATTTTGATATTTATGTAAAATATTTCAGAATTGTCCTTTTACCAAAAGATTGGCCTCCATTCTTTCCATCTTCAGTAGGTGACATTGTATCTGTAAATAAAAAATCTTTAGATGTTAGGAAATGAATATGAAATTGAAGGAAAATTACATACTTCCCTCAATAATAATTTACGTTTCTAAGTAACCAAGGTTAAACTATAATTCCATAAATAATCTATGAGTCTTAGATGAACCTATGTTGCTCTCTAAAATGACATTTTCTTGTGTGCTCAAAGAAAAACAATAAATTAAAACAACCCTAAGAAAACATACTCTAACAGATAAGAAGTAGTCTTTGACAACAAAAATACTCCTAACACACAAAAATATGACACGGATACTTGTCTACCACAGTTGCAGATAGTGTATGTACGCTGCCTATGAAACTCAAGAAAAAAATATTTGGATAACAAAATCGTGGAAGAAGAATACTCTACCTAGGAATTCTAAAGAAACTAACAAAGGTAAAAAGAAGTAACAAGGATATAGTAACAAGTAGGCATTAAGTCAAATTTATTGCTAGAGATTATCCAAATTAAAATAAGCACATTGATTTTTGGAAGCTTTCCATTTATCTATTATCATAGATATATCATAAATTTCTATCACTGATAGTCACTTTAATGTTACTACAACCAGTCAATCACGCCCGATTGATAATACTCTACAAAAAATTATCCTTTGCAATAGATCATCACACTCTCAAAATATTTGTAATCGATTAGATTTTGACGATCGATAATCTATTGCAACCAATTGGTATGTGTCGACAGGTAGTCCTCTGCAACATATCATCACTATCAAAATATCTATCATCGATAAGTAATTATCAATTTACAATTCTATGAATGAGATAGTCCTATAACTATTTACAACCTATCAGCTTATACTGATTGACACTCCTCTACAATTTATCAGCCTATGCCGATTGACACTCCTTTGCAATCAATCGACTTAGGCTGATTGACACACCTCTATAGCCAATAAACTTATGTTGATTGATATAACTCTGCAACCAATCGACTTATGTTGATTGGCACTACTCTGCAACCAATTGATTTATATCGATTAATACTCCTCTACAACAAATCAACTTAAGTCGATTGATACTTTGTTGCAATTGATTGACATACACTGATTGAAACTCCTCTACAATCAATTGATTTATGTTGAGATGCTATCCTCTAAAACAAATTCATATTTCAGGTTTATGCAACCGATCAAAATATGCTGATTGATACACCTCTATAACAGATCAGTTTATGTTGAGAAGCACTCCTCTACAACCTTGTTAAGTTTATGGAACCGATCTATGTCTTTCAATTGATAATACCCTACAACCAATCAATAAATATGTCATCTGATAATAGTTTTTTCACTACTTTAGAACTATTTTCAAGTTAGAGTGTTTTAGATGTATGTTTATCGATACCCTATTCAGTATTTATATAGGTAGTATATGTGGCGAAATGGGCATAAAAAAAAAAATTATTTATAATTTGAAGGTGAATTGTTTATGGAATTGGGTGAAAGTGGTTGGTGAATTAAAATGAAAATAGGATAGTTATTATCAATTTCGGGTGAATTGATCCCAAAAAAAATTCCATCCCAAAAATTTTAAGTGAATGGACCCCAGTGAAAGGTCTCAAAATTAGCATATTTAAAATTTCAAAAAATTCTAAATATAGCCAATTTGTGATGATTCGCACTTATGCATAACACTAGGTTATACATGATGATAGGTTGTAGGTATGACGATCAGTTACAGGTATGTCGATTGGGTGTAACTATGACGATCAGTTGTAGGAATACCGAGTTGCATGCATGACGATTGGCTGCAAGCATAAAGATTGGTTGTAGGCATGACGATCGATTGCATGAATATCGATGGGTTGTAGGCATGACGATCAGCTGCAGGTATGACAATCAGTTGTAGGCATGATGATCAATTACAAGAATGTCGATCGATTGCATTTATGACGATCATTGTTTCAGAGCTATTTTTGAGTTAGAGTATTTTAGATGTATGTTTATCGATACCCACTATATATACGTGTATTATATGAGGTGATTTGGAAAAATAAAATTATTTATAATTTTAAGGTGAATTGGGTGGGAAAATCAAAATCATTTATAATTTGAGGTCGGTGAATTAAAATAAAAATAGGTTAATTATTATCAAAAGCGGATGAATTTACCCCAAAAAAACTTCCACCTCGTAAATTTTGGGTGAATGGGCCCCAATGAAAGGATCCAAAATTAGCCAATTTAAAATCTTGAAAATCATAAATAAAGCTAATTTACGATATTTCGCACTTATGCATAACCCTGTCTTTAAGAGATATTTCAAAAGTGCATTAGTTGAAATACAAATATCATAATATTTACAAATAATTAAAATAGGAGATATAAGGTTTTCTACATTGGAAAAATTAAAACATTATTCTTTTGCAAATATTATCATTTTCTAAATTTCTAAATTAGGCAGATATAAGGAGTACTACATCAAACTTTAAATCATTCATTGCTTTAAAGTTGGAATTTATTGCTTATACTTGTCTCATATAAAAATTAGAGGGACAAAAGAAATCCAGCTATAGAATCTTGGAAAATAGAGAACATCATCAAATTGAAAGTGCAAATATCAATAGGAAGGAATAAAGAAAAATAGGAGTTGAACAAAACATTAGAGAGTCAACTCAACTAGAAATTTAAATCAAGCACTTTATCAATACCATAGCATACTCTAAATACTTGGGAGATATAAGGGATACTACAAAACCTAATATTTGAATTTTTTTTATCAAGTTTGATCATAAACTCAAACTAGGGAGTCATAAGGTAGACTACTTAAAAAAAATCTATCAAAAGTATTCTCAAAATAATAAAGAGCTGAAAGAATTCCATTGATTGATCATATAATACAAGAGTTGAAGGTTAGAATATAGAAGTTAAAAGTATTGAAAGACATAATAAATACTACAATTTCTTAAGATAATGGATAAATCTGCAAGGAGGACATATCATCACAAGGCACACTACAAAAGGATTCAAGATCAAGATACATACAATATACCATATCAAAGATGCAAAATTACTTCTAGCACAAATAATTCTACAAGTTAAATTGAAAAGAACATTTGGTATATTGATTCTAGTGCTAGTCATCATATGACAAGAAATTTACAATGGTTTGATTGTCTTGAAATCACTAATAATTATAGGTTGAAAATTGCATATGGAAAAAACTATCTTATACATGGATATGGGTGTGTAACACCTAGTAAATCATTTCCAATTTTTTTGTTACATAATGTGATGTATGTTCCTGGATTAACATCTAATATTATTTCCATAGCCAATCTAGTGGAGACCAAAAGGACGGTTGATTTCAGATACTTAAATGGAGATAATTTGTGTCTCATCATAAATCAAAGTCACATCCCCACTATTTGATCTCTATTTTATTGGAAGAATGTGATACTGCTAGAAGTGTTTGTGATTGCACGTGCAGATTTCCACCTTGTAGCAAGTAAGTCAGACAAGAAGAAAACTCAGCCTTGGTGGAGATAGTGGTTGAAAGCGTCAGGTAAGGTGGGATATGATGTCATACTTTACGCACCATGGTCGTGGGTACATGGAAGCCCACTAAAAATTTTCATGTGGGACATCCTTCTTGTTGCTCGTATTTTATGCATCCACTTGTTGCTTGCATTTTATGCATCCACTTGCTTCTTGCATTTTATGCATCTACTTGTTGCTTGCATTTTATGCATAGGCTTGTGTGAGAATTTGATCAGCATCTCATTGCAAGATTGAATCATATTATTCAATATATATTTTTTAAATTATAAATAAAGTAATTATATATATATATATATATATATATATATATATATACATTAAAAGATTATAATGATAAAATTATATTTTTTTATTATTACTATTATTAATTAAAATTAAAAAAATTAATAATACAAGAAAATATGCAAGCGTATTAAAATGTTGATAAAGAAATTTAATATTCTTTACTTTAGCTACTAGGCGAGAAAACAATATTACCACTTGGCAGACGCTAGTGGCTGCATAAAAAGTACATGTGTCCATTCAAAATTTGTCTTTGAATTCTTTAAAAAATATGGTGGTAACGAGTTTAGGGGGGAATTCTCATTATCATATTGGAGAAATGCTGGTTATTGGGCTGTTGTGCTTAATTTTAAGTATTCAACCGATGAAATATTAGGTTGGACCTTCGTTTAACATGACTGGGCTTTGTTTTTATGTATGAGTACAATGCTTTCCATTTTATGCGAGTGAGTAGCCCAAAAAAAATTTAAAAAATAATAATTGTAAACCAGTAAGATGTTTGGTATAAAATTTTGGGAAGAATCGTTTGATAAACTTATTTGAATATATTTTTGATGCAATTGAACCTTAGATATGAGGTAATATCAATCTCTCTCATTTACCATAAAACTTAAGTCTAAATCAGTTGACTCAGTATTTTATAGTTAAGGAGAAAATGAAAGTCAAACATAGTCTCTCTTTTATCTTATGTTTAGTTAAGTGTAGGATAATTCGTTGTACACTTTCTTTTCTTTTGTTACTCTAAGGATAGGATATGGTTTAAATTAATTTAAGAAAGACATATTTTTAAATAAAAAAGAGAATTGAGTACGATCTCTATAGGGTAGAACTATAAAGTGATTTTGATTAAGTTTTATTCTTATATACCAAATGGGTTATATATTAAATATAAGCAAAACCTTATATTGAAGAATTAGGTGGAAGTACATTCAAGATCTTGTGAAAACAAATAATAATGTATTCGATATATGTTTAAAGAAACTTTATGAAATTAATTATCTTTACTTTCTGGGATATAATGTAGAAACTTTTCTTAACTTGGCTATCAAGATAGGAAAATGAAAACCATATGACCATGTCTTTATTTAATCATTGGTCTAGACCAAATTACTTAGTAGTTTATATTCATCTAATTGTGTAGAGAAAATCCATAATAGTATGACAATTAAAGGAAATCAAAGGCTAAACAAGTTTTATATTCAGCTTTAGTTTGAAATGTTTATGTTAAAAGGTCTTTCTTTAATTTTAAAATATTTTCACTTACCAAATGGTTTCTTTCTTTACGAAAGAGGGGGTTCGGATAGAATCTCATCTTAATTAGAATCATAAATACTTAGAAATTTGACTTGTAATAAGAAATTGTTAGAAAAGTTTATATTTATATTTAAAAATATTTCGTGTTAATAAATTATTATGGTTTTAAAAATATAACCTAGCTTAGAAGAAGCATATGTTATGCAATGATTTCATTTTGAGTAGGAGTATATTTATTATTTATGATCTAGAGATTTTTCTTTACATCCTCTTTATTTTTTATAAAGAATCATAATTTAATCAAAGAATTGAAAATTTATAACCTTTATATAACTTCCAAGAGATGGTAGAGAAAGCGGTCTTTGTCCAATACATGACTTTTAAACCATCGACGAGGATGGGAGAATTGACTTCGATGCAATTGAGAAGGATGTCATCCACCCAACTCCAATAGAACATGGAGGTGACTATGGATAATCCGGGGATAACTATCCTTTAGCAAAAATTTCAAAAGATCAAAGGATCTTCTGCAATAGGGAGTAACAAATGGTGGTATGGGACATTGTTTCAGGTTATCGTACGAAGTAGTACGTGAGGGTTCTCACCAATCATAACCCAGTTGCAAAATAGACAATAGATTTCAAGACTAGGGAGCTGGTCCTTGGGGTTGGAAGATCCAGCGGTAGATGGTATGAGTAGCATTATCGTCAACTAGGGTATGATCTGAGATACCTAGACCCAAAGCCATAGTAGTGGCGGGTCTTAATAACACCTTGGTTGAAGGTCTACTACTAAGAACTAGACATAATATGCTAGCTCTATCATGGGCTTAAAAGCTTGTTCAAAATTAAGATAAGGTTAGTGGGCCATAGGAAAAGATAGGGTCATAGACCAATGTCCTGCATGCTATGAGACAAAGAAAATATGCATCCACCCTTCCAGATGATATGGGCCCTGGAAGGGCAACCCCTTGCCGAGAGCCCAAAAATTAAGTAGGAGAAGGTGGGTCTCATAAATGGTAGTCATTTGCAGGAAGTTGGTCATTCTTGAGCACTCAAGATTATATTTGCAGTTGTATTATATCTTGGAGTGTAAGCATCTATGCCTAAGTACTAATACAAAGTGGATGTGCTTACATCAAATTGTAACAATGGTTTGAAAAATAAATCAAAATTTTGAATTTGTGCTTTTGACAACCAAGTGAGTAGACCTAGGTTGTCACAGTTGGTATCAAATCCTAGGTTGTGAAAACCCTAGGTTGAAAATGTGAATTGTTGAATTGATATAACTATTTTATCACCAGGTATGGTAGGGACCTCGAAAAGAGCAAGTGCTAATTTGCAAGAGGGGATTGCAGAAGTCCCAAGAAAGGGACTAAGACAACTCACAAGGGAGTTAGAATAAGTACAAATGATCGAAGTGCCTTGACATGTTATAAGAAAAGAAAAGGAGCCAGTAGTAGCAAGGGCTTCTCAGAATGATGAAAACATGACAAGAATGATTCAGCTAATGAAAGAATAGGTGAATCAGCAAAGGGAAAAAATGGAGATCCAAAGGGCTCAAATGAGTGAGCATGTGGAATAGTAGAGGGCTTAGATGTCCCAACAATAGGAAATTATTACTTAGCAACAAAAAGTAATAAAGAATCTAACTAAAAGTAAGGAGTTAGAGAAAGTAAGTGAATTTCCTAAGGGATATTCGAGAAGGAAGGTCGACATAGAATTGTAAAAAAAATTAAGAAGCTAGATATTTTTAAATTTTATGAAAAATGAGACAGATAAGCAGTTTTCAAGCTAAAGGGTACTTCTCTATTCAATCCCTTTATGCAGAATCTAAAACTACATGGGAAATGACACATTTAATAGATCCAGCCAGAGTTTGGTGGACCACCTACAAGAAACCAGTCAGGAGGAGGCAGCTGACATCCCTTGGGATATATGAGAGATAATTTAAGGATTGATTCCTTACGCCACAATTATACATTGAAAAGTACACCAAATTCACCAAGTTACATCAAGAGAATATGTCAGTAATTGAATATTATCAAAGATTTGTCCAACTTCTAAAATATGCACCAGAATATGATAAATGAGAAGAATTTAAAGCTCATAAATTTATAATGGGATTACATCCCAAAATTGGAACTCCTTTTAGATGAGGAAAACCTAAAAATTTGATAGAAGATTTTGATGTTGCACATTATGAAGAAATCAACCAGAAAACACAAAGGCTTATTTCTAGAAATTTGAGGAGGAACCCAAGAAAAGAAAATACCTAGAGCCTATTAAAAGTAAAGATCAATATAATAAATATATGGATGGTGGCCATTATAGATGGGACAATAGGAACAAAGGAAAATTTCAATGTAATAAGGGACAGTCAAACAAGAGGAATTCTTAGGAAAAACCTATGCAAAGGTCTACATACCAGGACAAAGGAAAGAATTTCAACCATAATACAAATGGGGATAAGCAAAATAATAAGTATATAAATGTATGCTTTGTGTGTGAAGCCCTGTATCATTATGCAAGTCAATGCCTAGAGAGAGCTGATAAAAGGAAGCCAACTAAAGAAGATCCTCACCAAATTTATGCTACTACAGGTAAATCCAACCTTTTAGGGTAAGCCATTCCATTTATTTTAAAAGGAAAATTAGGCAAGAAGGAAGTTTGTATCTTAATAGATAGTGGTGCAACTAATAACTTTATATCTTCCAGTATTATGAGGGACATACCGGTAAGACCTGGGATTATGGCAAATGGGTGGCAAGTTGAGTATGGTTCAAGAAAAACCTATATGGTCAACCAATGTCTATTTGAATCTCAGATATATATCCCTCAAGAAAAAATAAATTTGCATCTGTATGTAGCACCCTTGCACGCTTTTGATATTATCATAGGTTTAGATTGGTTGAAATCCCACAAAGCCTTGCTTAATTTTTGAAGAGAGATGGTTGGATTTATCTTACAACTCCAATTAGTGAATCCATGTAGTCAAATGTGGTTAAAAGAGCTTTAATAAAAGGGCGTAGGTCTAATGTGGTCAAATTAAACAAGAAATAAGAAACTAAGTCTAGCTCTGCTCTGTTTCAACAATATACAGTATTGAATGAGTTTAGAGATAATTTTCCTATTGACCTGCCTAGACTTCCTCCAAAAAAAGAATTTGATTTTTCTATTGAGATTTTACCGAGAGCATCACCTATTGCTAGAACCCCTTACCGAATGAATCCCCTTGAATTACAAGAGCTCAAAACCCAAATTCAATATTTATTAGAAAAAGGGCACATTAAGCCTAGTGTCTCACCATGGGGAGCACCGGTTCTGTTTGTCAAGAAGAAGGATGGTTCTTTGAGACTATGTATTGATTATAGAATGCTTAATAAGATGATAGTGAAAAAAAATATTCTTTACCAAGGATTGATGATCTATTTGATCAATTGAGGGGGGTAGCTATCTTCTCCAAGATTGAACTTAGGTTAGGATACCATCAATTGAGAATCAAGAAAGAACATACCTTCAAAACTACTTTTAGAACTTGTTACAGGTATTATGAGTTCACAGTGTTGCCTTTTGTATTAACAAATGCTCCAGATGCCTTCATAAATTTTATGAATAGTGTATTTAGGGAATAGTTGGATCATTTTGTATTAATATTTCTAGATTATATCTTAATCTATTCGCAAAGTAAGGTGGAACATGACCAACACATGAGAATAGTTCTAGAGATCCTCAAGAGAAATTAGTTGTATGGAAAATTCTCTAAATGTGAATTTTACACACCTCAAGTACAATATTTGGGGCACATAGTCTCATCCAATGGGGTAGCAGTTGATCCTAAAAATATAGAAGCCATAGTAGACTAGCTAGCACCCACCAATGTTACTAAAGTAAGAAGTTTTATAGAAATGGTTGGATATTATTGAATACTTGTCAAGGGATTTTCAAAGATTGCCTTTCCTATCACCAATATGTAAAGAAAGAGAAAAGTATTTAAATGGACTACTCAGTGTGAGGAGGCATTCAGAATCCTTAAGGAAAAGTTGACAACTACACCTATCCTTCAAATTCTAGATCCTAGTAAACCATTTATAGTTTGTACAAATGCCTCCCTAGAAGGGCTAGGAGGTGTCTTATTGCAAAATGAGGTCGTTGTGGCATATGAATCTAGAAAACTTAAGAAACATGAGGTAAATTATACCACTCATGATTTAGAGCTAGCTACCGTAGTTCATGCTCTTAAAATATGGTGGCACTACTTGTTGGGTAAACCTTTTGAATTAAAAACCAATCACCAAAGTTTGAGGTACATTTTTACTCAGCCCTTATTAAATGCTAGACAATGGAGATGGATGGAATTTTTAGCCGAATACAATTTTGAGATTAAATACATTAAAGGAAAGGAAAATAAGTTGGTTTATGCACTTAGCAGAAGAAGACACATAGTTTCTTTAACATGATGCCAGCATGTACTAAAGGAGCAAATTAAAGAGTTGCAAAAAACTAATAAATTTTTTAACCAATATCGTATTAAGGTCGAGCAAGGACCAAATTGACATATGAATTTCAAATTTAAGGAGGATCTGATATACTTCAGAGATCGTATAATAGTACCCAATAATGATGAGATAAAAATAACAATATTGCAAGAAGCACATTGTGCTCCATACTCTGCTCATCCAGGAGTGGTGAAAATGAGAGAATCTAAAAAAGGACTTTTACTAGCCTGGTATGAAAAAGGATTTGGTTCATCTTGTTGCAAAATTTTTAGAGTGCCAAAAATTTAAAGTTGAGCATCAACATCCTAGAGGGAAACTACACTTATTTGATATTCTAGAACAAAAATGACAAGTAATTTCCATGTATTTTATAGTTGGTCTCCCCAAAACTCGATTCCAGCATGGTGGATAAATTAACAAAAGTGGCACATTTTATACCGAGAAATATTCATGATGATGCCCCTAATATAGCTTATTCACTCAATAAATTATGAATTTGCATGGTTTTCGTGAAATAATCATCTTTGATCGAGATTCATGCTTTACTTCTAAATTTTGGTAAGCTTTGCACTGAGCATGTAGCATAAAGCTAAATATCAGCACAATTTATCATCCTGATATGGATGGGAAGATTGAGAGGGTCAACCAAGTGCTGGAGGATATGCTATGAATGTATTGCATGGACCACCAGAGTAAGTGGGAAGATTATCTCTTCTTGGTGGAATTTTCTTATAGTAACAACTATCGTACCATGTTGGGCATGGCCCCTTTTGAAGCCTTGTATGGGCGTAGGTGTAGAACACCATTAACGTGGGATAATTTAGATAAACAAGAAATAATTGGTCCTATTGCTATAAAGAGAATGGAGGTGCAATTTAAAGAAATCCGCTATCGACTTCGAGAAGTTGCAGATCATCAAAAGAGCTATTTTGATCTAAAACGAACTTCTAGATAGTTCACTATTGGTGAAATTTTTTTCTTAAGGGTCAAACCTACCAAAAGCTCCATAAAATCCACCAAACTAAGCCCCATATTCGTAGGAAATTTTGAAATAATAACCAAAATTAGTCTTGTTGCATATAAACTAGCTCTGTCACCTAATTTGTCTAAGATCCACAATACTTTCCATATGTCCCTTCGTAAATATGTGGTTGATCTTTCGCATGTATTGGATGTTTCTCATTTGCAGATGTCAAACCCACAACTCATTGAGGCTTGACCCATCAGGATACTAGGGTATAGGACTAAACATTTGAGAAAAAGGATTGTCGACCAATGTAGAGTCCAATGGGATCTCTACTCCGAAAGGAATGCCACGTGGGAAGATATAGTAGAAATAAAAAGACAATTATCATTTTTATTTGAGGACTGATATTGAAATGAGCATTTGGATGTTTGATATGTTGATATTTTTATATTTTGAATTTATGATACATTTTGATATACTAATGTTATATGGAATGCATCTTTTGAAATAATGCATAAATATCTTTGGTTGTTTATATATGTATATTCACTTATTTGAAACCTTCTAAAATATTATGGTTAACACAAGGACTATGTTAAATTTTGGTGGAGGAGAATGTCACATCTCCACTGTTTGATCTCTATTTTGTTGGAAGAATGTGATACTGTTGGAAGTGTTTGTGATTGCAGGTGCAGCTTTCCACCTTGTAGCAAGTATGCCAAACAAGAAGAAAACCCACCCCTGACGGAGGTAGTGATTGGAAGCGTCAGGTAAGGTGAAATATGATGTCGTGCTTTATACACCATATTTGTGGGTACACGGAAGCCCATTGAAAAATTTCATGTAGGACATCATGCTTACTTATTACATTTTATGCATCCACTTTTTGCTTGCATTTTATGCATCTACTTGTTGCTTGCATTTTATGCATATGCTTGTGTGAGAATTTGGTCAACATATCATTGCGGGATTGAATCATATTATTCAATATTTGAAAAAAAATTATTATAAAAGAAATATCTAGATACATGAAGAACATATATCTAGTTGGATACTTGTTATGAGAAGATATACTCGAAAATTTTGAAGACATCCTGTAAAGAAATTCCAACCAAAAGGAAAGCCTTGAAAAATCATTGAACAAGATAACATGAATATCAAAGGTATGATAAAACTAAATTTCATGGTGTGTAATCATGTTACGAGTTATAAGTTCAAAATTAAATCTTAGTTGGATGTGTCGTAGTATGATTGGAAGTGGCTCATAAGTTGGATGTGATGCTTAAAGATATAGATACATGGGCAAAGGAGGGAGACATGCAAAGGCATTTTCATGAATATCTTGGCAAAGAATGTGCCCCCCTAGGAATATCCATGATAGTTAAGGTTCTAACAACAGGATCTTGCCCATAAGTATGCGCGTGCTATGTAATTTGTTCTTTTCGTACACTTAAATATGAAGAACAAAAAGTGGCCAATTAAAATATAAAATTGAGCAAGTAAATGTAAATGTTAGGGAGTAGAATGGTTTGTGTTAGCAGGATTATTTAATCGGTACTGCTTAAAAAATTAAAATTGAGATCTACAGATAATGGTTTTTATCTATATCGAGTTATAATTCTATGCATATGCTTGTGTGATAATTTGGTCATCTCATTGTGAGATTGAATCATATTATTCAATATTTAGGAAAAAAATATTATTATCTTTCTTAAGAATGGTTTTAAATTAGGAAATTAACCTAACCCATTTGGAGGTGAAATTAGAAAATTGAATGTAGCATAGATGTGGTTTATATGTTAATAATATAGATGTGGATTAGGTAATATTCATTATAATTTTGATCTTGGAGAAGGATATGTATCTAAACATGGAAATGAATCTATATATAATGTTTAGGTAGGTGAAAAATAAATATCTTGGTATGTTTAGGTAGGTGAAAAATAAATATCTTGGTATTGGTATATATAAATTTTGTGGTTTTTTATTAAAAAATATAAAATTACTATGACCATGAAAACCATATGACCATGTCTTGATTTAATCGTTGATCTAGACCAAAATAGTTTATATTTGTCTAATTGTGTAGAGATAATTTTAAAATCTTATCTATAATAGTATGAAAATTAAAGAAAAGCAAAGGCTAAACAAGTTTTATATTCAGGTTTAGTTTGACATGTTTCTGTTAAAAGGTCTTTCTTTAATTATAAAATATTTCCACTTACCAAATGGTTTCTTTCTTTACGAAAGAGGGGGTTCGGATAGAATATCATCTTCATTAGAATCATAGATACTTAGAAATTTGACTTATAATAAGAAAGTGTTAGAAAAGTTTATATTTTATTTTGTAATTCAGTTTATGTTTCTTCTTAGAAACCCGATAAATTTATAGATTTAGAAATATTCCGTGTTAAGAAATTATTATGGTTTTAAAAATATAACCTAGCTTAGAAGAAGCATATGTTATGCATTTGAGTAGGAGTATATTTATTATTTATGATCTAGAGATTTTTCTTTAAAACCTCTTTATTTTTTATAAAGAATTATAACTTAACCAAAGACTTGAAAATTTATAACCTTTCTATAACTTTCAAGAGATGGTAGAGAAAGTAGTCTTTGTCAAATAAAGGACTTTTAAACCATCGAGGAGGATGGTAGACTTGAATTTGATGATATTGAGAAGAACTTCATCCACCCAACTCTAAAATACAGAGGTGATTGTTAAGAATCTGGGGATAACTATTCTCTAGTAGAAATTTCAAAATATCAGAGTATCTTTTGCAATAGGGAGTAACGAACGATGGTATAGTATATAGTTCTAGGTTGTCATATGGAGTAGTACATGAGGATCCTCACCAATTAAAACTCAGTTGTGGAATAGCCAACATAACTCAAGACTAGAGAGTTGGTCCTTGGGGTTGGAAGGTCTAGCAGTAGATGGTATGGGTAGCATTACCGTCAACTAGGGTATGATCTGAGATATCTGGACCCAAATCCAAAGTAGTGGTAGGCCCTGATAGCACCTTGGTTGAAGGTCCGCTACCAGGCGTGGGCTTAAAAACTTGTTCAAAATGAAGATAATTTTAGTGGATCGTAGGACAAAGATAGGGTCATAGGCCAATATCCTCCATGCTACAAGACAAGAAAAATATGCGTCCACCCTTCTAGGTGATATGGGTCCTATAAGGGCAACCCCTTGTCAAAAATCCAAAACTCGAGTAGGAGAAGGTGGGTCTCATAAATGGTAATCATTTGCAATAAGTTGGTCGCTCTTGAGCACTCAAGATTTTGTCTGTAGTGGTATTATATCTTGGAGTGTAAACATCTATGCCTAAGTACTAATATAAAGTCAGGTGTGCTTACATAAAATTGTGACAATGGTTTGAAAATAAATCAAAATTTTAAATTTGTGCTTTTGACAACCAGGTGAGTAGACCTGTGTTGTCACAATCAAAATGATATAGAAGCTACTTGATCAATCTACAAAGATATATATGCTCTAGATTCTATTAAGACTTCACAAGATATTTTTTTATTTCAAAATAATATTAATGTATTTTTGATGAACAAATTGTAGAAAATGAAGAATTTATATATCATAAAAGCAGATGAGGGAATAGAAGATTTAAAATTAAAAAGATGAGAGGACAACAAAACTATTGACTACTTGGCCATCTACAAACTAAAGAAGAAAATGAAGAACTTGATCAAGCTGAAGAATATTTGAAAGAAGAAGATCCATATTGAATACTAAAGTCCTCAATACCCAAATAATGTAATACAAGGGGATTTAGAGTATATTACATTATTTGGTACAAGATAATGTACCACCTTGGGTACATAACTAGAGTAGGAGTTTACCTTAGAGTAAGGTTTGAGTAGTTACTGCTTGCAATGTAATAAATGCACAAGTGTTAGAATGTGAAATGATGTAAATGTGCATGTAGTCCACATGTACATGAGTCATAGGTTAGGTAGATGAAATGCCAAGGGAATTATCTCCCTATATATATGCCTTTGAGGTAGCATAGAAAGAGAGTGACAAAATATAGAATAGTGACTAGTTGCATTGGTAATAATAGTAAGTACAATGTAGATCCTTCATGTATTAATGGAGTGTTCATGTCCTCCATTATATTACATTGTACAATTTTTGTGAACTTTCATTAATGGCATATTTTTGAGTTATTGCAGAAGTTTCTCTTATAATTTTCCTGTATATTATAATATCATTATCATATAGTTATCATTGTTTGTTTGTTTTACATCTTGTGGTTGCATTTCCTTTAATATATATCATCAAAAGCTAACATATGTTCTACTGCTACTGTGCTACAAACACATGTATTGCCACTACTAGAGACATGTGCCACCACTACTGTGCAAAATACACGTGTTCTTGTCTTCTTAGGTCTCCTAAAATTATAAAGTAAAGCACTGATTTTAAGAAAATATGTTTTCTAAAATTTACATTTATTTTGACCTGCATCCACTATTATTGTACTGCCATTGCTACTGCATTTATTCTAACCCGTATCCACTACTATGGTGCTACCATTGCTATTGTGCAATGGACACATATTTTCTACTGCTACTCTGCAAAAAATATGCATATATTCTACTGCTACTATGCAAAAGAAATGCATATGTTCTAATCTTACTATGCAAAATATGTGATGCATATGTTCTACTTCCATGCATGTGTTGCCTATTGTGCTATAGATGCATGTGCTACCAGTACTAGAGATGCATGTGCTCCCACTATTATACAAAATATACATGTGTTTCCACTGCTACTATGTATAAGGATCTCCTAAAATTTTAAAGTAAAGCACTAGTTTTAAGAAAAGGTACTTTTTAAAAAGGTGTTTTTCAAAAGCTGCATTTATTCTGACCTGCATCCACTACTATTGTGCTGCCATTGAAACTGTGCAAAAGACACATATGTTTTACTACCGCTGCTACTGTGCAGAAGACACATATGTTCTACTGCTATTGTGCAAAAGACATGTTCTACTACTACTATGCAAAAGATGCATATGTTCTACATGTTCTACTGCTACTATGCAGAAGTAACGTATGTTCTACATGTTCTACTGCTACTATGAAAAAGTCGCATATGTTCTACATGTTCTACTGCTACTATGCAAAAGACGCATATTTTCTACATGTTCTACTACTACTATGCAAAAGACGCATATGTTCTACTGCTATTGTGTACATATTTTCTTTTGCTACTACGCAAAAAACATGTGCAAAAAATGCATATGTTCTATTACTACTATGTAGAAGACTCATATGTTCTATTATTATTATACAAAATATGCATATGTTCTACATGTTTTGCTGCTACTGTGTAGAAGATGCATATGTTCTACTGCTTGCTACTGTGCATAAGACACATGTTATATTGCTTGCTATTGTGTACATATGTTCTATTGCTTACTATTATACAAAATATGCATATGTTCTACTACTACTATGCTTACTATTGTGTAGAAGACACATATGTTCTACTGCTACTGTGTAAAAGATGCATGATGCATATGTTATACTGCTTACTACTGTACGCATATGTTCTATTGCTAACATATGTTCTATGCATATGTTCTACCGCTACTGTGCAAAATATGCATGACACATATATTCTACTGCTTGCTACTATACACATGTTCTATTGCTACTGTACGCATATGTTTTACTCCCACTGTGCAAAAGACACGATATATATGTTCTACAGCTTACTATTGTATGTATATATTCTACTGCTATTGTGTAGAAGATGCATATGCTTTATGTTCTACTGCTTGTACGCATATATTCTATTACAAGCAGATGTTCTGCTGCTAGTGTAAAAAAGACGAATGATGCATATTTTCTACTGCTATTATACAAAAGAAACATGATGCATATGTTCTACTGCTATTGTAAAAAAGACACATGACGCATATGTTCTACTACTACTATACAAAATATGCATGATGCATATGTTCTACTGCTTGATACTATATGCATATGTTCTACTACTACTATAAAAAAGACGCATGATGCATATGTCCTACTGCTTGCTACTATACACATATGTTCTACTGCTACATTGCAAAAGACGCATATGCTCTATGTTCTATTTCTTGCTACTATACGCATATAGCATATGCTCTATGTTCTATTGCTTGCTAGTGTATGTGTATATTGTACGCATATATTATATTCTACTGCTACTATGCCAAAAACATATGCTCTAGCTTGCCTCTTGAGATAATGTCTTCTTGGGTATCATAAACTAAAATAAAGTATATCTTCATACCTACCTTTTGAGAAATTGTCTTCTTTGGTCTACTAAACTCAAATTTTAAGATAAATTTTAAGATAAATTTTAGGTCTCCTTTTTAAGATAAACTATAATTTTAAGATAAATACTAGGTCTCCTAAAATTTTAATATAAATTACCTCTTGAGAAATTGTCTTCTTAGGTCTCCCAAAATTTTAAGATGAAACACCTTTAGAGAAATTGTCTTCTCAGGTCTCCTAAAATTTTTCAAGTCTCCTAAAATTTTAAAATAAATTTAAGAGACCTTAGTTTTAAGAAATTGTCTTCTTAGCTCTAAAATTTTAATATAAAGCACCTCTTGAGAAATTATCTTCTTAGGTCTCCTAAAATTCTAAGATAAAACACCTTCACTTCTCAGGTCTCCTAAAATTTTAAAATAAATTTAAGAGACCGTAGTTTTAAGAAATTGTCTTCTTAGCTTTAAAATTTTAATAAAAAACACCTCTTGAGAAATTGTCTTCTTAGGTCTCCTAAAATTTTAAGATAAAACACCTCTTAAGAAATTGTCTTCTTAAGTCTCCTAAAATTTCTCAAATCTCCTAAAATTGTAAAATAATTTTAAGAGACCTTTAGTTTTAAGAAATTGTCTTCTTAGTTCTTAGATCTACTAATGCACCTTATAAAAAATTATCTTCTTGGATCTCCTAAAATTTTAAGATAAAACATCTTTTGAGAAATAATTTTTTTGAATTTCCTAAAATTTTAAAATAATTTTAAGCGACCTTAATTTTTTTTTAAATGTCACACCAAAAATATACCACTTTAATATCTCCAAGCAATCCATTTCAATCTATTTTTATTTAAATTAATAAAAACTAAATATAAGCCATGAATGTAAATAAACGATTGGTGGGAAGTTGAGATTATGACGCTCATCGAATCAGCCTCGTAACAACAGACAAAAATGGAACTTAACATTCAATTTAGAGAAGCAGATTGCTTGGCTTTTATAAGAGAATTAAGGTGGTTTTCGAACGTACGCTTATCATCGATCTCTAGGCGCGTGTAGAGGGTGACACAATATCAAGAGTAGTTTTTGAAAAAGATTAAGGTCTTTTATGTAGTGGTTTAGAAGCGTGTAGAGGGTGATACAATATCAAAAGGTGGTTTTGTGAGGTTTACTTAGAAACGCAGAGCCCGTGAACATTTACCTACCATGTGCCATCTGAATGGGAATGTGAGGTTGTATGACACTAGCAGGATGTTTACAACCTCAAATCTTCCTCTTTAAGCCATGCTTGTCCTACAGATGGTGAATGAACATATGGTAAGGTGCGTATATTCATATTGCGCATCGCAAATCGCAATGCCAGCCACGGTACATACGTTATCTATGTCAGTGTGTGGAAATAGGAAATTAAAGGATGCCATTTAGCACTGAATTGGTATTATTAAAACCGCTTCGAAAGCTGCTGCTATCCATTTATTTTCATAATTAAGAGTGCGTAAACTAAGTCTCTTAGATACATACCAATAATGATACCAGCATTTAAGGAGGGAAGCAAGTAGCCCATCGTGTATGTCATAGTTTTTGGCATAGATTATAACTGGCATATTTGATTTCAATACATGTTTTGGATCCAATCTCATCATCTTTTCGAACATTATATCATTGAAGAACTTTTTTTCTATAATTATATTAATGATCACAGGACCTCTGGATGTAATTGATAGAATTTTTCATTGTGCTTAGGGACATCTTGGAAGATATATGTGAATATCAAATCAATCAACATTAGTTGCATGTAATTGTTATTGGAACATATGAGGTTATTGTCTATTTGTAATTTTTTTTTGCATTTTATTTAGGATAGAAATGAATTTTTATTAGTTTATTGTATTATAATATGCAACTCCTAACATAGTGTGGAGAGAAAGAGAAGCCTTTGAGAGTGTTAGATGAAGGAAGAAAGAGATAATAGATAATTTACCAAAGAATTTGTCACATATATGAAAGGAACTTATTAGAAGTTATCAAGATATAGGTAATTTAGTATGTGGCTTGACAATAGTCATTAAATAAGAAAGGCATGATGCCCCAAGATGAACAACGGAGGAGCTAATAGTTTTGGAAATTTTGAGGTTAAATTATAGCAAGAACGGCTAAGTCCTACTCTAAAGTGGTGATTCGTCGAACTGGAAATTTTGAGGTCAAATTATAGCAAGAACGGCTAAGTCCTACTCTAAAGTGGTGATTCATCGAACTAGAGCTCTTTAACCTTTGATTCATCAATAATTTTAGTGAATCAATGATATAAGAAACTTGTCATGAAGTTAATATTTCATCAAATTGTAGCCTTCCATTCTTTGATTTGTCAACAATTTTAGTAAATTGACATTATAAGCAACCCATCCAAGGGAATTTAATATGACAAATAACATTTTTTGTCTTCTTTTTGTAATTCATACATGTAATTTTCTTTCACTTAGAGTGAAAATTATAAATACCTTGCTATATATAAGATCCCATGGATCATTAAGTTTCATCTTTTGGCCATTTTGAAAAATATTTAAGCTAAGATTTTTGAATGTATCTTTCATGTTTTAATTAATAGAAAATTGTGCATATCCTTCATACAAGACTATGTCTCATTTTGTGGAACCTCCTTTTGTATGCATGTGTAAGTGTTTTTGACCTATATTTTCTTGTTAGTCCTTTTTCGATTTGGGCATACACTTAAGATGGATTTAAATTGTTGTTTTCGACTTTCCTAATTTGGATTACTGATCAACACACAATACTTCCTATTGTCATTGGTCATATTTTACTTTTAATATCTCATATCCATACCTTCCAATGTTTACTTTCTACATTTTCTTTTCCTTTTTTTTGTTAAAAAAAAAATTATATTAACATAGGATAATGGGGATTTGGCTTGAAATTGAAGGTCAAGAAGATTAGTTACTCCTTTTTATAGAACGATGATTGGAAAGTGTTGATACATGCATAATTGAATGAACATCCCAATCTATGACATCAATTGTTTAGAATGGTACACTCAGTGAGACAAATCTTATTCATCCCACAAAGAAAGTGTAATGAAATAACCTAAAAACATATAGTAATGGCAATAGCAAATAAATAATGTGTAATAATAAACATCCGCTAAGAACAATAAATTTAAATTCAATGACAAAAAATAAAAATAACAAGTAATCATATTCCATATTCAATTCAATACAAATCCTATCCATTGAGAGAGGGTGAAGTCTCTTAGCCAGTTGAGAGGGCATAGTCTCATATGTGCAACAAAGGTGATAGATTAAAATATGAAAGATGATTTCAACTGCAATATAACTCTTCATATTTATGGACTAAATCAACATTAACCCTAACCCTAATTCTCAAGGGACAGCTACCATAACCTAGGGTCTAAGTTAATAAAAATAAAAATAATCGATATGGCTACATTGGAGCCATTACATGGATTCTCCATTTAGAAAAAAATTCCTCAAAGTTGGAAAAGACTAGAAAATTTTATCAGTCTCCCACATGGGATCTACTTCAGGAAGATCCTTCCACTTGATGAGGAATTTTTGAATTTAGCAATACCATAGAAGAACTTCTAGTTGGAAAGTGGTTTGACCTTCTTATTTGAGTATTAAAATATCTATTTGGGACTACAAATTTTGACCAATAATATATTTGAGATAAGAAACATGAAAGAAAATATGGATGTGGGAAGACAATAAAAGCTTCAATTGATATGGTACTTCACTAATGTGACAAACTGTCTTGTATAACCTATAAAAGTGAGGAACCAGCTTATGAATGGAGTCGTTCTTTAGTAAAATTGCTTATAGGTATAGAGGCACTAGAAAATTATCATTTAAAATGGCATAAGTCCTATTTTTTCTTCATGTAGTTCTGGGTCTAGGTAAAATTATCTTTAAGAAGTTGAAGCACAAGCCATTGCTGCTATAACAAATCATCCACCTAATGTACCTTGGAGTATCTTGGAATATAGTATACCATTAATGGATTTTCTAACCATGTAATGCCTCAAATAAGAATATCTTAATGGAAGAATGATGAGAATTATTATACCATTGTTTAGCCAAAGAGAGCTAATGAACCTAGTGATACTACTTACCTTGAGAAAAATAATTAATGTAAGCACCCAAATATTTAGTTACAATATTCCTTTAGCCATCTGAATGAGGGTGATAATAATAGGATATATTCAACTAGGTACCACTAAGATGGAATAATTCCTTCTAAAATTACTAGTGGAGATATGGTCATGTTCATTGACAATGGACTTGGGTATACAACATAATTTTAAAATATTATAAAAAATCCTTGGTAAACCTGATCATTGAATAAGGATATTGTACTGCACATAAATGAGCATATTTGGAAAGGTGATCCACTACCACAAATATCATGATTTTTCCATTAGACTTTGGAAGGACCTCAATGAAATGCATGGATATGTGTTCACATTAATAGATAAAAGTAGGTAAGGGTTGCAATAAACCAATATATTTGATAGTTTTCCTTGTTATGTTGACATATCTTGTATTTTACCATAAAAGTATTGACTTATACTTTTAATCCTTTCCAAGAAAATAATTGTTTTATCTACAGGTATATTTTCAAGAATCCAAAATGTCTAGCTGAAAGATATGCATGCGATTCTTGGAGGACACTAGTCTTAACAACATAGGATTGAGAAAGATAAATGCAATCCTTCTTGCAAAGAACCCCATCAATACATGAGAAAAAAATGTGGTAAGGAGGTAGATTCCACTTCTTGATTGAGTCGAGTAGTCTATGGATTAGAAATCTAGTCCTCCCATATTTGTGAAAGCTATTATGGAAGAGAACTAGATATGGCACTAACAACAACCACGTCATCATGTTCATGAGATAGAGAATCAATCACCACATTATCCTTTTCCTTATTGTATTCAATGACAAAATATATCCCAATAGCTTGGTCAACCATTTATTCTATTCATGGTAAGAGAGATGTTATTCTAGAAAATGCTAAAGGCTACTATGATTGGTCTTGATGATAAAATGATGCCCCAACAAATAAGATTGTCATTCCTCTACAATATGGAGAAAAAATAATATTTTCTTCTCACAAGTGTATCATCCCAAATTCTTACCAAATATCTACTTACTTTCAAATGCCAATGGATAACCATATTACATCAAAACAACTCAAATACCTATGCTTGAAGCATCACACTTAATTAAAAAGGGTTTGTTGAAATTAGGGATGGTACACAACATTTTTTAAGGATTGGAAGGATTAGTGAGTTAATTTAGAACAAAAAAAGGTGTCCTTACACGCGATAGAAATGATGGGAGCAACAATATTTCCATAATTGCAAATAAATTTCCTATAGTATATTATGAGACCTAAAATTCCATGGAGCTAGTTAAGGAATTTGATCAAGGGTAAGTATTACATGCCTTTTATATTGTTAGGATATACCTTGGTCCTTCCTAACATACTATATTTTCCAATTCTTCTACCTTGTGGACCCAAAGGAATATTTAGACCTTTTGATAAAGAGTTTTTCTTTCTATAATAGGTTAAGAACTTGGTCCACATGAACTAGATGATTTTTCCAAGACTTACTATAAACTAATATGTCATTAAAGAAAACTAGGATAAACTTGTGAATAAAGGGATAAAAGAAAAAATTCATTAGACTTTGGAAAGTGGAAGTAGCATTAGTGAGACCAAAAGGTATGACTAGGAAGTCATAATGAACCTTAGACATGCAAAAAGTAATCTTAGGGATATCCTCTTCTCTAATACTAATTGGATGGAACCCAAAATACAAGTTCTATTCTATAGACTATTTAGAACCATGCAATTCATCCAAAAAATCATCTAAAATAGGGATAGAAAACTATTCTTTGATGGTGATCTTGTTGAGAGGTCAAAAATTTAGGATAGATGCACCAAGAATTGAATTTTTACCACACCATATTGGAGAGGAATAATGAATAATGCTAGGAAAAAGGATTACTTACTATAATATTTCTTGGACTAGCTTCTTAGTTTTATATTTTTAGGACTGAGGATACCAGTAAGGACACCTATTAAGATGTTGACTTCCTAGAACTATATGGATGGTATAATCATGTGTGCACTTAAGTGGAAGAACCTTGGGCTCACCAAATATATCTACATAGTGATCCATAATGTTATGCAAGTCTAAAGGAAGAGTTGAAATAAGCATATCCAAAGATTAAAATTCCATTTAATTGACTTGTGTGAAGAATCCATGACCACCTTTCTTCAATATATTTTCTATATTATGGGAACTATTCAACTTGGATGGAGGAGTTTGAATTCGTTGGAGATAAATGAACTTTCCATTCTCCATACATTTGATATATAGTCATTACAAATTAATAATAATATCACCAAGTTGAGATAGCCATTGTGCTCCTAAGATGATATCTACACTACCTAGATTCATGTTGAAGAGATTTCCAGCCCAAGTATAATCCCCATATAGATTTTAATCTTAGTTATTCAACCCACACACTAATTTGTACCCCTATTTGAATTCAACACTTGAAATTTGTCCTAGTTTAGAGAATTGATATACAAGCCCAAATACTTTGTTGTCTTACTATTGATAAAGTTATGTATGCTACTTGAATAATTAATACATTGTATCATTGTTTTTTGATGAATACTTAAACCTTGATGGTATTGTAAGCTTGGAGCCCCATTAGAGAATAAGAAAAAATATCCATGGTGTCAACCTTGTGCTCAATATTTGATACTTCAACTAGTTGCTTTACAATGAATCTTCATTGTCTGACATTGTTGCTTTTCACATTCCACTTGAAAGTTATTATGTTCTTCATAAGCCTTATCTTAGGGATATGTAAAAAACATTTAAAATAGAATAATACTTAGGATTTCTCATTTTTGTATCTATTTAATTAAGGTTATTGGGGTGAAATCCATTATAATATTGGGGATTATACACTTGGAGCTTCTATTCTACTCCTAAAGCTATATGTTGAGCATCATTAATAGTATAGGGATCACAACATGTCAAATTCCCATCTTATGTCATCCTTAATACCATGGAAAAAGGTTGAGACCACCACTACTAGATCCAATTGGTATGTGTATGTGACAAGGCTTGCAAATTTTATGGAATACTCCTCAAACATTTGTATTTGCTTAGTTTAAGTTGAAAATACCACATACAATGTGAAATATCCTTTGTCAAACCTTTGGAGGAATTGCACTTTGAACACAAGATGCAAAAGAGAGGTCCCTAGTTGGTGAAGTTGTCATAATAACCAATGACGACCATGGATTTCCCACGTAATAGTAACTAGCATGACATGACCGTATTTAGAAACATGGTGCATATGAATGATGCTATCCATCTTAGCTAACCACCCACACCACATGGATTAGAACCCTTAAATGTAGGGATTTTGATGCATAAAATATGAACATCATGAGGTTAGTAAAGGAAATTAGAAGCACCTCCTATAGAGGATCTATATCATAAGAAAATATTAAAGTATAACCAATTATATATGGAAGAGTACCTTCAATAACATAGGGAGCCGAAGCTAAAAAAATGGTGAGATCGGGAGTGGGTGCGTCTATGGACGATGGCGATGGTGATGGCGATGTTGGAGGGACGTTGGAGGATGCTGGTCTGGCAGGTTTGTCCTCGGGCCCTGCAGATGGTGTTGGGCCTACTGCAGGCCCACTCAGCAAATGTCACGGTGAAGACCCAAACGACGTGGTGAAACCGGCTTCTGACAAAGTTAGGGTTTCACCCTCCTCTCCTTCCAAAGCACGACCTTGGTCTTTGTCCTTTGCGGATAAAGTCAGGTCTTCGACAGGAGCTTTCTCTTTCCAAACTCCTCTGCCCTTCTCTATTTTGGGCACTGAAGTTTCTTTTCCAAGCGAGGCTATGGAACCACTAATCTTCCAAGAGTCCCTCTCTCTGGTTGGGAAATTTGTCGGTGCCCGACCTGATATGGAAACTATTCGCAAGTGGGCTCTTTCCAAATGGTGGTTGTCAGGCAGCTTGGAGCTAGTGGCCTTTCCTAGGGGGTTCTTTATGATAAGGCTAAACAATGCCCTCGACACCCACCGCATTCTTACTGGAGGACCTTGGTTTTTCGGTCGTCGCAGCCTGTTTCTGCGGAGATGGGGGGAAGATTTTGACCCTAAAACCCAGTCTATCAACATCGCTCCGATTTGGATCAAACTCCATGGGCTTCCCCCATAGTTCTTCTACAATGATGCACTCAAAGGCATCACTCAACCGATTGGAGATTTAGTCACCATCGACCCTGCTACCCGAGCCAGAACCAGAATGACCTATGCTCGTGTCTGCATCATGGCTAATCTAGATTCGGCTCTACCTACCTGCATCGGCATCACCTACGGGAGCTACAGAAGACGTCAAGGAGTTGAGTACGAGAACAAGCCCACTTTTTGTGTGGAGTGCAACACTCAGGGCCACCTGGCTTCTCAATGCCCTTCCCAAAAAAAAGATATCCCCAGCGATTCAGGCAGGAAGAAGGATTCCCAGTTCCCCAACACCCAGAAAAAGGCTTCTGGCAGGGGTCATGGCCGTTCTGTAGGCCCCCCTAAAACCTCTGCTCCCAACCATGTAAGTGCTCTGCCTTCTCGTTCCAATCAATTTGCTCCCTTAAATAATATTCATACTAGAGAGGACATCTCCGATGACCTTCCCATAGATTCAAACGTATTACCCACACCCACTGTGATTCAGTCTCCCTTGTCCAAGGGTAAAGCTGCAATGACCTCCCCAAACTCACCCTCAGATTCTGGTCCATCTCACCTTCCTCTTCCCTTCCCACCCCTTCCCCCGACTCAGAACCGTCCTCTTCCCCTCTCCCCTGAGTCTGTTGCCCCGTGCCAGTCTCCCCGCTCGCCATCCCCCCATCGGCCTGTCCCTGGGACTAACACCAACGACATTCTCCAAACTTCCAGCCCGTCGAAATCTCCCATTCCTGCTCCCAAAGCTGATGTCAACAAAGAACAGAGAAGGGGAAGACCGTCCAATGCAGAAAAGCTTGCCAAAGCAGCTGAGATTGAAATGGCTGATGGATCTGTGCCTACCTCCTTGGGCCCTATTTCAGAACAACCCACCCACCTAGATTTGGATGAGGCTAGACCTAAACTTACTCCGTCTCAAGGGAGAGGCAGAGGTCGCAAAGCAAACCCCAAGTCAACTCGATGAAGTTTGTCTCCTGGAATGTCAGAGGCCTCAATGGAACTGCTAAACAGAGGACTATCAAATCGGTGAGAAAAACCCTAAAACCAAATATCATGTTTCTTCAAGAATCCAAACTGGACGAGAATAGCAGCACTCAAGTTTGCAAGCTAATCTGGGAAAACAACAATTTTGCCTTTTGTCCCTCCTCAGGGGCTTCTGGGGGTCTCCTTTGTTTGTGGGATCCATCAACTATTGAGGGGAGAGTTCTTTCAGTCTCTGACAGAACCATCAACATTTTGTTCACTAATAAAGTCACTAACCTTCAATGGATTGCCACCAATGTTTATGGACCAAACAGTCCTGTCAACAGAATATTGTTGTGGGATAACATTTCCGCAATGCGCAATAACTTTCCTGACTTTCCATGGATGCTCTGTGGTGATTTCAATACTCCCCTTCACCTGTTTGACAAGCAAGGAGGCAATCCGATCACTAGCAGCTGCATTGAAGATTTCAGCGATTTTGTCAACCTCAACGAGCTAATGGACATGCCGCTCCAAGGATCCAACTACACTTGGAGCAACAGACGGGTGGGCATTCACCACATCCAAATTTGGCTTGACAGATTTCTCTTATCCAAAGAGCTCATTCCTATTTTTGGCGATGCCAGGCTTCTTAGCCACCCAAAAATTGGATCTGATCACAACCCTCTTATTTTGGATTGTTCCCGCCCCCAGCAAACCTTCAAAACCCCCTTCAGGTTTGAAAATATGTGGCTCACCCATCCAGATTTAGGTCGGTGTATTCGACAATGGTGGCAGCAAAACTTTAGTCCAAACCCTCTCTCGAATCTGTTCCTCAAACTCAAAGCGGTCAAGCTCAAGCTGAAATGCTGGAACAGGGAGGTTTTTGGCAACCTCTTTACCGAGAAAAAGCATCTGATGGATGAGCTCAAAAGGGTGGAAAATCTGATTCAGGGAGGGGATCAGAGGGTTGAAACTTTCATGGAAGAAAAAAGCCTCCTTTCAAACTTTCACAATGCCTTGGCTAAGGAAGAGTCCTACTGGAGGCAAAAATCCAGAAGCCTCTGGCTCAAAGAAGGAGACACCAACACGAAGTTTTTCCATGCTTCCACCATGCGCCACAGAGGTTCAAATAAAATCTCTGAGTTGACCAAGGCTGATGGCACCATTGCCTCTGACATCCATGCTATCAGACAGGAAGCTGTGCGCCACTTCCAGGAAATCTTAGGTCCAAGTGTTGACTGCAACCCCCGCACAACAAGTTCTCTGCTTCAGAACATACCAAAGTTGGTGTCTAATGATGATAATGGGAAATTGCTCCAATTCTTCATCGAAGAGGAGATAAAAGATGCTCTGTTTGCAATGGAACCTGACAAGGCCCCTGGACCTGATGGCTTCCCACCCCGATTTTTCCAACATTTTTGGGATATTGTGGGCCCTGATGTTGTAGCTGCGGTTAAATTCTTCCAGAGAGCCAAAAATATGCCAAGAGAAGCCAATTCCACCTTCATTGTTTTAATTCCCAAGTCCAATGATCGTGCTTCTCTCTCTGATTTCAGACCTATTAGTCTCTGTAGTGTCATCTACAAACTAATCACCAAAGTCATGGCAAACAGATTGAAAGACATCCTTCCCTCCATCATCGACCAGTGCCAAGGGAGCTCGGTCAAAGGTAGATTCATTGCTGATGGAGTGATAACCGTCCATGAATTGGCCCATTCGGCATCTAAAAATAAAAAACCCAGTATGTTCCTTAAGCTTGACATGAACAAGGCTTTTGATCGGGTTTCCTGGAAATTCTTGTTCGAGGTCCTTGAGAAGTTTGGGTTTCACAAAGAATGGGTCAAGATGGTCCGTGAATGCATCTCTACTACTTGGTTCTCTGTTCTTATCAATGGTTCACCTGCTGGCTTCTTTCAAAGTTTCAAAGGCATCCGTCAAGGGGACCCTCTGTCACCCTTCCTCTTCATCATTCTGGCCGAAACCCTTGGAAGAACACTTACCGCTGCTTGCAATAGTGGACTCGTCTCCGGGATCAAACCAGCCTCAACAACCAATGCCATTTCCCATCAACAGTTTGTGGATGATACTATTCTATCCTCTCATGCTTCTGTTCCCGAAGCAAAAATCATTAAGAACATTCTTGATTCTTATGAAGAGGCGGCTGGCCAGAAAGTCAATTACCGCAAAAGCAAGCTATACTTTCTCAATACTCCCATCCACAGGCAAAACAGGATTGCTGAGATCCTTGGGTGTACCATTGGGAGCCTTCCAACTACCTATCTTGGATTACCGCTTTTCCACGGCAAATCGGTCTCGGCTATGTGGAACCCTATTTTAGATCGCCTCAACAAGAAACTTGCAGGTTGGAAAAGTTCAATGCTCAGTCAGGCAGCCAAAGCCACTCTGGTCCAGGCTTGCCTGCAAAGTATTCCTATTTTTTTCTTATCTATCTTCAAAGCTCCAGCTTCCATCTGCCAAAGAATTGAGCAAATTCAACGCAGATTCCTTTGGGCGGGAAATGAAAACAAGAACAAATTTTCCCTTGTTGCCTGGGATAAGGTTTGTTCCAAGAAAAAGGATGGAGGACTCGGGTTCAGGGACATCAAGCGGATGAACATGGCCCTCATTGCCAAGCAGTCCTGGAGACTTACCATCAATGAAAAAGTCACTTGGATTGACATCATCAAAGCTAAGTACCTCCATCAGGTTCCCTTTCTTGGAGAGCACAATCTACCTAACGGATCTCATTTCTGGAATGGTGTCACCAAAACAAGGAAGATCATTATGGAAGGCTTAAGGTGGTGTCTTGGAAATGGAATGACCATTCACTTCTGGGATGACCCGTGGATCCGTGACAAACCTCTCAGCCAAGACCCTCATCTTGCAGTGCTCAAGACGGTTACTGAAGACACCTTTGGAGATAAGGTGTGTCATTTTATTAACTCAGATCTTCCAAGACCCGAATGGAAACACCTAGCTCTTAATGGGCCTAGGCATATCACCGAGGTGCTCAGGCGGTTACAAAACCTGCTGAGGACCTGCATCATCCCCAGCTCTCACAAAGATGACACCATGGTTTGGAACCTTGAAGATTCAGGGAATTTCACTGTTAAATCTGCCTACTACAGCCAAGAAGCTCCCAGTGATGGCCGGGACTTATCTAACCAGGTCTGGGTCCCCAAGATCATTCCCAAGGTCAAATTCTTCTGTTGGTTAGCCATCCAAAATAGAATCCTCACCACTGACAACTTGATAATCAGAGGGTTACTCATTCCCAATTGGTGCATCCTGTGTAAAAATGCCTGTGAATCAACTTCGCATGTTTTTCTGGAATGTCCCTTCTCTCTTGCCATGCTCAACCAGGTTCTCAACACCTTCGCCATCTCCATAGCCCTCCCTCATTCCATTCCCCTCCTTTTTCAACAATGGCCCCGGCCTTTCAAGAACAGTCAACTTAAATTCATGTGGCAAGCTTGCCTTCACATTTTCCTGTGGCAGATTTGGCTTGAGAGAAATGACAGAATTTTCAAAAACCATGCTACTGATAAGAATATTGTTGTGGCCAAAATCTTGGCCCTTGCTGCGGAGAATGCCTCTCTTGTCTCGTCTTCCAAACCCCCCCTCCTGGCATTGAATCGGACCTAACTAAACTTTTCAATCTTTTCAATTTTTTTGCTACACCCCGTACTTCTGTCGACAGGTCTGTTATCAAGTGGGTCTTACCTCCTACTGGGTGGCACAAGCTTAACTTCGATGGCGCAGCCAAGGGCAACCCCGGAGCGGCTGGCGGAGGAGGAATTCTCAAAAATCATAGAGGAGAAATAATTTTGGCCTTTGCTCAGAACCTGGGAATTCAATCTAACAATATGGCAGAGGCTCGGGCCTTGCTACAAAGCTTGATTCTCTTGGAAGGCTTGACCATCAACAAACTTATCATAGAAGGAGACTCATTGCACTGCATCAACTGGCTCAATGGGACCTCTGTGCCTCCCTGGGCCCTTGTTTCGATCTTCCAAGAATGCAAGGCACTAATTGGCATTTACCCAGAATTAATCATTAAGCATCAGTACCGGGAAGGAAACAAAGCTGCGGACTGGCTTGCTAACAAGGGAGTTGACGAAACGGATATTCATGTTTGGAGAGATTCCTTCCCCATTGGCCTAAGGGACGCTCCTACATCCAATGTCTGCACAATGTGAGGAGTTAACTGGGCACCGGGTTTGTTTGCTTTTGGATCTGGACGAGTCTTCGCATCCTTTCATCCTTCCTCTCCCTTCGGCTGCGTTTTGGCTACTTGTCACGATTTCGTGACACTTTTCACCGTTGGCCGTGAATTTTCAGCTTGTCGCGATTTCGCGACATCCTTTTTGCTTTGGCCGTGAGGTTGCTACTTGTCGCGATATCGCGACACTTTTTTCTCCTTCGGACGCGGTCTTCCAACTTGTCGCGATATCGCGACACTTTTTCTCTCTAGGTGCTTTTTTGCAACTTGTCGCGATATCGCGACACTTTTTCTCTCCAGGTGCTTTTTTGCAACTTGTCGCGATATCGCGACACTTTCTTTCTTCAGGCGCTTTCTTGCATCATGTCGCGATTTTGCGACATTTTTTCTCTTTGGCGGAGGTCTTCCATTTTGTCGCGATATCGCGACACTTTTTCTCCTCGACGACGGCCTTCCATTTTGTCGCGATATCGCGACACCTTTTATCTTCGGCTGCGGACTTCCAGATTGTCGCGATATCGCGACACTTTTTCTCTCCGGCTGCGGTCTTCCAGATTGTCGCGATATCGTGACACTTTTTTTTAGTTGCGGTCTTCCAGATTGTCACGATTTCATGACACTTTTTCTCTTCGGCGACGGGCTTCCAGATTGTCACGATTTCATGACACTTCTTCTCCTTGGCAGCGGTTTTCCATCTTGTCATGATTTCATGACATTTTTTCTCCTTGGCAGTGGTTTTCCATCTTGTCACGATTTCGTGACACTTTTTCTCTTCGGCTGCGGTCTTCCAGATTGTCGTGATATCGCGACACTTTTTCTCTTTGGCAGTGGTCTTCCTTCTTGTCATGATTTCATGACATTTTTTCTCTTCGACTACGGTCTTCCATAATGTCACGATATCGCGACACTTTTTCTCTTCGACAGCGGTCTTCCATCTTGTCACGATTTCGTGACACTTTTTCTCTTCGGAGGTCTTCCAGATTGTCACGATTTCGTGACACTTTTTCACTTCGGCTGCGGTCTTCCAGATTGTCGCGATATCATGACACTTTTTCTCTTCGGCTGCGGTCTTCCATAATGTCACGATATCATGACACTTTTTCTCTTCGACAGAGGTCTTTCATCTTGTCACGATTTCGTGACACCTTTTCTCTTCGGCAGCGGGCTTTCACAATTGTCGCGATATCGTGACACTTCTTCTCTTTCGGCTCCAACCTAACAACTTGTCGCGATATCGCGACACTTCCTCTCTTCTGGCAGCAACCTTGCATTATGTCACGATTTCGTGACTTCTTCCCTCCTTCGACTCCGACGGCGCTTCTTGTCGCGATTTCGCGACTTCCTTTCTTCTCTTGGCAGCTTCGGCGCATCTTGTCGCGATTTCGCGACATCACCATTTTGGTCACGATTTCGCGACACCTTTCCTCATGTGGAGGTTTGCCCGCTCTTTAATATTTTCTTCTTGGACCACCTCGGTCATTCTGGAATTCATGTAATTCCTCTTGTACAAGGTTCGGGGACCTTTCAACACCCCTTCTACCAATCAAAAAAAAAACATAGGGAGCCATGTGACTGCCATAGGAAACTAGAGATCTATTATCGAATGAAAGTTTCTAAAGAACATTTATATACCTTGGATTTGGTACCTATTGCATGCTTGATGGCTTCTATCTAACATCTTGTTGAAACTTGCGGTTAAAGGAATGCATAGCAGAGCATATATTTAGGAAGCTTTATATGTTGTATAAGGTAATCTTGAATTCATTTTGAGAGACCATAATGAAATTAACCACCATATCTTATTTCTCAAGATAGGTATGTAGGCTAAAGTAAATAGTATCAAGAATAGTATTATTAATTTGAGGGATAACAATAAGAGTTGTGGTAGGAGGTTTATTTGGAGGAGAGAGGAAGGAGAAGAGGTGTTGGGATGAGGTGATGCCATGGTTTTTAAGGAAGAAAGAACATGTTAGTCAAAATTTTTAATATTTGGACTAGTGTTGTGATTCTTACTGGGACTTTTTAGTTGTCTCTTATTATTGCTCATGTACACATACTCTAAATAACCAATGCACTATAATTGACCACTGATTCACGACTAACTAGTATGAGCACTAGGTTCATCCATACACTAGGGATAAATGAAAAACTTGAAATAATCCTTTGGAGCACTTCTAAGAAAGCAATATGAGAAATTCCCCTTATTTCAATCAACTTGAAGAAATGATTACAATGAGATAGGTATCCCATAGGGTCTTGGAAAACTTGATTCTTAAAAAGTGTTTTTAGAATTTCCTCTTATTTTGATCAGTTTGAAGAGATGATCATAATGGAATAGGTCTCCCACAAGGATCCTAACACACCCAGTACATTGTTTTCTAAATTGGATTTGGAGATAAGAATTAACAATAGCAAACTCACAATACTATAGAAGAAAAATGCATCCAAATATTGAGCTAAAAATATTTAACAAAAAATTACGAGGAGACAAGAAGTAGAATTGTTTAAAAAAGGTTCTAGAATGGTTCACATGCCCTTCTACCACACTTTTGTGTTGCTATATGGAGCCAAGATTGATGCTCTAATACCACTTATAATGAAAAAACAAGATATATAGTAATGACAATAGCAATTCAATAGTTTACAATAAGAAACATCCATTGAAGACAAAAAATTCATATTCAATGCCAAAAAATTAGAAATGCAAGTAATTAGATTCCAAAATTAAATAAATACAAATCCTAGAAATCTAGAGAGAGTGAAGTCTATTAGCCACTTGGAGAGGGCAAAGTCTCATATGTGTAACAAAAGAGACTAAGTTCCAAAAATTAAAGATAAACTCAACTACAACATAATTCTTCTTCTTTATAGACTAAATCAACATTAACCCTAACTTTAGTGCTCAAGGATTGACTACCATAACCTAGGGTTTGAGCTAATAAAAATTGATAGTCAACATGGCTATATTGTTAGTTTTGGGCAGATTCAATAAATAATTTCATTCAAAAAGACACAAAATATACTCCCACAAAATTTATACACAAGATTAATATTCACACCAATATTGATAATTGATGATGATAATTTCACAATTACGATAATACAATCTCATAGATATCTTAGACATATATAATTTTTTTTTATGGAGTTTCTTCATATCCAAGAGACTCTTCAATACTATGCAACTCTTGACCTTTCATATTCAACTGTCACTTCACCTCCTCTCAAACTCAAGGGATATGTAACTATTTAATTTTATTATGAGAGAAATATTTAGTAACTCCCAAATATAAAATTATTATATAATGTCGAATAAATACATAATTCTAAATATGCCAAATAATATAATATTCTCCAACACCCTCTATATTACATTATTTGGTATAAATATCATTCTTTGGATCTAGCTCTGGATTTGTTGTATTTATGCAACCTCCACTAGGTCTATCTCTTTGAATTGTTTGGGTTTATCTCTAGGTCAATACATTTGGATCTCTGTCTCAGGATCATCAATAATTTTATAGACAAAACAATTGACCCATCTAAATCAGATATTTTTACCTTAGGTCCCTAAGAATTCGGTCAAAGTTGTTAGGGGTAAATTTGAACTTTTTTTTCCTCTTTTGTTTGGATTTTTTCTCTTAGCCTTGCCAAATTCGTGGTCATCCTAAACCGGGTGTGAATTCAACAAATTTGGATTTTTCTCTTAAAAACCCAAGTTTTTGGTTGACCTATATGACATCGTCTCTTAGACAAGTTTGAGTTTTGTTTTTATGTCTAAACCCATCCAAACCTCCTATAAATGAAAGGATTGGACTCCCTTTTTCATCTAAGATCTCAAAATTTTATCCATCCCTCATGGTGATTGCAAGTGCTTTTGATGCTCTTCTTTATTTTTATGCTTCTTGTGATTAGCTACATTTGCTAAGCAAGAGGAGTATCCTTGAGGATAGATCTTATAGAAGGAGGAGAGGTCTACCATTTTGGTTACTACATTCACTCTTTCATTGCTCTTTTTCTCCCATCGTAGGTTGATTAGGTTTTTCTTGCATTATTAGTTTTCTTAGATCAATAATCTTTTGTTTTGTATCGTATTTTTTGCGTTTATAGATTAGATAAAATTTATATTATAAATTTGTACCCTATCCTTGCAAGGCATGAATTTGGCGAAACCACTGGTTTTGTCATTCTGTCTTTATTTTTGAATTTGTGGCTATCCATTACAAGGTGTGAATTTGGTTACTAGAGTTTGGAGGTAAATTTTTTCTCCCAAAACCCTAGATTATTTATTGTGTACTTGATTTATGTTACATTCCTTTTGTTGCACTATATTTTCACTATTCTATGCAACTACATCTTATCTTGTTTGTTTTTCAAAAGTTAACAATCACTTTTATTTTTGAATGGTTAGATAAAAGGACCAAGGGGCTTGATTTTTACACCTCCAAGATCAGTTACATAGAGGCCTAAGCAGTTCGTCAAATATTGATCAATTTTTTCAATCTTGTGTTGCTGATTTTCAAGATTGACCAAATTTGTAGTCAAGAATTCTAGAGCATGAATTTGTCTAGCATAAACGTTTGATCAAGTGTTATGATAGCTCTTTTAGGTCATTTTTTGTGTGTCACCTATCTATCTTCTATAGCTAAAATTATAAAATCAAGTAAAAGAAAAGTTTATTTCATGCAATTTTAAGGATAGTCTTCATTGAAACTAAGAAATATTGTAGAAAAAACTTCTTGCTTGTATTGTTGTATACCTTGCATTGTTATTCTTTTATTTCTAGATTATATCTTAGTCAAGGCCAAACTTAGATGCTTTTTCAATAAATTACATCAAAAACTCCATCCTAGACTTGGAGTGAGTTCTTAAACCGCTCTTGGTGAACCCTTCAACCCCCAAGTCCCTAAGTGTAGAGAATAATAGCCTTGCAATTACCTCATATCCCTACGTATCTACCAAGAATCATTTGTATAGGTTATTTCCCCCCTCTACATATTTAGTGAACCCGATGTGAAACTACTATTATGTCGATCTCCACTACTATTTTTTTGGTCTCTATTATGTAACTACTATTGTGTTAGTCTCTATCATGCAACTACTCTAGTGTTGGTCTCTACTACCATGCAACTACTACTATGTCAATCTCCACTACTATTGTCGATCTCTACTACTATTGTGCATCAACTATTATGTTGGTCTCTACTACTATGCAACTACCAATATATCTATCTCTACTACTATGAAATGTGTCAGTCTCTACCACTATTGTGCAACTACTACTACTACTGTGTATGTGCAAATACTATTGTATTTGTGCAACTACTACTCAGTATCTACTATTACTGTGCAACTACTATTACTCAATATCTACCACTACTATGCAACTACTATGTGTCGGTCTCCACCACTACTACTATGCAACTACTACTACTCCACCACAACTATTGTGCAACTACTATGTGTTGGTCTCCATCACTACTAGTGTGCAGCTATAACTACTCTACCGCTACTACTATGCAACTACTACTACTCCATCACTACTATTGTGCCACTACTACTACTATTTATTGTGTCAATCTCTACTACTTTTGCTACTACTATGCAACTACTACTCGATTTCTATTACTATTATACAACTACTATGTGTAAGTCTCCAACACTACTATTATGCAACTAATACTATACTACTATTGTGTCAATCTCCACTACTACTGTGCCACTACTCCTATTACTACTTACTATGTGTCAATATCTACTAGAATTGCTACTCGATATCTATTACTAATGTGCAACTACTATGTTTCGGTATCCACCACTACTACTATGCAACTACTACTATTGTGCAACCATCACTACGATTATGTGCAACTACTACTACTGCTTGATCTCCACTACTACTATTACTATCGTGTCGATCTTCACTACTACTGGTCTTCACTACTACTATCACTACTATGTTGGTCTTCACTACTACTATGCCACTAGTACTATGTAAAATATGCATTTGTTAGTCTCCACTACTACTATGTAAAATATGCATTTGTCAATCTTCACTATTACTATACAAGTACTACTATATAAAAAGACACATTTGTTCTATGCAACTACCACTGTGAAAAATATACATTTGTTCAATATCTACTACTATTGTGCAAAAAGAGGCATTTGTCCTGACCTACCTCTTTAAAAGTTGTTCTCTTGAATATCCTAAAATTTTAAGGTAAAGCACAATTTTTTAAAAAAGATCCTAGACCCCTATATAATATTTTGAACTTGGGTCTTTCAGATGAGAACCCAACATTCATTTTACTTGTGGAATTGTCTAGCTCCCCATCCAACATTCATGCATCCTAAGGAATTTTAGCTCCTCATACAACATTCATGCCTCCTAAGGAATTTTCCATCTCATAACATTCATGCCTCCTAATAAATTTTAAGAACACAAGCTTATATTTAGAGGGGGTGAACAATATAAGATAAAAAAATTTACTTTTTAAAGGCAGTAATATACAATATCATCAACTACAATAATGAAACAATGCACAGATCATCACATACATAAGAGATATAGATTTAACACGGTTCACCCAATGTGGGCTACGTCCACGGAGAAAATATTTCTTATAAATTTTCTCAACAAATCTCTTGGGAACCAATTCCCTATTACAATGTTTATGGGTACCAACCCAAATGAGATACCAATCCCCTCTCAAGTTCATGGACACCACTCCACAGAAGACACCAATTCCCTCTGCTTTAGGTTTTGTGGATCTCTATCCATAGGAGACACCAATCCCATCTCAATTTCATGAATACCACTCCACATGAGACACCAATCCCCTCTACTTTAGGTTTTGTGAACACCACTCTACAAGAGACACCAATACCCTCTGCTTCAGGTTTTATGGAACTCTATCCACAGGAGACACTAATCCCCTCTCAAGTTCATGGATAACACTCCATAAGAGACACCAATCCCTCTGCTTCAAGTTTTGTGGACACCACTCCACAGGAGATACTAATCCCGTATGCTTCAGGTTTTGTGGACACCACTCCATAAGAGACACCAATCCCATATACTTAAATTTTTGTGGACACCACTCCATAAGAGACACCAATACCCTCTACTTCATGTTTTGTGGACCTCTATCCATAGGAGACATCAATCCCCTTTGCTCTGGTTCATTCTAAAGCCTGCTCAAATCTGCTCCAAGAATACACACAAGGCTTGCTTAAACCTGCTCCAAGCCTATACAAGGCTTGCTTAAACCTACTCCGATACTATACAAAAGGTTTACTCAAATCTGCTCCAATCCTACACAAGGCTTGCTCAAACCTTCTCCAAGCCTACACACAAGGCTTGCTCAAATATGCTCCAATTAAAGCTCAAAAAACCTGGTCAAAATGTCTCACCAAACCTACTTAAAATAGTTCACCAAAAATGCTCAAAATATCTCACAAAACCTGCTTAAAACTCTACTCAAACCTGCTCATAAATCTACTCATAAATCTGATCAAAAATCCTCCTCAACCTGCTCAACTCTATTCCAAACCTTGTATACAAAAATTGTTTATCTATCTTGCATAATGCTATTATAAAGTGCTTTATCTATTCTTTAATGTACTTTCCTCAACTAAATTAATTTAAATATATTCTACCCATAATTCGTTTAACCTCTTGAACATATAGATAATGATATGCACTAATAAATTTTCAATATGTTCTTCACATTAATTAAGTATGTTGCTTTCACATGTCTCACATTTATTATATTAAAGGTAGCTCTAGTCTAGCACTTGATAACTGACCTGGTATTTTCTGATTTGCAACTTCACTCCAAAACCAATCACAATGCACAAGTCCTTCTCATCTAATCACAAAATCAATCATGAACAATGCATAAGTCTATCCTTTTTATATACTCCCAAAATAAATCATGATGATGCACAAATTGGCTTCATAAATCTGATCTATAACTCTTGCATTTTCATTTCCAATATCACTCAAAACAATGTACACTTATATTCTCAAACACTTCGCACTTTTATTCTCAATTTTATTCAACACTAATGCACAACTTGTTTTCAAAACCTAGCACGTGTTTCCAATTTCATTCAACAATGAAGCACAACTTATTCTCAACCCCTAGCACATATGTTTCCAATTTTATTCAACAATGAAGAATAATTTATTCTCAAACCCTAGCACATGTGTTTCCAATTTCATTCAACAATGATGCATAACTTTGTTCTCAAGCCCTAGAACATGTGTCTCCAATTTCATTCAACAATAAAGCACAACTTAGCTTTCACACTCTAGCACAAATATTTCCAATAATGCACATAAAGTAATCCTCATATCTCCACCTTATGACTTAAAACTATTTTCTTCAAACAACACTACTTTGAGTAGGAGTTAAAACACCAAACCTATAAAACTGCCTTGATGAAGATACACCCTCAAAAACCTGTCTCAAAATAACTCTCTTTCTTTGGCCACTTCAAAAAAAGTTAGCAAAACTCCTTTTTAAATAATCCACATAAAATTATTTCAAAAGTATGTGCACAAGAATACCTAAAAATAATGCTCTATAACTCATTTTTGGTTTCACAAGATAAAGCCCTTAATAATGAACCAAAACCCTCAAAATATCAAGTAAGAATACAATTAACAAAAAGACCACAATACACCTTATGTCTCCTTTCTAATGTGCCAAAAATACAATTTGATATAAACCAAAATACACCTTATATCTCCTAATTAAACATGCAGAATCACAACTTTCAAATAAGACTCAAATATCCTTATTATAATATAAAATAACTTGTTTACACCTTATGACTAACTCTAGATCAAATTCAAAATAAAATATTTTTCTCCCTTAATGCACAACGAACGAAGTACCTTTGCAAAATAACTTTTAATCAAAATTTATTCATACCTTTCATAAGTGCATGAAATATTCTCTTTAGTCTTGCAAAAAAATTGTTTGCAACAATTTGATCCTACGAACTCTTGGCCCACGGTGCCCTAGTTCTATCTAGAGATACAGTTGGGCTACACCAATGGATAGCAACAACAGTGCACAAATTTAACTCTAAAACCTTATTTTTTTGTACAAAACAATATTTTTGCCACAAAAATAGCACCCGCATGTCACCCACGTGAATAGAACCTATGACCACCTCTCTCACAGTGCCTTAGTGCTATCTAAACAACCAATTGTGCTAGCCTACCAGCTGAAACCAAATGTTCAACCCTTTGTCCTTATCTTCACTATACCGTCTGCCAAAATTTGTGCCCTTTCTCCTCTGTGATTCATCGTTTCAAAAAGCGTGAGCAGATATCAAAATGCACACACTCAAAAACCTTAGCATTACATTGGATTAATGTTTGATTTAAATACATTTTACCTCCATGCTCACACGACGTCGACACTTGAGAATTTAAATCATGCTTTTTAAACATTGGCGCTATGCTTGTAACTTTATATTATAATATTTAAAAATATTATAATATTACTTTTTTTAAACTTAGGCCTTCAAACCTTTATCCCAACTAATTTTAATTAAACCCTTTTGCCTCCTATTTAAACTTTAAACTTTTGGGCTTCTTTTAATATTTAAACCGATACTTATCCTTTAAACCTTTGCTTTGCTTTAAAACTTTTCCCTCTATATAATATTTAAAAAATAAATATTATAAACCTTTTCTTTTCACCAATTTTCCTTGCTTTGAGATATACCTTGCCTTACATAATTGTCCAACCATACAACCTTTTGACATTAATTCTTTGACATCAATGAAAACTCTTGACATCAATCGTTTTACATCAATGACAACTCAATATGCTCAATATTTCCAACAAATTTATCCATCTCATAGTTTTTTTCAAAAGATGCATTTATTTTAACCTGCATCCACTCGTATTGTGCAAAAGATGTATTAATTCTAACCTACATCCACTACTACTTTCATACCTCCTAAGGAATTTTCCATATCACAATATTCATGACTCCTAAGGAATTGTCCATCACAATATTTTTTTAAAATATGCATTTATTCTAACCCACATCTAGTACTACTGTGCAAAATATGCATTTATTCTAACCCACTACTACTATGCAAAATATATAATTGTTTCAAACAGGAATTTATTCTAACCTGCATCCACTACTACTTTCATACCTCTAAGGAATTGTTCATCTCACAACATTCATGCCTCCTATGGAATTATCCATCTTACAATGTTTTTCAAAAGATGCATTTATTCTAACCCACATCCACTACTAATATGCAAAAGATGCATTTATTCTAAACTACATCCACTACTACAGTGTAAAAGATGCATTTGTTCCAACAATGCATTTATTCTAACCAACATCCACTACTACTTTCATGCCTCCTAATAAATTGTCCATATTATAGTATTTTTAAAAGATGCATTTATTCTAACCTGCATCCACTACTAATGTGTAAAAGATGCATTTGTTTTAAATATACATTAATATAACCCGCATCTATTTTAAAAGATGCATTTATTCTAACCAGCACCCACTACTAATGTGTAAAAGATGCATTTGTTCCAAAGATACATTTACTCTAACCCACATCCTACTGTGTAAAAGATGCATTTGTTCCAAAGATACATTTATTCTAACCCACATCCACTACTACTTTCATGCCTCCTAAGAAATTGTCTATCTCATAGTGTTTTTCAAAATATGCATTTATTCTAACCCGCATCCACTACTACTATTATTCCAAAGATGCATTTATTCTAACCCGCATCCACTACTACTTTCATTTTTTAAGAAGATGAATTTATTCTAACTCGTATCCACTACTACTACTGTGCAAAAGATGCATTTGTTCCAAATATATATTTATTCTAACCCGCATCCATTACTACCGTGAAAAAGATGCATTTGTTCCAAATATGTATTTATTCTAATGTGCAAAAGATTCATTTAAGATGTATATATTCTAACCTGTATCCACTACTACTACATTTGTTCCAAATATGCATTCATTCTAACTTATATCCACTACTACTATGCAAAAGATGCATTTATTCTACTACTATTGTGCAACATTTGTTGTTATTGTGAAAAATATGCATTTGTTCTTCCACTACTACTGTGCAAAAGACATTTGTTTTGGTCTACCTCTTAATAAATTATCTTCTTGGGTATCCTAAAATTTTAAAATAAAGCGACATTTTTTACTGTGCAAAATATGCAATTGTTCTTCTACTACTATTGTGCAAAAGATATTTGTTTTGACCTACCTCTTGAGAAATTATCTTCTTGGGTCTCGTAAAAATTAAAGTTAAGGAAAATTTATTTATTGTGCAAAAGATGCATTTGTTCATCTAGTACTAGAGTGCAAAATATGCATTTATTCCAAAGATACATTTATTCTAACCCACATCCACTACTACTATGCAAAAGATGCATTTGTTTCAAAGATGCATTTATTCTAACCTATATCCACTACAGATGCAAAAGATGCATTTTTTTCAAAGATGCATTTATTCTAACATGTATCCACTACCTATACAAAAGACATTTGTTTTGGCCTACATCCAAAGATATATTTTTTGTAACCCGCATCCACTACCTACTATGCAAAAGATGCATTTTTTCCAAAGATACATTTATTGTATCCACTAATACTATGCAAAAGTTACATTTGTTCTACTACTACTATGCATTTATTCTAACCTGCATCCACTACTACTATGCAAAATATGCATTTTTTCCAAAGATATATTTATTCTAACCCACATCCACTACAAAGATGCATTTATTCCAAAGATACATTTATTCTAACCTACATCCACTACCTACTGTGCAAAATATTCATTTATTCTAACTTTTATCCACTACTACTATGAAAAATATGCATTTATTCTAACCTATATCCACTACTACTATGCAAAATACACATTTATTCCAAAGATACATTTATTCCAAATATACATTTATTCTAACCTGCATCCACTACCTATTGTGTACAAGATGCATTTATTTTAACCTGTATCCACTACTACTATGCAAAAGATGCATTTGTTCTACTATTATTGTGCAACATTTGTTACTATGCAAAATAAGCATTTGTTCTTCTACTACTACTGTGCAAAAGACATTTATTTTGTGCAAAATACATTTGTTTTGGCTTGCCTCTTGAGAAATTGTCTTCTTGGGTCTCCTATATTTTTAAAGTAAAGTGTATTTTTTAAAAGTTGCATTTATTTGAAAAAGGTATTTTTCAAAAGCTACATTTATGCATTTGTTCTAACCTCTCTCTTGAGAATTTATCTTCTTGGTTCTCCTACAATTTCAAAGTAAAGCGTGTTTGTCAAAAGCTACATTTATTTGAAAAAGGTATTTTTCAAAAATCTGCATTTATTTTGACTTGCATCCACCACTACTATTCTTTCCACTACTATTATGTAAGATATGCATGTGTTTCACTACTACTGTGCAAAATACATTTTTTTTGGCCTGCCTCTTGAGAAATTGTCTTCTTAGATCTCTTAAAATTTTAAAATAAAGCATTAGTTTTAATAAAAGATATTTTTCAAAATTTGTATTTATTCTTACCTGCATCCACTACTAATGTGCTTCCGCTATTGCTAAAATTATCTTCCTCGGTCTCCTAAAATTTTAAACCACTACTACATAAATTGGTTTCGTGGGTCTCCTAAAATCCTTAAGTAAAGCATTGGTTTTAAGAAAAGGTGTTTTTCATAAGTTGCATTTATTATGACCTGCATCCACTACTATTGTGTTGCCACTACTACTATGCAAAATTTTCACATGTTCTACTGCAACTGTGCAAAAGATACATATGATATTTGTTCTAACTTGCTTATTGAGAAATTGTCTTCTTGGGTCTCCTAAAATTTAAAGTAAAGTATTTATTTTAAGAAAAAGTATTTTTCAAAAGCTACATTTATTCTGACACACATCCACTACTACTGTATTGTCACTACTATTGACCTCTTGAGAAATTTTCTTGGGTTTCCTAAAATTTTAAAGTAAAGCATTGGTTTTAAGAAAATATGTTTTTCAAAAGTTGCATTTATTCTGACCCGCATCCACTACTATTGTGTTGCTACTATATAGAATATGCATATATTCTAGTTTCATCCACTACTACTGTGCTGCCACTGCTACTATACAGAAGACACATATGGGTGCATATGTTCTACTGCTACTATGTAAAAGATACATGTGATGTCACTAGAATACGTGTATGTTCTACTGCTACTGTGTAGAATATGCATATGGATACATATGTTCTACTACTACTGTGCAAAATATGCATATGTTCTACACTTCTACTATGAAAAAGATGCATATGGATGTATATGTTCTATTGTTACTATGCAAAAGATGCATGTGCTACCATTAGAATATGTGTGTGTTGTTACAGTATATTATATTATTTGGTACATGCTAATGTACCACCTTGGGTACATAACTAGAGTAGGAGTTTACCGTAGAGTATGTTTTGAGTAGTTACTTCATGCAATGTAATAAATACACAATTGTTAGAATGTGCACATAGTCCACATGTACATGAGTCATAGGTTAGGTAGATGAAAGTCCAAGGGACTTATCTTCCTATATATATGCCTTTGAGGTAGCATAGAAAGAGAGAGAGAGTGACATAAAATAGAATAGGAACTAGTTGCATTATCATTAATAGTGAGTATAATGTAGATCCTTCAGGTTTTTATGGAGTGTTTATGTCCTCCATTATATTACATTATACAATTTTTATGAGCTTTCATTAATGGCATGTTGGAGCCAAATTTGACTCAACATCAGATACCCCTAATTTCAAACTTTTGGCTTCAATAGGTTCCCCCAAATGTTGGTTGGTCTCTGTTGCTATGGTTTTTGAAAAAGGTAATCCTTAATGAGCTAACCCCCAAGAGCAGTTATAAAAATATTCATTTTAACCAAAGCCTAAGGTCATGGCCATAACCGGTAATATAAGTACCTTTGTGACCGATAATCTTATCCAAATTTTGAAAGGGTTATAAGAATTGAAATAATCATTTAAGTAAACCCCTAAGTCTATGAGCCACAAATAAAATTCATTAAAACTTCTAGGCCTAAGTTCATAAGTCTAACGGTTAAAGATAAATCTTAGCATAAGAAAATAAGGGTAGCATGCCCCCTTTGATTAAAAATTGTACAACTACATAAGATCCGAGGGCAGCGCTCAAAGACGATTTAATCAGACGATAGCGCCTACTTGGAGATCCAAAATGTTAACATTAAATAGGATTAATCACCACAAGAATAATTAAATGGCTAATCATAATTAACAAGGGTCCTAACACATTGCTAATCATCCCCCTTTCACTTAATCGAAGGATTAATGAAATTAAAAATGTGCACCCCTCGGTAACTAATCATGCAGGTTGGAAGAAATCAATGGTTGCACCAATCCCCATCAAGATCTGATGGCAGTGCTCGAGTCAAAGTCCGAATGATTAAAATGATAAAAGTATTGTGTAACATAGAGTTAAAGATAAGTTAATCATCATTAGGAAGGGTCTAATATGTTTTGATTACTTCCTTTCTTAATCAAGGATTATCGAAATAATACCCTTCTGGTTTCAATGAGGTTAAAGAGATCCGATGACAATGCCCAACCTATGCTCGATCTAACGAATGCGCATTTTACATGAATTACCAAGGATAGCCAAAGGATTAAATGAGCTTATGTTTAAAACATGCACAGATCTGAAGGAGATCAACGGATGTGCTCTCTCTAGATAATCCGACGATGGCGCTCGCTTTAGATAAGCAAAGGTAAATATGTCGGTAAGACCAAGTCAAAACTCGGTTGATCAAATTAATCATATTCAGCAAGGGTCCTAATACGTTACTAATCATTCCCCATTCGCTTAATCAAGGATTAATAAAAATCAAAAGCATGTGCCCTTCGGCTACTAACCTTGCAGGTCGAATTCGATCAATGACCGTGGTAAATTTCTAAACAAATCCAATGGATGCGCATCCATCGGAGAAGTCAAAATTAGTCATAGGCCTATATCGACTAAAGACATAAGTGAATTCGGTAGATCTAATGGCATTGATAATCTATGCCCAATCCAACGATAGCATGCATAACAAGATGATCGATCATTAAGAGTTTCCACCCAAGTCAAAGTCGAATCCCCCCCATGTTCAAGCCGGGTGCAGCCCCAAGAAAATTGATCAAATATTAAAGGGCCTCCTTTAGAAAAGAGGTCGATGAAGATCAACGGTAGCGCTCATCCCAAACGTGATCCAACAACGGTGCCTGTAGTGATTCATCTGGCCAATCAGAAGTTCATGACTAAGTTGAACCAAGTTGTCTCCCACAGTCGGTAGATCGATGGTAGCGCTTAATCCCGATCGAATCGGATGGTCGCACTTCAAGCAAAAGGATCTAAAGAATACAAAGCACACACCATGGGTTAATCCGATGGTGGCACTTGAGCCCACTTAGATCTGATGGTCATGCTTTCCCAAAAGTGGTCAACATTTAACAGGGTGGTCACCGATATAGTTGTGGTCAAAGTAAATCCAATGGTGGCACTAGATCTGGCCAGATCCAATGACAGCGCTTCATTTGAAAGCAATCAAAAGCAAAAAAGCATCAACAATCGTGCTTGGTTCCACCTTGATCTAATGGCTACACTTAATCATGGCTATCAAAGGAAAATAAAGCCAAATAAAGGGCACATAACTCTACCCGATCTGACGACGATGATGGACCCCGACCAGATCCGATGGTAGCGCATGGCCAATTCACCTGAAGGTTAAGGGATATGGTTTATTTCACTATCAGATAATTAATCAAAATTAAATAAGGGTCTAAACACGTTGATAATGACCCCCTCTCCTCGAAAAACTCTGGTGCATGTCTAGATAATCGGACGAGCATGCTAGATCATATGTTTGATCGAACGGTGAGCTATTGACAAGGTAATCAGGTTATTAAAGGTTATGTATTAATGAGAGGTTAGTAACTTTCTAATCACTTTGATTAACCTTTAATAAATAAATATTAAATGAAGGTTAAGGCCCTAATTTAATATCGAGTCAATGATTATTATTTGCAAAAATATAAGTATGTAAAATCGACTAACCAATAACTTTTGGGTATCTTCTATAATATACATGACCACCATTGACATATGTCTACTATATTGTAGGACTAACATTTATGCAGGTCCAAAAGTATCAAATGGAGGTATACGATGCGTATCTCATCCAACGGTCATCATGAGTTGGTGGATCCAATGGGCACACACCTCAATGACCAAATCTGACAATAGATCCCCAAAATGATCACCACCTTGTTAACGGTGTAACTATTTCCAAAGCCAAATCTCCTTCAGGGCCAAAGTGGCAGAACGCTTTCCCACGAAAGGCCACCACCACCACATTCGTATTTCCACGTCAGAGGGAGGATCAGTTTGGTGACCAATAGAAAAGTTGTGAATGATTGCAAGTACACAGACCAAAGTCCTCACGGATGTGCAGGCCGAGGAAAGCCACCTACCATAACTGTCTGACTTTAGAATGTGACACTTTGGCAAGTCTCCATTGGTAAATTTGAAAAGGCAGTTGGTGACACTGTATTAATGGTAGTTTGTGTGATGATAGTGAGCCCACTTCTCCATCAAATATTTAAACCCACACTATCGAGTGACATTACCACCCTGGTAATCTTGAGCAAGGAACTGGTTTGAAGGAGTAGAGAGTAAGAGAAAACTCGAGAGACTTGTTTCAATGAGCTAGAATAACTATCGTGATGGGGAAATGCTTTCGTACCCAAGGATACTGAAGAAGCGGTGAAGTTTATCACAGACCAATCGTCGTATGCTGAACTCCTCGGACCAACTGTGCCTGGGAGCATGATGTATGATTTCACCCAGCAGTGCGGGGCCAAAAAAATCTCACTCCTGCATAGCAATATGAAATCGAAAACACTTGCATCCAAATTTTTTCTCCCATAATGGAGAATGATCAAAGAGCCCCTTGGTTGCTAGCTGATTTATTCCACAAAGCAAGGAGGCTGCAACATAAGGGTTTCCCTAGGAGTAATAGGTGGACCAGTAACCTAGGAAAATTGATATGTCCAAGAGTATACTACTCCTCAGACCTACTAGCCTGGTTAGCTGTAGCGTACGACGAGAAAACCAGGACATTCCGAGACAATAGAGACCGACCAATGTTCAGTGTCGCAACCAAACATATCAAGCAAGTCTTCAAACTAGCACCTTCCAATACTCAGTTGATTCAATAGGTAATTGAAAGGCAATCTCGAAGGTTAACAAATTTAGATGTTTTTAAATCATTATTTGAAGATCATGAGCCAGTAGTTTTTGAGTTTCCCATCAGAAAAATTGCTTTCAAACCATGGGTCCGAGATTTTTGTGATATGGCTAATATCATTTTAGGAGTACAAGAACTCAGTGTAGTGGGTAGAAAGGTATTGTATCTGGTAGCATAGAGTAACAGGGCAATAAACACCCTAGTTTATGCCTAGGAGCAAGAATTGAGCGAACAAATGCACATGCAGTTGACAGAATTAAGAAAGGCTATTTTGGAGCAAAGGTAGGAGATGCCTCATTTTTCTCACTACTCCATTCTCATGCACCTTCTAGTGGGACAATTGGGAGAGGAAGGCCAAAAAAGGGTAGGGGTCATTGAGAGTCCCTACGTCCAGTCTAATTTTTGGAGGATACACGAAGGTCGTACTCACATGGGTTGGTTTTGCGACAATTTCATGTTGGAAATTCATTGGCTCCTAATCGGCTTCCTCCCTGAGAGACTAGGGCCTGGGGTAAGAGCTTTCATTAAGGAAAAGGACATAGGAGATTATTTCTTCTCTGAGGGGTTCACCTACATTCAACTCTATGGAGCTAAAATTCCTCCTAAAATGTTACCTATGTATTGTCCCTTATCTCTCGTTGCCCTAGAGCTGTGTAGACAGGTGGTCGAGGAGGCCAAGATGAGGTTGGTGAAGAAGCATGGCAGAGTTTCATGGCTCAGCATCCCTTGTAGATTTGGACATTATGTATTTATAGGATATCCAACTTTGTTCAAGGGGATGTATGATTTGGATCTCATGGATTTTGAAGAAATAACTTGGAGACCTTATGATCTAGACAAAAAGTATGAGAGGTTAATGAAAAATCATGATTACGCCTAGGTCGAGCACAGGAAATATGATTATGAAGAAGAATTATTGGATGCCATAGAAAAAGGGAAAGATTTGCAGACCGTATGGGATAAGTTCCCCTTTGAAAAAAGGGACAATTCACAAATTCAGAAACCCTATGATTACCCCCCGAAGTTGGTTGCAATCAAAAGAATCTTAGTGGAATCTACAGCCCCTCTCTTACCAAAAGCCACCCAAGCAATCAGAGAAGACCCTATATTGGAGTTGATAGAGGATCAAGGCATTGACCAGATGGAAGTCACTATAAGCACAACAGATATTGTAGAACACCAAGTCCAAGCCCCTGATAATACTCACCTCAGAATAGAGGCAACACCCAACACTTCCCAAGGAATCTCTGAAATCTCGAGTACAGTAAAGGAAAGGAAGTCATCACCACACCTACCCAAGAGCTCACTACTTCAAAGTAAGCTATAGTTCCCATTTTTGACCAGCTATTAGTAGTAACTAGTGTGAGGAAATTAGCTCCTAGAGCCATTCCTAGCTCTTTGAAAATAAATAACAAGGAGATAAAAATTCCATCAGTAATACAAATGAACATGAGGAGAGCAGGTGGATTTGGAGGTATCTTCAGAGATCACAGAGTTAAAATGCAAATAATTGTATCTGTCCTAGAAACAAAGAAGCCTAGGTTGTCTCTACCCTCCACAAAGGTTATGTTGGAGAGAACAGAAGAACAAATAGTTTTTAGTGCTGCCAATGAGCATGAGCTATAGGTAGTAGCAGGAATGGGTGGCATGGGAGACAACTCTACAGCTGGAGTAGGAATAGAGATGTCCAAATCAGATATGGTAGAAGTATACATACCTACCCCACAAGAACCTATTGTTCTCAAAGTTGATGAGAAAATAGGAGTTTTAGTACATGGAAAAGAGGGTGATATGGTCAGAGTAGCTAAAGCAGTACAAGAGCAAACTATGGACCAACTACATCAGAAAAATACAGAGTTGAGAAGCCAACTAGAAATGAGTGATAAAGAAAAAGCAGAGATGCAAGCCTTAATTAATAGTCTGAAAGAAGAGTTGGCATAGAAGACCACCCCAATAGCACAACCTCCCTTGGTGGTAAAAATAACCAATTATACAGACTATTTGAACAAAATAAAAAGGGAGATGTCATTTAAAATTCAAGACAAGATCAAGGGGATCATAGAGATGTTCAGGCAGATTGGGGTGATCCGAGTTACCGCTCAAGAAATGGAAAGCTTGATTTATCAAAAGGAAGAAGACTTCGAGACCATTCACCCTACTCTCGACTTGATGTCAAAATATTTTGAGGAGATGCAGAACAAAGAAGTAATATTGAATGATGGTACTGAGATCAAGAATAATATTGAATTCATGAGAGCAACTATGTTTGGGTCAAACAAGGAAAGATGGCTTAATGATGCTGTAGAAATGTTCACTCTGTTGGATGACATAACAAAGAAATTGGCAGATATTGGGTTATCATTGGAAGAATTCTTAGAAACTACCAGTATAGAAGATCTCCTCAGAAATAAAATAGAAGACTTTGATTGTGAACCATATGATGAACAAGAGATGGCCAGACAAACCACCTTTCTAGTAAATACTATGGAAATGCTAATCACCCATTATGAAAAAAGTAAGAATTATATTAGCATGCAAAAAATTAGGATCCTATAGGAAATGAATATGTTGATATTCTCTATGACTTTTAATGTTGATGCTTGGAGAATGATTGGGAAACAAATCAGGTGGTTGCAATAGGGCAAGAAAGGTAAAGAAATTAAAATATGCAACTTACAACTAGAAATGAGCTCACCTCCTAGAGATGAAGAGAAAGTTGTTCAAAAAGGGGAAACATCCAAAGCAGAAAGCCAGTCATATGGCCAAGAAGAAATAGAAGAAGAAGAAACAAAGGAAGGAGAAACATGAGAAAGAGAAATAGATAAAGGAGACCCTCCAGGCATAGATATTATCGGTTGAACAGGTTGATATTTAAAGGAATATTAGCAGGATATGAAGTGAAGACAAAAGATAGTAATGGAAGCACTAGTTGTACCAATTTTGAAAGATCGAACTAAATGATGACAAGTGTAAGGCCAAGATCAGGCCAAAAATAATATATTCAAGAATCTATAGCTATAAAGACACCAGATATGGTCAGAATCTACATCAAGCATTTAGAGATAGCATTTTTGCTAAGAGGTATTGATGTTTTTTTTTTTTGGTTTGGTAAAGTGCTCATTGGAGAGTTGAGAATATTTCTAGTCTTTTTGAGCCTAAAGTTTAGAGATTCTTCTTGCTAATATTTTAGAAGGAAAATTGATGAAGTCTTGTTACATCATTTGAATAAGGCTTTCTCATTGTATTAAAGCTTTTTGAAATAGAGTTAAATGGCATTCTACCAACTCTGCATGTAATTATATCTGATGAAATTAATACAATTTTGGGTTTCAATTTTATTTTCTTGTCTCTAGTTTTGTGTGTTTCTTCATAATAGGTTACATTATTTGAACATGTTTTGAGTGTTTCTTTCATTGGTTAACCATTATATTGATTATGATATTTGAATGAGTATAATGGCACCAATTCTTCTTTTCCCATTCTTTCTGTTCATGTTATGAATGTTGTTAAATTGCTATAACAACCCAATTAATAAGGCACCGGTCTACATAAGGCATAATAATTGTTGTTGTCATTGCTTGGTCATTTTTATAATAAGAATATAATTAAAATCTGGAGTGTGTAATACGTGTAAAATCATAAATTACCATTGGGGTTTCCTTACCCATTCTATAACTTTTTTGTAGCAATATTTGTTTTAATCAGAATAAAGAGGCAGGTTGACTAGAGCCTGTAATAGCTCGTTGGTTTCAAATGATTTCTTGTAGCATGACAATCGTATCCTATGGATGCAAGAAATGGTTCCAATAGTTTTTGGGCATTTTGGGATTTAATTTTATTTTCAATTTTTTTTAAAAAGCAATTGGAATAAAGAACCTACGTTTTGATTTTTATGACTTTTGTGTTCTTTATTTTATTTTACCGTAGTGTTTTGACGTTTCTTGATTTTCTTGAAATTCCTCCAAGAACCATTCCCTGTGAGGTTGAGTGTTAAATATCAAGCATTCTTGATAAGCATATTCTGTTCTTTCTGCACCACCATGTTGGCGACTCTGTCTGGACAAACCCAAAAATCAAAAATCAAGAAAGAAGGAGTAGAACGTGTTGGTGCACACTAGGAGAAGCGGTAAGGAGCTATTCTCAAAATTTGAGAATCTAGAGGTATTTACCCATAATCAAAAAATCCCACTTCTTAAGAGTATTGTTTATGAGAATAAATCTTATTTTAGCAGTAAAAAGTATGTAAAGAAAAATAGATATCAGAATACTATTGTTGTTGATATTACTGTAGATGAAAATTTGAATTTTATTGTAGAAGATACATGTGATTATTCTCATTGCTTGATTAATAGTAATACTGTGGTAGATAATCCTTTAGATTATATTCAGGATACCCAAACCCATATCCTTGTAGGTTTTGCTATTATGAATTTAAATCCCATTACACCTACAATAACAATGGCTCAACAAAATCAAAATAATGTTCATTTGTGGAGAACCAATAGGTATATGCCTTTTGCCTTACCTGCAAATTTGAATGCCTTACCTAATAAAGCCCACAAATATCTTCCCAAGTTTTTAGGAAATAATGTAGTAACTGGAGAAGACCATATCAAAAGTTTTCTGTATGCAATGGATAGCCTAGAGGTTGAACATGAAGACGTAGTCCTAAGACTATTCCTACAAACTTTAGAAAAATATGCTAGAGAATGGTTCAATTCTCTCCCAGATAATGATATCCTAGATTTTACTAAAATGGAAGTTATTTTCCTAAAGAAATATGGAGAAAGGAAAAATGAACAATCTCTGTTAACTGAGTTGGCCACTATGAAGAAAAAGGAAAATGAGGTTGTCAGTGACTTTAATAGAAGGTTCTCAAAAACCAAAAATAAAATCCCTACTAACCTTAGGCCTAGTGATATTCAGTCCATTTGTTTCTATAAAAATGCTTTTCAAGGAGAGTTTAACTATGAGTTAAGGCAAGAACAAGCCACCACCATTGATGGTTGTATGGAAAAGGTAATGGATATCGAAAGAAATATGCTTGATAGTGGTAAGATGAAGCCTTACTCTCTAGAAGCCAATCTACTTGAGAGAAAGCCCAAAAGGGTAGCATTTGATATACAAAGAAGAACTGAAGTAGATCCAATGGAAAAACTAACTAATCAAATGGTTGAGATGTTTAATACCATGAACAATAGGTTAGCAAGAATTGAAAGAAATAATGGTAATAATGGTGAGACATCACAAATAGAGTGACCACATGTTGATAATCACCCTCCTTTCAAGAAAAACTTCAATAGAAATTGGGGGAACAACAATGGCTCTAAGGAAGGAAATAGGAATAGGAACAATGGAAACAATAATTGGAAAAATAGAGAGTCTGATAGAGATCAGAATAATGTTCCTAACCCTATACCATCTGCCAACATAGCAGAAGGTTTTCCCTATTTTTGCTCTACCTGTGATGCACCTCATAACCCATATGGATGTGGGATTTACCTAAGTGAATAACACAATGTAGATTTACATGATGATTCAGAAGAAGATATAAGAATTAATGCCTGTTGGTCTCTAGAAGATGAGTCCATAGAAAGGTTATTTGAAGAGAATATGGACAAGTATACTTCAAATCATCATCCTCAAATATTAGTAGTTGAAGGAACTAAAATCTTGCAAAAACCACATGAGTCAAGATATGACAAAATGAAGCAAGGGAAATTAATCCCCACTGCTAAGGAAGTTGAAGAATTAGAAGCTACCAATACTCTGAATTTAAGAAATAGAACTGTCCTTGATAGAATAGAAAAAGCTTCTACAAGTGAAACAAGAAAATAGACTTTCACAAATAAAAATATCAGTAAAGAGAAAACTGATAGAACCTCCAAAAATATTATTCTTGAGATAATAGAATTAGAAGAGGAAACATCCAAAGAAGAAAGCAATAGACCATTGGATATAAAAAAGATAGAATTTGATGTTGGGTCAAAACTAGTAAGCAAAAAGTTAACATCACATTTGGAGAGCTTATGAAAGTTCAGCAGTATAGAGAACAAGTCTGTAGAGCATTTGGATTAGTTGAACAAAAAGAAGATCCAACTTGCCATGTTGCTAGACAAAATCAACATGATACAAGATCACCATCCTCTGTCAGACCCTTCTATGTATCATTAAGGTATAATTCAGATGAAGGAGAGAGGTATGTGATTCATAATTGTATGTTGGATAGTGGAGCTTCACATAATATCATGCCCAAAATGATAGCTGACCAAATGGGGTTAATCTGTACAAGAGACTCTGCCCTTATTTTAGTAATGGATAGTAGACAAGTTCCTTGTGTAGGAGTGATAACTGGATTATTAGTTTTCCTAGACCAATACCCCAAAAAGGGCATAGTAATGGATGTTGCAGTAGTTGATGTTGATCCTTTCTTCTCACTATTATTAAGCAGACATTGGGCAGAACAACTAGGAGGATCAATCCAATTGGATTGGTCTTATGCTACCATCCCAATGTCAGATAAAGAAAATGTAACTCTACGAAGAGAACCATTCAACAAATATTCTGTAGAGTTAATTAAAATAGATGAAACCATGATAAACTTAGTAAATTCTATGGAAGAAAAAGGGATGGGAGTTTATTCAATATGGCATAACCCATTCCTAGTAGAAGTACCAGAGGCTAAGAACATGGATCCATAAGTTATGAAAATGGTTGATGCTGAATCAGATAGAGTGTTAACTCAAGAAATGTGGACCATGACTTTTGATGGAGCTAAATCCCAATCTGGAGTAGGTGCAAGAGTTAATATGATTGATATAAAAGGAAACTACCTTGGTATTCCTTATAGACTAGAATTCCCTTGCACCAATAATGTAGCTGAATATGAGGCTTTATTGCTAGGATTGAGGAAAGCAAAAGAATTAGGCATTAACTACTTGACTATAATAGGAGATGCAAAACTAATTATACAACAAATCAAAGGTAAATATCAGACCAAGCATCCTAGGCTAAAATAGTATAAAAATGTAGTATTGGAAGAAATTGAAAAATTCTTAGCTTTCAATATCTCATTTATTCCTAGAGAACAAAATCATATTGCAGATATTTTAGCTGTAAATGCATCAGGCCTAGACCATCCAAAAATAACTACAGAGTATATGGATAGGTTCCCAACTATTTCAGTTTATAAGCCCTCTGTGCTAGATAACATAGTTTACCTACAGGTCTTTCAAGATGATGTGGACATAAAAGATTTCATGACTTTACAAAATCAATATGCAAATATAATCTGTGATGAAAAATATGAAGACAAGCTAAAAGATCAAATAGGTGAGCCAGTAGAAGTAATCCAACTGAAAACAAATAGAATACCCAAAGGATTGGTTTCTCTAGAGAGTCTATTTGATGATTTTGACAAAGCTTACAAGCCTCTACATAGAGAAGTAATATCTGAAGATGTTAACATTGGTACAATGAGAGAGCCCAAAATAGTGAAGGTAGACATAGCCTTACCAACAAAAGAAAAGGTTGGATACATCAGTTTCTTAAAGAAGAATAAGGAACATTTTTCTTGGACTTATGAGGACCTTAAAACCTTCAAAATAGATGTAATGACACACATAATACCCCTGAAGGAAGATTCCAAGCCATTCAGATAAAAATAGAGGAAATATAACCCTACTTTACACCCAATAATGCAAAAGGAGGTACAAAAATTATTGGATTCCAAAATAATCAAAAGGTAAGATTTTCTTCTTGGATATCCAATTTAGTACTAGTCAAAAAGAAAAATGGTGATATTAGACTCTATGTAGATTTTAGAAATTTAAATAAAATTTCATTAAAAGATAATTACCCATTGCCCAATATGGAACAACTATTGCAAGCAGTAGTTGGTTCATCCAGAATGTCCCTATTGGATGGATTTTTTGGATATAACCAAATCCAGATCAATCTAGAAGACAGACATAAAACAACATTCACCACACCCTGGGGCACATTTGAATATTTAAGAATACCTTTTGGCCTAATGAATGCAGGTGCTACCTTTCAGAGAGCAATGGATTTTACCTTCAAAGGTTTAATGTTCAAAATAGTGGTTGTATATTTGGATGATATCACCGTATTTTCTAAAAATCTAGAAGATCACTTAGAACATTTAGCTGCAGTCTTTGCTCGATGCAAAGAATTTGGAATTTCCCTAAATCCCAAGAAGTGCATATTCGGGACTACACAAGGAAAATTATTAGGTCATATAGTTTCAGAAAAGGGGATAAGTATTGACCCAAAAAGAATAGAAGCTATCTCCAAAATTCCTCCTCCTAGAAACTTAAAAGGAGTCAGGTCATTCTTTGGCAAGATAAATTTTGTCAGAATATTTGTTCCAAATTTTGCAGAGATGACCAAACCCATAAATGACATGGTTAAAAATACTAGAGAAATAAAATGGATAGTAGAAAACATGGAAGCATTCAATAAGATAAAAGAAGCCATTTCTACTACTCCAACCCTAAGCTGCCCTGATTATTCTAAAGACTTTAACATTTACTCATATGCATCTGAACACTCCATTGTTGTAGTTCTTTCACAAAAATATGATGAAAATAATGAAAGGCCAATAGCCTTCATGAGTTCAGGTCTGAAAGGAGCACATCTTAAATATACCTTGCTAGAAAAGCATGCTTATGCAGTCATCCAATATTTAGAACATTTCAAAGGTATATTCAGTTCAAATAAAGTTTACTATTGCATCCCTTTTATAACAATAAAGGATATTTTTACTCAATTTGAGCCATTAGGAAGGCCAACAAGATGGATGGTGAAACTTTTGCAATATGATGCTGAATTCAAAATAGTCAAAACTATAAGAGGGTAAGGTTTGGCCAAATTTTTGGCTAACAAAGAAGGAGAAGACTCTAATAATGTTCTCACAATAGATGAGATATATGACACCAGGAGAATCAATAATGCAGAATGCAAATGGTATGATGAAATTTTGGCATACTTACAAACTCTATCTTTTCCTAGAGATATGTCAACAAATAGAATGAGGTCAGTGAAACTTCAAGCTCAAAAATACCATGTGCAAGATGGTGTGCTTTATTGGAAACACCCTGATGGAATGTTATTAGTCTGTTTGTATGAAAATGAAGTCCCAAAAATAATTAATGAATTCCATGATGGTTTTTGTGGAGGACATTTTGCTCCAAAAGCCACAACTAATAAAATTATGAGAGCAAGATATTATTGGCCTTCCCTTTTTAAGGATGTATATAAATATGTTAGGAACTATCATAACTGCTAGGTTTTTGTAGGAAAGAAGCAGTTGGCAGCCATGCCCCTCAAACCAGTGATCATTGAAGCACCATTCACCCAATGGGGCATTGACCTAATTGGAGAGATCAAGCCTAACTCATCAGGCCAACACAAGTGGATCATAACTGCAATGGATTACTTCACAAAGTGGGTAGAGGCTGCTCCTCTAAGAACCTCCATAACCGCCACCATTATCAAATTCTTGGAAGAAAACATCCTAACCAGGTTTGGAGTTCCTCAAAAACTGGTAACAGATAATGGATAGTATTTTGTTTCATATGAGATGGTAGACTTTTGTGCAAAATATGGAATAGAACTTTCACATTCTGCTAATTATTACCCCCAAGGGAATGGTCTTGTTGAGTCATCAAATAAGAATATAATAACCAGAATAAAAATATCATTGGGTAAGAACAAAAGAGGATGGGACAGTGAACTAAAATTTGCTCTTTGGGCTGATAGGTTGTCTATCAAAAGAAACACAGGAAGAACCCCCTATGAAATGGTGTATGGGGAAAGAGTTTTGTTACCTCCTAGGATAGAGAAATTAGCATTATCCCTCTTATTGCAAGATCATGAAGACCCCAACCCCTTACAAAGAAGGCTAGACCAAATTGTCCTGTTAGAAGAACAAAGAAGAGAAACCCTTAATAGGATGATGGAACAAACTCAAAAAACTGTGAAATTGTTTAATAAGAAAGCCAAAGGTACTCCTTTCTCTCAAGGAGATATAGTCATCTATTGGGACCCTAAAAATGATAAGCATGGTGAAAAGGGAAAACTTGAGCCTAAATGGATTGGTCCATACCAGATAGCCCATGTTGTTGGTCAGAATACTTACAAATTGTAGACCTTGCAAGGAGAACCAATGGTTATCCCTATTAATGGCCAACACCTCAAGATGTACAATCCCTGTGGTGGGGTCAGGAAAGAGGAAGTGCCCTGATAAAAATAATAATAATATATATATATATAATAAAAAGTCAAAAACCCCAAAAATAGAGTGATGTTTTTTGTTGTTTTGTTTACCAGTTAAGCATTTTTCTTTTGTCTGTATTGTTCTGTGTTTTGTTGTTTCATATGGTATTTTTAGTATGATGAGTATTCCTTATTGTTGGTTCCTCCAAAAACAAATAAGAAGAAAGGAGATTTATTTTAGACTTTGATGATGTTTACAATTTTTCAAATATGAATGTTCATGCAATGGTCATATGATATGAGATAAAATAGAGTGAAATCAGAGTTGATTGGGACACCATGTCGAGGCCTCACATTACAAATAATACTTAAAGAGATTTCAAGGTCCAAAGAATAGGGTTATCTTTGGTAAGGTGGTTGAGCTAAAAATCATTACACTCATCCTTTTTAGCCAGAAACTAATCCTCAACTCAGGCATACTCATTGCACAATTTTCTTATATCAGAATATTTCTCAAATGAGAAAGAAAATCAAAATAATGCAGGTTGAGTCACTACCTGAGATATCTTGGAAAACCTCTACCGGGGCTATAGATGCTTGACTGGCAGTAGAGTAAAATCGGATGGGATTAGAAGCAACTCCACCGAGGCTATAGACGCTTGACTGGAAGTGGAGCCCTATAGAATGGTGAACATATTTAAGAGTGAAATCATATACTAAGCTTAACTATTTTCCCAAACATGACAAAGTTCTGGAAGACTTGGAAATCAAAATGAATGCACTAACACACACATGGGCCAAAGCATGATGGAACAAGTAGCTTTGACAAATTATGTGTAATCATATCCTATGACCTTGCTAAACAAACATAACAATATATCTAAAAAGCTCATCTGATTCTAAAATTCTGACCCTTGGTTTCAAATTGAATAAAAGGAATTATAGTTTTTAATACTCTATTGCTTTGATATCATGTTGTTATTACAGCTTTCCAGTTTAAAAGTTATTGTGTTTTGTTTTTCAATTTTGCTTATCAGGCTTGATGATTTGTAATTTTGTCCAAATGAGGTTAGTAAAACCAGGAGATTCTAGAATTCTCAAGTGCCTCATATTTTCAGCACATTGTCCTAGTCAGAGCCTATGTTGGAGCTAAAATTGACTCAACATCTGAGACCCCTAATTTTAAATTTTTGGCTTCAATAGGTTCCCCCAAATGTTGGTTGGTCTCTGTTGCTATGGTTTTTGAAAAAGGTAATCCTTAATGAGCTAACCCCCAGGAGCAGTTATAAAAATCTTCATTTTAACCAAAGCCTAAGGTCATGGCCATAACCGATAATATAAGTACCTTTGTGACCAATAATCTTATCCAAATTTTGAAAGGGTTATAAGAATTGAAATAATCATTTAAGTAAACCCCTAAGTCTATGAGCCACAAATAAAATTCATTAAAACTTCTAGGCCTAAGTTCATAAGTCTAATAGTTAAAGATAAATTTTAGCATACAAAAAAAAACTTCAAAGGAAATAAAAAACAGGGCACGCCCCTTTGGTTAAAAATTGTACAACTACATAAGATTGAGGCAATGCTCAAAGATGATTTAATCGGATGATAGCGCCTGCTTGGAGATCCAAAATGTTAACATTAAATAGGATTAATCACCACAAGAATAATTAAATGGCTAATCATAATTAACAAGGGTCCTAACACATTGCTAATCATCCCCCTTTTGCTTAATCGAAAGATTAATGAAATTAAAAATGTGTGCCCCTTGGTAACTAATCATGCAGGTTGGAAGAAATCAACGGTTGTGCCAATCCCCATCAGGATCTGACGGTAGTGCTCGAGTCAAAGTATGAACGATTAAACGATAAAGGTTAAAGAGATCTTATGATAGTGCCCAACCTATGCTCGATCTAACGAATGTGCATTTTACATGAATTACCAAGGATAGTCAAAGGATTAAATGAGCTTATGTTTAAAACATGCACAGATCTGAAGGAGATCAATGGATGCACTCTCTCTTGAGATAATCCGATGGTGGTACTTGCTTCATATAAGCAAAGGTAAATTTGTCGGTAAGACTAAGTCAAAACTTGGTTGATATTAATATTTGAGGGTTATACATTACTAATCATTCCCCATTCACTTAATCAAGGTTAATAAAAATCAAAAGCATGCACCCTTCAGCTACTAACCTTGTAGGTTGAATTCAATCAACGATCGTGGTAAATTTCTAAACAAATCCAATGGATGCGCATCCATCGGAGAAGTCAAAATCGATCATAGGCCTATATCGACTAAAGACATAAGCGAATCCGGTAGATCTAATGACATTGATAATCTATGCCCAATCCAACAGCAATGCGCATAACAAGATGATCGATCATTAAGAGTTTTCACCCAAGTCAAAGTCGAATCCCCCCATGTTCAAGCAGATCTAACGGTTGCACTCAAGCCGAGTTGATCCAACGATTGAAGAAAATTGATCAAAGATTAAAGGGACTCCTTTAGAAAAGGGTCGATGAAGATCAACGCAGTGCTCATCCCAAATGTGATCCAATGGCGATGCCTATAGTGATTCATCTGGCCAATCAGAAGTTCAGGACTAAGTTGAACCAAGCTATATCTCCCATAGTCAACATATCGATGGTAGCGCTTAATCTCGATCGAATTGGATGGTCGCGCTTCAAGCAAAAGGATCTAAAGAATACAAAGTGCACACCATGGGTTAATTCGATGGTGATGCTTGAGCCCACTTAGATTTGATGGCTACGCTTTCCCAAAAGTGGTCAACATTTAATAGGGTGGTCGTTGTTATAGTTGTGGTCAAAGTAAATCCAACGGTGGCACTAGATCTTGCCAGATCCAATGGCAATGCTTCGTTTGAAAGCAATCAAAAGCAAAAGAGCATCGATGATCGTGCTTGGTTTGGATTTGATCTGATGGCTGCGCTTAATCATGGCTATCAAAGGAAAATAAAGCCCAATAAAGGGTGCACAACTCTACCTGATCTGACGATGGTGATGGACCCCAACCAGATTCGATGGTAGCACATGGCCAAGTCACCTAAAGGTTAAGGGATATGGCTTATTTCGCTATCAGATAATTAATTGAAATTAAATAAGGGTCTAAACACGTTGATAATGACCCCCTCTCCTCAACAAACTCTGATGCATGTCTAAATAATCGGACGAGCACGCTAGATCATATATTTGATCGAACGGTGAGCTATTGACAAGGTAATCGGGTTATAAAAGGTTTTGTATTAATGAGAGGTTAGTAAATTTCTAATCACTTTGATTAACCTTTAATAAATAAATATTAGATGAAGGTTAAGGCCCTGATTTAATATCGAGTCGATGATTATTATTTGCAAAATATAAGTGTGTAAAATCGACTAACCAATAACTTTTGGGTATCTTCTATAATATACGTGACCACCATTGACATATGTCTACTATATTGTAGGACTAACATTTATGCAGGTCCAAAAGTATCAAATGGAGGTACACGATGCGTATTTCATCCGACGGTAATCATGAGTTGGTGGATCCGATGGGCATGCACCTCAATGACCAAATCTGATAGTAGATCCCCAAAATGATCACCACCTTGTTAATGGTGTAACTATTTCCAAAGCCAAATCTCCTTCAGGGCCAAGGTGGTAGAACGCTTTCCCATGAAAGGCCACCACCACCACATTCGTAATTCCACATCAGAGGGAGGATCGGTTCGATGACCAACATGGACATGCAGGCCGAGGAAAAGCCACCTACCATAACTATCTAACTTTAGAATATGACACTTTGGCAAGTTTCCATTGGCAAATTTGGAAAGGTAGTTGGTAACACTGTATTAATGGTAACTTGTGTGATGGTAGTGAGCCCACTTCTCCATAAAATATTTAAACCTCCACTATCAAGTGACACTACCACCCTGGTAATCTCGAGCAAGGAACTAGTTCGAAGGAGCAGAGAGTAAGAGAAAACTTGAGAGACTTGTTTCAGTGAGCTAGAATAACTACCGTGGGTGAAATGGCAACCTAGGGAAATGCTTTCGTACCCAAGGATACTGAAGAAGCGATGAAGTTTATCACAGACCAATCATCGTATGCCGAACTCCCAAAAAAGCTGTGCCTGGGAGCACGATGTATGATTTCACCCAGTAGTGCGAGGCCAACAAAAAGCTCACTCCCGTGCAGCAATACGAAATCGAGAACACTTGCATCCAAATTTTTGCACCCATAATGGAGAATCAGCAAAGAGCCCCTTGGTTGCTAGCTGATTTATTCCACAAAGCAAGGAGGTTGCAACATAAGGGTTTCCCCAGGAGTAATAGGTGGACCAATAACCTAGGAAAATTGATATGTCCAAGAGTATACTACTCCTCAGACCTACTGGCCTGGTTAGTTGTAGCTTACGATAAGAAAACTAGAACATTTTGAGATAATAGAGACCGACCAGTGTTCAGTGTCGCAACCAAACATATCAAGCAAGTCTTCAACCTAGCGCCTTCAAATACCTCACCTGATTCAATAGGTAATTGAAAGGCAATCTCGAAGGTTAACAGATTTAGATGTTTTTAAGTCATTATTTGAAGATCATGAGCCTATAATTTTTAAGTTTCCCATCAGAAAAACTGCTTTCAAGCCATGGGTCCGAGATTTTTGTGATATGGCTAATGTCATTTTAGGAGTACAAGAACTCAGTGTAGTGGGTAGGAATGTATTGTATCTGGTGGCACAGAGTAACAGGAAAATAAACACCCCAGTTTATGCCTGGGAGCAAGAATTGAGCGAACAACTGCACACACAGTTGACAGAATTGAGAAAGGCTATTTTGGAGCAAAGGTAGGAGATGCCTCATTTTTCTCACTACTCCATTCTCATGCACCTGCTAGCGGGACAATTGGGAGAGGAAGGCCGAAAAAGGGTAGGGGCCATTGAGAGTCCCTACATCCAGTCTAGTTTTTGGAGGATACACGAAGGTCGTACTCACATGGGTTGGTTTTGCGACAATTTCATGTTGGAAATTCATTGGCTCCTAACCGATTCCTCCCTAAGAGACTGGGGCCTGGGGTAAGAGCTTTCATTAAGGAAAAAGACATAGGAGATTATTTCTTCTCTGAGGGGTTCACATACATTCGGCTCTATGGAGCTAAGATTCCTCCTAAAATGTTACCTATGTATTGTCCCTTATCTCTCGCTGCCCTAGAGTTGTGTAGACAGGTGGTCGAGGAGGCCAAGATGAGGCTGGTGAAGAAGCATGGCAGAGTTCCGTGGCTCAACGTCCCCTGTAGATTTGGACATTATGTATTTATAGGATATCCAACTTTGTTCAAGGGGATGTATGATTTGGATCTCATGGATTTTGAAGAAATAACTTGGAGACCTTACGATCTAGACAAAAAGTATGAGAGGTTAATGAAAAATCGTGATTACGCCTGGGTCGAGCACAGGAAAGATGATTATGAAGAAGAATTATTGGATGCCATAGAAAAAGGGAAATATTTGCAGACCGTATGGGATAAGTTCCCCTTTGAAAAAAGGGGCAATTCGCAAATTTAGAAACCCTATGATTACCCCTCGAAGTTGGTTACAATCAGAAGAATCTCAATGGAATCTGTAGCCCCTCTCTTACCAAAAGTCGCCTAGGCAATCAGAGAAGACCCTATATTGGAGTTGATAGAGGATCAGGGCATTGACCAGATGGAAGCCACTATGAGCACAATGAACATTGTAGAACACCAAGTCCAAGCCCCTGATAATACTCACCTCAGAATAGAGGCAACACCCAACACTTCCCAGGGAATCTTTGAAAGCTCGAGTATAATAAAGGGAAAAGAAGTTACCACCACACCTGCCCAAGAGCTCACTACTTTGAAGTAAGCTATAGTTCCCATTTCTGACCAGCTATTAGCAGTAACTAGTGTGAGGAAATTAGCTCCCAGAGCCATTCCTAGCTCTTTGAAAATAAATAACAAGGAGATAAAAATTCCATCAATAATACAAATGAACATGAGGAGAGTAGGTGGATTTGGAGGTATTTTTAGAGATCATAGGGTTAAAATACAAACAATTGTATCTATCCCAAAAATAATGAAGCCCAGGTTGTCTCTACCTTCAACAAAGGTTATGTTGGAGAGAATAGAAGAACAAATAGTTTTTAGTGCTGCCAATGAGCATGAGCTATAGGTAGTAGCAGGAATGGGTGGCATGGGAGACAACTCTACAACTGGAGTAGGAGTAGAGACATCAAAATCAGATATGGCAAAAGTATACATACTTGCCCCACAAGAACCTTTCGTTCTCAAAGTTGATGAGAAAACAGGAGGGGTTTTCGTGCATGGAAAAGAGGGTGATATGGTAAGAGTAGCTAAAGCACTACAAGAGCAAACTATGGACCAGCTACATCAGAAAAATACATAGTTGAGGAGCCAACTAGAAATGAGCGATAAAGAAAAAGCAGAGATGCAAGCTCTGATCAATAGTTTGAAAGAAGAGTTGGCACAAAAAACCACCCCAATAGCACAACCTCCCTTGGTGATGAATAACCAATTATATAGACTATTTGACCAAAATAAAAAGGGAAATGTCATTTAAAATTCAAGATAGGATCAAGGGGATCACTGAGATGTTCAGGAAAATTGGGGTGATCCAGGTTACCGCTCAAGAAATTGAAAGCTTGATATATCATAAAGAAGAAGACCTCGAGACCATTCGCCCTACTCTCCACTTAATGGCAGAATATTTTGAGGAGATGCAGAACAAAGAAGTAATATTGAATGATGGTATTGAGATAAAAAATAATATTGAATTCATGAGAGTAGCTATGTTTGGGTCAAACAAGGAAATATGGTATAATGATGTTGCATAAATGTTCACTCTGTTGGATGACATAAGAGAGAAATTGGAAGATATTGGATTATCATTGGAAGAATTCTTAGAAATCGCCAATATAGAAGATCTCCTCAAAAATAAAATAGAATACTTTGATTGTGAACTAGATGATGAAGAAGAGATGGCCAAACAAACCACCTTTCTAGTAAATACTATGGAAATGCTAATCACCCAGTATGAAAAAAAGTAAGAGTTATATCAGCATGCAAAAAAACAGGATCCTATAGGAAATGAACATGTTGAGATTTTCTATAACTTTTAACGTTGATGCCTAGAGAATGATTGGGAAACAAATCAGATGGCTGCAATAGGGCAAGAAAGGTAAAGAAATTAAAATGTGTAGCCTACAACTAGAAATGAGCTCACCTCCCAAGGGACAAAGTTAAAGTTACTCAAGAAGGGGAAACGTCAAAAGCAGAAATCTAGTTAGAGAGCCAAGAAGAAATAGAGGAAAGAGAAACAGATAAAGGAGACCCTCCAAGCACAGAGATTACCAGTTGAATAGGTTGATATTTAAAGGAATCTTAGCAGGGTATGAAGTGAAGACAAAAATAGTAATGGAAGATAGTTGTACAATTTTGAAAGATCAAACTAAAAAGTGACAAGTGTAAGGCCCAGATAAGACCAAAAATAATAGATTCAAGAACCTGAAGCTATAAAGACACCAGCTATGGTCAAAATCTGCATCAAGCATTTAGAGATAGCATTTTTGCTAAGAGGTATACTTGAGTGTGTGGTGTTTTTTTTTTCCTTTTTTTTTTTTTTTTTTTTTCCCCCCTCTTTTTTCCTTTTTTTGTGGGGGTTTTGGTAATATTGTGTTTGGAGAGATGAGAATATTTCTAGTCTTTCTGATCCTGAAGTCCAGAGATTCTCCTTGCTAATATTTTAGAAGGAAAATTGATGAAGTCTTGTTACATCATTTGAATAAGGCTTTCTCATTGTATTAAAATTTTGAAACAGAGTTAAATGGCATTCTGCCAACTCTGCATGTAATTATCATTGGAAAAATTAATACAATTATGGGTTTCAATTTTATCATTCTCTTATCTTCAGTTCTATGTGTTTCCTCATAATAGGTTACGATATTTGAACATGTTGTGAGTGTTTATTTCATTGGTTAACCATTAGACTGATTATGATATTTGAATGAGTCTAATGACACCGATTCTTCTTTTCCCATTCTTTCCGTTCATGTTATGAATGTTGTTAAATTGCTATAACAACCCAATTAATAAGGCACCGATCTACATAAGGCATAAATAATTATTGTTGTCATTGCTTGGTCATTTTAATATAGTTAATATATCTGGAGTGCGTAATACGTGTAAAATCATAAATTACCACTAGGGTTTACTTACCCATTCTGTTAAGTTTTTTATTTTATTAGAATAAATAGGTAGGTTGACCAGAGCCTGTAATAGCTCATTGGTTTAAAATAATTTCTTGTAGCGTGACAAATTAAAATTCTATGGATGCAATAAATGGTTCCAACAGACATATTTTTTAGTTATTGTAGAAGTTTCTCTTATAATTTTCTTGTATATTATAGTGCCATTTCATATAGTTATCATCACTTGCTCATTTTACATCGTGTGGTTGCATTTTCTTTAATATATATCATCAAAAGCTAACAGTGGTATCAAAGCGCATGGTAGATCGATAGGGGATCAACAAGAGAGATTGAAAGGAGATAGGAAATATTATTTTCAAAATTTCTAAAAATTATATTTTGCTAGAGTCTTTCCATAGAGTTGCAAAAAAACTTGTGAAGACTAGGACTCAACATTGATTCCACTACATTGATAAATCAACTAGTGAAGATTAATTATCCTAATATTTAGAGTTTTTCCATTACAATTTCTCTAATACTTTATTGTAGAAAAAGGATATTCAAAGAAAGTTGGGAATCTTCCTACAAGAGAGCTAGGAATAATATCTTCTTTAGAATCAATCGAGTACCTAAAGCAACAAGTTGAAGATTAAAGATTTGGAGACCTAAGGAAAAAGGTCCCATTGCAAGAATTGTAGATTTGCAAATTGTAGATTGAATATTGAGAGAAAGGAGAAGGCTAAAGAAGTCATATTGAAGACTGTAGATAAAGAAGGAGGTCCAAAAAAGAAGATCCCATTGAAGGAAGAAGAGACTCAAGGAAAAGGGTCCCAGACAAGATTGGAGATTGAAGATCTCCATTGAATATTGAAGACTACAAATTGTAGAGTGAGAGAAGGAGAAAACAAATCAAGAATTTTAAGAGACCCATAAAAGGTCCCATTGTAGAACTTCTAGATTTGGAAGACTAGAGATTGAGAAAGACTAGCAAATGTCCTGTTAAAAATTTTAGAAGCAGTAGATTTTATATATCCAAGAAATATATCTCATTGCAAAACCTCCATAGTTGAATATTTAGAGGCTCAAGGAGAAGGCCTCAAGCTAACTTAAAAGGAGGAAGAAAGAGAAGACTTGAATAATTCCATTGAAGAAGAATTGAGGAGAACTCAAGGGAGAAGAGTGCTATCAAATAGAAGCACCTAAGAAAGAAGGATTTGGGACAATTATCGCCATCCGTAAACAATCCCAAAAGGAGAAGAATTTGGTAAGGAGCCAACCAAATTTTGGACGAGAATTTAGAAGACCTCAAGACATTTAGATTCTTGATAAGAATACCACTAGATAGGCCAAGTTCGAAGTTAGAATTTAACAAGGAGGTTGAAGGAAAAAAGAGTCAAAAGAAGCCATCAAATATAAGAGATTTAGAAATTGTCATTGAAGGTTATTTCGAAGAAAGGAGGTTTGTTGATTTTACACCAGAAAATTAAAGGTTTATTGAAAGAAAATGTCAATTGTGATTTGGAGGAGTTTCCTACCAAATGTGGAGATTCGAGAACAACATTCCAGAGGAGAAATTAGTTGCATTAGAATCTAAAAAATTTAGATTTACGGGTAAAAATTTGGGCAGCATTACTAGCTGCTAATTTTTAGAGTTCAAGAGAGGAACTTGGAGGAGAGTTAAAGCCACCAAAATACATTTTTTAGGCAGCAATTTAAAGGAATTTTAAAGCTACAAATTGGTGAGTTAAAGAGCTATTTTGGATAGCAAGAGCTACAATTTTTTTCAAATAAGGGCAACAATTAGGTTATCAAAATCACCAAGAAATCCATCATCAAACAGAGGTCATAAAGGTAAGTAACTTTGGTGCAAAAGGTTCATTATTTGAACATCTGTTAATTGGTTTAATATTAAGTTTTTTTAAGCACCAAACTAGAGTTTTAAAGTTGCAAAAGGAAGGCTTCAATTTTAAAGTCTTCAAGGATGTAGAAGATAGTTTTTTATAAGGTATTAAAAGATCAAAATAAAGAGAAGTTAGATATATTACAAAGTAAAAAATATATCTACTTCCTTCTATCTACTTGAAAGCAAAGGTGATAGTTAAAAGTATAGGGGACAAGCATTTGAGAGGCACAATCTTGTGTCTCCAAAAACTAAAAAAAGCAACAAGTCTTAGTGAAGAGAAACCACCAAGAGAAATAACAAAAGCCAGTTGATATAGACTAGAAGGCTAGTTGCAAAAGAAGATTAAATAGGTCTCAAAATTTTGGTGCTATAAAGGTACTTTACCTTAGTCTATAAAAAAAATATTTCCAGCTTATAAAGCACCATATTAGTCTTTCTAAAGTAGCAGAAAGAAATAAAATAATTGAAGTGTCTTAATATATTAAAGAGGCACAATCAAGTTTAAAAAAAGCCATAGAGTAAAGGAAAATGGGGTCAAGGCTATCATATTCAAGGTTTCTAAAGACACCAAATAGGGTGTCTAAACTCCAAGAAAATAGTGCCCACATTAGACTAAAACCTGCTACAAGAGAAAGGTGCAAATTATAAAGCAAGTACAACAAGGTTAAAGGTGCAAACAATGTATAAAATGATGCAAACAACAAGGCATTACCCAAGCAAAACAGGCTTGGATATTGAGTAGATTAACCATAAAGGAAAGGAGCATTAAATCACTACTATAGGAGGATACACCATCATTGAAGATAAGAATCCATTGAAGGAGAGAAGCCACTGCTATACGTTGAAGATCAAGATGCACACATTAGTTGCAAAAGGAAAATAAATAACTTGCAAAGAGTTGGCAAGTGTGTTATATAAAAATAAGGGAATGTTGAGCATAGGTTACATGCATGAGATGAAGTCACCACTTGGTACAAAATAAGAGCATCAATAGTTTTGAGTAACAAATAAAAACACGTGTTGAATGAGAAAGTAGGTAATATAGCACTCATAAACCTACATGCATCCAAAGTAATTTTTGCAAATATAGAGCAACATTCAAGGTAACGCCTACACACCTAATAGAGAATAGAATCATTCAAAGGTTGAAGTAACATATACATGGGAGTACGAAATACCTGTGCCACCTAACATAGAAGAACAACATCCAATGGCTATGTTAAGTGCCATGTGGCACATAAGGTAGAGAAGGTAGTCAAGTATGAATAATCCATACCTGAATAAGAGTATGGATACGAAGCAACGAAGGCTAGAGATCGTTGACGAAGATAAGGAGAATAATAAAAGGTAAGTAGAGAGCCTACATATCCTCATTGAAGTAATGCTTGCACAAATGAGAAAGAGTTCCCAAGTTGGAGTAACGCTCCATTCAAAGCCAAGAATGAATAACAATTATTAGTGCAACATAAAATGCCAAGTATCATGTGTTTCAAAGGAAGAGAAGCATATTAACAACCTAGTATAAAGATACCACGAAGATCCAGCATAGAGAGGTCAAAGTGCATTAAAGGAGGAGATGACTACCATAAGGTGTCCATTGAACGTAGAGCTTTCAATGCTCAATGTTATATGTTGAAGACTAGCAAATACAACACCTAAAAGCTTGGATAGAGGAGTCAAAAGAGAAGCCAATCATCTCACAACATATAACATTACAAAGAAGGTACAATATTACATGATTTAATATTTGCTTTTAGTAAGTGCAAGGAGTTATAAGGTGAATTATATAAGGTTGAGTTTAATTATTATTGCATTGGAGATATAAGTAAATACCAACCTTAGTGAATTAGAAATAGATCAAAACAATGAGTTTATATCCGTAAGAGATATTTCAAAAGTGCATTAGTTGAAATACAAATATCATAATATTTGCAAATAATTAAAATAGGAGATATAAGGTTTTCTACCTTGGAAAAATTAAAACATTATTCTTTTGCAAATATTATCATTTTCTAAATTTCCAAATTAGTGAGATATAAGGAATACTATATCAAAATTTAAATCATTGGAATTTAGAAAATTGAACCATTGAAAATTAAGGTTAAAATAAGCAAAATCATTGATTGCTTTAAAGTTGAAATTTATTGCTTGTATTTGTCTCATATACAAATTAAAAGAACAAAAGGAATCCAACTATAGAATCTTGGAAGATAGAGAACATCATAAAATTGAAAGTGCAAATATCAATAGAGATAAAATAAGAAAAAATAGGAGTTGAAAAAAACATTAGAGAGACAACTAAAAAGGAAATTTAAATCAAGCACTTTATCAAGACCATATCATACTCTACATAATTGGGAGATATAAGGGATACTACAAAACCTAAGATCTGAAAATATTTTATCAAGTTCTTTCATAAACTCAAACTAGGGAGTCATAAGGTAGACTACTTTAAAAAATTCTATCAAAAGTATTCTCAAAATACTAAAGAGCTGAAAGAATTCTATTGATTGATCATATACTACAAGAGTTGAATGTTAGAATCCATAATTTAAAAGGATTGTAAGACATAATAAATACTATATTTTCTTAAGATAATGGATAAATTAGCAAGGGTGGCATATCATCACAAGGCCCACTACAAAAGGATTCAAGATCAAGATACATACAATATACCATATCAAAGATGTAAAATTACTTCTAGTATTACTTCTAGCACAAACAATTCTACAAGTAAAATTGAAAAAAACATTTGGTATATTGATTCTGGTGCTAGTCATCACATGATAAGAAATTTACAATGGTTTGATTGTCTTGAAATCATTAATAATTATAAGTTTAAAATTGCACATGGAAAAAAACTATCTTATACATGGATATGGGTGTGTAACACCTAGTAAATCATTTCCAATTTTTTTGTTATGTGATGTGTATTCCTATATTAACATCTGTTCTTATTTCACTAGCCAAGCTAGTGGATAGCAAAAGGATGGTTGATTTCAAATACTTAAATGGATTCAATATGTCATTATAAATCAAAATAAGATAGAAGCTACTAGATCAATCCACAAAGATATATATGTTCTAGATTCGATTAAGACTTCACAATATATTGTTGTATTTCAAAATACAAAATAATACTAATGTATTTTCTGAGGAAAATATTGTAGAAAATGAAGAACCTATATATCATAAGAGCAAACGAGGGAATAGAAGATTCAAAATTAAAAATATGAGAGGACAACAAAACTATGGACTACTTGGCCATCTACAAACTAAAGAAGAAAAGGAAGGACCTGATCAAGCTAAAGAATATTTGAAAGATGAAGATCCATATTGAAGACTAAAGTCTTCAATACCCAAATAAGTAATACAAGGGGGTTTTAGAGTATATTATATTATTTGGCACATGTTAATGTACCACATTGCATACATAACTAGAGTAGAAGTTTACCTTAGAGTAATGTTTGAGTAGTTACTTCTTGCAATGTATTAAATGCACAAGTGGTAGAATGTGCAATGATGTAAATGTGCACGTAGTTCACATGTACATAAGTCATAGGTTAGATAGATGAAAGGCCAGGGTACTTATCTCCCTATATATATGCCTTTAACATAGCATAGAAAGAGAGTGACAGAAGATAGAATAGTGACTAGTTGCATTAGTAGTAATAGTAAGTACAATGTAGATCCTTCATGTATTTATTGAGTGTTCATGTCCTCCATTATATTACATTATACAATTTTTATGAGATTTTATTAATGGCATATTTTTTATTTATTGTAGAAGTTTCTCTTATAATTTTCCTGCATATTATAGTGTCATTATCATATAGTTATCATTGCTTGCTCATTTTATATCTTTTGGTTGCATATCCTTTAATGAATATCATCAAAAGCTAACATATGTTCTACTTCTACTATTCTACAAATATGTGCTACCACTACTAGAGACATGTGCCACCACTACTATGCAAAATATGCAAGTGCTATCATTGCTACTGTGCAAAATATGCATGTGTTCTTATCTTCTTAAGTCTCCTAAAATTTTAAAGTAAAGCATTGGTTTTAAGCAAAGGTGTTTTTCAAAAGTTCCATTTATTCTGACCGATATCCACTATTATTGTGCTGCCATTGCTACTGCATTTATTATTACCTGCATCCACTATTATTGTGCTACCATTGCTATTGTGCAGAAGATGCATATGTTCTACTGCTACTATGCAAAATGTGTGCATATGTTCTACTACTATTGTGCAAAAGACACGCATATGTTCTATTGTTACTCTGCAAAAGATGTGATGCATATGTTCTAATTCCACGCATGTACTTCCTACTATGCTACACATGCATGTGCTTCCACTACTATAGATGCATGTGCTATCACTATTATGTAAAAGACGCATATGCTATCACTACTACTATGAAAAAGATGCATTTGCTGCCACTGCTACTGTGTATAAGGGTCTCCTAAAATTTTAAAGTAAAGTACTAGTTTTAAGAAAAGGTACTTTTCAAAAAGGTGATTTTCAAAAGATACATTTATTCTGACCTACATCCACTACTATTGTGATGTCACTGCTATTGTACAAAAGACGCATATGTTCTAATGCTATTGTGTAAAATATATGTTCTACTACCACTGCTACTATGCAGAAGACACATGTTCTCCTGATATTATGCAAAATATATGTTCTACTTCTACCATGCAGAAGTCACTTATGTTCTACATGTTCTACTACTACAATGCAGAAGTCACATATGCTTTACATGTTCTACTGCTACTGTGCAAAAGATGCATATATTCTACTGTTATTGTGTGCATATGTTATACTTCTATTATATAAAAAAACTTGTGCAAAAGATGCATATGTTCTACATGTTCTACCGCTACTATGCAGAAGACTCATGTTCTATTTCTACTGTGTAAAATATGCATATGTTCTACATGTTTTGCTACTACTATGTAGTAGAAGATGCATATGTTCTAATACTTGCTACTATAGAAAAGACACATGTTCTACTACTTGCTATTGTGTGCGTATGTTTTAATGCTTACTATTGTGCAGAAGATGCATATGTTCTACTGCTACTGTGCAAAATATGGATGACATATATTTTCTATCACATCGTATGCATATGTTCTATTGCTAACATATATTCTATGGATATGTTCTACTGCTACTGTGTAAAAGACTCATGACACATATGTTCTACTGCTTGCTATTGTACACATATATTCTATTGCTAACATATGTTCTACTTCTACTGTGCAAAAGATGCATGACGTATATATTCTACTGCTTGTCGTTTGCTACTATACGCATATGTTCTATTGCTAATGTATATTTATTGCTATTGTACGCATATGTTCTATTGCTACTATGCAAAAGATGCATGACACATATGTTCTATTGCTTGCTATTGTACACATATATTCTACTTCTACTATGAAAAAATGCATATGCTCTATGTTCTACTGCTTTTCCGCATATGTTCTACCACTACTGTGCAAAAGCCGCATGACGCATATGTTCTACTACTTTCTAGTGTACGCATATTTTCTGTTGCTAACATACGTTCTACTGCTAGTGTGTAAAAGATGCATGACACATGTTCTACTGCTAGTGTGCAAAAGGCGTATGACACATATGTTCTACCGCTTGCTACTGTACGCATATATTCTACTACTACTGTGCAAAAGGCGCATATGCTCTGTTTGCTACACATATATTCTACAAAAGACATGCTCTAGCTTTGCTTGTTGAGAAATTATCTTCTTGGATCTCCTAAACTAAAATAAAGCATATCTTTTGGCCTACCTTTTGAGAAATTGTCTTCTTGGGTCTACTAAACTAAAATTTTAAGATAAATCTTAGGTCCCCTAAAATTTTAAGATAAATCTTAGGTCTCCTAAAATTTTAAAATAATTTAAAAAAACCTTAGTTTTAAAAAATTATCTTTTTAAAATTTTAAAATAATGCACCTCTTAAGAAATTATCTTCTTAGATCTCCTAAAATTTTAAGATAAAACACCTTTTAAAAAAGTATCTTCTTGGATCTCCTAAAATTTTAAGATAAAACATCTCTTAAAAAATTATCTTCTTAGATCTTCTAAAATTTTAAGATAAAGGACCTTTAAGAATTTATATTTTTGGATCTCCTAAAATTCTAATATAATTTTAATAGAATGTATTTTTTTTAATAAAAAGATCACGATCCCTTATTTAAACTTAAATTTAAAAAGAAAAACCAAAACATATCACTTTGTATCTCCACACACAACCTATTTCTATTTAAATTAATAAAAACTAAATATAGGCAATCAATGGAAATAAACGATTGGTGGGAAGTTGAGATTATGACGCACATCGACTCAGCTTCGTAACTACTGACAAAAATAGAACTTAACATTCAATTTAGAAAAGCAGATTGCTTGGATTTTACAAGAGAATTAAGGTGGTTTTCTCGGGCTTTCGAACGTACGCTTATCATAGATCTCTAGGCGCGTGTAGAGGGTGACACAATATCAAGAGTAGTTTACAGGGTGATACAATAATGAGCCCACGAAGTATTTGCCGTAAAACCTCCCGTCTGTAGTGGTTTGAATTTTTATTATAAATCTTTAGAAGTTTGTAGAGGGTGTGTAGAGAGTGATACAATATTTTAGGGTAATACAGTTTTTAAAAAGATAAAATCTCTTATAATGATATAGAAGTATGTAAAAGGTGATAAAATTTCAAGGTCCAAATTTTAAACTGTAGAACATATAAATCTTAAAATTTGAAAATCCAAAATTAACTTAAGTGAGTATGAGAAGTGAGTGTGTTTATGAATGCCTGCAGGAGAGCCATCAGGTGAAAGATCCATCTGGAGATGGCACGGAGGGAGGAGTCATATGCAGGCGATGATGACACGGGTGGAGCCGATGGAGTTGATGGGGTGGTTGGTGAGGAAGAAGTGTCCCATCTCCGTCTGGAGGGCTAGGTTGGGAACCGTAAGAAGGTACAGATGGCGTGGTTCCAGACGTTGACAATGGAGATGGAGGTGAAATGTATGTGGGAGTGGTTCCGCTCGGCGAAGATGGGCATGGAGACGGCGGCGTAGCGGTGGGGGTGGTGGGAGACGTTGAGCCGCCGCCAGAAGGAGCATTGTATGGTGGTGTAAGGGCCGGCGTGGATGGGCTGCTTCCGCCCTTCGCTGGCGGAGGATATGAATAAACTGGAGTGGCGGGGACCGTGCCTCCGCTGCCCAATGGCGGAGGAGACGAAAATGTTGGATATGGAGTTACAGGAGAGGACCCTGCACCGCCACTTGGAGGCGGAGATGAATATGCTGAAGTGCTGGGTGCCGAGCTTCCCCCGTCTGGAGGAGTCCCACCTGACAAACACATATAACATTGATGTATCATGTACTTTTCTTATGAATAAAACTAAGCTCTGAGTGAGATGAAGGCTATACCTATAGGAGTTGCAGGAGGGCACAAGCACTTGTTCTGCCCAAATTGGGCGTCTGAAAAAGCATGCACAAGCATAAAAAGCAGCGTGAATAGCACACTAGCTCGAGTACACTCCATGGCTTGTAGAACAAATATACTGAGGTTTTGTGACTTAAACCTCTGGAGCTTGGTATGAGAATTCGAATGGAGAATGTGAGATTATATAGATAGAGATTCGAGGGGCCCAAATCTTATAGAGGGTCCAACATCGGGGTATCTGCTGGCACAGTTTACACTTTAATGGCCTCCCTTGTCAATATGGAGTCTGTCAGGATCGACCTGACTGGAAAATAAATGAGGTGCAAATACAATTGTTGCTGTTACCATTCTCTTCGACTGGAGTAACTTCGTCTCGACATCTGTTGACTTATAAACACAGAATGCGTGAACATTTACATACCATGTTCCATCTGGATGGGAATGGAATGTGAGGTTGTATGACGCTAGCAGGATGTTTACAACCTCAAATCTTCCTCTTTAAGCCATGCTTGTCCCACAGATGGTGAATGAATATATGGTAAGGTGCGTATATTCATATACGCACATCGCAATGCCAGCCACGGTACGTACGTTATCTATGTCACTGTGTGGAAATAGGAAATTAAAGGATGCCATTTAGCAGTGATTTGGTATTATTAAAACCGCTTCACAAAGCTGATGCTATCCATTTATTTTCATAATTAAGAGTGCGAAACTAAAGTCTCTTAAATACTAATTGTAACAACCCAGGTTTGTAGGTTTGTATTCGCAAGCAAAAACAAAAAACAAAGAGAATGTAAATTACACCTAAAATAATAATTGGTATACATGCAATAAATATTCGTGTTAAGGTGATTGACTGTTGACAGTTTTTTAAACGTTTGAGATCGGTCAAGTTCTACATTAGGTGCCATTATGTGAACACATTCATCTCTATAACTCGAGGTCTATGTCCATGGCATGGGGTTGTCCTTTCAGAGCCCATTTTATCTGAAAAGGTGAATGCATACTTCCCCGCCCATAACATATTTGTTTTGGAACATTATTTCCATTACATGCTACGGTTAGCGTATGAATACTTGGTGCTTAAATGATTACCCACCTTTTCGGGTTCTATTTAAGGTCCACCACTTCTCTGCTTTTAAGGCCAGGTAACTCAGATCTCACTACAAGTAACAAAGTGTTGTCCCATTCCAACACCCACTGGACCTTTTAGCCTTGGTGTTCAACTACTCTTGAATCAACCAAATAACCGCTAACAATTCCCCACTTGAGTTCGGGTTGTGAAATACCCTCACATACCACTCGAATGTCAGTCTAGAGGAAGTGTCGCATTCCACTCCTCGTTACATGTTCAAGGTAATAGGACCTACACTCGTCCGAGTTGGATTGCCTCAAAACAACTGAATACAATTTATGAAGTTATCTTCCTGCAAGCTTCGGTGCTGGGCTGCTTCTTCCATAAAATATGTTACTCTTTGCATAATTTCATATATTTACTTTTTATATTTCGTAAAATCTACCTTACCATACTTTATATATTCACTTTCTATATTTCATAAAATCTACCTTACCATACTAGATTTGATCTTTTAAAAAAAATCACTAAATATATTTTTTAGAATATCTATAACTATACTCAAGAGTCAAAGGATTGATATAGGCCTTGTTTAATTAATTATACTTTCTAATCATAACAAGATATACGTACGGAACAAACCATTACACCTAACCAAATAACTATTCAAGTTGGTTGGGTTTCACAAGGTTGCTAGTCCAAGGCAGTGGACAAAAGTAATAATTATTTTATATACCCTAAATTACTATGTTCTATTAATAAGTTTATACGATACGATTCCTTAAAGCAGAGTGTGTTCAAGAGTATGGTTTTGTTTTGAAGCGGAAGAGGATATTATCGATCACTCCCATATTTTACAAGCCCTTGGTTAACTTTCATTGATGCTCTACTTCCTAACAATAATCTATCTTTTTGTCTTTAACTTAAAGCCCAACTCAAATAGTTTTTAATCCATTTTGATTACGTCATCCAAACTTAAGGCATGTTAGAATATATTTCAATATTTCTTTCATTAGTTAATTCAATCCTAACAATCTTATATTGTTAGAATTGATTAATTTAGGCTAATTGTTATTTTGTTACAACTGCGCCTATATTGGTCTCGGGTGGTTCCACAACCTCCAGACTAATCTTGGCCCTAATGTATTATTTATACTTCATTAATTAATTGAATTGTCGTTCTTCTTCTCACATGGTATAAGAGCATACCACCACTCTCTCTCTGCCACTCTCATTTTTAAATGATCTTGTAGTAGCATGAGAAAGAAGCAGCTGAGGAAGAGTTTTTTTTTTTTATTGGAGGCGATTTTTCGAGGCTGAGCTTTTTGGTAGCGAAGCTGAGAAAACTTGGTTTTATTTTCCAAGGCAATTATTTCAATTTTTGGAATTCAAAGAAGCACGGTCGATGGATCAAAGAAGCACGGTCGAAGGTCAAACGAGGCAAAGAAGGGTTGAAGATCGAAGCGGAGTTCGAAGGCTCGTGACGAAGCTCGATGGCCAACACCAAGGCCGCTTAGCCAAGCGCAAGAGGAGAGCTTGCGACCTCTTGGGTGGGAATCCCCGAGAGGAGATACTCCTCTACAGAGGAGAAACCCTCTTAAACTCCTAATGGAGTCATTGCGCCCTCGATGTGGGACATTGAGTCCTAAAATACAAATGCTCGGATCTGTGAATACGCCGTCACCTGCATCACCTATGTCAACTGCATAAACCAAGACATATTTTTCCTTACTTTTGAGGTCGGTAGATCAAACATCTACAAATTTTCTTGGATAATGAGGTAAAATCCGAGTCATTTCGCTGGATTGGAATTTCATTTTAGCTCTCAGCTCTTTCCTCAAAGCATTTTTTTCCTCCCGGATGACGTCAATGGAAAAATTAGATAGACATTTTTGAGCAATTTTCTCCACTTGGTTTGGTTGCAAACTGTTCTATTCTTCCTCTGTGATCTCTATGCATCATTTTGATACATCTATGGCAAGTTTTTGGTTAAAAAAATGATTTTTTTCACCCGCCACCCGAGCGCCACCCTGCTGCCACCGGTGCTTCGCTCCCATGCTACATCGGTTGTTGCTCCTCTTCATCGCATGAGCTCCGCACGAGGTGGCATAGTAGCCGCGCGTTCTTAAAAATGCACGTCGAAGCTGTTTAAGGAGGAGGGAGCCGAGAATAGTTCTCGGATCAGCCCACTGGCTCACCGGTTGTGAGTCGAGTGGTAAGGGCTTTGGGAGCCCTCAAGTCGCGGGTTCGAGTCCCATCGACCCCCCCTCGCTCAAAGGTATAATTTTTTTTGTATTTATTAAAGGTTTTTTTTTAATATTCTCTAATCAAAGTTAAATTAAATATAATTTTAATTTATTTTATCATAGTTTAAAGGTTATTTTTTTTTAAATATTTTTTTTTACTATGTAGAATAAAGTTATTTTTTTTTTAACTTTGATTATAAAAGAATGTTTTAAAATGCTTTATAAAGGAAAATTTTAAAGGGGGGAGTGATTTTTTTCGAAAAATCAAGGGGGGATTGAGAGTAATTTTTTGAAAAAACAAAGTTTGGCATTATTGTAAAGGTGCATTTTCGGCTGCGCCCAACACCTAGTGGGTTATTTATGTGGGCACTTTTATGTTGTATGTTGCATTTTTTCCTTCTTTTGCACTACATCATTTAAGTTAAAATCAAACACTCCCTAAGTCCCCGGAATAATTAAAACCCATCCATGCAATTTATTGCACTGTAGCATTCGGTATTTGTGATACCTCTGGCTAGCACTTACAGGTAAAGCTATCGTGATTGCGCTACTGTATTCGTTGCCTAATATAGCTGCCACAACAACGTCTAAGCTTGTTCTCTATTAATCGTTGGGGAGAGATAATTTTACCATTTTGCTATTTTTTACTCCATCCACTACCCCAATCACTCTCATTTTTAGGCTTAAATCTAGACGAAATTTTGGATATCCAAAGTATTTAGGGGAAGTTACGCCCCATGCATGAGGATTGAAGGCTTTCTAAGGTCGGTGCCATCAACGAGGTGATTCCCTTTCAGTACCGCATAAGTACCACGTATCGTATAATCATTAAAATTACCTACAGTCTCCCTCATGTAAGGGCGGGTAATTTTTTTGGTTTTTCAAAATACCTATAGTCTCCCTCACGTAAGGGCGGGTAATTTTTTTGGTTTTTCAAAATACCTATAGTATCCATCACATAAGGGTAGGTATTTTGTACGGTATAACGGCCTGGCATTAAGGTATATCAAAGGGGCGACCATTTGGTGTTATAAGGAACCTTCACAATGTCTGCAAAACTAATGACTGATGCTCATCAATTATTGAAAGGTCCAAATTATACACCATGGAAAAACAAAATGAAGGCAATCCTAGATATGGATGATCTTTGGGAAATTGTGTCTGGAGCAACAGTAAGACCTTCATCTTGAGCTGGAGCCACAACTCCATCTGCTGATCAGAAATAATTTGACAAGAAAGATAGCAAACCAAAGGTGCTCATTTTGCTTGTTGTTTTTAATGAAGTTCAACCTCATATTGTTGACTGTCCAAATATTAAAGCGGCATAGGATACCCTTAAAAATATATATGAAGGGAATAATGACTCCACCATTCTATTTCTCCAGTCTCAATTACATAGTCTAAGCATGAAACAAGGAGAGACGGTTGAAAACTTTCTTTGCAGAGTGTCTAAGTTGAAAGGAAAATTGAATTCCTTAGCAGCACCAGTTGATGATAAGCTCCTTACCTCAGTGGTAATGAGAGATATTTCTGTTTCTTTTAGAGTGTTTATTACCTCACTTCATGTATCACAAAGACAAGTTACCTATGTTGAGTTGGTAAATATTCTTCAAGAAGAAGAGGCACGCCAACTACAGTGAGATGATTCTTCTAACACTGCCCTATACACCAATAGGAAGGGGTAAAACAAGAAGAAGGGTAATTTTGAGAAGGGAGGTAGTTCTCAAAAGGATTCAAAAGGGAAACAAACTCAACCTCAAAAGAAAAAAAGATATTGCAAGATCTATGACAAAGAAGGTCATGATACAAACATATGTTGGCATAAGAATAAACAATCAAAATAGAAATGCCAAAACAAACCACAAAATAACAAACAACAACAAGTGAATTTTGTTGTTGAGGAATCTGACACAGATTCTGAAAGAGCACACAAAGTGCTCATGAATACCACAGTATCCAAGCAAACGGATCCTATTTGGTATGTCTATTATGGAGCCAGTAAACACATGACTGGTGACAAATCATGGTTTGAGTCTTTTGAGGCCAAAGAGGGCAAACCTATCACTATTGTCGATGATAAAACCTACAAGTTTCAGGTAGAAGGAACAGTTTCTATTACTCTTCCTGATGGCAAGTTCCAGATTGAGAAGGTTCTCTATGTTCCAGGATTGGTGAACAACTTGTTGTCTATCACACAAATTTTGGAAAAAAATATAGTTGTAAACTTTAGTGTTGAGGGGGGCAAGAAGTGTTGTTCTATCACCAGTAGGGGTAATACCATTGGAACCACTTCATATAAGCATGGCTTATTTTCCCTAGATACTATCTCTTCTCCAGATGTAGCCATGATTGTCTCTACAAAGGAGGCAAATTCCCTATGTAACAAGAGATATGGACATATGAGTTCTAGTTATTTACTTGAGTTAAGTAAGTATGAAATGGTAAAGGGTCTTCCTTCCCTTTCTATGATATTGCTATTTTGCTCTGACTGCTTGGCAGGAAAGCAACATAGAGTACCTTTTGAAAGGAGCTCTACAAGAGCAAAGAAACCTCTGGAGTTGGTTCACACCGATCTGTGCATTCCTTTAACTCCCAACAGTTGTTGGGGTAAGAGGTATTTTTAGTTATTCGTGGATGATTACTCACGAAAGATATTGATATTATTTCTTCAACTGAAATCTGAAGCATTTGGCTTCTTTCAGCAATTCAAGAAATCTATTGAAAAGGAGTTAGGGACTTCTACAAAGACCCTCTGCTCAGATCGAGGGGGCGAGTTCACCTCTAAAGAGTTTTTTGAGTTCTTAACTAAAAATGGGATCACACAATAGTTGAATACTGCTTATACTCCTCAACAAAATGGAGTTTCCAAAAGGAGAAACCGTTCCATCATGGAAATGGTTCGTTGCATGCTCACAAGATCTAGAATTGGGCAAAAATATTGGGCAGAAGATGTCACCACAGAAGTATATCTGTTGAATAGGGCACCCACTAAGGCCCTACAAGGAATGACTCCATAGGAAGCATGGAGTGGCAGGAAACCCTCCATATCTCATCTACGTATTTTTGGTTGTAAAGCATTCATGCACATACCAAAATAAAATAGGAAGAAGCTAGATGAGAAAACATTGAAGTGCATTCTTCTTGGGTATGATGAGCACTCCAAGGGTTATCAATTGATTGATCCTTTAACCAAGAAGATACACATCAGTAGAGATGTAGTTTTTATGAGGCTTTCACATAAGAAAACACATCAAATGTATACCTAGACCTTGTGGAAACTAATGTTGAGAAGTCTCCTTCATCCAAGTTTGAAGGTCCTTCTTCATATTCTTCATCACTATAGAAGAAGAATTCAAAGTGGTATACAAGTACAATTAGAGACTCTAAGCTATCCAATCCACCATACTTGACATTGGATAGGCCTCATACTCGCAGCATGGCTCGACAGGAGAAAGCTACAACAGAGATTACTGGGGTTGATGATCTGTGTCAATATTTTGAGGAACTTTATATATATCAAGAGAGAGATACATTTTATATGGATATTGATGATGACAGGGTGTTTATGTCCTCAATAGACAAACATGAACCTGCATCAGTGCAAGATGCTCTTGGTGAGCCTCAGTGGAAGGCCGCTATGGATGTAGAGTATAAGTCTTTGATGAAAAACAAAACTTGGAAGCTTGTCGATCTGCCATATGAAAAGAAGCCCATAGGCTCCAAATGGGTGTATAAAGTCAAGTACAAAGCAGATAGAACAATAGATAATCATAAGGCCTGACTTGTGGCAAAGGGCTATGCTCAAAGAGAAGGCATTGACTATGAGGAAACTTTTGCACCTACTCCTCGGATGATAACCATTTGAGTTCTTTGTGCTATGGCAACACAGTATGGGTAGAAATTACACCAAATGGGTGTCAAGAGTGTCTTTCTAAATGGTAATATCCAAGAGGAAGTCTACATGACTCCAGAAGGATTTGAAGTGGAAGGCCAATAGCAGAAAGTTTATAAATTGGTCAAATACTTATATGGTTTAAAACAGGCTCCTCGGGCTTGGTACATAAAAATGGATAATCACCTACTGCAACATGGATTTAAGAGATGTCCGTCGGATGCAAACCTATATTTCAAGAAGCAAGGCTCTAAAATAGTGTTGCTTGTACTCTATGTTGATGATCTGCTCATAACAGGGAGTTCAGAAACAATGATCTCTTCTGTCAAACATGATTTGAGCGAATCTTTTGAAATGACAGATCTCGAACTTCTCCATTACTTGTCTTGGTCCGGAAGTGAACCGGAAGGAGCACTACATCAAAGTGTCTCCGAAAAAATATGCCAAGACACTACTAGAAAAATATCGCATGATCGATCGCAAGCCGATGGCAACACCAATGGAAACATGACTTCAGTTATAACGATATGACAAATCACCTCAGGTAGATGCGACTCTCTATCGTCAGCTAATTGGGAGTCTCATATATCTAACCAACACTAGGCCAGTTATCATATTTGTTGTCAACTACCTTTCGAGGTTCATGCAGGAACCTAAGACTACACACTGGAAAGTAGCAAAGCGAGTTCTTCACCATGTCCATGGCATAATGAAATATGGCCTAGAATACAAGAAGAACAACATATTATTCTTATAGGGATACATGGACTCGGACTATACCGGATCATATGATGATCGTAAATCAACTTCAGGATATTTGTTTCATCTTGGATATGGTCCTGTCTCTTGCCACAACAAGAAGCAACAAGTGGTTGCTATCTCATCAATAGAAACATAATATCGCGTTGCACATGAAGCTGAGTGCGAAGTGATATGGTTGCGTCGCATCCTGACAAGTATGGGTCTTCCATAAAAATCTCCAATACACTTCAATGCGACAACATGGGTGTTTTGAATCTTGTTAAGAATCCAGTGCATCATGATAAAACGAAGCACATTGATACACAATGCCACTTCATTTGAGACGAAGTACCAAATCACCAAATCCAGCTTCAGTACATCTCCACCAATGCTCAAGTTGTAGACATATTCACTAAGGCACTTGCACGTATCAAATTTGAATTGTTTCGCAGCTCTCTATGTATTTCAAAATAATAGGGGGATGATAGTATAGCTAGTAGTTATATGTTTCCTAAAATATTGTAATATGGGGGGATGTTAGAATATATTTCAATATTTCTTTCATTAGTTAATTCAATCCTAACGATCTTATATTGTTAGAATTAATTAATTTAGTCTAGTTGTTATTTTGTTACAACTGCGCCTATATTGGTCTCGGGTGGTTCCACAACCTCCGGACTAATCCTGGCCCTAATGTATTATTTATACTTCATAAAATAATTGAATTGTCGTTCCACTTATCACAAGGCAAACAATTCTCAAATATTTCCAATGTCTTTAACATTTTGAAGAGTATTTCTAAGAACCAGGTGGATGTTAATGTATGCGTTTTTACCATGAAAACATGATCCAACTAAAAGATTTTAGATACTTAACCACTAACTAGAGGTCTATATGCTTCACTGTATGGCTTCAAATTTGAAGGCTACGTGTTTAATTAAAATGTTATTTAGTAAAGTTATACAATTTGGTTAGACATTCTTTATTTACTCTATAGTTTGTTACTCTAAAATTGTTTTAAGTTCCTATCCTTGTTTTGAAAGCCATCTAATCCACTATTCTACCATTAAACTAAACCTTTAGAGCCACCATGACTTATATGGAGATTAAATACGTTTAGCCCTTCCATAAAAAAAATATTTATATAATTTTACTTAAAAATATTATGATCTACCCTATAACCAAAGCTACGCACACAAATCATTAATCAATGATTATTATATTCATAATGTATTTTCCTTGTTTCCTTTTTATTTACCACATATAAATTAACTAGCAGATATTTAAAAGATTTTTGTGTCAAGCTTCTACACCATAGTCGAATTTCACCTACTTCTGGTTCTATTACTGGCAGCGAGTTTACTTTCAACTCACTTAATCCGTAAGACTTTTGTTGGTTGTCTTTTACCGACAGTAGTCATAATACCGTGTTGTGTTGTAAGTGACAAATGAAATATTTTTTTGATTTTATATTTAATGTAAATACAACCCAATATTAGGTAAAATTCATTGTGATGCATTCCAAACAGTCAATAAACCATTTGCACACCGTTATATGAAACTAATAGTGAATCATAATTTTGGCGATAGATTTTATTTTTCTCGGGTCCTTGCCCAAGACATGCATAATTTACATTGCGGAGTCAATCTTAGGTTCTCATGCATAATGGTGGTTTTCAAGCTCATAATGTGGTTTAACTGTAATAATTCCCAAGAAATAATATAAATTTAGAACCACAAAAGGTTTACCACCGGTGAACGAACGACATCAACAAGAATCCTAAGGTTTTATGTCTTATTTTAAAAAGCCAGTAAACTTTAAATATTCAAGTTACTGTTGGATATGGGATGATATAGTAAATGCACAACTGATTAAATAAATAGTTACCTTAGTGGTTGTAATACATAATCTAAATATTTCACATTATTAGTGGAAGCCAGATTGATCAGATTAATCAAATTTTGTCTAAACTAAAGGTTCTCAACAGTAAAATTTCACAGACGTATTTGCATAGGTTATGAGTTATGTTATACTTCATAGCAATGCGGTGCCCTAAGAACCAACATTTGAGCTTCTCAACACATCCACAAACTATAGGTTTGACAATTAAGCAAATGTAATAGTTTCACATAGCAAATTCAAAAATCGTTAAAGTATATAAAATCCAGCGATATATGCTTCACATTTTTTTTTGAAATATATCAACACAAAATTAATACAGATTTACATTCGAGGGCATATGTACACTCCAGAGGAATGAGAGAGACTTCATATTTAATTCAAACCCAATTCATTACATCAAGATAGCCAACATAATGCATTTCCATATTTTTTTTTTACAAATAAGAAAATAACAAGAAAAGATAAATGCAATATGTTTTGGCCCCAAATTTACAACAACAAGATAGTTAAACAGATAACAAGCCAGGATTTATAAAAAAATGGATGCAAAGTTCTGCACTTTCATTAAATATAATTTATCTTTGACAAAATAAAACATAATTATTGTCCAAGAGCCAAACATTCCACCATTCAACTCAAGGTCTGGAATAAATAATGACTCAATCATATCGTGAAGATTTTTGAGGTACAATAGAAACTTGAATAACAAACAAATCGCAACTGCAAGTGTTCAAAACACTTCACTGACTTCAAACTTTGGAAGCAGCATCCCAGATTCGAAGGGCTTATGCAACTTAGTTTGAAGAATAGGGGATATAAATGCAAAGGGAGGTTAGCGTGGCCTTGAATGCAAATCTAACATGCAAACTTCACCCAAGCACATGCCAATACTTTTGCAGTGTACATACAACCTCTACATTCGCATTCACTATAGAAGAAAGATTTTTCTTTTAGCATTCAACTTATTTAATCAGAAATTCTTTTATACGTAGATAGTATAATGTATCTATGCAAAAGCTTGTTTAACCATTCATTCAATTCTTTGGTTAAACCAAAAATTAACAAAATAAGCAAACATAATTATTTTATAAAAGAACAACCATGAAAATTCTTTTCAAGGTATTTATCCCCTAAACTACCCATCCAATAGATACCAGATTTATAGCATTATCATTCTACTATAAACTATTATTCTGTACTCAAAGATAATGCAAATGTAACAACCCTTCAAATCTAGTTTTTGTTTACCGATTTTATCTACAAGAGTATGGTACTGCTAATCCATCTGTGGATGCAGGAACATATGTCATTACTGGCGGGAAAAATTCAAGACATAGATATATTATTCAATTGGCAGAAAAAGGTTATCCAGTGTAAGGTAAGTCAAGGGACATGATGAGCAGTGGAGTATTCACCGTAATTAGGGTCACAGAACCTTAAAGGTAATGCATCCACCAACGGTCCATGTAGATGCATTTTCATTTAGCTACATTATTAGGTCTATTTTCATGCTTTATTTTGGACTTTAAAAATAATAATAATAATAATATATTATATGTATATATAAATAGTAATAATGTATTAAATAAATGATATAATATATATATATATATATATATGCAATAAATATAATATATAAATAAATAGATAAGAATGAGAATAAATAAATAATAAAGTAATAATAATATACATATATTATTAATAATGATATGAGGAAACAAAATTACGATGGTTAAAGTTTCATTGTTAAGCAATTAATAAAACATGTTGAATAGGCACTCCACGTGGAAAGCATCGGTTATAAGACTCATACGAGGACAACAAGTGGTGTAAAATGTAGGAATGTCAATTCTATCTATAAATGCATGAGGTAAAAGGAAAAGGGGGGATGGTGTGTTCATCTAATTTTGGCGGGCATAAATTCTTGGGAGAACAACACGACTATAGCGCAGGAGGGAATATGTGTTTCCAATAAGTTTGGATCTTTCTAAGATCATCTGATGTTGATATTAATGCCTTGAATTACTTTTGAAATGCCTATTAATATTCTTGGTTATAAGAATTCTGCCTGCAAGTGAGCTCTTCTCTATCAATAGATATCTGTGGACTAAAATATTTTTGTTTAATAATAATTTATTTGATATCCGGGATTTTTCTTCTTCAATCTGGTAATCTGCATTAGAGAAAGAGATGTTGTGTGTTGTATGCATATAGTTTTAGTTGCATATAATTATTTTAGTCGACCGTTATGACCCTTGGATACATAAAAAACCATGGAGTGTGATTTGGAGAAACATTCGGGAAGATTCAACTCCTCAGTGAATGCATGTTGTGGCCTGCTTGTACCTGTAATTTTTGAAGTCTCTTCGATGCCTGGATTAATATTAAGTTTGACTTCAATTTTGTATTTTGATTCTTTAATGTATAATTCAAAAGAACTCAGGATTTCCTCTATATGTACCCAAAATAAATTAGGGTTACAAAAAATGTTAGTACTCAGAAGGTAGAATGAGACTTGAATTAAATTGTTTTCCTTTACAGATATCCTGTGCAGCCTATTGATAGCTCTCAACCTGTTGAAATTTTAAAGGACTGAAATTTGGGTTATGGAAATGGGAATTGATGTATTTTTCTTTTATAAACATATGTTCGGTGTAGCCAATTGTTGGCACTCAAACTAATATGAAAGACTAAGATTAGGGTTGTGAAAATAAGACTTGTATTAAATTGTTTTCTTTTACATATACTTTTTACAACAACTCTCAAACTCTTGAAATTTTAAAAGACTGAAATTTGGATTATGGAAATGGGACTTGATGTGTTTTTCTTTTATAAATATATGTTCGGTGTAGCCAATTGTTAAATCTCAAACTGTTATGAAATATTGAGATTAGGGTTGTGAAAATAAGACTTGTATTAAATTGTTTTCTTTTACATATATTTTGTACAGCAGCTCCCAAACTGTTGAAATTTTAAAAGACTGGAATTAGGATTATGGAAAACCCTGAAGGCATAATGAGATTCAAATCATTTCTTTTCTTATATACATATATTTTGTACAGCCAATGGTTAGTTCTCAAACTATTGAAAATAATGTATGAGTGGAATTAGGTTATGGAGAAGTTAATAGATAAATTTTTGGATTGGTTTGTTGATACACGAATCACTTTTACAATAGTTAGAAACATGCCAAAATGATGTATTAAACCTTTAACTATGGAAATGAGGGATTGAAAACCTCTATGGCAATTGAAATAGTCAAACTGCATTGCTTGCATGAGCTTCTGCATCAGAAGTATGGTGTTGTGTTCAACTTGAACTTACTATTGGAACACGCTTCATTAAACAAAAAGATCTAGTACAAAAGATATGGTTTACCCATCTGGAAGTGTTTACATTTTGAAAAATCATGATTTCTCTTTCATGGGAGATTCACTCTCTGATATTTTAAGAGATAATATAATGTACTTCATTTGGCTTTTAAACTGAATTGAGTAGTAGAAGAATTCTAGACTTAAACAATATTGTTGTTTCAAAATAAAAATTTGGGGAGAATTCTTTTATATTGCACCAATCTGGGCAAGGTAATTGAACTGTTGAAAATCAATTAAATTAAAGGACTGTTATTTTTACATTAACATGGGCTGAGCATATGGAGCCCTTCAAACGAATTAGATAAAATCTATGCCAAGTATGAAACGATAAACAACTCGTGTTGTTGTAAAGCACAATATGTTTTAGCGAGAAATTTATTAAAACTTCAACTCAGTCATATGCGTCTCTCTTGGTATGAAATTATGGTGAATGGTTTTGGGTTGTTTACTCATGGTAACCTTGGCTGGGCACATTCTTCGAAATCATGTTGTAGACTGTAGCAAAACCATGCATAACATTTGCCTTTGGCATTAATTTATGAAATCCGTCTTCTGACTTATTAACTCTATCAAACACCATCACAGAGATTGCAAAATCATGTATGCCTTGGAAAATTTAAACCCAGAAGAAAATATATTTCTCCCAAACCTCAAAAAGTGGCAATAATGATAGGATTCAAAAATTGTGTAGATACTCCTCATCTTTAGAGACAATCATTTAAACCTTAGCCTCGGGATAATAAATTTACTTTTTTTTTTTTTTTTTGTGGAAAACATCCCAAAAGGGATGCCACTTTCGAGTAAGACCCAAGGAGGCAGGGGTATCCATTCCGCCAAAAATGCCCAGGACTCGGACCGGCCTACCACCTTTGACACACTCAAGGAGCAAACAAACACACAAAACCAATTAAAAATAAGCAAATAACAACAAAAATAATAAAATAAAATAAAAAACATGCTCCTTGAGTGTGTCAAAAACAAAAGCACAACCAAACACGCACAATAAGATAAAATAAACCACAACACAAACCACAGAAAAACACAAGAAAAACATAACAAAACACAGAAAAGACAAAAACAACAGAACACTACAAAGACATAACCCAAAAAAAACAAGAAAAATAAACACAATCAAAACCTTAAAAATTAAAAAATAAAAATAAAAAACAACCAACAACAGACAATAAAAAAAAACAAAAAATATAGAAAACAATCACCCATAAAAACATGAAATAACACAAACAAAGAGAAACCCAAGAACAAGAACGAAAAAGAACACAACAACAATAACAAAAAACATAAAAAAAAAAAAAAACAACAAAAACACAACAACAACAAAAAACAACACAAAGAACACAAAAACAAAACAAAATAAAAAAACCCACCCACCTTAAAAAACTAAACAAAAAAACAAAAAGGAAAAAAGAAATAAAAAAATAACAAAACAAAGACCTATCTAGACCATAAGACTATTAAGGCAAGAATCAACAGAGGAAACAAAATAAAGAATAGAATGAGCTAGGGAACTAAAAAAAACTAAATGAACCAAAGAGAAGCAAAAAAAAAAAAAACAAGAAGAAACTAGGTACCTTCAGAACTGGAGCCATCCAAAGAAATGATAGAAAGAAGAGCTTCCCTAATTTGAGAAGCCCACCATATAGTAGGGTGGCCATAACAAGTAAGATCACCTTTGTCCAAAGCCCAATTAGTTAAAGCATCAGCACTCTTGTTTTGATCTCTAACCATATGATTGTAATCAACTTTCAAAAATCCCATCTGGATTAACTGAATCTTCTCAATAATTATTTTTATTCTCCAATCCACCTTCTAATTCTTAGAAGGATTCTTCAAGAGTTTAATCATAAGTTGAGAGTTAGACTCAACTAACACCTTTTCCCATCCAAACTTAGTAGCCTCCTGAAGACCTCTGAGGATACCATACCCCTCAGCAAGGTTATTGGAAAGAATATCCAAATTCTCAGCAAAAGTAAAAACTAGGGAGCCATCTGAAAGTCTACCGGTTCCTCCCACATTGGCTTTTCCAGGGTTCCCTCTAGAGGCTCCATCAGTATTGACTTTTCCAAAATCCTTAGGAGGAGGTTGCCAATTTCTATTCCTATCCAATTTACTAATACTAACATTCCCTTTAAGATGGTTGCCCTTAGAAGGTTTAATATTCAATATTTGCATCACTTGATCCCATATTTGGTGGGATTTTTGGGGGTGATTAAGGAGATGATGGACTGATTCAACTAAGTTGGTTGTGGTATTTTGCCAAATATAATTAATATCCTTCCTATCTTGATTAAAAATTTGGTTGTTCCTTTCGTTCCAAATATTCCAAAGAAGGATGGTAGAACCCATCCAAACTAACTGCCTAATAAAATGATCAACACCCTCTTGATTAGGCCAATCCATCCAAAGTTGTTCAAAAGTAAAAAAATTGGACCATTGTAAGCCAAGTAAAGTGGCCATTCTCCTCCACAACTCAGAGGCTAAAGTACACTCAATAAAAAGATGGTTGATATTTTCTACATTCTCTTCACACATTTCACATCTAAAAGGGCCATGAAAACCATGCTTCATAAGTTGCTCACCAGTAAGCACCCTACGATGCAATAAAAGCCAATTAAAGAACCTCACCTTAGGCCAGAGATTTTGAGCCCACAATTGAGAAAATATGTCAAAAGAATGGTTGGGATTATTATGGCATAAGGTCAAATAACCTTGAGCAACTGAATACTCACCCTTAGTAGTTTTGTTCCATCCAAAAAAAAAATTTTCATGGGACCAAGAGAGGGATCTCATATGAAGGATGCCTTGGATATCTTGTCTTTGCCTTTCTAGGATTTGAATAGGCCAGTCCTCAATAGGGATCCAATATCTACCAACCTTTGAATTACCTACTACCGACAGTAATTAGCCACCTTTATCCAATTAGCTTGGTGAAGCTCCTCCATCCAAGGCCTCCAATCGGGAAACTGAGTTATCAAAGGCTTGTGACAATCCCAAGAATCTATTCAAAAATTTGCATGTTGACCATTATGAATGATCCAAAATAATTTTTTCTTAATCAAATCCTCACCAGTCTTAAGAACTGCTAAAATGGGAGAACCTTTGGAAGGAAGTTGATAGCGAACAAGGTCTTCAAAACTTTTGTTCTCAGCATATTTAGCACGGAGATTATTGGCCCAAAGAGCATTGGGGTTATGCAACATCCTCCAATATAATTTAGCAGCTAAAGCTTTGTTGTTATTAATTGAAGACCGTAAACCTAACCCCCCTTCACTCTTAGGAAGACATAAAGTATCCCATTTCACCAAGGCCCATTTTCTTTTCTCCTTAGTACCACTCCAAAGGAAAAGATGACTGATTTGATCCAATTCTCGAAGAACAAACCTTTGGAATATTCAAAATGGAAGAAACATAAATATGAATAGCTTGAAGGACTGATTTTACCAAGGTGATTCTACCCCCATAAGAAAGCCACTTGTTGGTCCACTTTCCAATTTTCTTCTTGACTTTGTCCAACAACCAATTCCAATTTTTATTTTTTTGCCTTTGAATATTTATGGGAATACCTAAATAAGTGATTGGAAGAGACGTCTTCTTATATTTTATGTTATCCAAGACCATGGATTCCTGTCTAGCAGAGCAGTGAAATAAAATAACTTTAGATTTGTGTTCATTGATCAACTGCCCAATAGCCTTAGAAAAATAGCTAATGATTTGCTTTATATTAGAAGCTTCCTTAACTGTAGATTTACCTAAAATAGTAGAGTCATCCACAAATTGAAGATGAGAGATAGGTCTAGCTCCATGAGCAATGGTAACTCCATCAAGAGTTTTGTTTTCCCTCTTTTTGGTTATAGTCCTACGCAAGCATTCAACAAGAATGATGAATAAATAAGGGGATAGCGGGTCACCTTGCCTAATACCTCTGGAAGATGGGAAATACTTGAGAAGGCCTGCCATTGATAAGAACTAAGTAGGAAACTAAAGAGATACATCCCATAATCCAATCCATCCAATCCTTAGAGAAACCAAATTGCCTCAAAACTTTTATAAGGAAGTGCCAATCCACTCTGTCATAAGCTTTGGATAAGTCTAACCGAATGAACATGGAAGGAGATTTTTGCATATCCATGGAATGGATGACTTCCTGATCAAGAACTATCTCATCTACTATTTGATGCCCTTCCACATAACCCCCTTGCTCTGGGGAAATAATCTTATGAAAAATAGACTGCAACCTTTCTACCATGATTTTAGTAATAATTTTGAGAAGAACATTACATAAAGAAATAGGTCTGAAAGCTGAGATATGATCAACCTCTTGAACTTTTGGAATAAGAGTAATATAAATTTTATTGATAACCTCTTGAAGCTAAGATATTATTTATAATAAATTTACTTATTACTAAGATAAATGATTTAACATTAGTCCCAAAATAGTAAACAAGTAATTGAGTACCTGCTGAATGATTTAACATTAGTCCCAAAATAGTAAACAAGTAATTGAGTACCCATAGAAAACAATTATTTAACCCTTAATCTTGAAATCATAAATAATTATTAAATTGCTGGAACCAAGGTTCTTCAATCAATATTGTCTTTTACTCATGTTTGTTCTCGTATTCATCTGTGTATAATTTTATTGGAACAAAAATATTAGATGTTTCATATAGCCGTCGGTTGTAGGTATAGTCAAGTTTATAACAATTGTTTGAGAAGTCTAATGGTTCTTTGGAGATAGAACGTGTCAAAAAATTATCCCATATTTAATGTTCCTTACCTTTGTAAGGGTAGCATGACATAAATATCATTCGATGCTTGGTTTAGAAAAGTACATATAGTCCACAATATCAATAGGAGAATCTGTTATGTTGGATTGAGTATTGTTAGAATATTAACTAAATATTTTTGAGGAATAAGTTTAAAGTTTTATATTAATGTAAGGTTAGATATCTTTTAAAAATTATTGTGATAGTAGTTACAATATGCCATTAGTTCTGAATGTTCAATTTTAATTAAGTGTGGGAATTATTTTTAGTGCTAACAATTTATGGATCAATGCTTAATCAAAGGAGCCCATAAAAAGCTCTTATAAAACCTAGAACAAACCTATGATGAAAAACCATAAACTGTAGAAAGATAGCCATGTCAGCAACCAAATGTTGTGGGAAGACAACCTTGTTTTTATTACAAGATTATGGGTGGGATAATCTTATAGGCTAACTATTAATGACGGTTGCAAGGAGGCAATCATCATTCTCTAGGAACTAACCGTACTTCTGATGAGAAAAGTTTTGGACGGGAGGTAACAGAGAGATGTATGGGTATCACTCCTAGGTTAGATCCTGATAGTACGAAGTGATGAATCTTGTACTTGAATCGTTGTATGAGCACAACCCAACATAATGGTATGGGACATTATGTTGTTAACAAGGCAAGACATTGGGTAGTTACCAGGGTAGTGGTAATCCCTAGACGAGTGCCAGGGAAGGTGGTTGATCATCTAGCTCGGGAATGCATGCACTAGTTCTTACATGACATGAATTCATGTTAAGACATGGGGAAATTATGCGTCACACCTCTAGGTATTATGGACCCTAGAGGAAAAGAAACCCCCTGCCTGAACTTGGGGATCTCGGATTGAGTGAGAGTGAAGTTCAAAAAGGTAACTACAGTGAGATTTGTACAATATCGATCTCATGAGTTATTTCGATTGATATCATGTTGTTATTATAGCTTTACAATTTAAAAGTTATTGTGTTTTATTTTTCAATTTTGCTTATTAGGCTTGATGATTTGTGATTTAATCCAAATGCTTGCAGTAAAACCGAGATATTCTAGAATTCTCAAGTGCCTCATCTTTTCAACACATTTTCCCAGTCAAATCCTATGTTGTAGCCAAATATGACTCAACATCAGATATCCCTAATTTCAAACTTTTGGCTTAAATAGGTTTCCCCAAATGTTGGTTGATCTTTGTTGCTATATTTAAAAAAAAAAAAGCAATCCTTAATGAGTTAACCCCCAGGAGTGGTTATAAAAATATTTATTTTAACCTAAGACTAAGGTCATGGCCATAATTGGTAATATAAGTACCTTTGTGACTGATAATATTATCCGAATTTTTAAAGGGTTATCAAAATTGAAATAATCATTTAAGTAAACCCCTAAGTCTATGATCCACAAATAAAATTCATTAAAACTCCTATGCCCAATTTCATAAGTCAAATGGTTAAAGATAAATATTAGCATGCCCCCATCAGTAAAAAATCATACAACTACATAAGATCTGATGTCAACGCTCAAATATGGTTTAATCGGATGATAGCGCCCACTTGGAGATCCAAAATATTAACATTAAATAGGATTAATCACCACAAGAATAATTAAATGGTTAATCATAATTAACAAGGGTCCTAACACATTGCTAATCTTCTCCCTTTCACTTAATATAAGGGTTAATGAAATAATAATGTGCACCCCTCGTTAACTAATCATGTAGGTTGGAAGGAATCAATAGTTGTGCCAATCCCCATCAGGATTTGACGGTAGTGCTCGAGTCAAAGTTTGAATTATTAAAATGGTAAAAGTATTAGGTAACATAGAGGTAAAATAGAATTTAATCATGCATTAGTGAGGGTCTTAATATGTTATTGATTACTTCCCTTTCTGCTTAATCAAGGATTATCAAAATTAATTAATGCACCCTTCTCGGTTATCAAACTTGTAGGTTAAAGAGATTGAATGACAGTGCCTAACCTATGATTGATCTAATGAATGCATAGTTTACATGAATTACCAAGGATAGTCGAAGGAATAAATGAGCTTATTTTTAAATCACGTATAGATCTAAAGGAGATCAATGGATGCGCTCGCTCTTGATATAACCCGACGGTGGCACTCGCTTCAGATAAGTAAAGGTAAATCTGATGGTAAGATCAAGTCAAAACTTGGTTGATCAAATGAATCATATTTAGTAAGGATATTAATATGTTACTAATAATTTCCCATACACTTAATCAAGGATTAATAAAAATTAAAATCATGTACCCTTCGGATGCTAACCTTGCAGGTCAAATTCAATCAACGATCGTGGTAAAATTTTAAAACAAATCCAACGGATGCGCATCCATCGAAAAAGTCAAAATCGGTCATTTGCATATATCAACTAAAGTCATAAGAGAATCCATAAGATATAAAAACTTTGATAATCTATGCCCAATACAATAACAACGCACATAACAAGATGATCAAGCATTAAGAGTTTTCATTCAAGTCAAAATTGAATCTTCCTCCATGTTCAAATAGATCTAACGATTGCGCTCAAGATGAGTTGATCCAATGATTGCACTTTGATAAAATTGATCAAATATTTAAGGGCCTCCTTTATTTAAGGTTTTATGAATATCAACAGTGGCGCTCATCCCAAATGTGATCCAACGATGACACCTATAGCAATTCATCTGGTCAATCAAAAGTTCATGACTAAGTTGAACCAAGTTATTTTCCATAGTCGACAGATCAATGACAACTCTTAATCCTGATCGAATCGGACGGTCACGCTTCAAGCTAAAATATCTAAAAGATACAAAGTGCACATCATAGATTAATCTGATAGTGGTGATTGAGCCCACTTAGATCCGATGGCCACGCTTTTCTAAAAGTAGTCAACATTTGACAGGGTGGTCGCTGATATAGTTATGGTCAAAGTAAATCCAATGGTAGCACTTGATCTGGCCAAAGACAATGGTAGCACTTTGTTTGAAAGCAATAAAAAACAAAATATCATCGACAATCATGCTTGGTTTCACCTAGATCTAACGGTTGCACTTGATCATGGCTATCAAAGAAAAATAAAGCCAAATAAAGAGTGCACAACTCTACCCGATCCAATAATGGTGAAGGACCCCAACTAGATCCGACGGTAGCACGTGGTAAAGTCACTTGAAGCTTAAGGGATATGGCTTATTTTACTACCAGATAATTAATTAAAATTAAATAAGGGTCTAAGCATGTTGATAATGACTCCCTCTCCTCGGCAAGCTCCAGTGCATGTCTAAATAATCGAACGAGTGCGCTAGATCATATATTTGATTGAACGATGAGTTATTGATAAAGTAATAAGGTTATAAAATGTTATGTATTAATGAGAGGTTAGTAATCTTCTAATCACTTTTATTAACCTTTAAATAATGAATATTAGATGAATATTAAGGTCCTGATTTAATATCAAGTCGATGATTATTATTTACAAAATATAAGTATGTAAAATCACTAGCCAATAACTTTGGGGTATATTCTAGAGTATGCATGACCACCATTGACATTTGTCTACTGTATTTTAGGACTAACATTTACGTAGGTCCAAAAGTATCAAATAGAGGTACACGATGCATTTTTCATTCGACGATAATCATGAGTTGGTGGATCTAATGGGAACGCACCTCAATGACCAAATCTGACAGTAGATCCCCAAAAAGATCACCACATTTTTAACGGTGTAACTATTTCCAAATACAAATCTCCTTCAGGGCCAAGGTGGTAGAATTATTTCCCATAAAATGCCACCACCACCACATTCATAATTCTACGTCAGAGGGAGGATCAGTTCAATGACCAATGGAAAAGCTAAGAATGATTGCAAGTACACAGACTAAAGTCCTCATAGACGTTCAGGCCAAGGAAAAGCCACCTACCATAACTATATAACTTTAGAATATGCCACTTTGGCAAGTTTCCAAAGGTAAATTCAGAAAGGCAATTGGTAACGTTGTATTAATGGTAACTTGTGTGATGGCAATGAGCCCACTTCTTCATCAAATATTTAAACCTCCACTATCAAGTGACACTATCACCTTGGTAATCTTGAGCAAGGAACTAGTTCGAAGGAGCAAAGAGTAAGAGAAAAATTGAGAGACTTGCTTTAGTAAGCTAGAATAACTATCGTGGGTGAAAAGGCAACCTAAGTAAATGCATTTGTAACTAAGGATACTGAAGAAGAGATGAAGTTTATCATAGACCAATCGTCGTATTCCGAACTCTCCGATAAAGCTGTTCCTGGGAGCACGATGTATGATTTTCCTAGTAGTGTGGGGCCAACAAAAAGCTCACTCCCATGTAGCAATATGAAATTGATAATATTTGCATCCAAAGTTTTGCGCCCACAATGGAGAATCAACAAAGAGCCCCTTGGTTGCTAGTTGATTTATTCCACAAAGCAAGGAGGTTGTAACATAAGGGTTTCCCCAGGAGTAATAGATGGACCAGTAACCTAGAAAAATTGATATGTCCCATAGTATACTACTCCTCAAACCTACTGGCCTGGTTAGTTGTAGCGTATGACAAGAAGACTAGAAAATTCCAAGATAATAGAGACCGACCAGTGTTTAGTGTCACATCCAAACATATCAAGAAGGTCTTCAAACTAGCATCTTCAAATACCCAACTGATTCAATAGGTAATTGAAATTAAATCTCGAAGATTACCATATTTAGATATTTTAATTCATTATTTTAAGATCATGAGCCTGTAATTTTTAAGTATCCCATCAGAAAAATTGTTTTCAAACCATGGGTCCAAGATTTTTGTGATATGGCTAATATCACTTTAGGAGTACAAGAACTCAGTGTTGAATGTAGAAATGTATTATATCTGGTGGCATAGAGTAACAGGAAATTAAACACCCTAGTCTATGCTTAAGAGCAAGAATTGAGCGAACAACTACACACACAGGTGACATAATTAAGAAAGGCTATTTTGGAGCAAAGGTAGGAGATGCCTCATTTTTCTCACTACTCCATTCTCATGGACCTGCTAGTAGAAAAATTGGGAGAGGAAGGCAGAAAAATGGTAGGGGCCATTGATATTCCCTACATCCAGTCCAATTTTTGGAGGATACACGAAGGTCACACTCACATGGGTTGGTTTTGTGACAATTTCATGTTGGAAATTCATTGGCTCCTAACCAAATTCCTCCCTAAGAGACTGGATCTTGGGGTAAGAGATTTCATTAAGGAAAAAGATATAAGAGATTATTTCTTCTCTAAGGGGTTCACATAAATTCATCTCTATGGAGATAATATTCCTCCTAAAATGTTACCTATGTAGTATCCCTTATCTCTCACTGCCCTAGAGTTGTGTATACAGGTGGTCGAGGAGGTCAAAATGAGGTTGGTGAAGAAGCATGACAGAGTTCTATGGCTCAGCATTCCCTATAGATTTAGACATTATGTATTTATAGGATATCCAGCTTTGTTCAAGGGTATGTATGATTTGGATCTCATGGATTTTGAAGAAATAACTTGGATACCTTACGATCCAGACAAAAAGTATGAGAGGTTAATTAAAAATCGTGATTACACTTGGGTTGAGCATAGGAAATATGATTATGAAGAATAATTATTAGATTTCATAGAAAAAGAGAAAGCTTTACAGACCGTATGGGATAAGTTCTCCTTATAAAAAAGGGACAATTTGTAAATTTAGAAACCCTATGATTACCCCCCGAAGTTGGTTGCAATCAGAATAATCTTAGTAGAATATGTAGCCCCTCTCTTACCAGAAGCCACCCAGGAAATCAGACAAGATCCTATATTGGAGTTGATAGAGGATCAGGGTATTGACCAGATGGAAGCCACTGTGAACACAATGAACATTGTAGAACACCCAGTCCAAGCCCCTGATAATACTCACCTCAGAATAGAGGCAACACCCAACACTTCCTAGGGAATATTTAAAATCCTGAGTACAATAAAGGGAAAATAAACCACCACCACACCTTTTGGAAAGCTCACTACTTTGAAGAAAGCTATAATTCCCATTTTTGACCAACTATTAGCAGTAAATAATGTGAGGAAATTATCTCCCAAAGCCATTCCTAGCTATTTGAAAATAAATAACAAGGAGATAAAAATTCCATTAGTAATACAAATGAGCATGAGGAGAGAAGGTGGATTTGGAGGTATTTTTAGATACCACAATATTAAAATACAAATAACTATATATGTCCCAAAAATAAAGAAGCTCAGGTTGTATCTACCCTCAACAAAGGTTATATTGGAAAGAACATAAGAATAAACAGTTTTTAGTGATGCCGATGAGCATGAGTTATAGGTAGTAGCAGGAATGGGTGGCATGGGAGATAACTCTACAACTGGATTAGGAGTAGAGACAACAAAATTAGATATAGCAAAATTATACATACCTGCCCCACAAGAACCTTTCGTTCTCAAAGTTGACAAGAAAACATGAGGGTTTTCAGTGCATGGAAAATAGGGTGATATGGTCAGAGCATCTAAAGCACTACAAGAGCAAACTATGGACCAGCTACATCAAAAAAATACATAGTTGAGAAGCCAACTAAAAATGAACGAAGGAGACACCAACACGAAGTTTTTCCATGCTTCCACCATGCATCACAGAGGCTCTAATAAAATCTCTGAGCTGACCAAGGCTGATGGATCCATTGTCTCTGACATCCAAGAAATTAGACAAGAAGTTGTTTGCCATTTCCAAGAAATCTTAGGACCAAGCACTGACTGCCATCCCCGCACCTCAAGTTCTCTGCTACAGAACATTCCAAAGTTGGTGTCCAACAATGATAATGGAAAATTGCTTAAAAGCTTCACTAAAGAGGAGATCAAAGAAGCTCTGTTCGCAATGGAACCTGCTAAGGCCCCTGGACCTGATGGCTTCCCTCCCCATTTTTTCCAACATTTCTAGGATATTGTGGGCCAAGATGTCATTGCTGTGGTTAAATTATTCCAGAGAGCCAAAAAGATGTCGAGAGAAGCCAATTCCACTTTCATTGTGTTAATTCCCAAGTCCAACGATCGTGCTTCTCTATCTGACTTCATACCGATTAGCCTCTGTAGTGTCATTTACAAACTTATCACCAAAGTTATGACCAATAGGTTGAAAGAAATCTTTCCCTCCATCATCGATCAGTGCCAAGGGAGCTTGGTCAAAGGCAGATTCATTTCGGATGGAGTGATAACTATCCATGAATTGGCCCACTCGGCATCTAAAAACAAAAAACCCAGTATGTTCCTTAAGCTTGACATGAACAAGGCTTTTGATCGGGTTTCCTAGAAATTCCTTTTTGAAGTCCTGGAAAAGTTTGGGTTTCACAAATATTGGATCAATATGGTTCACGAATGCATCTCAACTGCTTGGTTATCAATTCTTATCAATGGCTCACCCATAGGTTTCTTCCAAAGTTTCAAAGGCATCCGTCAAGGGGACCCTCTGTCCCCCTTTCTCTTCATCATTTTGGTTGAAACCCTTGGAAGAACCCTTTCAGCTGCCTGCAATAGTGGTCTTGTTTCTAGGATCAAACTAGCCTCAACATCCAAAGCCATATCCCATCAACAGTTTGTTGATGATACTATTTTATCCTCTCACGCTTCCGTTCCTGAAGCAAAAATCATCAAGAACATTCTTGATTCTTATGAAGAGGCAGTTGGTCAGAAAGTCAACTACCGCAAAAGCAAGCTATACTTTCTCAATACTCCCACTCTCAGACAAAAAAGGATTGCGGAGATCCTTGGGTCCATCATTGGGAGCCTTCCAACTACTTATCTTGGATTACCGCTTTTCCATGGCAGATCAGTCTCGGCTATGTGGAACCCTGTTTTAGATTGCCTCAACAAGAAACTTGCGGGGTGGAAAAGCTCAATGCTCAGCCAGGCAGCCAAAGCCACTCTGGTCCAAGCTTGCCTCCAAAGTATTCCCGTTTCTTTCTTATCTATCTTCAAAGCTCCAGCTACCATCTACCAAAAAATTGAACAAATTCAACGAAGATTCCTTTGGGATGGAAACGAAAACAAGAATAAATTTTTGCTTGTCGCTTGGGACAGGGTCCGTTCCAAGAAAAAGGATGGAGGGCTCGGATTCAGAGACATCAAGCGGATGAACATGGCCCTCATTTCCAAACAGTCCTGGAGACTTACCATCAATGAAAAAGTCACTTGGATTGATATCATTAAAGCTAAGTACCTCCATCAGCTTTCCTTTCTTAGAGAGCACAACCTCCCTATCGGATCCCACTTTTGAAATGGCGTAATCAAAACAAGGAAAATCATCATGGAAGGCTTAAGGTGGTGTCTAGGAACTAGAACGACCATTCATTTCTAGGACGACCCGTGGATCCATGATAAACCTCTTAGCCATGATCCGCATATTGCAGTGCTCAAGGAGATCACCGAAGCCACCTTTGGAGATAAGGTGTTCCACTTCATTAACCAAGGTCCTACAAGACCCGAATGGAAACACCTGGTCCTTAACGGGCCCAGGAATATCACCGAGGCTCTTAGGAGGTTACAAAACTTGGTCAGGACCTGCATCATCCCGAGCACACAAAGATGATTTCATGGTCTCGAACCTTGAAGAATCTGGAAATTTCACTGTTAAATCAGCCTACTACAGTCAAGAAACTCCCACAGATGGTTGGGACTTATCAAACCAGGTCTGGGTTCCCAAGATCATTCCCAAGGTCAAATTCTTTTGCTGGTTGGCCACCAAAAATAGAATCCTCACCATTGACAACTTGATTATCAGAGGGTTACTCATTCCCAATTGGTGTATTCTATGCAAAAATGCCTGTGAGTCCACTTCGCATGTTTTTCTGGAATGTCCCTTTTCCCTAGCAGTTCTCAACTAGGTCCATAACACCTTTGTCATCTCCACAGTCCTCCCACATTCCATTCGACTCCTTATTAAGCAATGGCCCTAACCTTTCAAGAGTAACCAACTAAAATTCATGTGGCAAGCTTGCCTCCACCTTTACCTGTGATAGATTTGGATCGAGAGAAACACCAAAATTTTAAAAAATCAAGCCACTGATAAGAAGATTATCGTTGTCAAAATCATGGCCCGTGCTGCGGAGAATGCCTCTCTTGTTTTTTCTTGAAACCCCCTCCTCCTGGATTAGAATCGGATCTAACCAAATTTTTCAATCTATCTAACACTTATGTTTCGCCTCGTATTTCTGTTGATAGGTCTGTCATCAAGTGGGTCTTACCTCCTTCTGGGTGGCACAAGCTCAATTTTGATGGTGCAGCTAAAGGCAACCCAGGAGCGGATGGCAGAGGGGGAATTCTCAGAAACCACAGAGGAGAAATAATTTTGGCCTTTGCCCAGAACTTGGGAATTCAATCCAAAAATATGGCAGAAGCACGGGCCCTGTTCCAAAGTTTGATCCTCATGGAAGGGTTGACCATCAATAAACTTATCATCGAGGGAGACTCATTGCATTGTATCAACTGGCTCAATGGTACTGCTAAGCCTCCCTGGGCTCTTGCTTCAATTTTTCAAGAGTGCAAGGCCCTAATTGGCAATTACCTAGAATTAGTCATTAAGCATCAATACAGGGAAGGAAACAAAGTTGCGGACTGGCTTGCTAAAAAGGGAGTCGGCGAATCCGACATTCAAGTGTGAAGAGACTCCTTTCCCATCGACCTAAGGAACGATCCTACAAATTTCAATGTTTTCACAATGTGAGATGGTGCCAGGGGTTTGGGTTGGTATGCTGACGAGACTTGTCACGATATCGCGACACCTTTTCCTTCTTCTCCTTCGACAACGAAAATGCAACATGTCACGATATCGCGACACTTTTCACCTTTGGCCGCGAAAATGCAACATGTCACGATATCGCAACAATTTTTCTCTATCAGCCCTGTCATTGCAACTTGTCGCGATATCGCGACACTTTTTCCTCCTTCGGTCGTGGCAATGCAACATGTCGTGATATCGCGACACTTTTCCTCTTTCGGCATCATCGTTGCAACATGTCACGATATCGTGACATTTTTTTCTCCTTCGGTCGTGACAAGGCAACATGTCGCGATATCGTGACACTTTTTATCTTTCGGCCTCGTCGTTGCAACATGTCACGATATCACGACACTTTTTCCTCCTTCGACCACGACAATGCAATATGTCGTGATATCGCGACACTTTTTCTCTATCGGGTTCGTCTTTGCAACATGTTGCGATATCGCGACACTTTTTCTCTATCAGCTTTATCTTTGCAAAATGTCACGATATCGCGACATTTTTTCCTCCTTCGGCTGCGACAATGCAACATGTCGCGATATCGCGACACTTTTTCTCTTTCGGCCTCGTCGTTGCAACTTGTCGCGATATCGCGACACCTTTTTCTCCTCCGGCCGTGACAATGCAACATGTCGTGATTTCGTGACACTTTTTCTCTTTCGGCCTCGTCGTTGCAACTTGTCATGATTTCACGACACTTTTTCCTCCTTCGGTCGCGGCAATGCAACATGTCGCGATATCGCGACACTTTTTATCTTTCGGCCTCGTTGTTGCAACTTGTTGCGATATCGCGACACTTTTTTCTCCTTTGGCTGCGACATTGCAACATGTCACGATATCGCGACACTTTTTCTCTTTCGGCCTCGTCGTTGCAACTTGTCGCGATATCGCGACACCTTTTCTTCCTTCGGCCGCGGCAATGCAACTTGTCGTGATTTCATGACATTTTTTATCTTTCGGCCGAGACGATGCAACTTGTCACGATTTCGTGGCACTTTTTCTCCTCTGGCCATGATGCTGCAACTTGTCGCGATATCGTGACACTTTTTTTCCTATGGCAGCGATGACGCAACATGTCGCGATATCGCGACACCTTTTCTCTTTGGCCACGATAATGCAACATGTCACGATGTCGTGACACCTTTTTCTTCTTTGGCCGCAGCAATGCAACATGTCACGATATCACGACATTTTTTATCTTTTTGCCAAGAAGATGCATCATGTCGCGATTTTGTGACATTTTTTCTCCTTAATCCGCGATGATACAACTTGTCACGATATCGCGACACTCTTTCTCTTCAAGCCGTGACACTGCAACCTGTCGTGATATCGCGACACCTTTCCTCAATTGGCCGTAACAATACAACTTGTCGCGATATCGCGACACCTTTTCTCCTGGGGTCGCGACAATGCAACATGTCGCAATATCGCGACACTTTTTCTATTGGGGTCGCGATAGTGCAACATGTCGCGATATCGTGACATATTTTCTTCTTTGGCATCGATGATACAACTTGTCATGATATCGCGACACTTTTCCTCACTTGGCCGCAACAATACAACATGTCGCGATATCACGACACCTTTTCTCCTGGGGTCGCGACAATGCAACATGTCGCGATATCGCGACATTTTTTCTCCTAGGGTCACGACAATGCAACATGTCGTGATATCGCGACATATTTTCTTCTTTGGCCATGACAACGCAACTCATCGCGATATCGCGACACTTTTTCCTTTTCGGCAGCGATGTTGCAACATGTCGCGATATCGCAACACTTTCTCTTCTTCGGCCACGATGCTGCATTTTGTCACGATTTCACGACATTCTTTCCACCCTTGGCCACGAAAGCGCAACATGTCGTGATATCGTGACACCTTTTCCTCCTTGTCTCTTCTCTATGCTGTGGACCACGAAATTGCAACATGTCGCGATATCGCGACACCTTTCTTCTTGTGGTGTTTGGCTTTTTATTTGATCTTTAGCTCTTGGGCCTCTTCGGTCGGTTTGAAAAACATGTAAAAAATACTTGTACAAGGTTCAGGGACCTTTCAACACCCTTTCAACCAATCAAAAAAAAAAAAATGAACGATAAAGAAAAATCTGAGATGCAAGCCTTGATTAATAGTCTGAAAGAAGAGTTGGCACATAAAACCACCCTAATAGCACAACCTCCCTTGGTGGGAAAAATAACCAATTATATAGACTATTTGACCAAAATAAAAATGAAAATGGCATTCAATATTCAAGATAAGATCAAGGGGATCACTGAGATATTTAGGAAAATTGGGGTGATCTGCTTTACCGCTCGAGAAATGTAAACCCTAATTTATCATAAAGAAGAAGACTTCGAGACTATTTGCCCTACACTCGACCTAATGTCAGAATATTTTGAGGAGATGCAAAACAAAGAAGTAATATTGAATGATGGTACTGAGATCAAAAATAATATTGAATTCATGAGAGCAGCTATGTTTGGGTCAAAAAAAGAAAAATGGTATAATGATGTTGCAGAAATGTTCACTCTGTTGAATGACATAACAGATAAATTGGAAGATATTGGATTATCATTGGAAGAATTCTTAGAAACCACCAATGTAGAAGATCTCCTCAAAAATAAAATAAAAGACTTTGATTGTGAACCAGATGATGAACAAGAGATGACCAAAAAAATTACCTTTCTAGTAAATACTATGGAAATGCTAATCACACAGTATGAAAAAAGTAAGAGTTATATTAGCATGCAAAAAAACAGGATCCTGTAGGAAATGAACATGTTGAGATTCTCTATAAATTTTAATAGTGATTCCTGGAGAATAATTGGGAAACAAATCAGGTGGTTGCAACAAGGCAAAAAGGGTAAAGAAATTAAAATGTGTAGCTTACAACTAGAAATGAGTTAACCTCCTAGAGACAAAGTTAAGGTTACTCAAGAAGGGGAAATGTCAAAAGCAGAAAGCCAGTTAGAGAGCCAATAATAAATAGAGGAAGAAGAAATAGAGGAAATAGAAACAGATAAAGGAGACCCTCCAGGCATAGAGATTACTGGTTAAACAAGTTGATATTTAAAGGAATCTTAGCAGGATATGAAGTGAAGACAAAAACAATAATGGAATATGGTTGTACAATTTTGAAAGATCAAACTAAAAAGTAACAAGTGTAAGGCCCATATAAGACCAAAAAAATAATAGATTCAATAATCAAAAGCTATAAATACACCATCTATGGTCAGATCTGCATCAAGCATTAGAGATAGCAATTTTTCTAAGAGGTTTTGATAATGTTGTGTTTGGAGAGCTGAGAATATTTCTACTCTTTCTGATCCTGAAGTCCAGAGATTCTCCTTGCTAATATTTTAGAAGGAAATTTGACGAAGTCTTGTTACATAATTTGAATAAGGATTTCTCATTGTATTAAAATTTTGTAATAGAGCTAAATGGCATTCTGCCAACTCTGCACGTAATTATCATTAAAAAAAGTAATACAATTATGGGTTTCAATTTTATTATTCTCTTATCTTCAGTTCTATGTGTTTCCTCATAACAAGTTACGATATTTGAACATGTTGTAAGTGTTTCTTTCATCGATTAACACATTCTACTGACTATGATATTTGAATGATTCTAATGGCACCGATTCTTCTTTTCCCATTCTTTCTGTTCATATTATGAATGTTGTTAAATTGCTATAATCATCCAATTAATAAGGCACCGGTCTACATAAGGCATAATAATTATGTTGTCTTTGCCTGTTCATTTTAATATAGTTAATATATCTGGAGTGCGTAATACGTGTAAAATCATAAATTACCACTGGGGTTTTCTTACCCACTCTGTTAAGTTTTTTCCTTTAGAAATATTTCTTTTATTAGAATAAATAGGTAGGTTGACTAGAGCCTGTAATAGCTCGTTGGTTTAAAATAATTTCTTGTAGCGTGATAAATTGAAATTCTATGGATGCAAGAAATGGTTCCAACAAACATATTTTTTAGTTATTGTAGAAGTTTCTCTTATAATTTTCTTGCATATTATAGTTCCATTTCATATAGTTATCATCGCTTGCTCATTTTACATCGTGTGGTTGAATTTCCTTTAATATATATCATCAAAAGCTAACAGTGGTATCAAAGCGCATGGTAGATCGATAGGGGGATCAAAAAGAGAGATTGAAAGGAGATAGGAAATATTATTTTCAAAATTTCTAAAAATTATATTTGACTAGAGCCTTTCCATAGAGTTGCAAAAAAACTTGTGAAGACTAGGACTCAAAATTGATTCCACTAGATTGATAAATCAACTAGTGAAGATTAATTATCCCAAGATTTAGAGTTTTTCCATTACAATTCCTCTAATACTTTATTGCAGAAAAAGGAGATTCAAATAAATTTGGGAATCTTCCTACAAGAGAGCTAGGAATAATATCTTCTTTAGAATCAATCGAGTACCTAAAGCAACAAGTTGAAGATTACATATTTGGAGACCTAAGGAAAAAGGTCTCATTGCAAGAGTTGTAGATTTGCAAATTGTAGATTGAATATTGAGAGAAAGGAGGAGGCTAAAGAAGTCATATTGAATACTGTAGATCAAGAAGGAGGTCCAAAAAAGAAGATCCTATTGAAGGAAGAAGAGACTCAAGTAAAATGGTCCCAGAGAAGATTGGAGATTGAAGATCTCCATTGAAGATTGAAGACTACAAATTGTAGAGTGAGAGAAGGAGAAAACAACTCAAGAATTTTAAGAGACCCATAAAAGGTCCCATTGAAGAACTTCTAGATTTGGAAGACTAGATATTGAGAAGGACTAGAAAATTTCCTGCTACAAATTTTAGAAGCAGTAGATTTTAGATATCCAAGAAAGAGTCTCATTGCAAAACCTCCATAGTTGAATATTTATAGGCTCAAGGAGAAGGCCTCAAGCTAACTTAAAAGGAGGAAGAAAGAGAAGACTTGAAGAATTCCATTGAAGAAGAATTGAGGAAAACTCAAAGGAGAAGAGTGCTATCAAATAGAAGCACCTAAGAAAGAAGGATTTGGGACAATTATCGCCATCCGTCAACAAGCCCAAAAGGAGAATAATTTGGTAAAGATCCAGCCAAATTTTGGACGAGAATTTAGAATACCTCAAGACATTTAGATTCTTGATAATAATACCACTAGATAGGCCAAGTTCGAAGTTATAATTTAACAAGGAGGTTGAAGGAGAAAGGAGTCAAAAGAAGCCACCAAATCTAAGAGATTTAAAAATTGTCATTGAAGGTTATTTCGAAGAAAGGAGATTTGTTGATTTTACACCAGAAAATTAAAGGTTTATTGAAGGAAAATATCAATTGTGATTTGGAGGATTTTCCTACCAAATGTGGAGATTCGAGAAAAACATTCCGAAGGAGAAATTAGTTGCATTAGAATCTACAAAATTTATATTTACGGGTAACAATTTGGGCAGCATTACTAGCTGTTAATTTTTAGAGTTCAAGAGAGGAAATTGGAGGAGAGTTAAAGCCACAAAAATATATTTTTAGGCAGCAATTTAAAGGAGTTTTAAAGCTACAAATTGGTGAGTTAAAGAGCTATTTTGGATAGCAAGAGCTACAAATTTGTTCAAATAAGGGCAACAATTAGGTTATCAAAATCACCAAGAAATCCATCATCAAACAGAGGTCATAAAGGTAAGTAAATTTGGTGCAAAAGGTTCATTATTTGAACATCTATTAATTGGTTTAATATTAAGTTTTTTTAAGCACCAAACTAGAGTTTTAAAATTGCAAAAGGAAGGCTTCAAGTTTAAAGTCTTCAAGGGTGTAGAAAGTTTTTTATAAGGGATTAAAAGCTCAAAATAAAGAGGAGTTAGATATATTACAAAGGAAACAAAATATCTACTTGAAAGCAAATATGACAATTAAAAGTATAGGGGGACAAGCATTTGAAAGGCACAAGCTTGTATCTCCAAAAACTACAAAGAGCAACAAGTCTTAATGAAGAGAAACCACCAAGAGAAAGAACAAAAGCCAGTTGATATAGACTAGAAGTCTAGTTACAAAAGGAGATTAAATAGGTCTCAAAATTTTGGTGCTATAAAGGTACTTTACCTTAGTCTATAAAAAAAATATTTCCAGCTTATAAAGCACCATATTAGTCTTTCTAAAGTAGCAGAAACAAAGAAAAAAATTGAAGTGTCTTAAGATATTAAAGAGGCACAATAATTACAGTCGTTAGTGTTAAATTTATCAAGTTTAAAAGAAGCCATAGAGTAAAGGAAAATGGGCTCAAGGCTATCATATTCAAGGTTTCTTAAGACACCAAATAGGGTGTCTAAACTCCAAGAAAACAGTGCCCACATTAGACTAAAACCTGCTACAAGATAAAGGTGTAAACTATAAAGCAAGTACAACAAGGTTAAAGGTGCAAAAAGTGAATAAAATGATGCAAACAACAAGGCATTACCCAAGCAAAATAGGCTTGGATATTGAGCAGATTAATCACCAAGTAAAGGAGCGTTAAATCACTGCTATAGGAGGATCCACCATTGCTGAAGAGGAGAATCCATTGAAGCAGAGAAGCCACTGCTATACGTTGAAGATCAAGATGCACACATTAGTTGCAAAAGGAAAATAAATAACTTGCAAAGATTTGGCAAGTGTGTTATGTAAAAATAAGGGAATGTTGAGCATAGGTTACATGCATGATATGAAGTCACAACTTGGTACAAAATAAGAGCATCAACAGTTCTGAGTAACATATAAAAATAAACGTTGAATGAGCAAGTAGGGAATATAGCACTCATAAACCTACATGCATCCAAAGTAATACCTGCAAAGATAGAGCAACATTCAAGGTAATGCCTGCACACCTAATAGAGAATAGAATCATTCAAAGGTTGAAGTAACATATACATAGGAGTACGAAATACCTGTGCCACCTAACATGGAAGAACATCCAAGGGCTATGTTAAGTTCCATGTGGCACATAAGGTAGAGAAGGTAGTCAAGTATGAATAATCCATACCTAAATAAGAGTATGGATACGAAGCAACGAAGGCTAGAGATCATTGAAGGAGATAAGGAGAACAATAAAAGGGAAGTAGAGAGCCTACATATCCTCATTGAAGTAACACTTGCACAAATGATAAAGAGTGCCCAAGTTGGAGTAACGCTCCATTCAAATCCAAGAAGGAATAACAATTATTAGTGCCACATAAAGCGCCAAGTGTCATGTGTTTCAAAGGAAGATAAGAATATGAACAACCTAGTATAAAGGGACCACGAAGATCCAGCATAGAGAGGTCAAAGTGCACTAAAGGAGGAGATGACTACCATAAGGTGCCCATTGAACGTAGAGCTTTCAATGCTCACTGTTATATGTTGAATACTAGCAAATACAACACCTAAAATCTTGGATAGATGAGTCAAAAGAGAAGCCAATCATCTTGCAACTATAACATTACAAATAAGGTACAATTTTACATGATTTAATATTTTCTTTCTTTAAGTGCAAGGAGTTATAAGGTGCATTATATAAGGTTGAGTTTAATTATTATTGCATTGGAGATATAAGTAAATACCAACCTTAGTGAATTAGAAATAGATCAAAACAAGGAGTTTATAACCTTAAGAGATATTTCAAAAGTGCATTAGTTGAAAGACAAATATCATAATATTTGCAAATAATTAAAATAGGAGATATAAGGTTTTCTACCTTGAAAAAATTAAAACATTATTCTTTTGCAAATATTATCATATTCTAAATTTCCAAATTAGTGAGATATGAGTACTATATCAAACTTTAAATAATTGGAATTTAGAAAATTGAACCATTGAAAATTAAGGTTAAAATAAGCAAAACATTGATTGCTTTAAAGTTGAAATTTATTGCTTATATTTGTCTCATATACAAATTAAAGGAACAAAAGGAATCCAACTATAGAATCTTGGAAGATAGAGAACATCATAAAATTGAAAGTGCAAATATCAATAGAGATAAAAATAAGAAAAAATAGGAGTTGAACAAAACATTAGAGAGACAACTAAAAAGAAAATTTAAATCAAGCACTTTATCAAGACCATATCATACTCTAAATACTTGGGAGATATAAGGGATACTACAAAACCTAAGATCTGAAAAGATTTTATCAAGTTCTTTCATAAACTCAAACTAGGGAGTCATAAGGTAGACTACTTTAAAAAATTCTATCAAAAGTATTCTCAAAATACTAAAGAGCTGAAAGAATTCTATTGATTGATCATATACTACAAGAGTTGAATGTTAGAATCCAGAATTTAAAAGGATTGTAAGACATAATAAATACTATATTTTATTAAGATAATGGGTAAATTAGCAAGGTTGGCATATCATCACAAGGCACACTACAAAAGGATTCAAGATCAAGATACATACAATATACCATATCAAAGATGCAAAATTACTTCTAGTATTACTTCTAGCACAAACAATTCTAAAAGTAAAATTGAAAAGAACATTTGGTAGATTGATTCTGGTGCTAGTCATCACATGACAAGAAATTTACAATGGTTTGATTGTCTTGAAATCATTAATAATTATAAGTTTAAAATTGCATATGGAAAAAATTATCTTATACATGGATATGGGTCTGTAACACCTAGTAAATCATTTCCAGTTTTTTTGTTACGTGATGTGTATTCCTATATTAACATCTAATCTTATTTCAGTAGCCAAGCTAGTGGAGAGCAAAAGGATGGTTGATTTCAAATACTTAAATGGAGTCAATATGTGTCTCATTATAAATAAAAATGAGATAGAAGCTACTAGATCAATCCACAAAGATATATATGTTCTAGATTTGATTAAGACTTCACAAGATATTGTTGTATTTCAAAATACAAAATAATACTAATGCATTTTATGAGGAACATATTGTAGAAAATGAAGGACCTATATATCATAAAAGCAAACGAGGGAATAGACGATTAAAAATTAAAAATATGAGAGAACACCAAAACTATGGACTACTTGGACATCTACAAACTAAAGAAGAAAATGAAGGACCTGATCAAGCTAAATAATATTTGAAATATGAAGATCCATATTGAAGACTAAATTCTTCAATACCCAAATAAGTAATACAAGGGGGTGTTAGAGTATATTATATTATTTGGCACATGTTAATGTACCACATTGCGTACATAACTAGAGTAGAAGTTTACCTTAGAGTAAGGTTTGAGTAGTTACTTCTTGCAATGTATTAAATGCACAAGTGTTAGAATGTGCAATGATGTAAATGTGCATGTAGTCCACATGTACATAAGTCATATGTTAGGTAGATGAAAGGCCAAGGTACTTATCTCCCTATATATATGCCTTTAACATAGCATAGAAAGAGAGTGACAGAAGATAGAATAGTGACTAGTTGCATTAGCAGTAATAGTAAGTACAATGTATATCATTCATGTATTTATTGAGTGTTCATGTCCTCCATTATATTACATTATACAATTTTCATGAGATTTCATTAATGGCATATTTTTGATTTATTGTAGAAGTTTCTCATTTTTCCTGCATATTATAGTGTCATTATCATATAGTTATCATTGCTTGCTCATTTTATCTCTTTTGGTTGTATATCCTTTAATATCCTATGTTCTACTTCTACTATGCTACAAACATGTGCTACCACTACTAGAGACACATGCCACCACTACTATGCAAAATATGCATGTGCTATCATTGCTACTGTGCAAAAGATGCATGTGTTCTTATCTTCTTGGGTCTCCTAAAATTAAAGTAAAGCACTAGTTTTAAGCAAAGGTGTTTTTCAAAAGTTGCATTTATTCTGACCCATATCCACTATTACTGTGCTGCCATTGCTACTGCATTTATTCTTACCTGCATCCACTACTATTGTGCTACCATTGCTATTGTGCAGAAGACGCATATGTTCTACTGCTACTATGCAAAATATGTGCATATGTTCTACTACTATTGTGCAAAAGACACACATATGTTCTACTGTTACTATGCAAAATATGTGATGCATATGTTCTACCTCCACACATATACTTCCTACTGTGCTACACATGCATGTGCTTCCACTACTAGATATGCATGTGCTATCACTATTATTTAAAAGACGCATATGCTACCACTACTACTATGAAAAATATGCATGTGCTACCACTGATACTGTGTAGAAGGGTCTCCTAAAATTTTAAAGTAAAGTACTAGTTTTAAGAAAAGGTACTTTTCAAAAAGGTGATTTTCAAAAGATACATTTATTCTGACCTACATCCACTACTATTGTGATGTCACTGCTACTGTACAAAAGATGCATATGTTCTAATGCTATTATGTAAAAGATATGTTCTACTACCACTGCTACTGTGCAGAAGACACATGTTCTACTGCTATTGTGCAAAAGACATGTTCTACTACTACCATGTAGAAGTCGCTTATGTTCTACATGTTCTACTACTACTATACAGAAGTTGCATATGATTTACATGTTCTACTGCTACTGTGCAAAAGATGCATATATTCTACTGTTATTGTGTGTATATGTTATACTTCTACTATATAAAAAAACTTGTGCAAAAGATGCATATTTTCTACATGTTCTACCGCTACTATGTAGAAGACTCGTGTTCTATTGCTACTGTGCAAAAGATGCATATATTCTACATGTTTTGCTGCTACTGTGTAGTAGAAGATGCATATGTTCTAATACTTGATACTGTGGAAAATACACATGTTCTACTACTTGCTATTGTGTACGTATGTTCTAATGCTTACTATTGTGCAGAAGATGCATATGTTCTACTACTACTATGAAAAATATGGATGACATATATTTTCTACTACTTGCTACTGTATGCATATGTTCTATTGCTAACATATATTCTCTGGATATGTTCTACTGCTACTGTGTAAAATACTCATGACACATGTTCTACAGCTTGCTATTGTACACATATATTCTATTGCTAACATATGTTCTATGCATATGTTCTACTTCTACTGTGCAAAATATGCATGACGTATATATTCTACTACTTGTCGCTTGCTACTATACACATATGTTCTATTGCTACTGTGCAAAAAATGCATGACACATATGTTCTATTGCTACTGTGCAAAATATGCATGACACATATGTTCTATTGCTTGCTATTGTACACATATATTCTACTTCTACTATGACAAAATGCATATGCTCTATTTTATACTGCTTGTCCGCATATGTTTTATTTCTAACATATGTTCTACTGCTACTGTGCAAAAGCCGCATGACGCATATGTTCTACTACTTGCTAGTGTATGCATATGTTCTATTGCTAGCATACGTTCTACTGCTAGTGTGCAAAAGGCGTATGACACATATGTTCTATCGCTTGCTACTGTACGCATATATTCTACTACTACTGTGCAAAAGACGCATATGCTCTGTTTGCTACACATATATTCTACTAAAGACATGCTCTAGCTTTTCTTGTTGAGAAATTATCTTCTTGGATCTCCTAAACTAAAATAAAGCATATCTTTTGGCCTGCCTTTTGAGAAATTGTCTTCTTGGGTCTACTAAACTAAAATTTTAAGATAGATATTAGGTCCCCTAAAATTTTAAGATAAATCTCACGTACCCTTTTTAAGATAAATTTTAGGTTCTCTAAAATTTTAAGATAAAGAACCTCCTAAAATTTTAAGATAAATCTTAGGTCTCCTAAAATTTTAAGATAAAGCACCTCTTAAGAAATTGTCTTCTTAGATCTCCTAAAATTTTAAAATAATTTTAAAAAACCTTAGTTTTAAGAAATTATCTTCTTAAAACTTTAAGATAATGAATCTCTTAAGAAATTATCTTCTTAGATCTCCTAAAATTTTAAGATAAATCACCTTTTAAAAAATTATCTTCTTAGATCTCCTAAAATTTTTAAGATAAAACATCTCTTAAAAAATTATCTTCTTAGATCTTCTTAAATTTTAAGATAAAGGACCTTTGAGAATTTATATTTTTAGATCTCCTAAAATTTTAAAATAATTTTAATAGAACGTAATTTTTTTTATAAAAAGATCACGATCCCTTATTTAAACTTAAATTTAAAAAAGACCATCTGATCAACCAAGGGAGGAATGGAGGAGAGGAGCAACGGAGGAAGTTTGAAAGTTTCGGGCGGGAACAACAGAGAAGGCACGGAGGGTTTGGGAAGGAACCTCGAGAAGGAATCAGGCAAGGATCCAGAGGAAGGGAGGCCTTCGGCGATAGGTGGGGCTGCCCAAAGAGGGCTCGACCCTCCTCAAAAAGATCCGGACAAAGGGACCCAGAAGGGCGATGCGGGTCCCAGAGGAGGCCGGTCCTTTGCGGAAACTGTTAAGGGGAGAAAGAGTGATTTCCTTTCACTCCCGCCCCTCATTCCGGTGAATAATAGGATAATGGCTCCTACTGCTTCGATGGGTTCTTTTTTATCCATGGAAGAGTTTTCTTTAGTGGGTAAGTTTCTGGGTGGAAGGCCGGATATAGAGACTATACGATCCTGGGCTCTATCCAAATGGAGAACGGTGGGGAGTATGGAGGTTGTTGCCCCGTCCAGGGGGTTTTTCATCATAAGATTTAATAACAAGGAGGATGCGAACCGCGTTCTAACTGGAGGACCCTGGTTTTTAGGGAAACGCAGTCTATTCCTCAGGAAGTGGGGGGAGGATTTCGACCCTGAAAAATAGAATATCAATACTGCCCCTATTTGGGTTCGACTTCCTAACCTACCAGCTCAGTTTTTCAATGAGTATTGGCTGCAAGGCATCGCCAGAGCGATTGGAGAACTGGTTTCCATAGATCATGCAACCTTGGCTAGGACAAGGATGACACATGCAAGAATATGCGTCAACGCTAATTTAGACTCTGAGTTGCCAAATATTGTGGAGCTAGGGTACGACAACTACCTAAGAAAATAGGTGGTGGAATATGAAAATAGGCCAGCTTTTTGCCCTGAGTGCAAAACCCAAGGCCATTTGCAAAATCAGTGCCCTAATCTAGCAGCTAGCAGAGAAAACCAAAGGACGAAAGGCAAACGAGCAAATGAGAAAGGGTTTCCTAGGAACCTCCCTCTAAAAGGAGGCCCTGTGGGCAAAGGAGGGTTTAGGCCATCTAAAAATAACCACATTTATCAGGAGAAGACAAAACAAGGGGCAGGGCAAGGTCAGAGCAAAGACAAGCAACATCTCACCGACGAACAGGAAAATCAGGTAAGCCCTAAAATTCCAAGCTCAAATAAGTTCAAAATTTTAGATGGTCTAATGGTAGAAGGGGAGAGTGAGGAATTAGAGGAAGGAAACCTGCAAGGTGAAATCCCTGAAACCCTAGAATCCCCATCAAGGGCGGGTCCTACAAACCCCATAACCAAGAACCCCTCAAGCCCCCAGGGAGGGGTAAGGCAAAATCCCAGAGAATATAGAAAATGGGTGGAGGAGATAGAGTCTTCAAAAATAGACCTTCCCAACATCATAGCCAGAAGCCCGTCAAACCATCTAGAAGGTTCAATACAAAAATTAGGAGAATACAGGAAACAGATGGAGGAGTTAGAATCAAGGATTGAGGTGGTAGAAATGAATGATTTTGAGGAATGCGTTAGTCCGGTTCTACAATAGATAGTTCATCCACCTTTTAGCCCCAAGCAGACCAGGAGTACTACTAAGTCACCTATTGACTATGGCAATGAGAGAAAGAAGGGGAGGATGTCAAATGCAGAGCACAACAGAATGAGGACTGACAATGAGATTGCCAATGGCAAACAGAAAACACTGATACAACAAGTTATCCCAGGGCATGAAGATAACAAATCAGGAAAACCTCCTCAAGGGAGGGGGAAGGGGAAAAACTCTAAACAATCTAAATGAAGGTTCTCTCATGGAATGTGAGAGGCCTCAATGGCCGACCCACTCAGAGGGTGGTTAGCTCGTTAAGAAGGCAATACAATCCAACAATTTTGATGCTGCAAGAAACAAAATTAGACGAAGCCCAGTCAAAAACAATAGCAAAAAAGATGTGGAGTCAAGGGGACATGGTGTACAAACCGGCTAGAGGAACTTCAGGGGGGCTCATGGTTCTTTGGGATCCTCGGGTGGTGGAAGGCAACATTATCCAAGATGATGACAGGGTGCTGAGTGTTTTTTTCCATGATATTGACAACAATAGATCGTGGATCTTCTCAAATGTCTATGCTCCCAATTCTGTTCAAGGGAGAGCTTCTTTGTGGGAGTACCGGGTAAACCGGGTGATGCTTTCCATGACATCCCGTGGGTGGTGGCAGGCGACTTCAACACGCCATTATACCCCTCGGACAAAAAGGGTGGAACAGGGCTCCCAACCAGAAGTATGGAAGACTTCAATGACTTCGTAAACTCGAACCAACTGATGGATGTGAGGCTAAGAGGAGCCAAGTATACTTGGAGCAACAAGCGAACAGGAAGCCAACTTATCCAGGAAAGACTTGACAGGTTTTTCTTATCAAAGGAGGCAATTGCTGGGTTTGGAGACTCTACTCTGCAAACTCTTCCCAAAATTTCCTCTGATCACAATCCCATCCTTTTGGAGGTTCCAAAGTCAAACTCCTTCAAAAAACCTTTTCGATTCCAGTCAATGTGGATCAGGCACCCGAAGTTAAAAGAAAATATTTCCAGATGGTGGCAGCAACCCTTTCAGGGAAGTTCAGGTTTCAAACTTGCTCAAAAGCTGAAATTAGTAAAGGATAATCTTAGAACTTGGAATAAGGAGGTTTTTGGGAACCTGTTTGAGAACAAGAATCAAGTGGGAGAAAGGTTGCAGGTCATTGACAACTCGATACAAAATGGTATCGGTGATGAAGCTACTAGGAAGGAGGAGCAAGCCAAGCTTTCAGAATATCACAATATTTTGGCTTGTGAAGAGATATACTAGAGACAAAAATCCAGGGCGTTATGGCTAAAGGATGGTGACTTGAACTCAAAGTTCTTTCATGTCACAACCTTGAGGAACAGAAGTAATAACAAGATCAGAGAGTTGACCAAAGCTGATGGATCCAAAACCCAGGATTTGATTGAGATCAGAGAGGAAGCAATTGCTTATTTCAGCTCCCTTCTCGGGGATGAATCCCAATGTATAGAGGAAGCCAAGGACACTCTCCTCCAGTTCATTCCTAGCTTGGTTGATGAGGCCATTAATGGTAAGCTTCTTGCTCCCTTCACTGATGAAGAAATCAGAAATGCTTTGTTTAGTATGGAACCTGAGAAGGCCCCTGGCCCTGATGGGTTCCCTCCTCGGTTCTTCCAAGTTTTCTGGGATATTGTGGGAGAGGATGTCATTTCTGCTATCAAAGAGTTTCAGGCTTCAAAACATATCCCGAGAGGGTTCAAGTCCACCTTTTTAGCCCTGATTCCTAAGGGCCCAACACCGGAGACAATGGCAGATTTCAGACCGGTTAGTTTATGTAACGTATCCTACAAGATCTTAACAAAAGCCATTGCTAATAGGATGAAAGAAATATTGCCCCTCATTATTGACCCTGGTCAAGGAAGCTCGACTTAGGGGAGATCAATTGTGGATGGTGTGATCACAGTCCATGAAGCTCTGCACTCTGCTAGGCAAACCAACAAGGAGGTCTTTGCCCTAAAGCTTGATATGAATAAAGCTTTTGACCGCATTAACTAGGATTTTTTGATGGTTGTTCTTCTGAAGTTCGGCTTTCATCCTCAGTGGGTCAGGCTGATAAAAGAGTGCATATCCGAACCTTGGTTCTCAATTTTGGTCAATGGCACGATAGCTGGGTATTTCCAGAGCCATAGGGGGCTCAGACAAGGAGATCCGATTAGCCCAATGTTGTTCATTATAGTAGCAGAGGCATTAGGTAGAACTATTAAAGCAGCTTGCACTGCTGGATTAATTTTGGGGATTAAAGCCACCTCTCTCACCAACCCAGTTACTCACCAACAATTTGTTGATGACACTCTGATGTTGACCCAGTCGTCAGTGGTTGAAGCCAGAAGGATTAAGCACATTCTCCAACTCTACGAGGATGCGGCGGGACAGAAGGTGAACTTCAACAAGAGTAAGCTTTACTTCCTCAACACCCCAATTCAGAGACAAGCCAGAATAGCAGAGATTTTGGGATGTTCGATAGCGACTCTTCCTACCTCTTATTTAGGCCTTCCCCTTTTCTATGGTTCTCCGAGAGAATCTATGTGGGATAGAGTGGTAGAAAGAATCCAAAAGAAACTGGTTGGGTTGGAAAGGACATTTTTTATCTCAGGCCGGGAAACTTACTCTCACTAAGGCATCCTTACAGAGCATTCCGGTTTATTTTCTATCTGTGTTTAAGGCCCCAACCAGAGTATACCAAAAAATTGAATAGCTCCAAAAGAATTTTCTCTGGTCTGGGTCAGAGGAAAAATAGAGGATCCACCTTGTGGGCTGGGGCAAGGTGTGCAGGCCGAAAGAAAATGGGGGGCTAGGACTGAGAAGAGTTGCTCACCTAAACACAACCTTGCTAGCCAAACAAGCTTGGCGTCTCATTAACAATGAGGAGAATGAGTGGACTGCCATAATTAAAAGAAAATATCTTCAAGATACCGAATTCCTAAATGACACGGTGCACAGTAGAGGTTCGACATTCTGGAATGCAATCTTAACAAGCAGAGAGGTCATAAAGAAAGGCCTAAGATGGGTTCTAGGTAACGGGTAGAAGATCAGGTTTTGGGATGATAGGTGGGCCAAGGATGAAGCTTTATCTCAGGTTCCTCACCTAGCGAGGATCAAAAGAATCACAGAGGATCTCATAGGAAGGAAAGTAGCTGATTTCATGAGACAGGATAGAGGAAGGCTTATTTGGAAATAGATAAGGATTCAAGGATTTGAAGCTGAATCAAAGAAATCCAAAGCATCCCTGCATCAACAATTCATTTCTATGAGACCTGAGCAGGATCATGTAATATGGGCAGCTACCGAAAATGGGCAGTTCTCAGTCAAATCTGCATACATGCTAATGTTAGATACTGAGGACCCCACACTCCAGACACAGCTGGTGTGGGTCAAAAATCTTATTCCTAAAGTTGCAATGTTCTCGTGGCTGGTGATCCAAGGCAGGATTCTTACTATTGACAACTTGATAAGGAAAGGTGTGATAGTTGCTAACCACTATTTTTTGTGCAGGGCCAACTGGGAGTCCACCCTCCATATTTTCCTTGAATGCCCGGTCTCTCTGAGTATCCTCAATGGGTTATTTCAAGCCTTTAGCATTTGCTGGGTCAGACCAGCCACCATCATTGACCTCTTCCACCAATGGCCAAATCCCTTTGTTAGCCTTAGGCTGAGGTTTTTTTGGAAGATTTGTCTCCATCATTTTCTTTGGCAGGTTTGGCTAGAAAGAAACCATAGAGCTTTCCATGAGTCGAGCCATGATGTCACCTCCATCACCAATAAGATTCTTACCTTCGCCCGTGAAAACGTCAGCCTTATTCCTCATGAAGCTCGAAATCCTTCCCCCTGGGAGAGGCTGATCGCTCAATCCTTAAATATTACTCTGGGCGAGAAACCTGTGTCTACCAAGGTCAATTCCAGATTAGATGTCAAGTGGAAACCGCCCCCGGTTGGTTGGTTCAAGCTCAACTTCGATGGGGCCTCTAAAGGTAACCCTGGCAAAGCAGGGGCTGGAGGAGCAGTGAGAGACCATCAAGGCAAGCTGGTGATGGCCTTTTCTGAGCAGCTGGGAACAAGGACTAACAACGAGGCGGAAGCAAGAGCGTTATGGAGGGGTCTTCAGTTGGCTCAGGAGATTGAAGGTAAACTAATTATCGAAGGAGATTCGATGCATGTCATAAACCTTCTCAGCAATGGGAAAAATCCTCCGTGGTGGATTAAGACTGTCATCGAAGAGGCTAGGATCCTCTACCAAGCCAGGAATGATCGGAAGGCCCAGCACGTGTTTAGGGAAGCAAATAAAATAGCTGATATCTTGGCCAATATAGGGGTGGAAGTCGATGGGCTGGTCACTTGGGAACATGGGGTCCCAAGTGATGTGGACAAATTTATTCAAAATGATCGCCAATGATGATGAAACTGTGGGGTTCAAAAAAGGGAGAGGAGTTTCATTTTTGTTTTGTCAGTATTGCTTCGGTCCTTCTTGTGACGGCTTTAGTTTTCTTTGCAATGGGGGAAGGATCCAGGTGGCATGGTGGCCTCATGTTATGGGGTTAGGGGCAAAGGCAAATGCCAAGGACCGATGTCACGATTTCGTGACATGTCGTAGTTTAAGGAAAAGCAAAATACAACAAGAAAGAAAAAGTGTCACGATATCGCGACATGTTGAGCAAGAAAGAAAAAGTGTCACGATATCGCGACATGTTGAGCAAGAAGGAAAAAGGGTCACGATTTTGCGACATGTTGAGCAAGAAAGAAAAAGTGTCACGATTTCACGACATGTAGAGCAAGAAAGGAAAAGTGTCGCGATATCGCGACATGTTGAGCAAGAAAGAAAAAGTGTCGCGATATCGCGACATGTTGAGCAAGAAGGAAAAAGTGTCACGTTTTGGTGACATGTTGAGCAAGACGGAAAAAGTGTCACGATATCGCGACATGTCGTAGTTTCACGACCAAAAGAGAAGAGAAAGAGCAAGAGGGAAAAAGTGTCGCGATATCGCGACATGTCGCATTTTCACGACCAAAAGAGAAGAGAAAGAGTAAGAAGGAAAAATGTCGCGATATCGCGACATGTTGAGCAAGAAGGAAAAAGTGTCGCGTTTTGGCGACATGTTGAGCAAGACGGAAAAAGTGTCGCGATATCGCGACATGTCGCAGTTTCACGACCAAAAGAGAAGAGAAAGAGCAAGAGGGAAAAAGTGTCGCGATATCGCGACATGTCGCATTTTCACGACCAAAAGAGAAGAGAAAGAGTAAGAAGGAAAAATGTCACGATATCGTGACATGTCGCATTTTCACGACCAAAAGAGAAGAGAAAGAGTAGGAAGGAAAAAGTGTCACGATATCGCGACATGTCACATTTTCATGACCAAAAGAGAAGAGAAAGAGTAAGGAGGTGAAAGTGTCACGATATCGCGACATGTTGGATTTTCGTAGGCAAAAGCCAAGAAAAGGAGCAAGGAGGCGATTGTGTCACGATATCGCGACATGTTGCCTTTTCGTGTCCAAAAGCAACAAAAGAGGACAAAGAGGCAGAAGTGTCGCGATGTCGCGACATGTCGCATTTTCGACATGTCGCAGTTTCACGACGATCCAGAGCAAATGAAGGAAAAGACTCAAGGACGACGCGATTTCGTGACTTGTCGATTCTTCATGGCTGGAAGCGGCAAGAGAACAAAATGGGAAATGAATGTCACGATTTCGTGACATGTCTCAGTTTCACGATAGGCAGTGGCAAAGGAGCAGAATGAAGGCAGATTGTTGCGATTTCATGATAGGTCTCATTGTCGCGACATGTCGCATTTTCGCGACTATCCAGAGCAAATGAAGGAAAAGACTTAAGGACGTCATGATTTCGTGACATGTCGCACTTTCGCGGATGGAAGCGGCAAGAGTGCAAAATGGGAGATGAATGTCATGATTTCGTGACATGTCTCATTGTCGCGACATGTCGCATTTTCGTGACATGCAACGGCAAAGGAGCGGAACGAAGGCAGAATGTCACGATTTCGCGACATGTCTCTTTTTCGCGACAGGTCGCATTTTCGCGACTATCCAAAGTAAAATATGGAAACGACTTAAGGACGTCGCGATTTCGCGACATGTCGCATTTTCGCGGCTGGAAGCAAAAAGAGTGCAAAATGGGAGACGAATGTCGCGATTTCGCGACATGGCTCATTTTCGTGACATGTCGCATTTACGCGACTTATAGCGGCAAAGGAGCAGAACGAGGCAGAATGTCACGATTTCGCGACATGTCACCATTTCGCGACTCTCCAGAGCAAATGAAGGAGAAGACTTAAGGACGTCGCGATTTCGCGACAGGTCGCATTTTCGCGGCTGGGGCAGCAAGAAAGCAATGCGGTGGGCCGCTGCCTGTGTTCTAAGGTGTTTGTAAATATGGGTAAGGGGTTGTGCTCTTTCTTGGTAGGGTGGCCTCAGAAGGGTACTCGTAGCGAAGGACAGATTGTCCCTATTGAGGTTTTGATCCGTAATAGCATAGTGCTGATTTTTGTAAAAGGTTTTGGGTCAACCTGGAAAACCCGGATGTAATGAAATTGTACCTTAATTACCAAAAAAAAAAACTTAAATTTAAAAAGAAAAACCAAAACATATCACTTTGTATCTCCACACACAATCTATTTCTATTTAAATTAATAAAAACTAAATATAAGCAATCAATGTAAATAAATGATTGGTGGGAAGTTGATATTATGACGCACATCGACTCAGCCTCGTAACCACTGACAAAAATAGAACTTGACATTCAATTTAGAAAAGCAGATTGCTTGGTTTTTATAAGATAATTAAGGTGGTTTTCTCGGGCTTTCGAACGTACGCTTATCATAGATCTCTAGGAGCATTTAGAGGGTGATACAATAATGAGCCCACGAAGTATTTGCCATAAAACCTCCCGTATGTAGTGGTTTGAATTTTTATTATAAATCTTTAGAAGTTTTGTAGAGGGTGTGTAGAGAGTGATACAATATCAAAATATGGTTTTGTATGGAGGGTAATACAGTTTTAAAAAAAGATAAAATCTCTTATAATGATGTAGAAGTATTGGTGATACAATATCAAAAGTGGTTTTTGAAAAAAATAATAATCTCTTATATAGTGGGAATTTAATTTTTTTTAATAAAAATCTAAAACCATCTAAACACAATCTATTTATATTAATAAAACTAAATATAAACCTACTTAATAGAAACTAAATATAAAAATCCAGAACCATCAAACACAATCTATTTAAATTATTAAAAACTAAATATAAACCTATTTAAATCAATAGAAACTAAATATAAACCATGAATGTCATAAACAATTGGTGGGAAGCTGAGACAATGACACACATCGATTCAGCCTCGTAACCACTTAAAAGGCAGAATGCTTAGCTTTTGTAAGAGAATTATGGTTTTCTCATGCTTTCGAACTTATCTTTCGCTTCACGCTTATCATAGATCTCTAGGAGCGCAGTACGTGGCTACCCATTTAAATAAAATTCTCAAGGCAGCAAATGCCCTTCGTTGGCAGACTTGAACTTGGCACCCTGCACTGCAGCTGCAAGGTTGGAAACAAGAGCTGCATTGAACTGATCCTTCACTTGCTGAGGCTTCAAAACGAAACTCGGGTTCACCATAGAGTTGAGAAGAGAGGCGCTTCCTTCCCTAAAAAGCGAAGATGGTATGGAACCATCTCGAGATGGCACGGAGGGAGGAGTCATATATGCAGGCGTTGATGGCGCGGGTGGAGCCGATGGAGTTGATGGCGTGGTTGGTGAGGAAGAAGTGTCGCATCTCCGTCTGGAGGGCTAGGTTGGGCACCGTACGAAGGTACAGATGGCGTTGATGACGGAGATGGAGGTGAAATGTATGTGGGAGTGGTTCCGCTCGGCGGAGATGGGCATGGAGACGGCGGCGTAGCGGTGGGGTTGGGGGGAGACGTTGAGCCTCTGCCAGAAGGAGTATTGTACGGTGGTGTAAGGGCCGGCTTCCCCCGTCTGGAGGATCAATTGATGGAGGAGTCCCACCTGACAAACACACATAACATCGATGTATCATGTACTTCTCTTATGAATAAAGGTAAACTCTGAGTGAGATGAAGGCTATACCTATAGGAGTTGCAGGAGGGCACAAGCACTTGTTCTGCCCAAATTCGGCGTCTGAAAAAGCATGCACAAGCATAAAAAGCAGCGTGAATAGCACACTAGCTCGAGTACACTCCATGGCTTGCAGAACAAATATACTAAGATTTTGTGACTTAAACCTCTGGAGCTTGGCATGAGAATTCGAATGGAGAGTGTGGGATTATTTAGATTCGAGGGGTCCAAATCCTATAACGGGTCCGCAATCGGATACCTGCTGGCACAGTTTACACTTCAATGGCCTCCCCTGTCAATATGGAGTCTGTCAGGATCCACCTGACTGGAAAATAAATGAGGTGCAAATACAATTGTTGCTGTTACCATTCTCTTTGAGTGGAGTAACTTCGTCTCGACATCTGTTGACTTATAAACACAGAATGCGTGAACATTTACATACCATGTTCCATCTGGATGGGAATGTGAGGTTGTATGACGCTAGCCGCATGTTTACAACCTCAAATCTTCCTCTTTAAGCCATGCTTGTCCTACAGATGGTGAATGAACATATGGTAAGGTGCGTATATTCATAGCGCACATCGCAATGCCAGCCACGGTACGTACGTTATCTATGTCACTGTGTGAAATAGGAAATTAAAGGATGCCATTTAGCAGTGATTTGGTATTATTAAAACCAAATCATGGTTATCTTTTCATATAGTGATTGGTTGAATGCTTCAAGGTTAATCTTGAGTTGAATGATGTTGGTTAAACCTTGTCTATAAGCATTGTTGTTAAAGCCTTAATTGGTTGAGAAAAGATATTGGTTGTGGAAAGAACATGAGTATCATTGTTATATGAGTTATTGCATGGTTGGCAATTGTTGGGTTGTGTCATGTTCTTGAGAGAAGCATACTACATCTATCTTATTCTTTTGAGATTGAGATTGAGTTGAGATTGAGATTGGGAGTTAAGTATAGAAAATATTGAGTCTCTAACAATTCTCTTTATGCTTCTATGAGGTTGATGAATCACATTGGGTCTCTAACAATTCTCTTTGTGGGTTCATGCTAAGCAAGTTTTTCTTGATGAACTTGTGAGTTGATTTGGACAAGTTCTAGTGAAGACTTGTGAGCTGAATTGGACAGGTTCTAGTGAGGACTTGTGAGCTGATTTGGACAAGTTCTATGTGAGCTTGTTAAGTAGGTTCCGTGTGAGCCTATTGACAGAGTACAGAGAACAAGTCTCAAATGGATAGAGATCCAAGCATCCAACATAGTTGAAGATAGATCTGAGTAATGCCTATTATGCTTATCATGATGTTGTCAAACAATGAAATGAAGTGGTCACATATTCCCAAGAATAGTCTAAGAATTGACTAGCTATCGGGATCAAATTCTCAGGGGGAGCATTTATGCATCTGTTTATCATATTGCTCATGTTTATGCTTTTTGCTAACTGTAATATTTTTTTTGCCTAAGAATGTTGTGCATGGACTCAGGGGGAGTTTTGCAGTTGCCCTTTGGTATTATTGTCAAAGGGGGAGAAGAATTACGTGTAATTGCACACAATTACGTGTGTTGCCAACAATTCCAAAGGGGGAGATTGATGAGCAAGGTGCAACCAAAGTATTGTCATTGTTGTCAACACAATCAGGTTGATCAGTTGATGCAATGGACAAGAGTTCATTGATGAGCAAGGTGCAGCCAAAGTGCAATAAACAGGAGTTCATTGTTGAGCAAGGTGCAGCCAAAGTATTGTCATTGTTGTCAACACAGACAGAGGATCGGTTGATGCAATGGACAGGAGTGCAGAGGTCATTAGATGGATCGGTTGATGAAGTGAACAAGAGTTCGAGTCGATCGAGCATGTACAAGTGAATTTCCAAGAAGACGAAGTGGCCCAGATTCAAAGGATCAAAGAAAAAGACAAGTAAGAAAACCGTCGTGATATCGCGACATGTTGAGCAAGCATGAGAAACTGTCGCGATACCGCGACATATCGGAGGAGAGAGAAAATGTAGGAAAAACTGTCACGATTTTGCGACATATCGGCAGAGAAAAAGCCAAGTGGAAAAATGTCACGATTTCACGACATGTTGGCAGAGAAAAAGCCAAGTGGAAAAACTGTCACGATTTCGTGACATGTTGGCAGAGAAAAAGCCAAGTGGAAAAACTGTCGTGATTTCGCGACATGTTCGAAGAGAGAGAAAGCGCAAGGAAAACTGTCGTGATTTCGTGACATGTTGGAAGCAAAGAAGGCCAGTAGAAAAACTGTCACGATTTCGTGACATGTTGGAAGAGAGAGAAAGCACAAGAAAAACTGTCACGATTTCGCGACATGTTGGAAGCAAAGAAGGCAAGTAAGAAAACTGTCACGATTTCGTGACATGTTTGAAGAAGAAGCGCATGCAAGGAAAACTGTCACGATTTCGTGACATGTTTGGAGAGAAGGCGCAGGCAAAGAAAACTGTCACGATTTCATGACATGTTTGGAGAGAAGGCGCAAGCAAAGAAAACTGTCGCGATTTCGTGACATGTTTGAGAGAAGGAGCTCGCAAAGAAAAGTGTCACGATTTCGCGACAATTTGCAAGAGAGGTAGTACGGACGAAAATGTGTCACGATTTCGTGACATGTTTGAGAGAAAGAGCTTGCAAGGAAAAGTGTCACGATTTCGCGACAATTTGCAAGAGGAAGCGCTAAGGAGAAAAAGTGTCACGATTTCGCGACATGTCGGGTTTTCGCGATCCGATGAGAAGAAAAGCGCTAAGGAGGAAAAGTGTCACGATTTCGCGACATAATGCAGGAGAGAGAGTCCGATAGAAAAAGGTGTCACGATTTCACGACATGCTTCATTTTCGCGGTCCAAAGCGAAGAGAAAGAGGAGAGAGAAAAAGGTGTCACGATTTCGTGACATGTATTTTCTGAGGCCAAAGCAAAGAGAAAGTGCAAGGAGAAAAAGTGTAGCGATATCGCTACATGTTGTATTATCGCAGACCGAAGCAAAGGTAAAGTGCAAGGAACAAAAGTGTAGCGATATCGCTACATATTGGGTTTTTGCGACATGTCGTATTTTTGCGACAACAACAGAGAGGAAGACTCTGAAGGATGAAGTGTCACGATTTCGTGACAGAAGCAAAACGAAAGAGCATGGAAGCAGAAGCATCACGATTTCATGACAAATTCAAGGAGGAAGAGCTCAAAGGCGAAAGCGTCACGATTTCGTGACATGTTCCATTTTCAGGCAAGGCGAGAAAAGCACAAGGCAACGAAAGTGTCACGATTTCGTGACATGTTCCATTTTCACTGGTGCATGCAAAGAAGAGTGTACGGTAGCGAAAAGTGTCACGATTTCGTGACATGTCATGTTTTCACGGGTGCATGCCAAGAAGAGGACAAGGAGGAAAAAAATGTCGTGATATCGTGACATGTCTTGTTTTCATGGTCAAATGCCAAGGAAAAGTCAAAGGGGCAGAAATGTCACGATATCACGACATGTTGTTTCTGCGTGACTTAGAGCTAAAAGGAGAACCCAATCGAAGTAAAGTTAACTAAAGGAAAATGATAGTTACAGATGCATTTGTAGAGGAAATACATGCAGCCAAAATTAGAAGAGTTAACTAAAGTCAGTACAATAGTTACAGGTGGAGTTACAGATAGAAATCATGCAGTTAAATAAGAATAGTGAATTGAAGTAATTATGGCAGTTACGGGGTAGTTACAGTGACAGTAAATAGAAGTCATTACTGTAGTTACAGGAGCCGTTACAAAGAAATATCATGCAGCAGTGGTTACTGAAAGTCATCAGACGAAGACCACGAGTTGGATAGAGAAACGTCTCGAAGCCCAAACAAAGAACCGTTCTATTAATAAGATTGCATGTGAGAATAAAGGAGTCATTACTATTAACAGGCTGCATGCGCGAATATGGAAGTTAAGAATAGAAACAAAACACAGTTATAAAAGGAGATTTGCGTGAAGTAGCAAGGTTGAGCTCCGTGCGGGAAGAGAGAGCAGTGTGTTGTAGAATAGAGGGAAAGTGCTGTGAAAAAGGATGTATAGAAAGCACGGCTAAAATAGAGAAGCATAGAGAGTGCAGCAGAGAGACTGTTGTTAAGAGTGTAGTAAGCAGAGAGCAAGAGTGCTGCTGGCTGTAAGTGAGCTATGAGAATGTTGTAAGAAGTATAGAGCTGTGAGAGCTGCAAAAGTAAGCCATAAGAAAGGGCTATAAGTGTGCAGTAAGTAGAGCTGTAAAAGAGTGTATGCTTTGTGGAGGGGGAGATTGAAAGTTAGAAATAGAATATATTGAGTCCTCTAACAATTCTCCTTATGCTTCCATGAGATTGATTTGAGTTAAGTTAGACTAGTGAGGGTCTTGTAACACGAAGGCATTTTTATGTCAATCAAGATTTAAAATAGAAGTCCAAGTTGGTGCTTGTAATCGGGGGTAGGTGCTCCTTTCTGTTGGTGCAGATAAATCAGGGGTTGGTGCTCCTTCCAGTGGGTTCTGGTAAACTGATTGTGAAGTTGGTGCTTTGCAAAGGCTGGATTTGGATGGGAGTCCAAGCAGTCTATTTTTGAGGAGTAGCCAAAACTGGTGAACCTCGTTAAATCTTGTGTTATGTGTTGCTATCTTGTTACACTTGCTGCATCTGGTTTTAAGCATTCATTAGTTCTAAATTAAGAGATGAAGATTTAAGTTTTTAATTAGCTGCACTGATTCACCCCCCCCTCTCAGTGCCATTGTAAGACTAACAATTGGTATCAGAGCCAAGTTCCCAGTTTAGGCTAAATCAGTCAGGGTTGATCTTGGATTAGTTCACAATGGGTAAGAAGAATAGATCCTCCTCCAAAAAGGCATCTCAGCCAGTTTCAGTTCTTGTGGAAGAGAAAACTGAACTAGAGAAGGTAGAAGAAGTGGATTCTGAAGTATGCAATGAAAACCTGGAGTTTGAAGTAGATCTAGAAGGTGAGTTGGTAGCTGCTCTTGAAGAGTTGAGTATAGAAAAGAAAAAGAACAAAAGAATGTCCAAGAAGTTAGAAGAATATGGGGATGAGATTGAAGATCTCTTCCTACAAGTTCAAAAGGCCAAGAAATCAGAAGAAGCCTTGAAGACACACCTGGATGATGAGGATGATGTATGCAACACAAGTGAAAAGGAATCTAACAAAGTTATTGTTGATCTAAAGCTACAAGTAGAACAGTACAAAAGGATTGAAGATATTCTCAGGTCTCAAATCAATGAGAAAGAGACTGTTTGCTGCCAACAAGAAGAAGAGATTGTTTCATTGAAGAAACAACTAGAAGAGGCCAATGTAAATCTCAAATATGAGAAGAGCACAGAGTTGCTAGATAAAATGATAAAGCAACAAAGAAGCTCCACGACTAAGCTTGGTCTAGGATATGAAGCTGAACAACCTTCATCTTCCAAAAGTGTAGAAAAGAAGAAGTCCACTGCTGAAGGATCAAAGCGAGAAAAGTCTGAAGCTGAACAACCCTCATCTTCCAAATATGCAGAGAAGAAGAAGTTCAAGGTTGAAGCTGAATCTTCAAAAGGAAGAAAGCATCAAAGAAGATCTACAACAAAACAACCACAACAAAAGAGGTTCTCTCACTCTCACTCTTTTAATAATAATGCTTTTAATGGCTATTGTTCTAAATGCAACTGCTATGGTCACAAGGCAATTTATTGTGGACTGAACAATAGATCAAAAAGTTATGTTGTTAAAAACACATCTGCTTTTCTGAGTGAACACCCTGTGCAATGTTTTAAATGTAATGGCCATGGGCACATTGCAAGGTTTTGTCCAAGCACTTCTGTATCCAATCTAAGGCAAGACCATAGATTTCATCATACACACAGAATGCAATACAGACAGGGAATAAAACATGTGCAATGTTTTAAATGTAATGGTCACGGGCACATAGCAAGGTTCTGTCCAAACACTTTTGTATCTAATCTAAGGCAAAACCGTAGATTTAATCAGACTCAAAGAGTGCAACACAGACAAGGAAGAAATCATGTGCATCAAAGAAAGGAAAGTAATCATCCATCAAGGATGTACAAGAGACAACCACCCAAGAGAAATGTTCAAGTTCACGAAAAGGTTCAAACCAGGGATGCAGTTGAAAAACTCAAGCCCAAGTTCAAGAAATCTTGGAGAAAGAAAGAAGAGAGGAAATCGTGTCTCCTTGGACAGAAGGAGATTACTCCTCTATTGCACTAAGCCACTCCAGGTGGTACATCCTCAGGGGGAGCAATCTTAAAGTCTTATTTTAATTCTCCTATGTATGTGTTTGGTTATCTGAGGATGAAAGGAAAGCAGTCGGGTTAGTGTTGAATAGTTGTCAAGTGTGTTGTCAGTTCATGTAGTTGTGTGTGGAAGTGTCGTGAAGGGTGATGATTAAATTGAAGAGCTGTCACCATTGGTAGTTTTGAGATATGTCATTGTTGTACTGTTGATGATTCTTCTGCCACTGTTCAAAATTATGGATCATAACAGTTCAGATAATTTGGTTGAGTGGAAAGAATGTTTGCCCTAGCTGCATATATGTGTTTCGATAAAAGCAACGTGTATTTGTTCTACACTTTGATGTGAAGATTGTTAGATCTTTCATGATGCCTTGGTGAATATATTTAATTCACAGACAGTTTCATTTCAACTGTTGATCAAATGCCAATCCGAGGTTAAGAAGTATGAGGCTGAGCAAGGTGCACTATGGTTGGCCATAAAGTGTTTGACAAAATGTCTTCTCCTGATTTGCACAGTTGAAAGTAAGGTGTGATCTACAGTAACTGTAGAAAATTCAGATCAGGTTGTAAATATAAAAAGGAATTTGGTTGTGTTGCAGTACAGTATTTGATGCTTGGACAGAGTTGAAAGTGGATTGAGGTAGCCTGCTAGATTCTCACTGCAGAGAGAGACAAACTACTGTCATTAGGTTCAAGCTTGTTGAGAATATCCAAGATGCATGGTGGAGATGTATGCAGATGCTGCTGGCATTGCAGAACAAAAAGTTGGCTATATAAGATCATTGTAAGACTAACAATTGGTTCTTACTGCCACTGTCAAAAGTTAAGGATTATAACAATTCAAATGATTTGGTTGGTTTTGTGGTACTGTGTTTGATGCTTGCACAGAGTTGGCAGTAAAATTGCAGGTGTTGGTACAACGTTGGACAAAAGTTGGTACAAGTGTGAGTCACTTGTCAATGTTGTTGACAGATGTGAAATCAGCGTTTTGAATGGGAAGATTGAAGGAGAGGTTTATAATGAGCAGCCAGATGGTTTCCAGCCTGGTGATGATTGGTTGAGTTGATTGATTGAGCCTTTGAAGAAGGCCTTTGGGAAATATTTGAGGACAAGTCTTTGGGACAGATTTCCAGATACATGATTTGGGCTTACTCCATTGAGATTGATTTGAGCAAGTTATTCTTTGCATTGGTGATTTATGTTGGTGGCTGTTTTGTTCAAATACCTTTGGAAGGAAAAGGATGTCTACTAGTTTCCTTTTCATGTAGTGATTGGTTGAATGCTTCAAGGTTAATCTTGAGTTGAATGATGTTGGTTAAACCTTGTCTATAAGCATTGTTGTTAAAGCCCTAATTGGTTGAGAAAAGATATTGGTTGTGGAAAGAACATGAGTATCATTGTTATATGAGTTATTGCATGGTTGGCAATTGTTGGGTTGTGTTTCATGTTCTTGAGAAAAGCATACTACATCTATCTTATTCTTTTGAGATTGAGATTGAGTTGAGATTGAGATTGGGAGTTAAGTATAGAACATATTGAGTCTCTAACAATTCTCTTTATGCTTCTATGAGGTTGATGAATCACATTGGGTCTCTAACAATTCTCTTTGTGGGTTCATGCTAAGCAAGTTTTTCTTGATGAACTTGTGAGCTGATTTGGACAAGTTCTAGTGAAGACTTGTGAGCTGAATTGGACAAGTTCTAGTGAGGACTTGTGAGCTGATTTGGACAAGTTCTATGTGAGCTTGTTAAGCAGGTTCTGTGTGAGCCTATTGATAGAGTACAGAGAACAGAGTCTCAATGGATAGAGATCCAACAACCAACACAGTTGAAGATAGATCTGAGTAATGCCTATTATGCTTATCATGATGTTGTCAAACAGTGAAATGAAGTGGTCACATATTCCCAAGAATAGTCTAAGAATTGACTAGCTATCGGGATCAAATTCTCGGGGGAGCATTTATGCATCTGTTTATCATATTGCTCATGTTTATGCTTTTTGCTAACTGTAATAATTTTTTGCCTGAGAATGTTGTGCATGGACTCAAGGGGAGTTTTGCAGCCGCCCTTTGGTATTATTGTCAAAGGGGGAGAAGATTTACAGGTAATTGCACACAATTACGTGTGTTGCCAACAATTCCAAAGGGGGAGATTGATGAGCAAGGTGCAACCAAAGTATTGTCATTGTTGTCAACACAGTCAAGTTGATCAGTTGATGCAATGGACAGGAGTTCATTGATGAGCAAGGTGCAGCCAAAGTATTGTCATTGTTGTCAACACAGACAGAGGATCGGTTGATGCAATGGACAGGAGTGCAGAGGTCATTAGATGGATCGGTTGATGAAGTGAACAAGAGTTCAAGTCGTCGAGCATGTACGAGTAAATTTCCAAGAAGACAGAAGTGGCCCAAATTCAAAGGATCAAAGAAAAAGACAAGTAAGAAAACTGTCGCGATATCGCGACATGTTGAGTGGATTGGACATTGAGGAGAGAGGTTGTTGGAGAAAAAGGGTCACGATTTCGTGACATGTTGGAGAGAAAAAGATGGAAAACTGTCACGATTTCGCGACATGTTGGAGAGAAAAGAAGTGGAAAAGCGTCACGATTTCGTGACATGTTTGAAGAGAGAGAAAGCGCAAGGAAAACTGTCGAGATTTTGTGACATGTTGGAAGCAATGAAGGCTAGAAAAACTGTCATGATTTCGTGACATGTTGGAAGAGAGAGAAAGCATAAGATAAACTATCACGATTTCGTGACATGTTGGAAGCAAAGAAGGCAAGTAAGAAAACTGTCATGATTTCACGACATGTTTGAAGAAGAAGCGCATGCAAGGAAAACTGTCACGATTTCGCGACATGTTTGGAGAGAAGGCGCAGGAAAAGAAAACTGTCACGATTTCGTGACATGTTTGGAGAGAAGGCGCAAGCAAAGAAAAGTGTCACGATTTCGTGACATGTTTGAGAGAAGGAGCTCGCAAAGAAAAGTGTCGCGATTTCACGACAATTTGCAAGAAGGATAGTACGGACGAAAATGTGTCACGATTTCACGACATGTTTGAGAGAAAGAGCTTGCAAGGAAAAGTGTCACGATTTCACGACAATTTGCAAGAGGAAGCGCTAAGGAGAAAAAGTGTCACGATTTCGCGACATGTCGGGTTTTCGCGATCCGATGAGAAGAAAAGCGCTAAGGAGGAAAAGTGTCACGATTTCGCGACATAATGCAGGAGAGAGAGTCCGATAGAAAAAGGTGTCACGATTTCGCGACATGCTTCATTTTTGCGGTCCAAAGCGAAGAGAAAGAGGAGAGAGAAAAAGGTGTCACGATTTCGCGACATGTATTTTCGGAGGCCAAAGCAAAGAGAAAGTGCAAGGAGAAAAAGTGTAGCGATATCGCTACATGTTGTATTATCGTGAGCGAAGCAAAGGTAAAGTGTAAGGAACAAAAGTGTAGCGATATCGCTACATGTTGGGTTTTCGACATGTCACATTTTCACGACAACAGTAGAGAGGAAGACTCTGAAGGATGAAGTGTCACGATTTCATGACAGAAGCAAAACGAAAGAGCATGGAAGCAGAAGCATCATGATTTCGTGACAAATTCAAGGAGGAAGAGCTCAAAGGCGAAAGCGTCACGATTTCGCGACATGTTCCATTTTCAGGCGTAAGGCAGAGAAAAGCACAAGGCAACGAAAGTGTCACGATTTCATGACATGTTCCGTTTTCGCTAGTGCATGCAAAGAAGAGTGTACGACAGCGAAAAGTGTCACGATTTTGTGACATGTCATGTTTTCACGGGTGCATGTCGAGAAGAGGACTAGGAGGCAAAAAATGTCACGATATCATGACATGTCTTGTTTTCATGGTCAAACGCCAAGGAAAAGTTAAAGGGGCAAAAATGTCATGATATCGCGACATGTTGTTTCTACGTGACTTAGAGCTAAAAGGAGAACCCAGCTGAAGTAAAGTTAACTGAAGGAAAATGACAGTTACAGATGCATTTGCAGAGGAAATACATGCAGCCAAAATTAGAAGAGTTAACTGAAGTCAGTACAACAGTTACAGGTGCAGTTACAGATAGAAATCATGCAGTTAAATAAGAATAGTGAACTGAAGTAATTACGGTAGTTACAAGGGTAGTTACAGTGACAGTAAATAGAAGTCATTACTGCAGTTATAGGAGCCGTTACAAAGAAATATCATGCAGTAGTGGTTACTGAAAGTCATCAGACGAAGACCACGAGTTGGACAGAGAAACGTCTCGAAGCCCAAACAAAGAACCGTTCTATTAATAAGATTGCATGTGAGAATAAAGGAGCCGTTACTATTAACAGGCTGCATGCGCGAATATGGAAGTTAAGAATAGAAACAGAACACAGTTATAAAAGGAGATTTGCGTGAAGTAGCAAGGTTGAGCTCCGTGCGGGAAGAGAAAGCAACGTGTTGCCGAATAGAGGGAAAGTGCTATGAAAAAGGATGTATAGAAAGCATGGCTAAAATAGAGAAGCATATAGAGTGCAACGAAAGAGAGCTGAATTGCTTAAGAGTGTAGTAAGTAGAGAGCAAGAGTGCTGCTGGCTGTAAGTGAGCTGCGAGAATGCTGTAAGAAGTACAGAGTTGTGAGAGCTGCAAAAGTAAGCCATAAGAAAGGGTTGTAAGTGTGCAGTAAGTAGAGTTGTAAAAGAGTGTATGCTTTGGGGGGGGGGGTGGGGATGGAAGGAGGAAATAGAATATATTGAGTCTCTAACAATTCTCCTTATGCTTCCATGAGATTGATTTGAGTTAAGTTAGACCAGTGAGGGTCTTGTAACACAGAAGGCATTTTTATGTCAATCAAGATTTAAAATAGAAGTCCAAGTTGGTGCTTGGAATCAGGGGTAGGTGCTCCTTTCTATTGGTGCAGATAAATCAGGGGTTGGTGCTCCTTCCAGTGGGTGCTGGTAAACTGATTGTGAAGTTGGTGCTTTGCAAAGGCTGGATTTGGATGGGAGTCCAAGCAGTCTATTTTTGAGGAGTAGCCAAAACTGGTGAACCTCGTTAAATCTTGTGTTTTGTGTTGCTATCTTGTCACACTTGCTGCATCTGGTTTTAAGCATTCATTAGTTCTGAATTAAGAGATGAAGATTTAAGTTTTTAATTAGCTGCACTGATTCACCCCCCCCTCTCAGTGCCATTGTAAGACTAACAATATATTCACTTTCTATATTTCATAAAATCTACCTTACCATACTAGCTTTGATATTTTAAAAAAAATCACTAAATATATTTTTTAGAATATCTATAACTATACTCAAGAGTCAAAGGATTGATATAGGCCTTGTTTAATTAATTATACTTTATAATCATAACAATATATATGTACGGAAAAAACCATTACACCTAACCAAATAACTATTCAAGTTGGTTGGGTTTCACAAGGTTGCTAGTCCAAGGCAGTGGACAAAAGTAATAATTATTTTATATACCCTAAATTACTATGTTCTATTAATAAGTTAATAAGATACGATTCCTTAAAGCAAAGCGTTTTCAAGAGTATGGTTTTGTTTTGAAGCAGAAGAGGATATTATTGATCACTCCCATATTTTACAAGCCCTTGGTTAACTTTCATTGATGCTCTACTTCCTAACAATAATCTATCTTTTTGTCTTTAACTTAAAGCCCAACTCAAATAGTTTTTAATCCATTTTGATTACGTCATCCAAACTTAAGGCATGTTAGAATATATTTCAATATTTCTTTCATTAGTTAATTCAATCCTAACGATCTTATATTGTTAGAATTGATTAATTTAGGCTAATTGTTATTTTGTTACAACTGCGCCTATATTGGTCTCGGTGGTTCCACAACCTCCAGACTAATCCTGGTCCTAATGTATTATTTATACTTCATTAATTAATTGAATTGTCGTTCCTCTTCTCACATGGTATCAGAGCATACCACCACTCTCTCTCCGCCACTCTCATTTTTAAATGATCTTGTAGTAGCATGAGAAAGAAGCAGCTGAGGAAGAGTTTTTTTTTTTTTATTGGAGGCGATTTTTCAAGGCTGAGCTTTTTGGTAGCGAAGCTGAGAAAACTTGGTTTTATTTTTCGAGGCAATTATTTTAATTTCTGGAATTCAAAGAAGCACGATCGATGGATCAAAGAAGCACGGTAGAAGGTCAAACAAGGCAAAGAAGGGTCAAAGATCGAAGCAGAGTTCGAAGGCTCGCGATGAAGCTCGATGGCCAACACCAAGGCTGCTTAGCCAAGCGCGAGAGGAGAGCTTGCGACCTCTTGGGTGGGAATCCCCGAGAGGAGATACTCCTCTATAGAGGAGAAACCCTCTTAAACTTCTAACGGAGTCATTGCACACTCGATGTGGGACATTGAGTCCTAAAATACAAATGCTCGGATCTGTGAATACGTCGTCACCTGCATCACCTATGTCAACTGCATAAACCAAGACGTATTTTTCCTTACTTTTGAGGCCGGTAGATCAAACATCTACAAATTTTCTTGGAGAATGAGGTAAAATCTGAGTCATTTCGCTGTATTGGAATTTCATTTTAGCTCTCAGCTCTTTCCTCAAAGTATTTTTTTCCTCCCGAACGGCATCAATGGAAAAATTAGATAGACATTTTTGAGCAATTTTCTCCACTTGGTTTGGTTGCAAACTGTTCTATTCTTCCTCTGTGATCTCTATGCATCATTTTGATACATCTATGGCAAGTTTTTGGTTGAAAAAAATGATTTTGTTCACCCGCCACCCGAGCGCCACCCTGCTGCCACCGGTGCTTCGCTCCCGCGCTACATCGGTTGTCGCTCCTCTTCACCGCCTGAGCTCTACCCGAGGTGACAGAGCAGCCTCGCGTTCTTCAAAATGCACGTCGAAGCTATTTAAGGAGGAGGGAGCCGAGAATAGTTCTCGGATCAGCCCATTGGCTCACCAGTTGTGAGTCAAGTGGTAAGGGCTTCGGGAGCCCTCAGGTCGCGGTTTCGAGTCCCATCGACCCCCCCCTACTCAAAGGTATAAATTTTTTTGTATTTATTAAAGTTTTTTTTTAATATTCTCTAATCAAAGTTAAATTTAATATAATTTTAATTTATTTTATCATAGTTTAAAGGTTATTTTTTTTAAATATTTTTTTTTACTATGTAGAATAAAGTTATTTTTTTTTAACTTTGATAATAAAAGAATGTTTTAAAATGCTTTATAAAGGAAAATTTTAAAGGGGGGAGTGATTTTTTTTCGAAAACTCAAGGGGGGATTGAGAGTAATTTTTTGAAAAAGCAAAGTTTGGCATTATTGTAAAGGTGCATTTTCGACTGCGCCGACACCTAGTGGGTTATTTATGTAGGCACTTTTATGTTGTATGTTGCATTTTTTCCTTCTTTTGCACTACATCATTTAAGTTAAAATCAAACACTCCCTAAGTCCCCGGAATAATTAAAACCCATCTGTGCAATTTATTGCACTGTAGCATTCGGTATTTGTGATACCTCTGGCCAGCACTTACAGGTAAAGCTATCGTGATTGCGCTACTGTATTCGTCGCCTAATATAGCTGCCACAACAATGTCTAAGATTGTTCTCTATTAATCGTCGAGGAGAGATAATTTTACCATTTTGTAATTTTTTACTCCATCCACTACCCCAATCACTCTCATTTTTAGGCTTAAATCCAGACGAAATTTTGGATATCCAAAGTATTTAGGGGAAGTTACACCCAATGCATGAGGATTGAAGGATTTCTAAGGTCAATGCCATCAACGAGGTGATTCCCTTTCAGTACCGCCTAAGTACCACGTATCGTATAATCATTAAAATTACCTACAGTCTCCCTCATGTAAGGGCGGGTAATTTTTTTGGTTTTTCAAAATACCTATAGTCTCCCTCACGTAAGGGCGGGTAATTTTTTTGGTTTTTCAAAATACCTATAGTATCCCTCACGTAAGGGCGGGTATTTTGTATGGTATAACGGCCTGGAATTAAGGTATATCGAAGGGGCGACCATTTGGTGTTATAAGGAACCTTCACAATGTCTGCAAAACTAATGACTGATGCTCATCAATTATTGAAAGTTCCAAATTATACACCATGGAAAAACAAAATGAAAGCAATCCTAGAGATGGATGATCTTTAGGAAATTGTGTCTGGAGCAACAGTAAGACTTTCATCTTCAGCTGGATCCACAACTCCATCTGCTGATCAGAAAGACTTTGACAAGAAAGATAGCAAACCAAAGGTGCTCATTTTGCTTGTTGTTTTTGATGAAGTTCAACCTCATATTGTTGACTGTCCAAATATTAAAGCGGCATAGGATACCCTTAAAAATATATATGAATGGAATAATGACTCCACCATTCTATTTCTCTAGTCTCAATTACATAGTCTAAGCATGAAACAAGGAGATACGGTTGAAAACTTTCTTTGCAGAGTGTCTGAGTTGAAAGGAAAATTGAATTCCTTAGCAGCACCAGTTGATGATAAGCTCCTTACCTTAGTGGTAATGAGAGATCTTTCAGATTATTTTAGAGTGTTTATTACCTCACTTCATGTATCACAGAGACAAGTTACCTATGTTGAGTTGGTAAATATTCTTCAAGAAGAGGAGGCACGCCAACTACAGTGAGATGATTCTTCTAACACTGCCCTATACACCAATAGGAAGGGGTAAAACAAGAAGAAGGGTAATTTTGAGAAGGGAGGTAGTTCTCAAAAGGATTCAAAAGGGAAACAAACTCAACCTCAAAATAAAAAAAAGATATTGCAAGATCTGTGACAAAGAAGGTCATGATACAAACAGATGTTGGCATAAGAATAAACAATCAAAATAGAAAGGCCAGAACAAACCACAAAAGAACAAACAATAACAAGTGAATTTTGTTTTTGAGGAATCTGACACAGATTCTGAAAAAGCACACAAAGTGCTCATGACTACCACAGTATCCAAGCAGACGGATCCTATTTGGTATGTCTATTATGGAGCCAGTAAACACATGACTGGTGACAAATCATGGTTTGAGTCTATTGAGGCCAAAGAGGGCAAACCTATCACTATTGTCGATGATAAAACCTACAAGTTTCAGGGAGAAGGAACAGTTTCTATTACTCTTCCTGATGGCAAGTTCCAGATTGAGAAGGTTCTCTATGTTCCAGGATTGGCGAACAACTTGTTGTCTGTCACACAAATTTTGGACAAAAATATAGTTGTATACATTAGTGTTGAGGGGGGTAAGAAGTGTTGTTCTATCACCAGGAGGGGTAATACCATTAGAAATGCTTCATATAAGCATGGCTTATTTGCCCTAGATACTATCTCTTCTCCAGATGTAGCCATGATTGTCTCTACAAAGGATGCAACTTCCCTATGTAACAAGAGATATGGACATATGAGTTCTAGTTACTTACTTGAGTTAAGTAAGTATGAAATGGTAAGGGGTCTTCCTTCCCTTTCTACCATATTGCTAGTTTGCTCTGACTGCTTGGCAAGAAAGCAGCATAGAGTACCTTTTGAAAGGAGCTCTACAAGAGCAAAGAAACCTCTGGAGTTGGTTCACACCGATCTATGCATTCCTTTAACTCCCAACAGTTGTTGGGGTAAGAGGTATTTTCAGTTATTCGTGGATGATTACTCACGAAAGATATTTGTATTCTTTGTTCAACTAAAATCTAAAGCATTTGGCTTCTTTTAGCAATTCAAGAAATTTTTTGAAAAGGAGTTAGGGACTTCTACAAAGACCCTCCGCTCAGATCGAGGGGGCGAGTTCACCTCTAAAGTTTTTTTTGAGTTCTTAACTGAAAATGGGATCACACGATAGTTGACTACTGCTTATACTCCTCAAAAAAATGGATTTTCCGAAAGGAGAAATCGTTCCATCATGGAAATGGTTCGTTGCATGCTCACAAGAGCTAGAATTGGGCAAAAATATTGGGTAGAAGTTGTCACCACAGCAGTATATTTGTTGAATAGGGCACCCACTAAGGCCCTACAAGGAATGACTCCATAGGAAGCATGGAGTGGCAGGAAACCCTCCATATCTCATCTACGTATTTTTGGTTGTAAAGAATTCATGCACATACCAAAATAAAAGAGGAAGAAGCTAGATGAGAAAACATTGAAGTGCATTCTTCTTGGGTATGATGAGCACTCCAAGGGTTATCAATTGATTGATCCTTTAACCAAGAAGATACACATCAGTAGAGATGTAGTTTTGATGAGGCTTTCACATAAGAAAACACATCAGATGTATACCTAGACCTTGTGGATACTAAGGTTGAGAAGTCTCCTTCATCCAAGTTTGAAGGTCCTTCTTCATATTCTTCATCACCACAGAAGAAGAATTCAAAGTGGTATACAAGTACAATTAGAGACTCTAAGCTATCCACTCCACCAGACTTGACATTGGATAGGCCTCGTACTCGTAGCATGGCTCGACAGGAGAAAGCTACAACAAAGATTACTGGGGTTGATGATCTGTGTCAATATTTTGAGGAACTTTATATATATCAAGATAGAGATACATTTTATATGGATATTGATGATGATAGGGTGTTTATGTCCTCAATAGACAAACATGAACCTGCATCAATGCAAGATGCTCTTGGTGAGCCTCAGTGGAAGGCTACTATGGATGTAGAGTATAAGTCTCTGATGAAAAACAAAACTTGGAAGCTTGTCGATCTGCCATATGAAAAGAAGCCCATAGGCTCCAAATGGGTGTATAAAGTCAAGTACAAGGCAAATCAAACAATAGATAATCATAAGGCCCGACTTGTGGCAAAGGGCTATGCTCAAAGAGAAGGCATTGACTATGAGGAAACTTTTGCACCTACTCCTCGGATGATAACCATTTGAGTTCTTTGTGCTATGGCAACACAATATGGGTAGAAATTACACCAAATGGGTGTCAAGAGTGCCTTTCTAAATGGTAATCTCCAAGAGGAAGTCTACATGACTCAACCAGAAGGATTTGAAGTGGAAGGCCAATAGCAGAAAGTTTATAAATTGGTCAAATACTTATATGGTTTAAAACAGGCTCCTCGGGCTTGGTACATAAAAATGGATAATCACCTACTACAACATGGATTTAAGAGATTTCTGTCGGATGCAAACCTCTATTTCAAGAAGCAAGGCTCTAAAATAGTGTTGCTTGTACTCTATGTTGATGATCTGCTCATAACGAGGAGTTCAAAAACAATGATCTCTTCTGTCAAACATGATTTGAGCGAATCTTTTGAAATGATAGATCTCAAACTTCTCCATTACTGTCTTGGTCTGGAAGTGAACCAGAAGGAGCACTACATCAAAGTATCCCAGAAAAAATATGCCAAGACACTACTAGAAAAATATCGCATGATCGATCGCAAGCCAATGGCAACACCAATGGAAACATGACTTCAGTTATCATGATATGACAAATCACCTCAGGTAGATGCAACTCTCTATCGTCAGCTAATTGGGAGTCTCATATATCTGACCAACACTAGGCCAAATATCATATTTGTTGTCAACTATCTTTCGAGGTTCATGTAGGAACCTAAGACTACACACTGGAAAGTAGCAAAGCGAGTTCTTCACTATGTCTATGGCACAATGAAATATGGCCTAGAATACAAGAAGAACAACATATTCTTCTTACAGGGATACACGGACTCGGACTATGCCGGATCATATGATGATCGTAAATCAACTTCAGGATATTTGTTTCATCTTGGATATGGTCATGTCTCTTGGCACAACAAGAAGCAACAAGTGGTTTCTATCTCATCAATTGAAACATAATATCACGCTGCACGTGAAGCTGTGTGCGAAGTGATATGGTTGCGTCACATCAGGACAAGTATGGGTCTTCTATCAAAATCTCTAATACACTTCAATGCGACAACATGGGTGTTTTGAATCTTGTTAAGAATCCAGTGCATCATGAGAAAACGAAGCACATTGATACACAATGCCACTTCATTTAAGACAAAGTACCAAATCACCAAATCCAGCTTCAGTACATCTCCACCAATGCTCAAGTTGCAGACATATTCACTAAGGCACTTGCACGTATCAAATTTGAATTGTTTTGCAACTCTCTATGTATGTCAAAATAATAGGGGGATGATAGTATAGCTAGTAGTTATATGTTTCCTGAAATATTGTAATATGGGGGGATGTTAGAATATATTTCAATATTTCTTTCATTAGTTAATTCAATCCTAACGATCTTATATTGTTAGAACTAATTAATTTAGTCTAGTTGTTATTTTGTTACAACTGTGCCTATATTGGTCCCGGGTGGTTCCACAACCTCCGGACTAATATTGGCCCTAATGTATTATTTATACTTCATAAAATAATTGAATTGTCATTCCACTTATCACAAGGCAAACAATTCTCAAATATTTCCAATGTCTTTAACATTTTGAAGAGTATTTCTAAGAACCAGGTGGATGTCAATGTATGCGTTTTTACCATGAAAACATGATCCAGCTAAAAGATTTTAGATACTTAACCACTAACTAGAGGTCTATATGCTTCACTGTATGGCTTCAAATTTGAAGGCTACGTGTTTAATTAAAATGTTATTTAGTAAAGTTATACAATTTGGTTAGACATTCTTTATTTACTCTATAGTCTGTTACTCTAAAATTGTTTTAATTTCCTCTCCTTGTTTTGAAAGTCATCCAATCCACTATTCTACCATTAAACTAAACCTTTAGAGCCACCATGACTTATATTGAGATTAAATACGTTTAGCCCTTCCATAAAAAAAAATATTTATATAATTTTACTTAAAAATATTATGATCTACCCTATAACCAAAGCTACGCACACAAATCATTAATCAATGATTATTATATTCATAATGTATTTTCCTTGTTTCCTTTTTATTTACCACATATAAATTAACTAGCAGATATTTAAAAGATTGTTGTGTCAAGCTTCTACACCATAGTCGAATTTCACCTATTTTTGGTTCTATTAGTGGCAGCGAGTTTACTTTCAACTCACTTAATCCGTAAGACTTTTGTTGGTTGTCTTTTACCGACAGTAGTCATAATACCGTGTTGTGTTGCAAGTGACAAATGAAATATTTTTTTGATTTTATATTTAATGTAAATACAACCCAATATTAGGTAAAATTCATTATGATGCATTCCAAACAGTCAATAAACCATTTGCACATTGTTATATGAAACTAATAGTGAATCATAATTTTGGCGATAGATTTTATTTTTCTCGGGTCCTTGCCCAAGACATGCATAATTTACATTGCAGAGTCAATCCTAGGTTCTCATGCATAATGGTGGTTTTCAAGCTCATAATGTGGTTTAACTGTAATAATTCCCAAGAAATAATCTAAATTTAGAACCACAAAAGGTTTACCACCGGTGAACGAACGACATCAACAAGAATCCTAAGGTTTTATGTCTTATTTTAAAAATCCAGTAAACTTTAAATATTCAAGTTACTGTTGGATATGGGATGATACAGTAAATGCACAATTGATTAAATAAATAGTTACCTTAGTGGTTGTAATACATAATCTAAATATTTCACATTATTAATGGAAGCCATATTGATTAGATTAATCAAATTTTGTCTAAACTAAAGGTTCTCAATAGTAAAATTTCACAGACATATTTGCACAGGTTATGAGTTATGTTATACTTCATAGCGATATACTTCATAGCGATGCGGTGCCCTAAGAACCAGCATTTGAGCTTCTCAACACATCCACAAACTATAGGTTTGACAATTAAGCAAATGTAATAGTTTCACATAGCAAATTCAAAAATCATTAAAGTATATAAAATCCAGCGATATATGCTTCACATTTTTTTGAAATATATCAACACAAAATTAATACAGATTTACATTCGAGGGCATATGTACACTCCAGAGGAATGAGAGAGACTTCATATTTAATTCAAACCCAATTCATTACATCAAGATAGCCAACATAATGCATTTCCATCTTTTTTTTTTACAAATAAGAAAATAACAAGAAAAGATAAATGCAATATGTTTTGGCCCCAAATTTACAACAACAAGATAGTTAAACAGATAACAAGCCAAGATTTATAAAAAAATGGATGCAAAGTTCTGCGCTTTCATTAAATATAATTTATATTTGACAAAATAAAACATAATTATTGTCCAAGAGCCAAACATTCCACCATTCAACTCAAGGTCTGGAATAAATAATGACTCAATCATATCGTGAAGATTTTTGAGGTACAATAGAAACTTGAATAACAAACAAATCGCAACTGCAAGTGTTCAAAACACTTCATTGACTTCAAACTTCGGAAGCAGCATCCCAGATTCGAAGGGCTTATGCAACTTAGTTTGAAGAATAGGGGATATAAATGCAAAGGGAGGTCAGCGTGGCCTTGAATGCAAATCTAACATGCAAACTTCACCCAAGCACATGCCAATACTTTTGCAGTGTACATACAACCTCTACATTCGTATTTGCTATAGAAGAAAGATTTTTCTTTTAGCATTCAACTTATTTAATCAGAAATTATTTTATACGTAGATAGTATAACGTATCTATGCAAAAGCTTATTTAACCATTCATTCAATTCTTTGGTTAAACCAAAAATTAACAAAATAAGCAAACATAATTATTTTATAAAAGAACAACCATGAAAATTATTTTCAAGGTATTTATCCCCTAAACTACCCATCCAATAGATACCAGATTTATAGCATTATCATTCTACTATAAACTATTATTCTGTACTCAAAGATAATGCAAATGTAACAACCCTTCAAATCTAGTTTTTGTTTACCGATTTTATCTACAAGAATATGGTACTGCTAATCCATCTGTGGATGCAGGAACATATGTCATTACTAGCGGGAACAATTCAAGGCATAGATATCTTCTTCAATTGATAAAAAAAGGTTATCCAGTGTAAGGTAAGTCAAGGGATATGATGAGCGATGGAGTATTCACCGTAATTAGGGTCACAAAACCTTAAAGGTAATGCATCCACCAACGGTCCATGTAGATGCATTTTCATTTAGCTACATTATTAGGTCTATTTCCATGCTTTGTTTTGGACTTTAAAAATAATAATAATAATAATATATTATATGTATATATAAATAGTAATAATGTATAAAATAAATGATATAAAATATATATATATATATACAATAAAGATAATATATAAATAAATAGATAAGAATGAGAATAAATAAATAATAAAGTAATAATAATATACATATATTATTAATAATTATATAAAGAGGAAATAAAATTACGATGGTAAAAGTTTAAGCAATTAATAAAACATGGTGAATGGGCACTCCACATGGCAAGCCTCGGTTATAAGACTCATACGAGGGCAACAAGTGTAAAATGTAGGAATGGCAATTCTATCTATAAATACATGAGGTAAAAGGAAAATGTGGTATGGTGTGTTCATCTAATTTTGGCAAGCATAAATTCTCGGGAGAACAACACGACTATAGCGCAGGAGGGAATATGTGTTTCCAATAAGTTTGGATCTTTCTAAGATTATCTGATGTTGAGATTAATGCCTTGGATTACTTTTGAAATGACTATTAATATTCTTGGTTATAAGAATTATGTCTGCAAGTGAGCTCTTCTCTATCAATGGATATCTGTCGACTGAAATGTTTTTTTTTAATAATAATTTATTTGATATCCGAGATTTTTCTTCTTCAATCTGGTAATCTGCATTAGAGAAAGAGATGTTGTGTGTTGTATGCATATAATTTTAGTTGCATATAATTATTTTAGTCGACCGTTATGACCCTTGGATACATCAAAAACCATGGAGTGTGATTTGGAGAAACATTCGGGAAGATTCAACTCCTCAGTGAATGCATGTTGTGGCCTGCTTGTACCTATAATTTTTGGAGTCTCTTCGATGCCTGAATTAAGATTAAGTTTGACTTCAATTCTGTATTTTGATTCTTTAATGTATAATTCAGAAGAACTCAGGATTTCCTCTATATGTACCCAAAAGAAATTAGGGTTACAAAAAATGTTAGTACTCAGAAGGTAGAATGAGACTTGAATTAAATTGTTTTCCTTTACAAATATCCTGTGCAGCCTATTGATAGCTCAACTTGTTGAAATTTTAAAAGACTGAAATTTGGGTTATGGAAATGGGACTTGATGTATTTTTCTTTTATAAACATATGTTCGGTGCAGCCAATTGTTGGCTCTCAAACTAATATGAAAGACTAAGATTAGGGTTGTGAAAATAAGACTTGTATTAAATTGTTTTCTTTTACATATACTTTTTACAACAACTCTCAAACTCTTGAAATTTTAAAATACTGAAATTTGGATTATGGAAATGGGACTTGATGTGTTTTTCTTTTATAAATATATGTTCGGTGTAGCCAATTGTTAAATCTCAAACTGTTATGAAATATTGAGATTAGGGTTTTGAAAATAAGACTTGTATTAAATTGTTTTCTTTTACATATATTCTGTACAACAGCTCCCAAACTGCTGAAATTTTAAAAGACTGGAATTAGGTTATGGAAAACCCTGAAGGCATAATGAGATTCAAAGCATTTTCTTTTCTTATATCCATATATATTGTACAGCAAATGGTTAGTTCTCAAACTATTTAAAATAATTTATGAGTGGAATTAGGTTATGAAGAAGTTAATAGATAAACTTTTGGATTGGTTTTTTGATACACGAATCACTTTTACAATATTTAGAAACATGCCAAAATGATGTATTAAATATTTAACTATGGAAATGAGGGATTGAAAACCTCTATGGCAATTGAAATAATCAAATTGCATTTCTTGAATGAGATTCTGCATCAGAAGTATGGTGTTGTGTTCAACTTGAACTTACTATTGGAACACGCTTCATTAAACAGCAAGGTCTAGTACAAAAGATATGGTTTACCCATCTGGAAGTGATTACATTTCAAAAATCATGATTTCTCTTTCATGGGAGATTCGCTCCCTGATATTTTAAGAGATAATATAATGTACTTCATTTGGCTTTTAAACTGAATTGAGTAGTAGAAGAATTCTAGACTTAAACAATATTGTTGTTTCAAAATAAAAATTTGGGGAGAATTCTTTTATATTGCACCAATCTGGGCAAGGTAATTGAACTGTTGAAAATCAATTAAATTAAAGGACTGTTATTTTTACATTAATATGGGCTGAGCATATGGAGCCCTTCAAACGAATTAGATAAAATCTATGCCAAGTATGAAACGATAAACAACTCATGTGTTGTTGTAAAGCACAATATGTTTTAGGGAGAAATTTATTAAAACTTCAACTCAGTCATACGCGTCTCTCTCTTGGTATGAAATTATGGTGAATGGTTTTGGGTTGTTTACGCATGGTAACCTTGGCTGGGCACATTCTTTGAAATCTTGTTGTAGACTGTAGCAAAACCACGCATAGCATTTGCCTTTGGCATTAATTTATGAAATCCGTCTTCTAACTTATTAACTCTATCAAACACCATCACAGAGATTGCAAAATCATGTATGCCTTGGAAAATTTAAACCCAAAAGAAAATATTTTTCACCCAAGCCTCAAAAAGTGGCAATAATGATAGGATTCAAAAATTGTGTAGATACTCCTCATCTTCAGAGACAATCATTTAAACCTTAGCCTTAGGATAATAAATTTACTTTTTTTTTTTTTTTATGGAAAACATCCCAAAAGGGATGCCACTTTCGGGTAAGACCCAAGGAGGCAGGGATATCCATTCTGCAAAAAATGCCTAGGACTCGAACCTAGCCTACCACCTTTGACACACTCAAGGAGCAAACAAACACACAAAACCAATTAAAAATAAGCAAATAACAACAAAAATAATAAAATAAAATAAAAAAACATGCTCCTTGAGTGTCAAAAACAAAAGCACAACCAAATACGCACAATAAGATAAAATAAACCACAACACAAACCACATAGAAAAACACAAGAAACACATAACAAAACACAGACAAGACAAAAACAACAGAACACTACAAAGACATAACCCAAAAAAAACAAGAAAAATAAACACAATCAAAACCTTAAAAATTAAAAAATTAAACAAAAATAAAAATAAAAAACAACCAACAACAGACAATAAAAATAAATAAAAAATATAGAAAACAATCACCCATAAAAACATGAAATAACACAAACAAGAGAAACCCAAGAACAAGAACGAAAAAGAACACAAGAACAATAACAAAAAACATAAAAAAAAAAACAAAACAACAAAAACACGACAACAACAAAAAACAACACAAAGAACACAAAAACAAAACAAAATAAAAAAACTCACCCACCTTAAAAAACTAAACAAAAAAACAAAAAGGAAAAAAGAAATAAAAAAAGAACAAAACAAAGACCTATCTAGACCATAAGACTATTAAGGAAAGAATCAACAGAGGAAACAAAATAAAGAATAAAATGAGCTAGGGAACTAAAAAAAACTGAATGAACTAAAGAGAAGCAAAAAAAAAAAACAAGAAGAAACTAGGTACCTTCAGAACTCGGAGCCATCCAAAGAAATGATAGAAAGAAGAGCTTCCCTAATTTGAGAAGCCCACCATATAGGAGGGTGGCCATAACAAGTAAGATCACCTTTGTCCAAAGCCCAATTAGCTAAAGCATCAGCACTCTTGTTTTGATCTCTAACCACATGATTGTAATCAACTTTCAAAAATCCCATCTAGATTAACCGAATCTTCTCAATAGTTCTTTTTATTCTCCAATCCACCTTATAATTCTTAGAAGGATTCTTCAAGAGATTAATCATAAGTTGAGAGTCAGACTCAACTAACACCTTTTCCCATCCAAGCTTAGTAGCCTCCTAAAGACCTCTGAGGATACCATACCCCTCAGCAAGGTTATTGGAAAGAATATCCAAATTCTCAGCAAAAGTAAAAACTAGGGAGCCATCTGAAAGTCTACCAATTCCTCCCATACTGGATTTTCCAGGGTTCCCTCTAGAGGCTCCATCAGTATTGACTTTTCCAAAATCCTTAAGAGGAGGTTGCCAATTTCTATTCCTATCCAATTTACTAATACTCACATTCCCTTTAAGATGGTTGCCCTTAGAAGGTTTAATCTTCAATATTTGCATCACTTGATCCCATATTTGGTGGGATTTTTGGGTGTGATTAAGGAGATGATGGACTGATTCAACTAAGTTGGTTGTGGTCTTTTGCCAAATATAGTGAATATCCTTCCTATCTTAATTAAAAATTTGGTTGTTCCTTTCGTTCCAAATATTCCAAAGAAGGATGGTAGAACCCATCCAAACTAATTGCCTAATAAAATGATCAACACCATCTTGATTAGGCCAATCCTTCCAAAGTTGTTCAAAAGTAAAAAAATTGGACCACTATAAGCCAAGTAAAGTGGCCATTCTCCTCCACAACTCAGAGGCTAAAGTACACTCAATAAAAATATGGTTGATATTTTCTACATTCTCTTCACACATTTCACATCTAAAAGGGCCATGAAAACCATGCTTCATAAGTTGCTCACCAAGTAAGCACCCTATGATGCAATAAAAACCAATTAAAGAACCTCACCTTAGGCCAGAGCTTTTGAGCCCACAATTGAGAAAATATGTCAGAAGAATGGTTGTGATTATTATGGCATAAGGTCAAATAACCTTGAGCAACTGAATACTCACCCTTAGTAGTGTTGTTCCATCCAAAACAATCTTTTTCATGGGACCAAGAGAGGGATCTCATATGAAGGATGCCTTGGATATCTTGTCTTTGCCTTTCTGGGATTTGAATAGGCCAGTCCTCAATAGGGATCCAATATCTACCAACCTTTGAATTACCAGTATGGTATCGATAGTAATTAGCCACCTTTATCCAATTAGCTCGGTGAAGCTCCTCCAGCCAAGGCCTCCAATCGAGAAACTGAGTTATCAAAGGCTTGTGAAAATCCCAAGAATCTGTTCAAAAATTTGCATGTTGACCATTATGAATGATCCAAAATAATTTTTTCTTAATCAAATCCTCACCAGTATTAAGAACTGCTAAAATGGGAGAACTTTTGAAAGGAAGTTGATAGCGAACAAGGTCTTCAGGACTTTTGTTCTCAGCATATTTAGCACGGAGATTATTGGCCCAAAGAGCATTGGGGTTATGCAACATCCTCCAATATAATTTAGCAGCTAAAGCTTTGTTGTTATTAATTGAAGACCATAAACCTAACCCCCCTTCACTCTTAGGAAGACATAAAGTATCCCATTTCACCAAGGCCCATTTTCTTTTCTCCTTAGTACCACTCCAAAGGAAATGATGACTGATTTGATCCAATTCTCGAAGAACAACCTTTGAAATATTCAAAATGGAAGAAACATAAATAGGAATAGCTTGAAGGACTGATTTTACCAAGGTGATTCTACCCCCATAAGAAAGCCACTTGTTGGTCCACTTTCCAATTTTCTTCTTGACTTTGTCCAACAACCAATTCCAATCTTTATTTTTTTGCCTTTGAATATTTATGGGAATACCTAAATAAGTGATTGGAAGAGAGGTCTTCTTATATTTTAGCTTATCCAAGACCATGGATTCCTGTCTGTTGAGCAAGGTGCAGCAAAAGTATTGTCATTGTTGTCAACACAAACAGATAGATCGGTTGATGCAGTTGATACAGTGGACAGGAGTTCAGAGGTCACGTGAACATGTACAGTGAATTTCCAAGAAGACAGAAGTGGCCCAGATTCAAAAAATCAAAGAAAAAGACAAGTAAGAAAACTGTCGCGATATCGCGACATGTTTTCTATCGTGATTTCGCGACATCTCGAAGGAGAGAGAAAATGTTGTCAAAATTGTCACGATTTTGCAACATCTCGAAGGAGAGATAAAATGCGGTCAAAAATGTCGCGATTTCACAACATCTCGAAGGAGAGAGAAAATGCTGTCAAAATTGTCGCGATTTCGCGACATCTCGAAGGAGAGAGAAAATGCGGTCAAAATTGTCGCGATTTCGCGACATCTCGGAGGAGAGAGAAAATGCTGTCAAAATTGTCATGATTTCGTGACATATCGAAGGAGAGAGAAAATGCTGGCAAAACTGTCGCGATTTCGCGACATGTTGGAGGCAAAGAAGCCAAGTGGAAAAACTGTCGCGATTTCGTGACATGTTGTCAAAGAAGAAGGCAAGTAGAAAAATTGTCGCGATTTCGTGACATGTTGGAAGCAAAGAAGGCAAGTAAGAAAACTGTCACGATTTCGTGACATGTTTGGAAAGAAGGCGCAAGCAAAGAAAACTGTCACGATTTCGTGACATGTTTGGAGAGAAGGCACAGGAAAAGAGAAAGTGTCACGATTTCGTGACAGGTTCGAAGAGAAAGCACCAAGGAGAGAAAGTGTCACGATTTCATGACAAGTTCGAAGAGAAAGCGCCAAGGAGAGAAAGTGTCACGATTTCACGATAGGTTCGAAGAGAAAGCGCCAAGGAGAGAAAGTGTCACGATTTCGTGACAGGTTCGAAGAGAAAGCGCCAAGGAGAAAAAGTGTCACGATTTCACGACAGGTTCAAAGAGAAAGCGCCAAGGAGAGAAAGTGTCACGATTTCACGACAAGTTCGAAGAGAAAGCACCAAGGAGAGAAAGTGTCACGATTTCGTGACAGGTTCGAAGAGAAAGCTCCAAGGAGAAAAAGTGTCACGATTTCACGACAGGTTCGAAGAGAAAGCGCCAAGGAGAGAAAGTGTCATGATTTCACGACATGTTCCATTTTCGCGGGCCAAAGACAGAAAAGGCAAAAGGCAGCGAATGTGTCACGATTTCGTGACATGTTGTGTTTTCACAGGCCAAAGACAGAAAAGGCACAAGGCAGCGAATGTGTCACGATTTCGCGACATGTGTTTTCGTGGGCCAAAGACAGAAAAGGCACAAGGCAGCGAAAGTGTCACGATTTCGCGACATGTTCCATTTTCACGGGCGAAAGGCAAAGAAGTGCAAGGAAGCGAAAAGTGTCATGATTTCGCGACATGTCTGGTTTTCGCAGGTGCAAGACAAGAGGTGAACAAGGAGGCAGAAAATGTCGTGATTTCATGACATGTTGAATTTTCGCGGATAAAGGGCGAGAAGAGCATAAAGAGACAGAAGTGTCACGATTTCGTGACAGGTCGCAACAACACGATCACTGACAGTTAACTGAAGTAGAACAACAGTTAAAGGGGCAATTGTAGAGGAAAAGCATGCAGCCAAAATAAGAAGATTTAACTGGAGTCAATGCGACAATTACAAGAGCAATTACAAAAGAAAAGCATGCAGCTATTTTAAGAACAATCGAAGGAGAAAAAATTGAACAGTCACATAAATAGAATCAAAAAATGCATGCATGCATAGAAAAGAAGATGAACAGTCATGGTAGAGGTATATGTTGCATGTAACGTGTTTAACGAAATGCCCACTCTATAAATACAAAAGGATTTACATAAAGAAGAAGTTACGGTTGACAAGTGGCGAGAAGAGAATATTAAAGAAACAGTTACGGGTTGCATGCGTAAATATGGAAGTTAAAAATAAAGACTAATATGATATAAAAGCAGGTCTGCATGAAGAATAAGGTTGCTGTTGTATGTGAGAAATTGCTATGTAAAAGAGGGTTAGAAGAGGGCCGAGAGAGAGATAAGCAGAGCCGTGAGAGAGTGCAGGGTTTGATTAATTGCAGACCAGTCAGGGTCGTGTAAACAACCGAAGGCATTTTTATGTCATTAAGATAATTCAGAATTGCAGTCCAAGTTGGTGCTTGGCATTAGGGGTTGGTGCTCCTATCTGTTTGAAGCGAGAAAAATAAGGGGTTGGTGCTCCTTCCAGTGGGTCTTGGTAAAGTGTTTGTAAAATTGGTGTTTTGCAAAGGTTGGATTTGGATTGGAGTCCAAGCGGTCATTTTTGAGGAGTAGCCAAATTGGTGAACCTCGTTACATTGTGTGTTGTGGTGTGCTCTCTTGTGAAAATTGCTTTACCTATTTTTAAGTTCTCTTTGCTTCAGAATTAAGTGTTGTAGATTTGAATTTTAATAGCTACACTGATTCACCCCCCCCTCTCAGTGTCATTGTGAGAATATCAATTGGTATCAGAGCAAGGTTCCTGAACAAAGCTTAATCAGCTAAGGTGATCTTGGAAGGAACACAATGGCAGGTAATGAAGGATTCTCATCAAACAAAGCTCCTTTGTTCAATGGAACTAATTACTCATTACGGGAGACTCGGGATGCGGACATATATGAGTGCATTAGGATACGACATTTGGGAGTCAATAGAAAGTGGATACACAGTACCCGCTACTCCTCCAACAGATACTGCTGAGAAGAAGTTTGAGAATAACTCCAAAGCACAGAATGCCATAATGTGTGGGCTAGTAGACAGTGAACTGATAAGGATCATGAGCTATAAATCAGCAAAAGACATGTGGGACAAACTGAAGAGCATCCATGAAGGAGACAACAAGATCAAGGAAGCCAAGTTGCAAACTCATCGAGCTCAGTTCGAAGCATTACAAATGAATGACGATGAGAACATAGAGGCCTATATGTTGAGAGTCAATGGAATCATTAATGCAATCAGAGGACTCGGCAAAAAAATCAAAGATGCGGTTGTCGTGAAAAAGGTACTTAGAACTCTTCACAAAAGATTTAATTCTAAAGTTTTTGCAATAGAAGAGGCTAAAGATCTAAATAATTTTAGCATGGATGAGATGCATGGTTCTTTGACTGCATACAAAATGAGAATAGGACAAACTAAGCCCATAGACAGAGAAGTTGCTTTTAAAGCACACAAGAATACAAAAGGCTGAACAAGAATCTGAGGATGAAGAGACATCGGATGAAACGGAAGCCAACTTTGTTCGGAAACTTACAAAGGGAAAAGGAAAATATAGAGGAAAGTTACCGTTTAAGTGTTTCAATTGTGGAGGGGTCGGTCACTTTGCAGCTAAGTGTCCAATGAATGAGAAAACCAAAAGTGATGAAGGGTCACACCAAGAAAGAAGTGACTGGAAGAAGAAACCAAATTTTAGGAAAAGCAATTTCAAAAAGAAAAGTTTCATATCCAAGAATGTCAGCTCTTCCGAAGATAGCTCGGGTGAAGATTCTAAAGAAGAAACAGGTGAAGCTCTGTTCATGGCATTTGAAGAAGCAAAAACAGAAGAAAAATAGGAAGGTGATACAAAAAGTAAGGATGAGGCTGAAGTTTATCTGGAAGGAGAGTTGGTTGCTACACTTAAAGAGTTGAATACGGAAAGGAAAAAAAATAAAAAGGTCTCAAGAAAGCTAGAGGATGCGAATGACATAATAAGCGAGTTTGAAAGTACAGACAAGAAGAATTTAAGAAAATGTCCGAAGAACTCGAAGTTCAATTAACCATGAAAATAGATGAGTGCTTGCAAAGCTGGAAGAAGAGATTGTTGTCTTAAGAATGCGGCTAGAAGAAAAGAATCAAAAATTAAGTTGCTATCACAAACTTGAAGGAAGTTATGCAAAGCTTGAAAAGATTATAAATAGTCAGAGGACTACGGGCATCAAATTTGGCTTGGGCTTTGTCGAAGGAGAATCGTCAAGTGGATCAAAGGCCATAACAATAGAACAAGTAAAGAAAGAAGATAAGATCAAGGTTGATCAAGGAAAAACGAATCAGGCAAAAGAAAGCAACAGTGCCAGGCACGAGAAGAGTGCTGACAATGAGGGATTCATAAAAGTCACACATCAAAGGAGAAGAAAATTTGTGGCTCCTACTACAAAATGGCAAAGACCAATTCCCAGGTTCAATCATTCCTTTTATGGTTATTGTTTTAAATGCAATGCTTACGGTCATAAGATTTTAGACTGCATTCATAATATAGGACAAAGAAATTTCACCAGTAGAAATGTCTTTTCACCCTTGATGGATTATGCGGTAGAATGCTATAACTGTCATAACTTTGGACACATTGCAAGAAACTATAGAAGCACATATGCAGCAAACAGATATCAGGGAAGAAGAACTCAACCAAACAGTTTAAGGCAAAACAAAAAATTCCCAGAAAAACATGCACAGGCTACTGACAAAGAAAAGTCTAAACAAGTAACCAAAACTGTAGCCAAACCAGAGTGGAAAGAAAAGGAGCTACCCAAGGAAGAAAAGGAATCCTTGATTGTTCAGACAACTTTCAAAGCACAGAACAAATCTGCACCATGGATATTGGATAGTGGGTGCTCCAGTCACATGACAGGAGATAAACAAAAATTTGAAAAATTACAGAAATATGAAGGGGGCTCTGTAAAGTTTGGAAATAATGATGGAGCCAAGATAGTTGGCAAAGGATCAGTCAAGATAAGTGATGGAAAGATCAATTCCAAAGAAGTTATGTTTGTGATTGGTTTGAAGCACAACTTACGAGCGTAAGTCAAATCTATGACAGGAGGTCATGAAGTCATCTTTAAGAAGCAGGGTTGTGAAGTCGAGAAAAGCACACGGTGGGAAGTTGATAGCTACTTGGATTGAGGACTTCTAGAAATCTATATACTCTCTCGAAACTTCAGAAGGAGCATGCTTGATTGGACAGGAAGATGAAAATTGGCTATGGCACAAGAGGCTCGGTCATATTAGCTTTGACAATCTGGTAAAAATAAGTTCAAAAAGGGCGATGAAGAGATATACCCACCATTGGCAAACCAGTAAATAGCATCTATGCTTCATGCCAAAAAGGGAAGCAAACTAGATCCACATTTAAATCAAAGGAATACTTCACCAGTAAGTCTTTAGATCTAATACATATTGATTTATGTGGACCCATGAGAACACAAAGCATAAATGGTGACAAATACTTTATGTTGTTCATAGATGACTACTCCAGGATGACATGGGTACTATTTTTAAAGCTTAAATCGGATGCCTTTGAGATGTTCAAGATTTTTAAAAAATAGGTTGAGAATCAAACTGGAAAAAGAATTAAATGCCTAAGATCGGACAGAGGAGGAGAATTTATCTCAGAAGAATTTGCAGAATACTGTCAAAAATATGGGATCAAAAGACAGTTTTTAGCAGCAAGAACACCTCAGCAGAATGGTGTTGTAGAAAGGAAGAACAAGATAGTGCAGGAAATGGCACGGACAATGTTGGTGAGAACAAAATAGCTTGCAGATTTTGGAAAGAGGCAGTCCATACTGCGGTTTACATCCAAAATAGGTGCATGCTAAGGACGCATGAAAGCAAAACACCGTATGAGCTGTGGTTCGGCGAGAAAGGCAACAACAAGATATTTCAAAGTGTTCGGCGAGCAAGTGCTACATCAAACGAACTGAAGATAATCTCGTTAAGTTTGAAGATAGAGTCGACAAAGGTATTTTTCTTGGTTCCTCAACAAAAAGCAAAGCCTACACATGTTACAACAAGAGGCTAAAGAAAATTGTGGAGAGTGCGAGATGTTAAAGTTGATGAAGGTAGAGATCGAGAAACAACTTATCAAGAAAACTACCCTATTTATGAAGAAGTCATTGAAGGAGATGAAGAAATGGAAACAGAAGAGAATCAAAAAATTGACCCAGATGATTTAAGAATTGACTCAGAAGAAGAAGAAAACAAGAAATTCAAAACAGGCAGCTGGCAAAAAAATCATCCCGGAGAACAGATTATTGGGGACCCAACAGTTGGTATTCAGACTAGAAGAGCATTAGTACGGAACTACTCTCTATTATCCAAGCATTGAGCCCAAAAATGTTGCTGAAGCAAGCACAGATGAAAGTTGGATGAAAGCAATTAATGAAGAACTAGATCAGATTGAGAAAAACAAAACCTGGGAGTTAGTACCAAGGCCGGCAAATAAAAATGTAATCGGTACTAAATGGATTTTTTGAAATAAATTGAACGAAGATGGACAGGTTGTAAGAAATAAAGCAAGACTAGTCTGTAAAGGCTATGCACGGGTTGAAGGTATTGATTTTGAGGAAACCTTTGCACCAGTGAGCTAGACTAGAGGCAATCGGAATGTTTCTAGCTTTAGCAGTTAATAAAAATTTCAAGGTATATCAAATGGACGTAAAATCAGCATTTCTGAATGGAAAACTGGAAGAAGAGGTTTACATTGAGCAAGCAGATGGTTTCCAACTCGGTGATAATCCCAACTTTGTTTGCAAGTTGAGGAAAGCTTTGTATGGTTTAAAATAGGCACCCAGAGCATGGTATGCAAGGTTGGATAACTATCTGATTCAACAGGGGTTCAAGAAAGGTTTGGTGGACAACAATCTGTATGTCAAAACAGAGAATGGCCATCTTATTGTCCTTGTTGTTTATGTAGATGATATCATTTTTGGCAGCAGAATGATAAGTCCTGTAGTGACATAGCAAATAAAATGAAGAAAGAATTTGAGATGTCTATGATTGGTGAACTTTCTTATTTTCTCGGACCGCAAGTCAATCAAAGTGAAAAGGGCATTTTTATTTCTCAAGTTAAATATGTGAAAGAAATGTTGAAAAAGTTCACAATGGAGGATAGTAAACTCGTTAGCACTCCCATGACAACAGGTTGCAAGTTGAGCAAGGATGACAAATCTCCGGATGTAGATCAAACCATGTACAGGTCTATGATTGGAAGCCTCGTTGTATTTGACAGACTACCGGACCAGATATCTTACGGGGCGGTATGCATGGTGGCAAGATTTTAGGCTAGTCCCAAAGAGACTCATGTGACAGCCATGAAGAGGATTTTTAGGTACCTCAAGGGTACTATGGAGTATGGGTTATGGTACCCAAAAGGTAAGGACTTCACTCTTATTGCATATTCTGATGCAGATTGGGCAGGATGTATTGATGACAAAAAGAGTACCAGTGGAGGAGCATTTTATCTTGGAGACAGGCTAGTAGCATGGCACAAGCAAGAAACAAGAATCAGTCTCTCTATCCACAGTAGAGGCAGAATACATTGCAGCAACAACATGTTGTACATAGATATTATGGATGAGACAAACCCTGAAAGATCTTGGTATTCACTTCAAAGAGCCAATTTCAGTTAAATGTGACAACACCAGTGCTATAAACATATCAAAGAATCCGGTTATGCATTCTCGAACCAAACATATTGCAATCCGGTATCACTTCTTGAAGGATAAAGTTGCAGAAGGTGAGGTCAAATTGGATTTTGTTTCGACTACAGAGCAAGTAGCAGATATATTCACAAAACCATTGCCAAAGGAAGTTTTTGAGTACCTTCGGAGTAAGTTGGGAGTAGTCACATTTCCCAAGAACTGACTATCAATTGGGATCACATTCTCAGGGGGGAGTATTTATGCCTATGTTTATAGTTTTGCTCATATTCATGATTTTTGCTAACTATAACAATGTGTATCCGAGAATGTTGTGCATAGACTCGTGGGGAGTCTCAGCAGCCCTTTGGTATTATTGTCAAAGGGGGAGAAGAATTCCAGGAGAGTGCATGAGTGTTGCCAACAATTCCAAAGGGGGAGATTGTTGAGCAAGGTGAAGCAAAAGTATTGTCATTGTTGTCAACACGAGACGGATAGATCGATTGATGCGGTTGATGCAGTGGACGAGGAGTTCAGAGGTCAGTCAGAACATGTACAGTGAATTTCCAAGAAGACAGAAGTGGCCCAGATTCAGAAAATCAAAGAAAAAGACAAGTAAGAAAACTGTCGCGATATCGCGACATGTTTTCTGTCACGATTTTGCGACATCTCGGAGGAGAGAGAAAATGCTGTCAAAATTGTCACGATTTCGTGACATCTCGAAGGAGAGAGAAAATGCGGTCAAAATTGTCACGATTTCGCGACATCTCGGAGGAGAGAGAAAATGCGGTCAAAATTGTCACGATTTCGCGACATCTCGGAGGAGAGAGAAAATGCGATCAAAATTGTCGCGATTTCATGACATATCGGAGGAGAGAGAAAATGTAGGCAAAATTGTCACGATTTCGCGACATGTTGGAGGAGAGAGAAAATGCTAGAAAACTGTCATGATTTCGTGACATGTTGAAAGCAAAGAAGGCAAGTAGAAAAATTGTCACGATTTCGTGACATGTTGGAAGCAAAGAAGGCAAGTAAGAAAACTGTCGCGATTTCGACATGTTTGGAAAGAAGGCACAAGCAAAGAAAATTGTCACGATTTCATGACATGTTTGGAGAGAAGGCACAGGCAAAGAGAAAGTGTCACGATTTCACGACAGGTTCGAAGAGAAAGCACCAAGGAGAGAAAGTGTCACGATTTCACGACAGGTTCGAAGAGAAAGCGCCAAGGAGAGAAAGTGTCACGATTTCATGACAGGTTCGAAGAGAAAGCGCCAAGGAGAGAAAGTGTCACGATTTCGCGACAGGTTCGAAGAGAAAGCGCCAAGGAGAGAAAGTGTCACGATTTCATGACAAGTTCGAAGAGAAAGCGCCAAGGAGAGAAAGTGTCATGATTTCACGACAGGTTCGAAGAGAAAGCGCCAAGGAGAGAAAGTGTCACGATTTCGCGACATGTTCTATTTTCGCGGGCCAAAGACAAAAAAGGCACAAGGCAGCGAATGTGTCACGATTTCGTGACATGTTGTGTTTTCGCGGGCCAAAGACAGAAAAGGTGCAAGGCAGCGAATGTGTCGCGATTTCGTGACATGTTGTGTTTTCGTGGGCCAAAGACAGAAAAGGCACAAGGCAGCGAAAGTGTCACGATTTCGTGACATGTTCCGTTTTCACGGGCGAAAGGCAGAGAAGTGCAAGGAAGCGAAAAGTGTCACGATTTCGCGACATGTCTGGTTTTCACGGGTGCAAGACAAGAGGTGAACAAGGAGGCCGAAAATGTCATGATTTCGTGACATGTTGAGTTTTCACGGATAAAGGGCGAGAAGAGCATAAAGAGACAGAAGTGTCACGATTTCGCGACAAGTCGCAACAACACGATCACTGACAGTTAACTAAAGCAGAACAACAGTTAAAGGGGCAGTTGTAGAGGAAAAGCATGCAGCCGAAATAAGAAGAGTTAAGTGAGTCAATGCGACAGTTATAGGAGCAATTACAAAAGAAAAGCATGCAGCTATTTTAAGAACAATCGAAGAAGGAGAAATCGAACAGTCGCATAAATAGAATCAAAAAATGCATGCATGCACAGAAAAGAAGACGAACAATCATGGTAGAGGTATATGTTGCATGTAACGTGTTTAATGAAATGCCCACTCTATATATACAAAAGGAGTTACATAAAGAAGCAGTTACAGTTGACAAGTGGCAAAAGAGAATATTAAAGGAACGGTTACGGGTTGCATGCGTAAATATGGAAGTTAAAAATAGAGACTAATATGTTATAAAAGCAGGTCTGCATGAAGAATAAGGTTGCTGCTGTATGTGAGAAATTTTTGTGTAAAAGAGGGTTAGAAGAGGGCCGAGAGAGAGATAAGCAGAGCCGTGAGAGAGTGCAGAGTTTGATTAATTGCAGACCAGTCAGGGTCGTGTAAACAACTGAAGGCATTTTTATGTCATTAAGATAATTCAGAATTGCAGTCCAAGTTGGTGCTTGGCATTAGGGGTTGGTGCTCCTATCTGTTGAAGCAAAAAAATAAGGGGTTGGTGCTCCTTCCAGTGGGTGTTGGTAAAGTGTTTGTAAAATTGATGTTTTGCAAAGGTTGGATTTGGATTGAAGTTCAAGCGAGTCATTTTTGAGGAGTAGCCAAATTGGTGAACCTCGTTACATTGTGTGTTGTGGTGTGCTCTCTTGTGAAAATTGCTTTACCTATTTTTAAGTTCTCTTTGCTTCAGCATTAAGTGTTGTAGATTTGAATTTTAATAGCTACACCGATTCACCCCCCCCCTCTCAGTGTCTTTGTGATAATATCACTGTCTAGTAGAGCAGTGAAAGAAAATAACTTTAGATTTGTGTTCATTGATCAACTGCCCATAGTAGCCTTAGAAAAATAGCTAATGATTTGCTTAATATTAGAAGATTTCTTAACTATAGCTTTACCTAAAATAGTAGAGTCATCCACAAATTGAAGATGAGAAATAGGTCTAGCTCCATGAGCAATGGTAACTCCCTCAAGGGTTTTGTTTTCCCTCTTTTTGGTTATAGTCCTACCCAAGCATTCAGCAAGAATGATGAATAAATAAGGGGATAGCGGGTCACCTTGCCTAATACCTCTGGAAGATGGGAAATACTGAGAAGGCCTGCCATTAATAAGAACTAAGTAGGAAACTAAAGAGATACATTCCATAATCCAATCCATCCAATCCTTAGAGAAACCAAATTGCCTCAAAACTTTTATAAGGAAGTGCCAATCCACTCTATCATAAGCTTTGGATAAGTCTAACCGAATGAACATGGAAGGAGATTTTTGCATATCCATGGAATGGATGACTTCCTGATCAAGAACTATCTCATCTACTATTTGACGCCCTTCCACATAACCCCCTTGCTCTGGGGAAATAATCTTATGCAAAATAGACTTCAACCTTTCTGCCATGATTTTAGTAATAATTTTGAGAAGAACATTACATAAAGAAATAGGTCTGAAAGCTGAGATATGATCAACCTCTTGAGCTTTTGGAACAAGAGTAATATAAATTTTATTGATAACCTCTTGAAGCTGAGATATTATTTATAATAAATTTACTTCTTACTGAGATAAATGATTTAACATTAGTCCCGAAATAGTAAACAAGTAATTGAGTACCTGCTGAATGATTTAACATTAGTACCAAAATAGTAAACAAGTAATTGAGTGCCCGTAGAAAATAATTATTTAACCCTTAATCTTGAAATCATAAATAATTATTAAATTGTTGGAACCAAGGTTCTTCAATCAATATTGTATTTTACTCATGTTTGTTCTTGTATTCATCTGTGTATAATTTTATTGGAACAAAAATATTATATGTTTCATATAGCCGCAAATTGTAGGTATAGTCAAGTTTATAACAATTGTTTGAGAAGTCTAATGGTTCTTTGGAGATAGAACGTGTCAAAAAATTATCCCATATTTAATGTTCCTTACCTTTGTAATGGTAGCATGACATAAATATCATTCGATGCTTGGTTTAGAAAAGTACATATAGTCCACAATCTCAATAGGAGAATCTGTTATGTTGGATTGAGTATTGTTAGAATATTAACTAAATATTTTTGAGGAATAAGTTTAAAGTTTTATATTAATGTAAGGTTAGATATCTTTTAAAAAGTATTGTGATAGTAGTTACAATATGCCCTTAGTTCTGAATGTTCAATTTTAATTAAGTGTGGGAATTATTTTTAGTGCTAACAATTTATGGATCAATGCTTAATCAAAGGAGCCCATAAAAAGCTCTTATAAAACCTAGAACAAACATATGATGAAAAACCATAAACTGTAGAAAGATAGCCATGTCAAAAACCAAAGGTTGTGGGAATACAACCTTGTTTTTATTACAATATTGTGGGTGGGATAATCTTGTAGGCTAACTATTAATGTTGGTTGCAAGGAGGCAATCATCATTCTCTAGGAACAAACCGTACTTCTGATGAGAAAAGGTCTAGACAGGAGGTAACGGAGGGATGTATGGGTATCACTCCTAGGTTAGATCCTGATAGTACGAAGTGATGAATCTTGTACTTGAATCGTTGTATGAGCACAACCCAACATAATGGTATGGGACATTATGTTGTTAACAAGGCAAGACATTGGGTAGTTACCAGGGTAGTGGTAATCCCTAGATGAGTGCCAGGGAAGGTGGTTGATCATCTAGCTCGGGCATGCATGCACTAGTTCTTACATGACATGAATTCATGTTAAGACATGGGGAAATTATGTGTCACACCTCTAGGTATTATGGGCCCTAGAGGAAAAGAAACCCCCTGCCTGAACTTGGGGATCTCGGATTGAGTGAGAGTGAAGTTCAAAAATGTAACTACAGTGAGATTTGGACAATATCGATCTCATGAGTTATTTCGGTTGATATCATGTTGTTATTATAGCTTTACAGTTTAAAATTTATTGTGATTTATTTTTCAATTTTTCTTATTAGGCTTGATGATTTGTGATTTAATCCAAATGCTTGCAGTAAAACTGAGATATTCTAGAATTCTCAAGTGCCTCAGATTTTCAACACATTTTCCCAGTCAAAGCCTATGTTGTAGCCAAATATGACTCAACATCAGATATCCCTAATTTCAAACTTTTGGCTTAAATAGGTTTCCCCAAATGTTGGTTGATCTTTGTTGCTATATTTAAAAAAAAAAAAGCAATCCTTAATGAACTAACCCCCAGGAGCGGTTATAAAAATCTTCATTTTAACCTAAGACTAAGGTCATGGCCATAACTTGTAATATAAGTACCTTTGTGACTGATAATATTATCCGAATTTTTAAAGGGTTATCAGAATTGAAATAATCATTTAAGTAAACCCCTAAGTCTATGAGCCACAAATAAAATTCATTAAAACTCCTATGCCCAAGTTCATAAGTCAAATGGTTAAAGATAAATCTTAGCATGCCCCCATCAGTTAAAAATCATACAACTACATAATATATGATGGCAACGCTCAAAGATGGTTTAATCGGATGATAGCGCCCGCTTGGAGATCCAAAATATTAATATTAAATAGGATTAATCACCACAAGAATAATTAAATGGTTAATCATAATTAACAATGGTCCTCACACATTGCTAATCTTCCCTCTTTCACTTAATCGAAGGGTTAATGAAATAAAAAATGTGCACCCCTCGTTAACTAATCATGTAGGTTGGAAGGAATCAATAGTTGTGCCAATCCCCATCAGGATCTGACGGTAGTGCTCGAGTCAAAGTCTGAATGATTAAAATGGTAAAAGTATTAGGTAACATAGAGGTAAAATAGAAGTTAATCATGCATTAGTGAGGGTCTTAATATGTTATTGATTACTTCCCTTTCTGCTTAATCAAGGATTATCAAAATTAATTAATACACCCTTCACGGTTATCAAAATTTTAGGTTAAAGAGATTGAATGACAGTGCCTAACCTATGATTGATCTAATGAATGCGTAGTTTACACAAATTACCAAGGATAGTCAAAGGAATAAATGAGCTTATTTTTAAATCATGTACAGATCTGAAGGAGATCAATGGATGCTCTCACTCTTGATATAATTTGACGGTGGCACCCGCTTCACATAAGTAAAGGTAATTCTAATGGTAAGATCAAGTCAAAACTTGGTTGATCAAATGAATCGTATTTAGTAAGGATATTAATACGTTACTAATCATTTCCCATACACTTAATCAAGGATTAATAAAAATTAAAATCATGTACCCTTCGGCTGCTAACCTTGCAGGTCGAATTCAATCAACGATCATGGTAAAATTTTAAAACAAATCCAACGGATGCGCATCCATCAAAAAAGTCAAAATCGGTCATTCACCTATATCAACTAAAGTCATAAGCGAATCCATAAGATATAACAACTTTGATAATCTATGCCCAATACAATAGCAGCGCACATAACAAGATGATCGATCATTAAGAGTTTTCGTTCAAGTCAAAATTGAATCTTCCTCCACGTTCAAATAGATCTAACGGTTGCGCTCAAGATGAGTTGATCCAACGATTACACTTTGATAAAATTGATCAAATTTTTAAGGGCCTCCTTTATTTAAGGTTTTATGAATATCAACAGTGGCGCTCATCCCAAATGTGATCCAACGATGACACCTGTAGCAATTCATTTGGTCAATCAAAAGTTCATGACTAAGTTGAACCAAGTTATTTTCCATAGTCGGCAAATCAATGACAACTCTTAATCCTGATCAAATCGGACGGTCACGCTTTAAGCCAAAATATCTAAAATATACAAAGTGCACACCATAGATTAATCTGATAGTCGTGATTGAGCCCACTTAGATCTGATGGCCATGCTTTCCTAAAAGTAGTCAACATTTGACAGGGTGGTCGCTGATATAGTTATGGTCAAAGTAAATCCAATGGTAGCACTTGATCTAGCTAGAGACAATGGTAGCACTTTGTTTGAAAGCAATAAAAAACAAAATATCATCGACAATCATGCTTGGTTTCACCTAGATCTAACGGTTGCACTTGATCATGGCTATCAAAGAAAAATAAAGCCAAATAAAGAGCGCACAGCTATACTCGATCCGATAATGGTGAAGGACCCCGACTAGATCCGATGGTAGCACACGGTAAAGTCACTTGAAGCTTAAGGGATATGGATTATTTTACTACCAGATAATTAATTAAAATTAAATAAGGGTCTAAGCACGTTGATAATGACTCCCTCTCCTCGGCAAGCTCCAGTGCATGTCTAAATAATCGAACGAGTGCACTAGATCATATATTTGATTGAACGGTGAGTTATTAATAAAGTAATAAGGTTATAAAATGTTATTTATTAATGAGAGGTTAGTAATCTTCTAATCACTTTTATTAACCTTTAAATAATGAATATTAGATGAATATTAAGGTCTTGATTTAATATCAAGTCGATGATTATTATTTACAAAATATAAGTATGTAAAATCACTAGCCAATAACTTTAGGGTATATTCTAGAGTATGCATGACCACCATTGACATTTGTCTACTGTATTTTAGGACTAACATTTACGTAGGTCCAAAAGTATCAAACAGAGGTACACGATGCATTTTTCATCCGATGATAATCATGAGTTGGTGGATCTAATGGGAACGCACCTCAATGACCAAATATGACAGTAGATCCCCAAAACAATCACCACCTTTTTAACGGTGTAACTATTTCCAAAGATGGACCAGTAACCTAGAAAAATTGATATGTCCCATAGTATACTACTCCTCAAACCTACTGGCCTGGTTAGTTGTAGCGTATGACAAGAAGACTAGAACATTCCAAGATAATAGAGACCGACCAATATTTAGTGTCACATCCAAACATATCAAGCAGGTCTTCAAACTAGCATCTTCAAATACCCAACTGATTCAACAGGTAATTGAAAGTCAATCTCGAAGGTTAACATATTTAGATATTTTAATTCATTGTTTGAAGATCATGAGCCTGTAATTTTTAAGTATCCCATCAGAAAAACTGCTTTCAAACCATGGGTCCAAGATTTCTGTGATATGGTGGCATAGAGTAACAGGAAATTAAACACCCCAGTCTATGCTTAAGAGCAAGAATTGAGTGAACAACTACACACACAGGTGACATAATTAAGAAAGGCTATTTTGGAGCAAAGGTAGGAGATGCCTCATTTTTCTCACTACTCCATTCTCATGCACCTGCTAGTAGAAAAATTGGGAGAGGAAGGCAGAAAAAGGGTAGGGGCCATTGAGATTCCCTACATCCAGTCCAATTTTTGGAGGATACATGAAGGTCATACTCACATGGGTTGGTTTTGCGACAATTTCATGTTGGAAATTCATTGGCTCATAACCAAATTCCTCCCTAAGAGACTGGATCTTGGGGTAAGAGCTTTCATTAAGGAAAAAGATATAAGAGATTATTTCTTCTCTGAGGGGTTCACATAAATTCATCTCTGTGGAGATAATATTCCTCCTAAAATGTTACCTATGTAGTATCCCTTATCTCTCACTGCCCTAGAGTTGTGTATAGAGGTGGTCGAGGAGGTCAAAATGAGGTTGGTGAAGAAGCATGACAGAGTTCTATGGCTCAAAATTCCCTGTAGATTTAGACATTATGTATTTATAGGATATCCAGCTTTGTTCAAGGGTATGTATGATTTGGATCTCATGGATTTTGAAGAAATAACTTGGATACCTTACGATCCAGACAAAAAGTATGAGAAGTTAATTAAAAATCGTGATTACGCTTGGGTCGAGCATAGGAAATATGATTATGAAGAATAATTATTAGATTCCATAGAAAAAGAGAAAGCTTTGCAGACCGTATGGGATAAGTTCTCCTTATAAAAATGGGACAATTTGTAAATTTAGAAACCTTATGATTACCCCCCGAATTTGGTTGCAATCAAAATAATCTCAGTAGAATATGTAGCCCCTCTCTTACCAGAAGCCACCCAGGTAATCATATAAGATCATATATTGGAGTTGATAGAGGATCAGGGTATTGACCATATGGAAGCCACTGTGAACACAATGAACATTGTAGAACACCAAGTCCAAGCCCCTGATAATACTCACCTCAGAATAGAGGCAACACCCAACACTTCCCAGGGAATATTTAAAATTATGAGTACAATAAAGGGAAAATAAACCACCACCACACCTTTTGGAAAGCTCACTACTTTGAAGCAAGCTATAATTCCCATTTCTGACCAACTATTAGCAGTAAATAATGTGAGGAAATTAGCTCCCAAAGCCATTCCTAGCTATTTGAAAATAAATAACAAGGAGATAAAAATTCCATTAGTAATACAAATGAACATGAGGAGAGTAGGTGGATTTGGAGGTATTTTTAGATACCACAATATTAAAATACAAATAACTATATATGTCCCAGAAATAAAGAAGCTCAGGTTGTATCTACCCTCAACAAAGGTTATATTGGAAAGAACATAAGAATAAACAGTTTTTAGTGATGTCGATGAGCATGAGTTATAGGTAGTAGCAGGAATCGGTGGCATGGGAGATAACTCTACAACTGGATTAGGAGTAGAGACAACAAAATTAGATATAGCAGAATTATACATACCTGCCCCACAAGAACCTTTTGTTCTCAAAGTTGATGAGAAAACATGAGGGTTTTCAATGCATGGAAAATAGGGTGATATGGTCAGAGCATGTAAAGCACTACAAGAGCAAACTATGGACCAACTACATCAAAAAAATACATAGTTGAGAAGCCAACTAAAAATGAACGATAAAGAAAAATCTGATATGCAAGCCTTGATTAATAGTCTGAAAGAAGAGTTGGCACATAAAACCACCCTAATAGCACAACCTCCCTTGGTGGGAAAAATAACCAATTATATAGACTATTTGACCAAAATAAAAAGGAAAATGTCATTCAATATTCAAGATAGTATCAAGGGGATCACTGAGATATTTAGGCAAATTGGGGTGATTTGCGTTACCGCTCAAGAAATGTAAAGCCTAATTTATTATAAAGAAGAAGACTTCGAGACTATTTACCCTACACTCGACCTAATGTCAGAATATTTTGAGGAGATGCATAATAAAGAAGTAATATTGAATAATGGTACTGAGATCAAAAATAATTTTGAATTCATGAGAGCAGCTATGTTTGGGTCAAAAAAAGAAATATGGTATAATGATGTTGCAGAAATGTTCACTCTATTGAATGACATAATAGAGAAATTGGAAGATATTGGATTATCATTGGAAGAATTCTTAGAAATCGCCAATGTAGAAGATCTCCTCAAAAATAAAATAAAAGACTTTGATTGTGAACCAGATGATGAACAAGAGATGACCAAAAAAATTACCTTTCTAGTAAATACTATGGAAATGCTAATCACACAGTATGAAAAAAGTAAGAGTTATATTAGCATGCAAAAAAATAGGATCCTGTAGGAAATGAACATGTTGAGATTCTCTATAAATTTTAATAGTGATTCCTGGAGAATAATTGGGAAACAAATTAGGTGGTTGCAACAGGGAAAAAAGGGTAAATAAATTAAAATGTGTAGCTTACAACTAGAAATGAGTTCACCTCCTAGAGACAAAGTTAAGGTTACTCAAGAAGGGGAAACGTCAAAAGCAGAAATCCAGTTAGAGAGCCAAGAAGAAATAGAGGAAGAAGAAATAGAGGAAAGAGAAACAGATAAATGAGAGCCTCCAAGCATAGAGATTACCGGTTGAACAAGTTGATATTTAAAGAAATCTTAACAGGATATGAAGTGAATACAAAAACAATAATGGAAGATGGTTGTACAATTTTGAAAGATAAAACTAAAAAGTAACAAGTGTAAGGCCCAGATAAGACCAAAAAAATAATAGATTCAATAATCAAAAGCTATAAATACACCAGTTATGGTCAGATCTGCATCAAGCATTAGAGATAGCAATTTTGCTAAGAGGTTTTGATAATATTGTGTTTGGAGAGCTGAGAATATTTCTACTCTTTCTGATCCTGAAGTCCAGAGATTCTCCTTGCTAATATTTTAGAAGGAAATTTGACGAAGTCTTGTTACATCATTTGAATAAGGATTTCTCATTGTATTAAAATTTTGTAATAGAGCTAAATGGCATTCTGCCAACTCTGCATGTAATTATCATTAAAAAAAGTAATACAATTATGGGTTTCAATTTTATCATTCTCTTATCTTCAGTTCTATGTGTTTCCTCATAACAAGTTACGATATTTGAACATGTTGTAAGTGTTTCTTTCATCGGTTAACACATTAGACTGACTACGATATTTGAATGAGTCTAATGGCATCGATTCTTCTTTTCCCATTCTTTCTGTTCATGTTATGAATGTTGTTAAATTGCTATAATAGCCCAATTAATAAGGCATCGGTCTACATAAGGCATAATAATTATGTTGTCTTTGCTTGTTCAATTTAATATAGTTAATATATCTGGAGTGCGTAATACGTGTAAACTCATAAATTACCACTGGGGTTTCCTTACCCATTCTGTCAAGTTTTTTTCTTTAAAAATATTTCTTTTATTATAATAAATAGGTAGGTTGACTAGAGCCTGTAATAGCTCGTTGGTTTAAAATAATTTCTTGTAGCGTGATAAATTGAAATTCTATGGATGCAAGAAATGGTTCCAACAGACGTATTTTTTAGTTATTGTAGAAGTTTCTCTTATAATTTTCTTGCATATTATAGTGCCATTTCAAATAGTTATCATCGCTTGCTCATTTTACATCGTGTGGTTGCATTTCATTTAATATATATCATCAAAAGCTAACAATGGTATCAAAGCGCATGGTAGATCGATAGGGGGATCAAAAAGAGAGATTGAAAGGAGATAGGAAATATTATTTTTAAAATTTCTAAAAATTATATTTGGCTAGAGTCTTTCCACAGAGTTGCAAAAAAACTTGTGAATACTAGGACTCAAAATTGATTCCACTAGATTGATAAATCAACTAGTGAAGATTAATTATCCCAAGATTTAGAGTTTTTCCATTCCAATTTCTCTAATACTTTATTGCAGAAAAAGGAGATTCAAATAAATTTGGTAATCTTCCTACAAGAGAGCTAGGAATAATATCTTCTTTAGAATCAATCGAGTACCTAAAGCAACAAGTTGAAGATTACATATTTGGAGACCTAAGGAAAAAGGTCTCATTGCAAGAGTTGTAGATTTGCAAATTGTAGATTGAATATTGAGAGAAAGGAGGAGGCTAAAGAAGTCATATTGAAGATTGTAGATCAAGAAGGAGGTCCAAAAAAGAAGATCCTATTGAAGGAAGAAGAGACTCAAGTAAAAGGGTCCCAGAGATGATTGGAGATTGAAGATCTCCATTGAAGATTGAAGACTACAAATTATAGAGTGAGAGAAGGAGAAAACAACTCAAGAATCTTAAGAGACCCATAAAAGGTCCCATTGAAGAACTTCTAGATTTGGAAGACTAGATATTGAGAAGGACTAGAAAATGTCCTGCTACAAATTTTAGAAGTAGTAGATTTTAGATATCCAAGAAAGAGTCTCATTGCAAAACCTCCATAGTTGAATATTTAGAGGCTCAAGGAGAAGCCTCGAGCTAACTTAAAAGGAGGAAGAAAGAGAAGACTTGAATAATTCCATTGAATAATACTTGAGGAGAACTCAAGGGAGAAGAGTGCTAGCAAATAGAAGCACCTAAGAAAGAAGGATTTGGGACAATTATTGCCATCCGACAACAAGCCCAAAAGGAGAAGAATTTGGTAAGGATCCAGCCAAAATTTGGACGAGAATTTAGAATACCTCAAGACATTTAGACTCTTGATAATAATACCACTAGATAGGCCAAGTTCGAAGTTAGAATTTAACAAGGACGTTGAAGGAGAAAGGAGTCAAAAGAAGCCACCAAATATAAGAGATTTAAAAATTGTCATTGAAGGTTATTTCGAAGAAAGGAGATTTATTGATTTTACACCAAAAAATTAAAGGTTTATTGAAGGAAAATATCAATTGTGATTTGGAGGAGTTTCCTACCAAATGTGGAGATTCGAGAACAACATTCCGGAGGAGAAATTAGTTGCATTAGAATCTAAAAAATTTATATTTACGGGTAACAATTTGGGCAACATTACTAGCTTTTAATTTTTAGAGTTCAAGAGAGGAACTTGGAGGAGATTTAAAGCCACAAAAATATATTTTTAGGTAGCAATTTAAAGGAGTTTTAAAGCTACAAATTGGTGAGTTAAAGAGCTATTTTGGACAGCAAGAGCTACAAATTTTTTCAAATATGGGCAACAATTAAGTTATCAAAATCACCAAGAAATCCATCATCAAACAGAGGTCGTAAAGGTAAGTAACTTTGGTGCAAAAGGTTCATTATTTGAACATCTGTTAATTGGTTTAATATTAATTTTTTTTAAGCACCAAACTAGAGTTTTAAAATTGCAAAAGGAAGTCTTCAAGTTTAAAGTCTTCAAGGGTGTAGAAAGTTTTTTATAAGGGATTAAAAGCTCAAAATAAAGAGAAGTTAGATATATTACAAAGGAAACAAAATATCTACTTCCTACTATCTACTTGAAAGCAAATATGACAGTTAAAAGTATAGGGGGACAAGCATTTGAAAGGCACAAGCTTGTATCTCCAAAAACTACAAAGAGCAACAAGTCTTAATGAAGAGAAACCACCAAGAGAAAGAACAAAAGCCAGTTGATATAGACTAGAAGTCTAGTTACAAAAGGAGATTAAATAGGTCTCAAAATTTTGGTGCTATAAAGGTACTTTACCTTAGTCTATAAAAAAATATTTCCAACTTATAAAGCACCATATTAGTCTTTCTAAAGTAGCAGAAAGAAAGAAAAAAATTGAAGTGTCTTAAGATATTAAAGAGGCACAAAAATTACAATCATTAGTGTTAGATTTATCAAGTTTAAAAGAAGCCATAGATTAAATGAAAATGAGGTCAAGGCTATCATATTCAAGGTTTCTTAAGACACCAAATAGGGTGTCTAAACTCCAAGAAAATAGTGCCCACATTAGACTAAAACCTGCTACAAGATAAAGGTGTAAACTATAAAGCAAGTACAACAAGGTTAAAGGTGTAAAAAGTGAAGAAAATGATGCAAACAACAAGGCATTACCCAAGCAAAACAGGCTTGGATATTGAGCAGATTAACCACCAAGTAAAGGAGCGTTAAATCACTGCTATAGGAGGATCCACCATCGTTGAAGAGGAGAATCCATTGAAGGAGAGAAGCCACTGTTGTACATTGAAGATCAAGATGCACACATTAGTTGCAAAAGGAAAATAAATAACTTGCAAAGATTTGGCAAGTGTGTTATGTAAAAATAAGGGAATGTTGAGCATAGGTTACATGCATGATATGAAGTCACAACTTGGTACAAAATAAGAGCATCAACAGTTCTGAGTAACATATAAAAATAAGCGTTGAATGAGAAAGTAGGGAATATAGCACTCATAAACCTACATGCATCCAAAGTAATTTATGCAAAGATAGAGCAACATTCAAGGTAATTCCTGCACACCTAATAGAGAATAGAATCATTCAAAGGTTGAAGTAACATATACATAGGAGTACGAAATACCTGTGCCACCTAACATAGAAGAACAACATCCAAGGGCTATGTTAAGTGCCATGTGGCACATAAGGTAGAGAAGGTAGTCAAGTATGAATAATCCATACCTGAATAAGAGTATGGATACGAAGCAACGAAGGCTAGAGATAATTAAAGGAGATAAGGAGAACAATAAAAGAGAAGTAGAGAGCCTACATATCCTCGTTGAAGTAACACTTGCACAAATGATAAAGAGTGCCCAAGTTGGAGTAACGCTCCATTCAAAGCCAATAAGGAATAACAATTATTAGTGCCACATAAAGCACCAAGTGTCATGTGTTTCAAAGGAAGATAAGCATATGAACAACCTAGTATAAAGAGACCACGAAGATCCAGCATAGAGAGGTCAAAGTGCACTAAAGGAGGAGATGACTACCATAAGGTGTCCATTGAACGTAGAGCTTTCAATGCTCACTGTTATATGTTGAAGACTAGAAAATACAACACCTAAAATCTTGGATAGATGATTCAAAAGAGAAGTCAATCATCTTGCAACATATAACATTACAAAGAAGGTACAATTTTACATGATTTAATATTTGCTTTATTTAAGTATAAGGAGTTATAAGGTGCATTAATATAAGGTTGAATTTAATTATTATTGCATTGGAGATATAAGTAAATACCAACCTTAGTGAATTAGAAATAGATCAAAACAAGGAGTTTATAACCTTAAGAGATATTTCAAAAGTGCATTAGTTGAAAGACAAATATCATAATATTTGCAAATAATTAAAATAGGAGATATAAGGTTTTCTACCTTGGAAAAATTAAAACATTATTCTTTTGCAAATATTATCATTTTCTAAATTTTCAAATTAGTGAGATATAAGGAGTATTATAGCAAACTTTAAATCATTGGAATTTAGAAAATTGAACCATTGAAAATTAAGGTTAAAATAAGCAAAACATTGATTGCTTTAAAGTTGAAATTTATTGCTTATATTTGTCTCATATATAAATTAAAGGAACAAAAGGAATCCAACTATAGAATCTTGGAAGATAGAGAACATCATAAAATTGAAAGTGCAAATATCAATAGAGATAAAATAAGAAAAAATAGGAGTTGAACAAAACATTAGAGAGACAACTAAAAAGGAAATTTAAATCAAGCACTTTATCAAGACCATATCATACTCTAAATACTTGGGAGATATAAGGGATACTACAAAACCTAAGATCTGAAAATATTTTATCAAGTTCTTTCATAAACTCAAACTAGGGAGTCATAAGGTAGACTACTTAAAAAAATTCTATCAAAAGTATTATCAAAATACTAAGGAGCTGAAAGAATTCTATTAATTGATCATATACTACAAGAGTTGAAGGTTAGAATCCATAATTTAAAAGGATTGTAAGACATAATAAATACTATATTTTATTAAGATAATGGGTAAATTAGCAAGGGCGGCATATCATCATAGGTCACACTACAAAAGGATTCAAGATCAAGATACATACAATATACCATATCAAAGATGCAAAATTACTTCTAGTATTTCTTCTAGCATAAACAATTCTACAAGTAAAATTGAAAAGAACATTTGGTAGATTGATTCTGGTGCTAGTCATCACATGACAAGAAATTTGCAATGGTTTAATTGTCTTGAAATCATTAATAATTATAAGTTTAAAATTGCATATGGAAAAAACTATCTTATACATGGATATGGGTCTGTAACACCTAGTAAATCATTTCCAGTTTTTTGTTACGTGATGTGTATTCCTATATTAACATTTAATCTTATTTCACTAGCCAAGCTAGTGGATAGCAAAAGGATGGTTGATTTCAAATACTTAAATGGAGTCAATATGTGTCTCATTATAAATCAAAATGAGATAGAAGCTACTAGATCAATCCAAAAATATATATATGTTCTAGATTCGATTAAGACTTCACAAGATATTGTTGTATTTCAAAATACAAAATAATACTACTGCATTTTCTGAGGAACAGATTGTAGAAAATGAAGGACCTATATATCATAAAAGCAAACGAGGGAATAGACGATTCAAAATTAAAAAGATGAGATAACACCAAAACTATGGACTACTTGACCATCTACAAACTGAAGAAGAAAATGAAGGACCTGATCAAGCTAAATAATATTTGAAATACGAAGATCCATATTGAAGACTAAAGTCTTCAATACCCAAATAAGTAATACAAGGGGGTGTTAGAGTATATTATATTATTTGGCACATGTTAATTTACCACATTGCGTACATAACTAGAGTGGAAGTTTACCTTAGAGTAAGGTTTGAGTAGTTACTTCTTGCAATGTATTAAATGCACAAGTGTTAGAATGTGCAATGATGTAAATGTGCATGTAGTCCACATATACATAAGTCATAGGTTAGGTAGATGAAAGGCCAAGGTACTTATCTCCCTATATATATGCCTTTAACATAGCATAGAAAGAGAGTGATAGAAGATAGAATAGTGACTAGTTGTATTAGCAGTAATAGTAAGTACAATGTATATCCTTCATGTATTTATTGAGTGTTCATGTCCTCCATTATATTACATTATACAATTTTCATGAGATTTCATTAATGGCATATTTTTTATTTATTGTAGAAGTTTCTCTTATAATTTTCCTACATATTATAGTGTCATTATCATATAGTTATCATTGCTTGCTCATTTTATATCTTTTGGTTGCATATCCTTTAATGAATATCATCAAAATCTAACATATGTTCTACTTCTACTATGCTACAAACATGTGCTACCACTACTAGATACACGTGCCACCACTACTATGCAAAATATGCATGTGCTATCATTGCTACTGTGCAAAAGATACATGTGTTCTTATCTTCTTGGGTCTCCTAAAATTTTAAAGTAAAGCACTAGTTTTAAGCAAAGGTGTTTTTCAAAAGTTGCATTTATTCTGACCCATATCCACTATTACTATGTTGCCATTGCTACTGCATTTATTCTTACTTACATCCACTACTATTGTGCTACCATTGCTATTGTGCAAAAGACGCATATGTTATACTGCTACTATGCAAAATATGTGCATATGTTCTACTACTACTGTGCAAAAGACACACATATGTTCTACTGTTACTATTCAAAATATGTGATGCATATGTTCTACCTCCACACATGTACTTCCTACTGTGCTACACATGCATGTGCTTCCACTACTAGATATGCATGTGCTATCACTATTATGTAAAATACACATTTGCTACCACTACTACTATGAAAAAGATGCATGTGCTGCCACTACTACTGAGTAGAAGGGTCTCCTAAAATTTTAAAGTAAAGTACTAGTTTTAAGAAAAGGTACTTTTCAAAAAGGTGATTTTCAAAAGATACATTTATTCTGACCTGCATCCACTACTATTGTGATGTCACTGCTACTGTACAAAAGACACATATGTTCTAATGCTATTATGTAAAATATATGTTCTACTACCACTGCTATTGTGCAGAAGACACATGTTCTACTGCTATTGTGCAAAATACATGTTCTACTACTACCATGCAAAATTCGCTTATGTTCTACTACTATTATACAGAAGTCGCATATGATTTACATGTTCTACTGCTACTGTGCAAAAGATGCATATATTCTACTATTATTGTGTGCATATGTTATAATTCTACTATATAAAAAAACTTGTGCAAAATATGCATATGTTCTACATGTTCTACCACTACTATGTAAAAGACTCATGTTCTATTGCTATTGTGCAAAAGATGCATATATTCTACATGTTTTGCTGCTACTGTGTAGTAGAAGATGCATATGGTCTAATACTTGCTACTGTGGAAAATACACATGTTCTACTACTTGCTATTGTGTACATATGTTCTAATGCTTACTATTGTGCAGAAGATGCATATGTTCTACTACTACTATGAAAAATATGGATGACATATATTTTCTACTGCTTGCTATTGTATGCATATGTTCTATTGCTAACATATATTCTCTAGATATGTTCTACTGCTACTGTGTAAAAGACTCATGACACATATGTTCTACTGCTTGCTATTGTACACATATATTCTATTGCTAACATATGTTATATGCATATGTTCTACTTCTACTGTGCAAAATATGCATGACGTATATATTCTACTGCTTGTCGCTTGCTACTATACGCATATGTTCTATTGCTAATATATGTTTATTGCTATTGTACGCATATGTTCTATTGCTACTGTGCAAAATGTGCATGACACATATGTTCTATTGCTTGCTATTGTACACATATATTCTACTTCTACTATGAAAAAATGCATATGCTTTATGTTCTACTGCTTATTCGCATATGTTTTATTGCTAACATATGTTCTACCGCTACTGTGAAAAAGCCGCATGATGCATATGTTCTACTACTTGCTAGTGTACGCATATGTTCTATTGCTAGCATACGTTCTACTGCTAGTGTGCAAAAGACACATGACACATGTTCTAATACTAGTGTGCAAAAGGTGTATGACACATATGTTCTACCGCTTGCTATTGTACGCATATATTCTACTACTACTATGCAAAATATGCATATGCTCTGTTTTCTACACATATATTCTACAAAAGACATGCTCTAGCTTTGCTTGTTGAGAAATTATCGTCTTGGATCTCCTAAACTAAAATAAAGCATATATTTTGGTCTGCCTTTTGAGAAATTGTCTTCTTGGGTCTACTAAACTAAAATTTTAAGATAGATCTTAGGTCCCCTAAGATTTTAAGATGAATCTCACGTACCCTTTTTAAGATAAATTTTAGGTCCTCTCAAATTTTAAGATAAAGCACCTCCTAAAATTTTAAGATAAATCTTAGGTCTCCTAAAATTTTAAGATAAAGCACCTCTTAAGAAATTTTCTTAGATCTCCTAAAATTTTAAAATAATTTTAAGAAACCTTAGTTTTAAGAAATTATCTTCTTAAAACTTTATGATAATGCATCTCTTAAGAAATTATCTTCTTATATCTCCTAAAATTTTAAGATAAATCACATTTTAAAAAATTATCTTCTTAGATCTCCTTAAATTTTTAAGAAAAAACATCTCTTAAAAAATTATCTTCTTAGATCTTCTTAAATTTTAAGATAAAGGACCTTTGAGAATTTATATTTTTAGATCTCCTAAAATTTTAAAATAATTTTAATAGAACGTAATTTTTTTAATAAAAATATCACGATCCCTTATTTAAACTTAAATTTAAAAAGGACCATCTGATCAACCAAGGGAGGAATGGAGGAGAGGAACAGTGGAGGAAGTTTGAAAGTTTCAGGCGGGAACAACAGAGAAGGCACGAAGGGTTTGGGAAGGAACCTCGAGAAGGAATCAGGTGAGGATCCAGAGGAAGGGAGGCCTTTGGCGACAGGTGTGGCTGCCCAAAGAGGGCTCGACCATCAAAAATATCCGAACAAAGGGACCCAAAAGGGCGATGCAGGTCCTAGAGGAGGCCAGTCCTTTGCGAAAACTGTTAAGGGGAGAAAGAGTGATTTCATTTCACTCCCGCTCCTCATTTTGGTGAATAATAGGATAATGGATCCTACTACTTCGATGGTTTCTTTTTTATCCACGGAAGAGTTTTCTTTAGTGGGTAAGTTTTTGGGTGGAAGGCCGGATATAGAGACTATACGATCCTGGGCTCTATCCAAATGGAGAACGGTGGCAAGTATGGAGGTGGTTGCCCTGTCCAGGGAGTTTTTCATCATAATATTTAATAACAAGGAGGATACGAACCGTGTTCTAACTGGAGGACCTTGGTTTTTAGGGAAATGCAGTCTATTCCTCAGGAAGTGGGGGGAGGATTTCGACCCTGAAAAATAGAATATCAATACTGCCCCTATTTGGGTTTGACTTCCTAACCTACCAGCTCAGTTTTTCAATGAGTATTGGTTGCAAGGCATCACCAGAGCGATTGGAGAACTGGTTTCCATAGATCATGCAACCTTGGCTAGGAAAAGGATGACACATGCAAGAATATGCATCAACGCTAATTTAGACTCTAAGCTACCAAATATTGTGGAGCTAGGGTATGGCAACTACCTAACAAAATAGGCGATGGAATATGAAAATAGGCCAGGGCCAGCTTTTTGCCCTGAGTGCAAAACCCAAGGCCATTTGCAAAATCAGTGCCCTAATCTAGTAGCTAGCAGAGAAAACCAAAGGACGGAAGGCAAACGAGCAAATGAGAAAGGGTTTCCTAGGAACCTCCCTCTAAAAGGAGGCCCTATGGGCAAAGGAGGGTTTAGGCCATCTAAAAATAACCACATTTATCAGGAGAAGACAAAACATGGGGTAGGGCAAGGTTAGAGCAAAGACAAGCAACATCTCACCGACGAACAGGAAAATCAGGTAAGCCCTAAAATTCCAAGCTCAAATAAGTTCAAAATTTTAGATGGTCTAATGGTAGAAGGGGAGAGTGAGGAATTAGAGGAAGGAAACCTATAAGGTGAAATCCTTGAAACCCTAGAATCCCCATCAAGGTCGGGTCCTACAAACCCCATAACCAAGAACCCCTCAAGCCCCTAGGGAGGGGTAAGGCAAAATCCTAGAGAATATAGAAAACGGGTGGAGGAGATAGAGTCTTCAAAAATAGACCTTCCCAACATCATAGCCAGAAGCCCATCAAACCATCTAGAAGGTTCAATACAAAACTTAGGAGAATACAGGAAACAGATGGAGGAGTTAGAATCAATGATTGAGGTGGTAGAAATGAATGATTTTGAGGAATGCGTTAGTCTGATTCTACAACAGATAGTTCATCCACCTTTTAACCCCAAGCAGACCAGGAGTACTACTAAGTCACCTATTGACTATGGCGAGTGAGAGAAATAAGGGGAGGATGTCAAATGCAGAGCACAACAGAATGAGGACTGATAATGAGATTGCCAGTGGCAAACAGAAAACACTGATACAACAAGTTATCCCAGGGCATGAAGATAACAAATAAGGAAAACCTCTTCAAGGGAGGGGGAAAGGGAAAAACTCTAAACAATCTAAATGAAGGTTCTCTCATGGAATGTGAGAGGGCTCAATGGCCGACCCACTCAGAGGGTGGTTAGCTCGTTAAGAAGGCAATACAATCCAATAGTTTTGATGCTGCAAGAAACAAAATTAGACGAAGCCCAATCAAAAACAATAGCAAAAAAGATGTGGAGTCAAGTGGACATGGTTTACAAACCGACTAGAGGAACTTAAATGGGGTTCATGGTTCTTTGGGATCCTCGGGTGGTGAAAGGCAGCATTATCCAAGATGATGACAGGGTGTTGAGTATTTTTTTCAATGATATTGACAACAATAGATCGTGGATCTTCTCAAATGTCTATGCTCCCAATTCTATTTAAGGGAGAGCTTCTTTGTGGGAGTACCTGGGTAAACTAGGTGATGTTTTCCATAACATCCCATGGGTGGTGGCAGGCGACTTCAACACGCCATTATACCCCTCGGACAAAAAGGGTGGAACAGGGCTCCCAACTAGAAGTATGGAAGAATTTAATGACTTCGTAAACTCGAATAAACTAATGGATGTGAGGCTAAGAGGAGCCAAGTATTCTGGGAGCAACAGGTGAATAGGAAGCCAACTTATCTAGGAAAGACTTGACAGGTTTTTTTTATCAAAGGAGGCAATTGCTGGGTTTGGAGACTCTACTCTGCAAACTCTTCCCAAAATTTCCTCTGATCACAATCCCATCCTTTTGGAGGTTCCAAATTCAAACTCCTTCAAAACACCTTTTCGATTCTAGTCAATGTGGATCAGGCACCTGAAATTAAAAGAAAATATTTCCAGATGGTGGCAGCAACCCTTTCAGGGAAGTTGAGGTTTCAAACTTTCTCAAAAGCTGAAATTAGTAAAGGATAATCTTAGAACTTGGAATAAGGAGGTTTTTAGGAACCTGTTTGAGAACAAGAATCAAGTGGTAGAAAGGCTACAGGTCATTGACAACTTGATACAAAATGGTATCGATGATGAAGCTACTAGGAAGGAGGAGCAAGCCAAGCTTTCAGAATATCACAATATTTTGGCTTGTGAAGAGATATACTGGAGACAGAAATCTAGGGAATTATGGCTAAAGGATGGTGACTTGAACTCAAAGTTCATTCATGTAACAACCTTGAGGAACAAAATTAATAACAAGATCAGAGAGTTGACCAAAGCTGATGGATCCAAAACCCAAGATTTGATTGAGATCAGAGAGGAAGCAATTTCTTATTTCAGCTCCCTTCTCGGGGATGAATCCCAGTGTATAGAGGAAGCCAAGGACACTCTCCTCCAGTTCATTCCTAGCTTGGTTGATGAGGCCATTAATGGTAAGCTTCTTGCTCCCTTCACTGATGAAGAAATCAGAAATGCTTTGTTTAGTATGGAACCTGAGAAGGCCCTTGGCCCTGATGGGTTCCCTCCTTGGTTCTTCCAATTTTTTTGGGATATTGTAGGAGAGGATGTCATTTCTGCTATTAAAGAGTTTCAGGCTTCAAAACATATACCGAGAGGGTTCAATTCCACCTTTTTAGCCCTGATTCCTAAGGGCCCAACACCGGAGACAATGGTAGATTTCAGACCGGTTAGTTTATGTAACTTTTCCTACAAGATATTAACAAAAGCCATTGCTAATAGGATGAAAGAAATATTGCCCCTCATTATTGACCCTGGTCAAGGAAGCTCAGTTCAGGGGAGATCAATTGTGGATGGTGTGATCACAGTCCATGAAGCTCTGCACTCTGCTAGGCAAACCAATAAGGAGGGTGTTGCCCTAAAGCTTGATATGAATAAAGCTTTTGATCGCATTAACTAGGATTTTTTTACGGTTGTTCTTCTAAAGTTTGACTTTTATCCTCGGTGGGTCAGGCTGATAAAAGAGTGCATATATGAACCTTGGTTCTCAGTTTTGGTCAATGGCACGACAGCTGGGTATTTCCAGAGCCATAGGGGGCTCAGACAAGGATATCCAACTAGCCCAATGTTGTTCATTATAGTAGCAGAGGCATTAGGTAGAACTATTAAAGCAACATGCACTGCTGGATTAATTTTGGGGATTAAAGCCACCTCTCTCACCAAACCAATTACTCACCAACAATTCATTTATGACACTTTGATGTTGACCCAGTCGTCAATGGTTGAAGCGAAAGGATTAAGCACATTCTCCAACTCTACGAGGATGTGACGGGAAAGAAGGTGAACTTCAACAAGAGTAAGCTTTACTTCCTCAAGACCCCAATTCAGAGACAAGCCAGAATAGCAGATATTTTGGGATGTTCGATAGTGACTCTTCCTACCTCTTATTTAGGCCTTCCCCTTTTCTATGGTTCTCCGAGAGAATCTATGTGGGATAGAGTGGTAGAAAGAATCCAAAAGAAACTGGTTGGCTGGAAAGGACATTTTTTTATCTCAGGTCGAGAAACTTACTCTCACTAAGGCATCCTTACAGAGCATTCCAGTTTATTTTCTATCTATGTTTAAGGCCCCAACCAGAGTACCAAAAATTTGAATAGCTCTAAAATAATTTTCTCTGGTCTGGGTTAGAGGAAAAACAGAGGATCCACCTTGTGGCCTAGGTCAAGGTGTGCAGGCCGAAAGAAAATGGGGGGCTAGGACTGAGAAGAGTTGCTCATCTAAACATAGCCTTGCTAGCCAAACAAGCTTGGCGTCTCATTAAAAATGAGGAGAATGAGTGGACTGGCATAATTAGAAGAAAATATCTTCAAGATACCGAATTCCTAAATGACACGGTGCACAGTAGAGGTTCGGCATTCTGGAATGCAATATTAACAAGCAGAGAGGTCATAAAGAAAGGCCTAAGATGGGTTCTAGGTAATGGGCAGAATGTCAGGTTTTGGGATGACAGGTGGGCCAAGGATGAAGCTTTATCTCAGATTCCTCACCTAACGAGGATCAAAAGAATCACAGAGGATCTCATAGGAAGGAAAGTAGCTGATTTCATGAGACAGGACAGAGGAAGGATTATTTGGAAAAAGATAAGGATTCAAGTATTTGAAGCTGAATCAGAAGAAATCCAAAGCATCCTGCATCAATAATTCATTTCTTGAGACCTGAGTAGGATCATGTAATATGGGCAGCTACCAAAAATGGGTAGTTCTCAGTCAAATCTGCATACATGCTAATGTTAGATACTGAGGACCCCACACTCCAGACATAGCTGGTGTGGGTCAAAAATCTTATTCCTAAATTTGCAATGTTCTCATGGTTGGTGATCCAAGGCAGGATTCTTACTATTGAAAACTTGATAAGGAAAGGTGTGATAGTTGCTAACCATTTTTTTTTGTGCAGGGCCAACTGGGAGTCCACCCTCCATATTTTCCTTGAATGCTTGGTCTCTCTAAGTATCCGCAATGGGTTATTTCAAGCCTTTAGCATTTGCTGTGTCAGACCAGCCACCATCATTGACCTCTTCCACCAATGGCCAAATCCCGTTGTTAGCCTTAGGCTGAGGTTTTTTTGGAAGATTTGTCTCCATCATTTTCTTTGGCAATTTTGGCTAGAAAGAAACCATAGAGCTTTCCATGAGTCGAGCCATGATGTCACCTCCATCACCAACAAGATTCTTACCTTCGCCCATGAAAACATCAGCCTTATTCCTCATGAAGCTCGAAATCCTTCCCCTTGGGAGAGGCTGATCGCTCAATCCTTAAATATTACTCTAGGCGATAATCCTGTGTCTACCAAGGTCAATTCCAGATTAGATGTCAAGTGGAAATCGCCCCCGATTGGTTGGTTCAAGCTCAATTTCATGGGGCCTCTAAAGGTAACCTTGGCAAAGCACGGGCTAGAGGAGCAGTGAGAGACCATCAAGGCAAGCTGGTGATGGCCTTTTCTGAGCAGCTGGGAACAAGGACTAACAACGAGGCAAAAGCAAGAGCGTTATGGAGGGGTCTTCAGTTGGCTCAAGATATTAAAGGTAAACTAATTATTGAAGGAGATTTGATGCATGTCATAAACCTTCTCAACAATGGGAAAAATCCTCCGTGGCGGATTAAGACTATCATCGAAGAGGCTAGGATCCTCTACCAAGCCAGGAATGATCGGAAGGCCTAGCACGTGTTTAGGAAAGCAAATAAAATAGTTGATATCTTGGCCAATATAGGGGTGGAAGCCGATGGGCTGGTCACTTGGGAACATGGGGTCCCTAGTGATGTGGACAAATTTATTCAAAACGATCGCCAATGATGATGAAACTGTGGGGTTCGAAAAAAGGGAGAGGTGTTTCATTTTTGTTTTGTCATTATTGCTTCGGTCCTTCTTTTGATGGCTTTAGTTTTCTTTGCAATGGGGGAAGGATCCAGGTGGCATGGTGGCCTCATGTTATGGGGTTAGGGGCAAAGGCAGCTGCCAAGGACCGATGTCGCGATTTCGCCACATGTCGTAGTTTAAGGAAAAACAAAATACAACAGAAAAAAAAAGTGTCGTGATATCGCGACATGTTGAGCAAGAAAAAAAAAGTGTCGCGATATCACGACATGTTGAGAAAGAAGGAAAAAGGGTCACGATTTCGCGATATGTTGAGCAAGAAAGAAAAAGTGTCACGATTTCGCGACATGTAGAGCAAGAAAGGAAACGTGTCGTGATATCGTGACATGTTGAGCAAGAAAGAAAAAGTGTCGTGATATCGCGACATGTTGAGCAAGAAGGAAAAAGTGTTGCGTTTTGGTGACATGTTGAGCAAGACGAAAAAAGTGTCGTGATATCGCGACATGTCGCAGTTTCATGACCAAAAGAGAAGAGAAAGAGCAAGAGGGAAAAAGTGTCACGATATCGCAACATGTCGCATTTTTGCGACCAACAGAGAAGAGAAAGAGTAAGAAGAAAAAATGTCACGATATCGCGACATGTTGAGCAAGAAGGAATAAGTGTCGCGTTTTGGCGACATGTTGAGCAAGACGGAAAAAGTGTCGCGATATCGCGACATGTCGCAGTTTCACGACCAAAAGAGAAGAGAAAGAGCAAGAGGGAAAAAGTGTCACGATATCGCGACATGTTGCATTTTCACGACCAAAAGAGAAGAGAAAGAGTAAGAAGTAAAAATGTCGCGATATCGCGACATGTCACATTTTCGCGACCAAAATAGAAGAGAAAGAGTAGGAAGGAAAAAGTGTCGCGATATCGCGACATGTCACATTTTCGCGACCAAAATAGAAGAGAAAGAGTAAGGAGGCGAAAGTGTTGCAATATCGCGACATGTTGGATTTTCGTAGGCAAAAACCAAGAAAAGGAGCAAGGAGGCGATTGTGTCGCGATATCGCGATATCGCGACATGTTGCCTTTTCGTGTCCAAAAGCAACAAAAGAGGACAAAGAGGCAGAAGTGTCGCGATGTCGCGACATGTCACATTTTTTATATGTCGCAGTTTCACGATGATCCAGAGCAAATGAAGGAAAAGACTCAAGGACGACGCGATTTCATGACTTGTCGATTCTTCGCAGCTGGAAGCGGCAAGAGAACAAAACAGGAAATGAATGTTGCGATTTCGTGACATGTCTCAGTTTCGCGACAGGCAGTGGCAAAGGAACAGAATGAAGGCAGATTGTTGTGATTTCGCGACAGGTCTCATTGTCGCGACATGTTGCATTTTCGCGACTATCCAGAGCAAATGAAGGAAAAGACATGAGGATGTCGCAATTTCGTGACATGTCACACTTTCGCGGATGGAAGCGGCAAGAGTGCAAAATGGGATACGAATGTCGCGATTTCGTGACATGTCTCATTGTCGCGACATGTCGCATTTTTGCGACATGCAGCGGCAAAGGAGCGGAACGAAGGCAGAATGTCGTGATTTCGCGACATGTCTCTTTTTCGCGACAGGTCGCATTTTCGCGACTATCCAAAGTAAAATATGGAAACGACTTAAGGACGTCGTGATTTTACGACATGTCGCATTTTCATGGCTGGAAGCAGAAAGAGTGCAAAATGGGAGACGAATGTCGCGATTTCGCGACATGGCTCATTCTCGTGACATGTCACATTTACGCGACTTATAGCGGCAAAGGAGTAGAACAGGTAGAATGTCGCGATTTCGCGACATGTCTCATTTTCGCGACATGTCACTGTTTCGCGACTCTCCAGAGCAAATGAAGGAGAAGACTTAAGGACGTCGCGATTTCGTGACAAGTCTCATTTTCACGTCTGGGGCAACAAGAAAGCAATGCAATGGGCCGCTGCCTGTGTTCTAAGGTGTTTGTAATTATGGGTAAGGGGTTGTGCTCTTTCTTGGCAGGGTGGCCTCAGAAGGGTACTCGTAGCGAAGGACAAACTGTCCCTATTGAGGTTTTGATCCATAATAACATAGTGCTGATTTTTGTAAAAGGTTTTATGTCAACCTGAAAAACCTGAATGTAATAAAATTGTACCTTAATTACCAAAAAAAAAAAACTTAAATTTAAAAAGAAAAACCAAAACATATCACTTTGTATCTCCACACACAATCTATTTCTATTTAAATTAATAAAAACTAAATATAAGAAATCAATGTAAATAAACGATTGGTGGGAAGTTGATATTATGACGCACATCGACTCAGCCTCGTAACTACTGACAAAAATAGAACTTAACATTCAATTTAGAAATGCAGATTGCTTGGTTTTTATAAGAGAATTAAGGTGGTTTTCTCGGGCTTTCGAACGTACGCTTATCATAGATCTCTAGGAGCGTTTAGAGGGTGATACAATAATGAGCCCACGAAGTATTTGCCGTAAAACCTCCCGTATGTAGTGGTTTGAATTTTTATTATAAATCTTTAGAAGTTTTGTAGAGGGTGTGTAGAGAGTGATACAATATCAAAATATGGTTTTGTATGGAGGGTAATACAGTTTTTAAAAAAGATAAAATCTCTTATAATGATGTAGAAGTATTGATGATACAATATCAAAAGTGGTTTTTGAAAAAAATAATAGGGAATTTAATTTTTTTAATAAAAATCTAAAACCATCTAAACACAATCTATTTATATTAATAAAAACTAAATATAAACCTACTTAATAGAAACTAAATATAAACCATGAATGTCATAAACAATTGGTGGGAAGCTGAGACAATGACACACATCGATTCAGCCTCGTAACCACTTAAAAGGCAGAATGCTTGGCTTTTGTAAGAGAATTATGGTTTTCTCATGCTTTCGAACTTATCTTTCGCTTCACGCTTATCATAGATCTCTAGGAGCGCAGTACGTGGCTACCCATTTAAATAAAATTCTCAAGCAAACGCCCTTTGTTGGCAGACTTGAACTTGGCACCCTGCACCGCAGCTGCAAGGTTGGAAACAAGAGCTGCATTGAACGAAACTCGGGTTCACCATAGAGTTGAGAAGAGAGGCGCTTCCTTCCCTAAAAAGCGAAGATGGCACGGAGGGAGGAGTCATATATGCAGGCGTTGATGGCGCGGGTGGAGCCGATGGAGTTGATGGCGTGGTTGGTGAGGAAGAAGTGTCGCATCTCCGTCTGGAGGGCTAGGTTGGGAACCGTAAGAAGGTACAGATGGCGTTGATGACGGAGATGGAGGTGAAATGTATGTGGGAGTGGTTCCGCTCGGCGAAGATGGGCATGGAGACGGCGGCGTAGCGGTGGGGGTGGTGGGAGACGTTGAGCCGCCACCAGAAGGAGCATTGTATGGTGGTGTAAGGGCCGGCGTGGATGGGCTGCTTCCGCCCTTCGCTGGCGGAGGAGATGAATAAACTGGAGTGGCGGGGACCGTGCTTCCGCTGCCCAACGGCGGAGGAGACGAAAATGTTGGATATGGAGTTACAGGAGAGGACCCTGCACCGCCACTTGGAGGCGGAGATGAATATGCTGGAGTGGTGGGTGCCGAGCTTCCCCCGTCTGGAGGATCAATTGATGGAGGAGTCCCACCTGACAAACACACATAACATCGATGTATCGTGCATTTGTTTTCATTCTTAAAAAAAGTAATAATCTCTGAGTGAGATGAAGGCTATACCTATAGGAGTTGCAGGAGGGCACAAGCACTTGTTCTGCCCAAATTCGGGGTCTGAAAAAGCATGCACAAGCATAAAAAGCAGCGTGAATAGCACACTAGCTCGAGTACACTCCATGGCTTGGTATAACAAATATACTGAGATTTCGTGACTTAAACCTCTGTAGCTTGGTATGAGAACTCGAATGGAGAATGTGAGATTATATAGATAGAGATTCAGGGGTCCAAATCCTATAGCGGGTCCGAAATCGAGGTACCTACTGGCACAGTTTACACTTTAATGGCCTCCCCTGTCAATGTGATCGACCTGACTGGAAAATAAATGAGGTGCAAATACAATTGTTGCTGTTACCATTCTCTTTGAGTGGAGTAACTTCGTCTCGACATCTGTTGACTTATAAACACAAAATGCGTGAACATTTACATACCATGTTCCATCTGGATGGGAATGTGAGGTTGTATGACGCTAGCCGGATGTTTACAACCTCAAATCTTCCTCTTTAAGCCATGCTTGTCCTACAGATGGTGAATGAACATATGGTAAGGTGCGTATATTCATATCGCACATCGCAATGCCAGCCACGGTACGTACGTTATCTATGTCACTGTGTGAAATAGGAAATTAAAGGATGCCATTTAGCAGTGATTTGGTATTATTAAAACCGCTTCACAAAGCTGATGCTATCCATTTATTTTCATTATTAAGAGTGCGAAACTAAAGTCTCTTAAATACTAATTGTAACAACCCAGGTTTGTATTCGCAAGCAAAAAACAAAAAACAAAGAGAATGTAAATTACACCCAAAATAATAATTGGTATACATGTAATAGATATTCGTGTTAAGGTGATTGACTGCTGACAGTTTTTTAAACGTTTGAGATCGGTCAAGTTCTGCATTTTGGTGTCATTATGTGAACACATTCATCTCTATTGTTGGAAAATATATTTAATCTAAATTCCGCATGTGTATCCGCCGCTGGAACGTCCTATCAACTGGTCATCTGGCAGTAGAAGCATGGGCTGAGTTAATGTAGTAGGTGAGCTCCATAAGTTTCCAGCTGGCCTCGAGATTCCCGCCAAGCCAGCCTAAGATTCTCTGCATCCTATAAATGCCTGCTCCTGAGTCCTCATTCGACAATCTGGAGCACCCAGGTTCCCTGCAGTTTAGCAGGTTCAATTCTGCAGCGTCACTGCAGATCCGTTATGCTCAGCAGAGCTTCGATGGTTCTTGCTGCTCCTTAGCGCAGAACCCCCTTTGTAATCCTTCGTTGGTTCTTGCTGCTCCTTAGCGCAGAACCCCCTTGTAATCAATTTCAATGTTTTAATAATATCATTATTGTTATCTTGTTTCTTTGTCTGCGTGTGTTTTACCTCTAGCGAGGCTGTCTTCGATCCTGTTTTTCTATTTAGTATTTTCTACATGGTATCAGAGCTAGGAGACAGGAGTTCAGTAGGCAAGAGGAATCATAAGATTGTCCCGAGAGATCGCCCTTCGTCTCATTGAGATTCTTGTCGACGCTAGCGGGACTTGAAATGGGTATTGTATCCCCGCCGCCCATGGGGAAGGCTGAGGATCATCTCCATCCTGGAGGAGACGGCAGCGGGAGCAGTGCTGCGGTGGGGGGGGATACTCGGCCCCCTCGAAAGAAGACGAGAACAGCGGCAGCAGCAGCGCACACATGATCCTGCAAGAGGTCTCGCATTCAAATCCCTTTGCTCCACCCTTTGCTTGGCGAATTTATTCACATCAATATTAGAGATGAGGGCTGACGCCCGTTCGAAAACCTCTTCGTACACATACAACGAAGTGGAGGAGGGTAGATTCTATGTCAAGCCCAACTCTTTGTTGCCCTCCAACAACGACGAGCAGGCTGATTCGTCGCCCCATGAGCGCAATCACATCGCTATAGAGGAAAACGACAAGGCGAAGCGTCGCAGCCAGCTGGTCAAGCAAAACTCGGCACGACGAAAGAGGAGGTACATAGATCGAGCCGCAAGAGGCAGAAGCCTGAGAAAGTGGTGGACTCCGCCAAGAAATGGACCGACGAGGAGGAGATCTGCATGACCAAGGATTTGATGGAATCTTCCTCTAGGGGCGTAATTAACATGACCGCCTTTTACCAGCATGGCATCTTCATACTCAACGACAGTAGCACTGTGGCAAATGTGAGCCTTCGCCAGCTTCATACGATGTGATCGCCATAATTTTTGGGTCTACACCTTTGATCAAGGCAGCCTCTGGGCCGAGTTCGACTATGGGTCGGAGATTATGATCGGCATCTTGGACTCCGACATCTGGCCCGAGTGACAAAGCTTCACTGACCTCGACATGGACCCTGTTCCCAAGAACCGGAGAGGATTTATTTGCTTCAAATCATTTTTCGGTAGTCTACGTGGAGCTTCACTGCAATAGCCAGCGAAGTAGAAGCTTCACTGAAAGGAATTGCGAAGTGGAAAAGAAGGAAGCTTCGCAAGGTTTTAATGGACAGATACGTTCTTCAAAGATTTGGTCAACAAAGCGACTGCTTCACAAGAGTTTTTGTTGAAGTGAAATTGCTTCGAAAGATTGAGCTGCTTCGCAAAAGTTTTTTGTCTAAGTGAAACTGCTTCGGAATTTTGAGCAGTGAGGTAGCTGCTTCGCAAAGGAAATCACCAAAGTAGAAACCTTGCATTGGAGAATGTCGAAGCTTATTTTTTTAATTTACTGTGTTAGATGGAATTTAGATTAAGGGGGGATGTTGGAAAATATATTTAATCTAAATTCTGAATGTGTATCCGCCACTGGAACGTCCTATCAACTGGTCATCTGGCAGTAGAAGCATGGGCTAAGTTAATGCAGTAGGTGAGCTCCGTAAGTTTCTAGCTGGCCTCGAGATTCCCACCAAGCCAGCCTGAGATCCTCTGCATCCTATAAATGCCTACTCCTGAGTCCTCATTCGACAATCTGGGCAGCAGACCCAGGTTCGCTTCTGGAAGCGTATGCTACAATTCTAGCAATGTATTCTGCATGTGGGCCTTCGTGGTCTTGTATTGCTCAGCAGAGCATTTGGATGACCCTTCGTGGTCTTGTAGGCTTAGCAGAGCCACTTCCCTTGTTTTGTTCCCCATCCCCTATTTTAATATAATCACTTTGTTTATTTTTGCCTCCGCCTGCATGTGTGTTTGCCTGTAACAAGGTTGTCTTCAAGATCCTAAATTTGTTTGGTTGATCTCAACTTTTGACATCTATAACCCGAGGTCTATGTCCATGGCATGGGGTTGTCCTTTTAGAGCCCATTTTATCTGAAAGGGTGAACGCATACTTCCCCGCCCATAACATATTTTTTTTTGGAACATTCTTTCCATTACATGCTACGTTTAGCATATGAATACTTGTTGCTTAACTGATTACCCACATTTTCGGGTTCTATTTAAGGTCCACCACTTCTCTGCTTTCAGGACCAGGTAACTCAGACCTCACTACAAGTGACAGAGTGTTGTCCCATTCCAACACCCATTGGACCTTTTAGCCTTGGTGTTCAACTACTCTTGAATCAAACAAATAACCGCTAACAATTCCCCACTTGAGTTTGGGTTGTGAAATACCCTCACGTACCACTCAAATGTCAGTCTAGAGGAAGTGTCACATTCCACTCCTCGTTACATGTTCAAGGTAATAGGACCTATACTCGTCCGAGTTGGATTGCCTAAAAACGACTGAATACAATTTATGAAGTTGTCTTCCTGCAAGCTTCGGTGCTGGGCTGCTTCTTCCATAAAATATGTTACTCTTTGCATAATTTCATATATTTACTTTTTATATTTCGTAAAATCTACCTTACCATACTTTATATATTCACTTTCTATATTTAATAAAATCTACCTTACCATACTAGTGTTGATCTTTTAAAAAAAATCACTAAATATATTTTTGAGAATATCTATAACTATAATCAAGAGTCAAAGGATTGATATAGGCCTTGTTTAATTAATTATACTTTCTAATCATAACAAGATATACGTACGGAACAAACCATTACACCTAACCAAGTAACTATTCAAGTTGGTTGGGTTTCACACGGTTGCTAGTCCAAGGCAGTGGACAAAAGTAATAATTATTTTATATACCCTAAATTACTATGTTCTATTAATAAGTTTATACGATACGACTCCTCAAAGCAGAGCGTGTTCAAGAGTATGGGCTTGTTTTGAAGCGGAAGAGGATATTATCGATCACTCCCATATTTTACAAGCCCTTGGTTAACTTTCATTGATGATCTACTTCCTAACAATAATCTATCTTTTTATCTTTAACTTAAAGCCCAAATCAAATAGTTTTTAATCCATTTTGATTACGGTATCCAAACTTAAGGCAAAAGATTCTCAAACATTTCCAATGTCTTTAACATTTTGAAGAGTATTTCTAAGAACCAGGTGGATGTTAATGTATGTTTTTTTACCATGAAAACATGATCCAGCTAAAATATTTTAGATACTTAACCACTAACTAGAGGTCTATATGCTTCACTGTATGGCTTCAAATTTGAAGGTTGTGTTTAATTAAAAGGTTATTTAGTAAAGTTATACAATTTGGTTAGACATTATTTATTTACTCTATAGTTTGTTACTCTAAAATCGTTTTAAGTTCCTATCCTTGTTTTGAAAGCCATCTAATCCACTATTCTACCATTAAACTAAACCTTTAGAGCCACCATGACTTATAATGAGATTAAATACGTTTAGCCCTTCCATAAAAAAAAATTTATTTATATAATTTTACTTAAAAATATTATGATCTACCCTATAACCAAAGCTACACACAAATCATTAATCAATGATTATTATATTCATAATGTATTTTCCTGGTTTCCTTTTCATTTACCACATAAAAATTAACGAGCAGATATTTAAAGGACCGTTGTGTCAAGCTTCTACACCATAGTCGATTTTCGCCTACTTCTGGTTCTATTAGTGGCAGCGGGTTTACTTTCAACTCAATTAATCCGTAAGACTTTCGTTGGTTGTCTTTTACCAACAGTAGTCATAATACCGTGTTGTGCTGCAGGTGGCGAATGAAATATTTTTTTGATTTTATATTTAATGTAAATACAACCCAATCTTAGGTAAAATTCATTATGATGCATGCCAAATAGTCAATAAACCATTTGCACACCATTATATGAAACTAATAGTGAATCACAATTTTGGCGATAGATTTTATTTTTCTCGGGTCCTTGCCCAAGACATGCATAGTTTACATTGCGGAGTCAATGCTAGGTTCTCATGCATAATGGTGGTTTTCAAGCTCATAATGTGGTTTAACTGTAATAATTCCCAAGAAATAATCTAAATTTAGAACCACAAAAGGTTTACCATCGGTGAACGAACGACATCAACAAGAATCCTAAGGTTTTATGTCTTATTTTAGAAAGCCAGTAAACTTTAAATATTCAAGTTACTTTTGGATATGGTATGCTACAGTAAATGCACAATTGATTAAATAAATAGTTACCTTAGTGGTTGTAATACATAATCTAAATCTTTCGCATTATTGATGGAAGCCAGATTAATCAAATTAATCAAATTTTGTCTAAACTAAAGGTTCTCAACAATAAAATTTCACAGACGTATTTGCACATGTTATGAGTTATGTTATACTTCATAGCAATGTGGTGCCCTAAGAACCAGCATTTGAGCTTCTCAACACATCCACAAACTATAGGTTTGACAATTAAGCAAATGTAATAGTTTCACATAGCAAATTCAAAAATCATTAAAGTATATAAAATCCGGCAATATATGCTTCAAAATTAATACAGATTTACATTCGAGGGCATATGTACACTCCAGAGGAATGAGAGAGACTTCATCTTTAATTCAAACCCAATTCATTACATCAAGATAGCCAAAAGAAGGCATTTCCATTTATTTTTTTTACAAATAAGAAAATAACAAGAAAAGATAAATGCAATATGTTTTGGCCCCAAATTTACAACAACAAGATAGTTAAACAGATAATAGGCCAGGATTTATAAAAATTTGGATGCTAAGTTCTGCACTTTCATTAAATATAATTTACCTTTGACAAAATAAAACATAATTATTGTCGAAGAGCCAAACATTCCACCATTCAACTCAAGATCTGGGATAAATAATGACTCAATCATATCGTGAAGATTTCTGAGGTACAATAGAAACTTGAATAACAAACAAATAACAACTGCAAGCATTCAAAACACTTCACTGACTTCAAACTTCGGAAGCAGCATCCCAGCTTCCAAGGGCTTATGCAACTTTGTTGGAAGAATAGGGGATATAAATGCAGAGAGATGTCGACGTGGCCTTGAATGTAAATCTAACATGTAAACTTCACCCAAGCACATGCCAATACTTTTGCAGTGCACATACAACCTCTACATTCACATTCGCTATAGAAGAAAGATTTTTTTTTTTAGCATTCAACTTATTTAATCAGAAATTCTTTTATACGCAGATAGATTAACCTAGCTATGCAAAAGCTTATTTAACCATTCATTCAATTCTTTGGTTAAACCAAAAATAACAAAATAAGCAAACATAATTATTTTATAAAAGAACAACCATGGAAATTATTTTCAAGGTATTTATCCCCTAAACTACCCATCCAATAGATACCAGATTTATAGCATTAACATTCTACTATAAACTATTATACTGTACTCAAATATAATGCAAATGTAACAACCCTTCAAATCTAGTTTTTGTTTATCGATTTTATCTACAAAAATATGGTACTGCTAATCCATCTGTGGATGTAGGAACATATGTCATTACTGACGAGAACAATTCAAGGCATAGATATCTTATTCAATTGGCAGAAAAAGGTTATTCAATGTAAGATAAGTCAAGGGACATGATGAGCGGTGGAGTATTAGCCGTAATTAGGGTCGTAGAACCTTAAAGGCAATGCATCCGCCAGCAGTCCATGTAGATGCATTTTCATTTAGCTGCATTATTAGGTCTATTTGCATGCTTTGTTTTGGACTTTAATAATAATAATAATAATAATAATAATAATATATTATTATTATTATTATATGTATATATATAAATAGTAATAATGTATAAAATAAATGATATAAAATATATATATGCAATAAATATAATATATAAATAAATAAATAAGAATGAGAATAAATAAATAATAAATTAATAATAATATAAATATATTATTAATAATAATATAATGAGGAAACAAAATTACGATGGTTAAGGTTTCATGGTTAAGCAATTAATAAAACATGTTGAATGGGCACTCCACATGGCAAGCCTCGGTTATAAGACTCATACGAGGGCAACAAGTGGTGTAAAATGTAGGAATGTCAATTCTATCTATAAATGCATGAAATAAAAGGAAAAGGGGGGATGGTGTGTTCATCTGATTTTGGCGGGCAAAAATTCTCGGGAGAGCCACACGACTACAACGTAGAAGGGAATACGTGTTTCCAATAAGGTTGGCTCTTTCTAATATTATCTGATGTTGAGATTAATGCCATGGATTGCTTTTGAAATGACTATTAATATTCTTGGTTATAAGAATTCTATCTACAAGTGAGCTCTTCTCTGTCAATAGATATATGCAGACTAAAATATTTTTGTTTAATAATAATTTATTTGATATCCGGGATTTTTCTTCTTCAATCTGGTAAACTGCATTAGAGATAGAGATGTTGTGTGTTGTATGCATATAGTTTTAGTTGCATATCATTATGTTAGTCGGCTCTCTGACCCTTGGATACATCGAAAACCATGGAGTGTGATTTGGAGAAACATTCGGGAAGATTCAACTCCTCAGTGAATGCATGTTGTGGCCTGTTTGTACCTATAATTTTTGGAGTCTCTTCGATGCCTAGATTAATATTAAGTTTGACTTCAATTATGTATTTTGATTCTTTAATGTATAATTCAAAAGAACTCAGGATTTCCTCTATATGTACCCAAAAGAAATTAGGGTTACAAAAAATGTTAGTACTCAGAAGGTAGAATGAGACTTGAATTAAATTGTTTTCCTTTATAGATATCCTGTGCAGCCTATTGATAGCTCTCAACCTGTTGAAATTTTAAAAGACTGAAATTTGGGTTATGGAAATGGGACTTGATGTATTTTTCTTTTATAAACATATGTTCGGTGCAGCCAATTTTTGGCTCTCAAACTATTATGAAATACTGAGATTAGGGTTGTGAAAATAAGACTTGTATTAAATTGTTTTCTTTTACATATATTTTGTACAACAACTCTCAAACTGTTGAAATTTTAAAAGACTGAAATTTGGGTTATGGAAATGGGACTTGATGTATTTTTATTTTATAAACATATGTTCGGTGCAACCAATTGTTGGATCTCAAACTATTATGAAATATTTATATTAGGGTTGTGAAAATAAGACTTGTGTTAAATTGTTTTCTTTTACATATAAATTGTTGAAATTTTAAAAGACTGAAATTTGGGTTATGGAAATGGGACTTGATGTGTTTTGTTTTTATCATATGTTCGGTGCAACCAATTAGGGTTGTGAAAATAAGACTTGTATTAAATTATTTTCTTTTACATATATTTTGTACAACAATTCTCAAATTGTTGAAAATTTAAAAGACTGAAATTTGGGTTATGGAAATGGGACTTGATGTGTTTTTATTTTATAAAGATATGTTTAGGGTATCCAATTAGAGTTGCGAAAATAAGACTTGTATTAAATTGTTTTCTTTTACATATATTCTATACAACAGCTCTCAAACTGTTGAAATTTTAAAAGACTAAAATTTGGGTTATGGAAATGGGACTTGATGTATTTTGCTTTTATAAACATATGTTCGATGTAGCCAATTGTTGGCTCTCAAACTATTATGAAAGACTGAGATTAGGGTTGTGAAAATAAGAATTGTATTAAATTATTTTCCTTTACATATATTATGTACAACAGCTCCCAAACTACTGAAATTTTAAAATACTAAAATTAGGTTATGGAAAACCCTAAAGGCATAATGAGATTCAAATCATTTTCTTTTCTTATATACATATATATTGTACATCCAATGGTTAGTTATCAAACTATTGAAAATAATGTATGAGTTGAATTAGGTTATGAAGAAGTTAACAGATAAACTTTTGGGTTGGTTTGTTGATACATGAATCACTTTTACAATAGTTATAAACATGCCAAAATGATGTATTAAACCTTTAACTATGGAAATGAGGGATTGAAAACCTCTATGGCAATTGAAATAGTCAAATTGCATTTTGTTGCATGAGCTTATGCATCAAAAGTATGGTGTTGTGTTCAACTTGAACTTACTGTTGGAACACACTTCATTAAACAGCAAGGTCTAGTACAAAAGATATGGTTTACCCATATGGAAGTGATTACATTTTGAAAATCATGATTTCTCTTTCATGGGAGATTCGCTCCCTGATATTTTAAGAGATAATATAATGTACTTCATTTGGCTTTTAAACTGAATTGAGTAGTAGAAGAATTCTGGACTTAAACAATATTGTTGTTTCAAAATAAAAATTTTGGGAGAATTCTTTTATATTGCACCAATTTGGGTAAGGTAATTGAACTGCCAAAAATCAATCAAATTAAATGATTGTTATTTTTACATTAACATTGGCTGATTATATGGAGCCCTTCAAATGAATTAGATGAAATCTATGCCAAGTATGAAATGATAAACAACTCATGTGTTGTTGTAAAGCACAATATGTTTTAGGGAGAAATTTATTAAAACTTCAACTCATTCATACGCGTCTCTCTTGGTCTGAAATTGTGGTGAATGGTTTTGGGTTGTTTACTCATGGTAAGCTTGGTTGGGCACATTCTTCGAAATCATGTTGTAGACTATAGAAAAACCACATGTAGCATTTGCCTTTGGTATTAATTTATGAAATCCTTCTTCTAACTTATTAAATCTATCAAACACCATCACAGAGATTGCGAAATCATGTATGCCTTGGAAAATTTAAACCCAGAAGAAAATATTTTTCTCCCAAACCTCAAAAAGTGGCAATAATGATAGGATTAAAAATTTGTGTAGATACTCCTCGTCTTCAGAGAAAATCATTTAAACCTTCGCCTCAGGATAATAAATTTAATTCTTACTGAGATGAATGATTTAACATTAGTCCCGAAATAGTAAACAAGTAATTGAGTGCCCATAGAAAATAATTATTTAACCCTTAGTCTTGAAATCATAAATAATTATTAAATTGTTGGAACCAAGGTTCTTCAATCAATATTGTATTTTACTCATGTTTGTTCTTGTATTCATCTGTGTATAATTTTATTGGAACAAAAATATTATATGTTTCATATAGCCGCAAATTGTAGGTATAGTCAAGTTTATAACAATTGTTTGAGAAGTCTAATGGTTCTTTGGAGATAGAACATTTTGAAAAATTATCCCATATTCAATGTTCCTTATCTTTGTAAGGGTAGCATTTTAGAAAAGTACATATAGTCCACAATATCAATAGGAGAATCTGTTATGTTGGATTGAGTATTGTTAGAATATTAACTAAATATTTTTGAGGAATAAGTTTAAAGTTTTATATTAAGGTAAGGTTAGATATATTTTAAGAAGTATTGTGATAGTAGTTAGAATATGCCCTTAGTTTTGAATGTTCAATTTTAATTAAGTGTGGGAATTATTTTTAGTGCTAACAATTTATGGATCAATGCTTAATCAAAGGAGCCCATAAAAAGCTCTTATAAAACCTAGAACAAACCTGTGATGAAAAACCATAAACTGTAGAAAGACAGCCTTGTGAGCAACCAAAGGTTGTGGGAAGACAACCTTGTTTTTATTACAAGATTGTGTGGGAATTATTTTTAGTGCTAACAATTTATAGATCAATTCTTAATCAAAGGAGCCCATAAAAAAATCTTATAAAACCTAGAACAAATCTGTGATGAAAAACCATAAACTGTAGAAAGATAGCCATGTCAGCAACCAAAGGTTGTGGGAAGACAACCTTATTTTTATTACAATATTGTGGGTGGGACAATCTTGTAGGCTAACTATTAATGATGGTTGCGGGGAGGCAATCATCATTCTCCAAGAACTAACCGTACTTCTGACGAGAAAAGGTCAGGACGGGAGGTAACAGAGAGATGTATGGGCATCACTCCTAGGTTAGATCCTGACAGTACGAAGTGATGAATCTTGTACTTGAATTGTTGTATGAGCACAACCCAACATAATGGTATGGAAAATTATGTTGTTAACAAGGCAAGACATCAGGTAGTTACCAGGGTAGTGGTAATCCCTAGACGAGTTCCAGGGAAGGTGGTTGATCGTCTAGCTCGGGCATGCATGCACTAGTTCTTACATGACATGAATTCATGTTAAGACATGGGAAAATTATGCGTCACACCTCTAGGTGTTATGGGTCCTAGAGGAAAAGAAACCCCCTACCTGAACTTGGGGATCTCGGGTTGAGCGAGAGTGAAGTTCAAAAAGGCAACTATAGTGAGATTTGGCCAATATCGATCTCATGAGTTATTTCGGTTGCAGTGGAATGGCACTCATGAAGAAGTTAACATACCTCGTACTACAACAAATTTGATATTGAATTATTTAACAAAAAAAAATTGTGTTGAGTTTTCCATCCTTGGACAACCAAGTGGGTAGACTTGGGGTGTTTGGACAACCAAGAGGGTAGGTCTTGGGTTGTGATTGTTATAGCAGAAAAGAAATAACCTGGAATCGTATAGACAGCTACTTACTATTTTGTCCTTCGTGGTAGAATACCTTTACTCCTCCACCATACTCTGGTAGTTTTTCCCCTCCCAAAAACTATCTCCTTGCATGCATATATAGCGTAGGAGAAGTGTTTACCAATTGCCACGCTAGCATGTCATGCAGTGGGAAAGGATTACCGAGTGGCAACCTTAATTTTGAAGTCATATTTTATTTCCACTTATATTATTGTTTTGCTATGCTCATAAGTGAGGTTGTTCATCATGCTACTATTTTTATTATTAATTATTAATTATTATTTTTATTTTTATTTTATTATACATATATATTATTTTTTCTTAATTTATTTTGCTTTATATTTTTATATATATGATTAAATAAACAAAACAAATACATCCTACAAAAAAGAAAAATGTATGCAAGATGTAGAGCTTTGACAGGAAAACATGTACGTGATGTAGCAAACAAGATGCCCTATATGAAATTTTTCTTCATGAGCTTCAATGTACTCACAGGTTGTTATTGCATCATGTCCCACCTTACCTTTTGCAGATACCCCTATATTTCCATCTATAGGTGAGCAATAGGTACCACTGGTCTACTCATTTGAAGACTGTAACCTATTTCTTTCTATCGATCACTTCTCTTGGTAATATGAAGGAAAATTTTATAATATCCTCATCCTCTTTTGGCATGTTCTTGTACCTGCATCCACTAAACCATCAGTAGTACCATATTATTGGTGATAAAGCAAGCAAACCAATTGGTGCATTTGAGAGGGATGTTACATACTTCCCCACTAGAATTAAACACATTCCCTATGTTTTGAGCTAACAATATCAAAATATTATAAAAATAGTTAACAACACAAAAACAACATATTTTTATTTTCATACATTAGTAAAATATTAGTAAACATAATCAATTAAAACATGATTTATAGTCATAGTAATATCAAAGATACAGTATTAATCAAAACATGGATCATCATACAAAATATAGTAACATATAGGTCCCATATATATAATAATTGTCTCCTATTATTCGACCATACAATAGTTTTTTTATTTTTATTTAAAAAAAAATCATATAAAAGTTCCATTGTTCTTTAGTAGCCACATATTCCCTTGTGGCTTAATCAGAAGCCAAGGTCTTTGAATTTTGGGAAAATTTTTAATATGTTGCAGGTCCAGGTCTAGCATCAATTGTTGCATACATTTTATGTGTAGTCTCTACTAAGGGTTGCTTCATATCTGCCCTCTGTGGACACTGACTAGCATAATGAGCTTCTCGACAAACATAACACTACAGAGGGGTCTTCTCCCTTCTATTTTCTTCTTTTCTAGTTTGGAATATGTTTTCCTTTCTGTGCTCTTTATATCCGTCCCTAAAATTTCTTCTGTCAGGTTGGTCCCTATTTTGGTTTCTATTGCGGTACTTGTCGTCTTGTCTAGAATGATCCCCACACCTAAACTTCTTTTGTTGATCTTTATTTTCTTTCGTGGATCCAAGTTCCCTTTTTCTCCTTTATTATCCTCTATATTTTTCATTCTTTTGATAATATGCTTTTGTGTTCTTGTAGCTATCTTCCTTAAAGTGGGCGGTGTCATAAGCTTCAGATAAATATTTTGGCTTAACTAAGCCTACCAAATCACCAATTCTTGGATGTAGACCCATCAAGATTTTTTGCACCATATGTTCATTTTGATCGTAATCAGGAACATATTTGAACAACTAGATAAATCTTTGATAATACTCGATAACTATCATATTTTCCTGGTGCATGTTAGTGAACTCTCTAAACTTTTTAATATAGAACTATCATGTCAAGAAATAGTCTCTAAATTCTTTTAAAAATATGTCCCATGGAACATCTACAACCTCTACATGCTTATTCTTTTTTTAGACCATGCATTAATCCATGGTGGATCCAATAAAATGAGCTATCGCCCATGTCGTCTTGGATTCAGAAGAGAGCTATTAATGACATAATAACTTTCAACTTCATTCAACCAATTTTCTACTGCTTTGCCATCTCCTTTTCCATAAAATTGCTTGATATCTAATTTTCTCAATTCTTTTTCAATTCACTGCGAACTCGCCTGCAGAATGATCCCTCATGCAATCCCTCCATTTTCTCCTCTAACTCCTTTTTAGATAGTTTTTCGATTCAATTTTTGTTGTTGAACAAGGAGTTCCTATTGTTGACTCATTTGAGCTCTTTGTTATTTCATTTGTTCCAACTGCACCCTCTACATTTCCATAGGTTATCTTTTCTAATTTAATTACTCTTGAGCCTTCCTCTAAAATTCCATGTTCTCACGTTGCTTATTCATTTGATCTTGCAACAACTGTACCATCTTGGCCAGGTTGTCCTCTCTTGATAGGGTTTTATCTTGTACAGGTTATTTCTCTTTTCGAACAACTTGTTGAGGTGCTTTTGTTATGGTTACCTTATCAAACTCCTTTATGAGCCTTATGAGCCCCTTTCTTGGACCTTCAAAATTTGGCTCTTGTTGTGTCGTAGTAGTCTTTCTAGAAGAACTTACCATTAGATGTATGCATCAAAATTGAAATTAGTTTCATATGCTCAAAGTTTTGTAACCTAGGCTTTGATACCAACTATAACAACCTAGGTCTACCCGCATTGTTGTCCAAAAATTCAGAAGAAAAAATAAGAGAATGTAAATTACACCCAACATAATAATTGGTACATAGGCAATAAATATCCATTTCAAGGTGATTGACTACTATAGCCAGTTTATTAAACATTCAATACTGACCAAGTCCTGCATTAGGTGTCATCATATGAACACATTCATCTCCATAACCTAAGGTCTATGTCCATGGTATGATATTGTATTGATAAAGATGCTGAAATTGCAGACACAGTTGTGATGTGGAAAGACCCGACAAAGATTCAAAGCAATATAAATAACCGGGTAGCAACTAGGGTTTCGATGTCCTTGTCTTCTATGTTTGCATACCACTCTTTCTTGTACTGGTATTTCAGAGCCCATTTCATCTGAAAGGGTGGACGCATACTTCCCTGCCTATAACATGTTTTCTTTTGGAACATTCTTTCCATTATATGCTACAGTTAGCATATGAATACCTGGTTCTTAACTGATTACCCACCTTCCTAGGTTCCAGTTAAGTTCCACCACTTCTCTGATTTTAGGACTAGGTAACTCATACCTCACTACAAGTGATGGAGTGTTGTCACATTCCAACACCTACTAGACCTTTTAGCCTTGGTGTTCAACTACTCTTGAATCATCCAAATAACTGCTAACAATTCCCCACTTGAGTTCAGGTTGTGAGATACCCTCACATACCACTTGCATGTCATTCTAGAGGAAATGTCCCATTCCACTCCTCATTACATGTTCAAGACAATAGGACCTATACTGATCCGAGTTGGATTACTTGAAAATGAGTGAATACGATTTATGAAGTTGCCTTCCTGCAAGCTTCGATGTTGGGCTTCTTACATAAAATATGTTACTCTTTGCATAATTTCATATATTTACTTTTTATATTTTGTAAAATCTACCTTACCATACTTCATATATTCACTTTCTATATTTCAATAAATCTACATTACCATACTAGCTTTGATCTTTTAAGAAAAATCACTAAATATATCTTTGAGAATACCTATAACTATACTCAAGAGTCAACATATTGTTATAGTCCTTGTTTAATTAATTATACTTTCTAATCATAACAAGATATACATACAGAACAAACCATTACATATAAAAACACCTAACCAAATAACTATTCAAGTTGGTTAGTTTTCACAAGGTTGCTAGTCCAAGGCAGTGGACACAAGTAATAATTATTTTATATACCCTAAATTACTATGTTCTATTAATAACTTTATACAATACGACACCTCAGAGCAGAGTGTTTTAAAGAGTATGGGCTTGTTTTGAAGCGGAAGAGAATATTATCGATCACTCCCATATTTTACAAGCCCTTGGTTAAATTTCATTTATGATCTACTTCCTAACAATAATCTATCTTTTTATATTTAACTTAAAGCCCAAATCAAATAGATTTTAATCCATTTTGATTACGTCATTCAAACTTAAGGCAAAATATTCTCAAACATTTCCAATGCCTTTAACATTCTGAAGAGTATTTCTAAGAACCAAGTGGATGTTAATGTATGCATTTTTACCACAAAAATATGATCCGGCTAAAATATTTTAGATACTTAACCACTAACTAGAGGTCTATATAGTTCACTGTATGGATTCACATTTAAAGGCTACTTGTTTATTTAAAAGGTTATTTAGCAAAGTTATATAATTTGGTTAGACATTCTTTATTTACTCTATAGTTTGTTACTCTAAAAAAAATTTAAGTTCCTATCCTTGTTTCGAAAGCCATATAATCCACTATTCTACCATTAAGTTAAACCTTTAGAGCCACCATGACTTATATTGAGATTAAATACATTTAGCCCTTCCATAAAAAAATATTTATATTATTTTACTTAAAAACATTATGATGTACCCTATAACCAAAGCTAGGCACACAAATCATTAATCAATGGTTATTATATTCATTATGTATTTTTCTGGTCTCCTTTTCACTTACCACTTATAAATTAATGAGCTGATATTTAAAAGACCATCGTGTCAAGCTTCTACACCATAGTCAACTTTTGCCTCAACCTACGACCTAATAGACTTTTGGTTCTATCAGTGGCAACAAGTTTACTTTCAACTCACTTAATCCACAAGACTTTTGTTGGTTGTCTTTTATCGACAGTAGTCATAATACCATGTCGTGTTGCAGGTGGCGAATGGAATATTTTTTTGATTTTATATTTAATGTAAATACAACCTAATATTAGGAAAAATTCATTATGACACATTCCAAACATTCAATAATCTAATATAAAACTAATAGTGAATCCTAATTTTTAGCGATAGATTTTATTTTTCTCGTGTCCTTGCCCAAGACATGCACAATTTACATTGCGGAGTCAATGTTGGGTTCCCATGCATAATGGTGGTTTTATAGCTCATAATGTGGTTTAACTGTAATAATTCCCAAGCAATAATCTAAATGTAGAACCACAAAAGGTTTACCATCGGTGAACGAACGACATCAGCAAGAATCCTAAATTTTTTGTCTTATTTTAGAAAGCCAATAAACTTTAAATATTCAAGTTACTATTGGATATGGGATGCTATAGTAAATGCACAATTGATTAGATAAATAGTTACCTTAGTCATTGTAATACGTAATCTAAATCTTTCGCATTATTAATGGAAGCCAAATTAATCAGATTAATCAAATTTTGTCTAAACTAAACTAAATATTCTCAATAGAATTTCACAGATGTATTTGCACAGGTTATGAGTATGTTATACTTCATAGCAATGTGGTGCCCTAAGAACCAGCATTTGAGCTTCTCAACACATCCACAAACTATAGGTTTGACAATTACACAAATGTAATAGTTTCACATAGCGAATTCAAAAATTCATTAAAGTATATAAAATCCAGCGATATATGCTTCACATTTTTTTTAGAAATATATCAACACAAAATTAATACAGATTTACATTCGAGGGTATATGTACACTCCAGAGGAATGACAAAGACTTCATATTTAATTCAATCCCAATTCATTACATCAAGATAGCGAACAGAAGGTATTTCCATATTTTTTTTACAAATAATAAAATAACAAGAAAAGATAAATGCAATATGTTTTAGCCCAAAATTTACAACAGCAAGATAGTTCTATTATTTCTCTTTTCGGATAACTCATCGGGGTGCTTCTATTCTGGCTACCTTCTCAGACTCCTTTATGAGACTTCTGAGACTCTTCCTTGGACCTTCAGCAACTGGCTCTTGCTATGTCATAGTAATCTTTCTAAAATAACTTGCCATTAGCTATATGTATAAAAAAAAATCAGTTTCATATACCCAAAGTTTTGTAACCTAGGCTCTGATACCAACTATAACAACCCAGGCCTACCCACCTGGTTGTCCAAAAATTTGCAAGCAAAAACAAGAGAATGTAAATTACACCCAACATAATAATTGGTACATAGACAATAAATGTTCATTTCAAGGTGATTGACTACTACAGATAGTCCCTTAAACATTTGAGATTGGCCAAGTCCCACATTAGATGCCATCATATGAACACATTCATCTCCATAACCCGAGGTCTATGTCCATGGTATGGGGTTGTCCTTTCAGAGCCCATTTCATCTGAAAGGGTGGACGCAATATTATTTCCATTATATGCTACGACTAACATATGAATCCTTGGTGCTTAACTGATTACCCACCTTCCCAGGTTGCAATTAAGGTCCACCACTTCTCTGATTTCAGGACCAGATAACTCAAACCTCACTGCAAGTGATGGAGTGTTTTCCCATTCCCACACCCACTAGATCTTTTATCCTTGGTGTTCAACTACTCTTGAATAAGCCAAATAACCACTAACAATTCCCCACTTGAGTTCAGGTTGTGAGATACCCTCATGTACCACTCGCATATCAGTCTAGAGGAAGTGTCCCATTCCACTCCTCATTACATGTTCAAGGTAATAGGACCTATACTCATCCGATTTGGATTACCTGAAAACGATTGAATATGATTTATGAAGTTACCTTCCTTCAAGCTTTGGTGTTGGGCTTCTTACATAAAATATGTTACTCTTTGCATAATTTCATATATTTACTTTTTATATTTCGTAAAATCTACCTTACCATACTTCATATATTTACTTTCTATATTTCATAAAATCTACCTTACCATACTAGCTTTGATATTTTAAGAAAAATTACTAAATATATCTTTGAGAATATATATAACTATACTCAAGAGCCAATGGATTGTTATAGGCCTTGTTTAATTAATTATACTTTCTAATCATAACAAGATATACGTACATAACAAACCATTACACCTAACAACACCTAACAAAATAACTATTCAAGTTGGTTGGGTTTCACAAGGTTGCTAGTCCAAGGCAGTGGACAAAAGTAATAATTATTTTATATACCCTAAATTACTATGTTCTATTAATAAGTTTATACGATACAACTCCTCAAAGTCGAGCATGTTAAAGAGTATGGGCTTGTTTTGAAGTGAAAGATAATATTATCAATCACTCTCATATTTTACAAGCCCTTGGTTAACTTTCATTGATGATCTACTTCCTAATAATAATCTATATTTTTATTTTTAAATTAAAGCCCAACTCAAATAGTTTTTAATACATTTTGATTACGTCATCCAAACTTAAGGCAAACGATTCTCAAACATTTCCAATGTCTTTAACATTTTGAAGAGTATTTCTAAGAACCAGGTGGATGTTAATGTATGTATTTTTACCATGAAAATATTTTAGATACTTAACCACTAACTAGAGGTCTATATGTTTCACTGTATGGCTTCACATTTATGGGTTGCTTGTTTATTTAAAAGGTTATTTAGCAAAGTTATACAATTTGGTTAGACATTCTTTATTTACTCTATAGTTTGTTACTCTAAAATTGTTTTAAGTTCCTATCCTTGTTTTGAAAGCCATCTAATCCACTATTCTACCATTAAATTAAACCTTTAGAGCCACCATGACTTATATTGAGATTAAATACATTTAGCCCTTCTATAAAAAAATATTTATATATTTTTACTTAAAAACATTATGATCTACCCTATAACCAAAGTTACGGACACAAATCATTAATAAACAATTATTATATTCATTATGTATTTTCCTGGTTTCCTTTTCATTTACCACTTATAAATTAACGATCCGATCTTTAAAATACCGTCATGTCAAGATTCTAAATCATAGTCAACTTTTGCCTCAACCTGCAAGCTAATAGACTTCTAGTTCTATTAGTGGCAATGATTTTACTTTCAACTCACTTAATCCACAAGACTTTCGTTGGTTGTTTTTTACCGGTAGTAGTCATAATATCGTGTCGTGCTGCAAGTGGCAAATAGAATATTTTTTTGATTTTATAGTTAATGTGAATACAACCCAATCTTAGGAAAAATTCATTATGACGCATTTCAAAAATTCAATAGACCATTTGCACACCGTTAGATGAAACTAATAGTGAATCCTAATTTCTGGCAGTAGATTTTATTTTTCCTAGGTCCTTGCCCAAGATATGCACAGTTTACACTACGGAGTCAATGCTGGGTTCCCATGCATAATAGTGGTTTTCAAGCTCATAATGCGGTTTAACTGTAATAATTCCTAAGTAAGAATCTAAATTTAGAACCACAAAAGGTTTATCATCGGTGAATGAACGACATCAGCAAGAATCCTAAGGTTTTATGTCTTATTTTAGAAATCCAGTAAACTTTAAATATCCAAGTTACTGTTGGATATGGGATGCTACAATAAATGCATAATTGATTAAATAAATAGTTACCTTAGTCGTTGTAATACGTAATCTAAATTTTTCACATTATTAATGGAAGCCATATTAATAAAATTTTGTCTAAACTAAAGGTTCTCAACAGTAAAATTTCATAGACGTATTTTTTTTTTGGTAAATAAAAGTCTTCATTCATTACCGGGTTTTGCAGGTTAACCCAAAACCTTTTACAATATCCAGCCTTCTGCTGAGATTGTAGATCCTAGTAATCCTTGAAACTTTCTTACCAGAAATTGTGTTGAATCCCCTACAACACCTTACTAATAAAGCACACCCATACCTAAACATAACTTTAAACATTACTTAAATTGACAGGAATTGAAGTTTGGAACTTTGCACTTGTAAAACCTGTTGCTTGCCCATTTCCTATTCTCTGTCGGAATCTTCCAAGGCTTACACCCTGTTACCTTCATTTCCAATTTGGTATGATTTAGAGGGAAACCCCATAGTTATTACCAGCTCCATGGGGAAAGAACACCCATTCATATTTCTCCTTAACGGGTAGGTTTCTTTTCATGACTAATAATGTTTTCCACTTCACGTGGCATACCTTGTGTCAATGTCACCAAACTACCAACATCAACACGTATGTTGGCTAATTTTTCAGCTGACATGTTGGCCTCACGGTACATGTGACGAGCCTTCCTATTCTGTCTTGCCACAAAAAGGATCCTCACTTCATGGATGACTCCCTCTATTCTCCATGGAGGTTTTTGCCATTGGTTAACAGGTTGATGATGTTCATAGAATCACCTTCAATAATCAAGTTACCTTGAGTTGCTTGGGCTACTTGCAACCCTCTCCAAAGGGCTCTAGCTTCTGCTTCGTTATTAGTTCTGATTCCCAATGGTTCAGCGAAGGCATTGACCAGATTTCCTTGATGATCACTGATTATTCCTCCAGCTCCAGCTCTTCCCAGGTTCTCCTTGGTTGCACCATCAAAATTTAGTTTAAACCAACCCTGGGGGGTGGAATTATAAGTTATGTTATACTTCACAGCAATGCGATATACAATGCCCTAAGAACCAGCATTTGAGCTTCTCAACACATCCATAAACTATAGGTTTGACAATTAAGCAAATTTTATAGTTTCACATAGAGAATTTAAAAACTCATTAAAGTATAGCTTCACATATTTTCTTTTAGAAATATATCAACACAAAATTAATACATATTTACATTTGAGGGCATATGTACACTCTAGAGGAATGAGAGAGATGTCATCTTTAATTCAACCCCAATTCATTACATAAATATAGCCAACATAAGGCATTTTCATATTTTTTTTTTTACAAATAAAAAATAACAAGAAAAGATAAATGCAATATGTTTTGGCCCCAAATTTACAATAGCAAGATAGTTAAACGGATAACATGCCAGGCTTTATATAAATTTGGATGTAAAGTTCTGCACTTTCATTAAATATAATTTATCTTTGATAAAATAAAACATAATTATTGTTGAAGAGCCAAACATTCCACCATTCAACTCAAGGTTTGGAATAAATAATGAATCAATCATATCGTGAAGATTTTTTAGGTACAATAGAAACTTGAATAACAAAAAATAGTAGTTGCAAGAATTCAAAACACTTCACTGACTTTAAACTTCGGAAGCAACATCCTAGCTTTGAAGGGCTTGTGCAACTTAGTTGGAAGAATAGGGTATATATATGCAGAGGGGTAAGCGCGGCCTTGAATGCAAATATAACATGCAAACTTCACCCAAGCACATGCCAATACTTTTGCAATGCACATACAACCTCTACATTTACATTCGCTATAGAAGAAATGTTTTTTTTTTAGCATTCAACTTATTTAATCATAAATTATTTTATACACACATAGTATAGCATTCAACTTATTTAATCATAAATTATTTTATACACATATAGTATAACGTAGCTACCCGAGAGCTTATTTAACCATTAATTCAATTCTTTGGTTAAACCAGACAATACCAAAATTAAACAAACATAATTGTTTTATAAAAGAACAACCATGGAAATTATTTTCAAGGTATTTATCCCCTAAACTACCCATCCGATAGATACTGGTTTCAGATTTACAGCATTAGCATTCTACTATAAACTTGTATACTATACTTTACTATACTTAAATATAATGCAGAAAAGAAATGACCTGGAATCGTCTAGACAACTACTTGTTATTTTGTCTTCGTGGTAGAATACCTTTACTCCTCCACCATACTCTGGTAGTTGTTTTCCCCTCCCAAAAACTACCTCCTTGCATGCATAAATAGCGTAGGATAAATGTTTACCAATTGCCACCCTAGATTGTCATGTAGTGGAAAAGGATTAACGAGTTGCAACCTAAAGTTTTAAATTCTATTTTATTTCCACTTATATTATTGTTTTTCTATGCTCATAAGTGAGATTGTTCGTCATGCTACTATTTTTATTTTTAATTATTTATTTTTATTTTTATTTTTATTTTATTATATATATATATATATATATATATATATATATATATATATATATATATATATATATATATATATATTTGCTTTATATTTTTATATATATGATTAAAGAAAAAACAAATACATCCAACAAGCAAGCAAAATGTATGCAAGATGTAGAGCTTTGACAAGCAAACATGCACTTGATGCAACAAACAAGATGCCCTATATGAATTTTTTCTTCGTGAGCTTTCATGTACTCACTAGTTGTTATTGCATCATGCCCCACATTACCTTTTGCGGACACCCCTATCTTTTTGCCTATAGGTGAGCAACAGGTACCATTGGTCTACTCGTCTGAAGACTGTTCTTTCTCTCGGTCACTTCTCTTGGTAATCTAAAGGAAATATTTATAATCTTCTTATCCTCTTTTGGCATGTTCCTGTACCTGTATCCATCGAACCATCATTAGTACCATATTCTTGGTGATAAAGCAAGCAAACCAATTGGTTCATTTGAGAGGGATGTTACACTAATAATGATACCAACATTTAAGGAGGGAAGCAAGTAGCCTATCATGTATGTCATAGTTTTTGGCATAGATTTTACCTGGCATATTTTATTTCAATACATTTTTTGGATCTAATCTCATGACTTTTTCGAATATTATATCATTGAAGACATTTTTTTCTATTTATAATTGATATAATTTTTCATTGTGCCTAGGACATCTTGGTTTTTATAGAATATATAGGGAAATATCAAATCAATCAACATTATTTGCATGTAATTGTTATTGGAACATACAATGTTATTGTCTATTTATGATTTTGTTTTGTGTATTTAGGATAGAAATGAATTTTTATTAATTTATTGTATTATAGTATGTAACTCATAACATAGTGTGGAGAGAAAGAGAAGCCTTTGAGATTGTTAGATGAAGGAAGAAAGAGGACCATGAGATGTCTTCTTTTTTTTCTAGAAAAATAAAAAAAAATTCATTCATTTCATTTCATTTCCTCTGGTCTTCCCTTAAACCGTAGAGCATGGAGAGGGTTGGATTTTCCCTCTCTCATTGTTGCTCCAGTTTTTGTTAAGATTTATGGCTCCTTTGTTATTAAAAGTATATGGAAATCTTGGCAACAACTCACTCCTTGGATCTGTTGGAGAGGATATGGCTTCCATAAAGGCTTATCCATCAATTCTATGAATATTTGGTGGTCCCCCATGTTTCTTCATCAAGGTTCTCCCTTAGCTCGGGTGCAATGGATTCATGCTCAATGATTTTTTAAAAAGGGTATTGTTATAATAGTTGATTTCTTTTCTCACCAAACCAGGGATTGGATCCCATGGAATGAGTTCAAATGCACCTTCATGCTAAATAGTTTAGACAAAGATACATATGACATTTTTATTACTCTCACCCCTTTTTCTATGTTGCATAATATTGGTGTGCTCTCGCAGCGTCCTTGGTGGTCAGATTGGAGATGGCATGTTGAAACTTATTTGCTTAATTATAAGGCTCTTTTGGGGTATAAATGGTTATCTCCTCATATTCCTTTGGTTCCTAAGCTCAATCAGTTGTGGGACTTATTTTCTACAAGGACTAGATGGAATTCTAGATTTTAAAATATTTGGGCTACTTATGTTGAGCCCAAGCAATCTTTTTTGCATGGAGCTTGCTATGTCAAGGTCTTCCCTTGGGATAACATTTGAATCACCTTGGAATCCATGATCCTATATGTCCTTTTTATGGTGTTCTCGAGTCTTGTGTTCACCTCTTTTAGAATTGTAGAAGATCTAGGTAATCTTGGGAATGGGTTCTTTATTTTTTTCTCCATTTATAGTTGCAAGAGTTTCTTGGCCCCAAGATCTTCTTGGGGACTCTTTTACTTTGTCTCTCCTAATTTTTGAAGTGTGGTAGGTTTTTAGGATTAGCCTACTCTTTCATATTTGGAAGGCCCGTAATAGAATTGTTTTTAAATAGTGTACACCTTCTATCACATTTACTCATGATGAAAAATTAGAAGTTTTTAATGACATGTGGCTATAGATATGTACTCTAGACAAAAAAATTGTTATGGATTTGGATTATATGCATGTTCTTTTGGTGCACTAGATCAATGCTCCATGTACTATCAACTAGATCCCCACAGAGTGCTCTTCTCAAGAGCCTTTTCAATCCCACTCTCACCACCAGCCTCCATCATATGCAAGAAGTGCTCTCACAAACAGGCATTGGTCTTAGTCCTCACTAGTCAAGAAGCATCCTAATATTGACATTACTTGTTCATCCATCTAGGATGGGAGGTGGTAAGATGTTCAACCAATTACTCCAGGGCTATTTTTTGGTTGGGCGATGCGGGTACTGAAGGCCTTAATCGTGATGTAGGGGTGGATTCACATCCCATAATCACTAGCAGTTTATGCAGGACAACACGCCAGCGAAACTTACTCCATATGATATGTTTTATTTGATGCAATGATCATCAATGATCATGATTGGTAAACTTGTGTTTTGTTGACGGATTTTTTTACTAATTCTTGTCAATGAGGGTTAGTTTTATTCCCCATGGGGTGTGTTAACCCAACCATGTTTTTTTATTGTAAAGGTTGTTATCTTAAATTAATATAAATTTGGTTTTTTCATCAATAATAATAATAATAATTTGCCAAAGAGTTTTTCAGATATATGAAAGGAACTTACTGGAAGATATCAAGAAATGGGTAATTTATTATGTGATTTAACAATTGTTATTAGATAAGAAAGGCATGATGCCCTAAGATTAAAAAGGGAGGAGTTAATAGCTTTGGCAATTTTGAGGTCAAAATATAGCAAGAATGGCTAAGTCCAACTCTAACGTGGTGATTCATCGAACTGGAGCTCTTTAACCTTTGATTCATCAATAATGTTAGTGAATCAATGACATATGAAACTTATCATGAAGTTAATAATTCATAAAGTTGTAGTCCTCCATCATTTGATTTATTAACAATTTTAATGAATTGACATTATAAGTGACCTGCCTAAGGGAAATTAATTTGACAAATGACATTTTTGTCTTCTTGTTGTAATTCATACATGTAATTTTATTTCACTTAGAGTGAAAATTATAATAAATCCCTTGCTATATAAGATCCCATGGATAATTAAGTTTCATATTTTGGCCATTTTAAAAAATGTTTGAGCTATGCTTTTTGAATGTATCTTTCATGTTTTGATTAATAGAAAATTGTGCATATCCTTTATACAAGATTGTGTCTCATTTTATGGAATCTCCCTTTGTATGCATGTGTAAGTGGTTTTGACCTATATTTTCTTGTTAGTTCTTTTTTCACTTTGGGCATACATTTAATATAGATTTAGACTGTTCTTTTTTACTTTCCTAATTTGGATGACTAATCAACACATGATACTTACTATTATCGTTGGTCATATTTTACTTTTAATATCTCGTATCCTTACCTTTCAATGTTTACTTTTTACATTTCCTTTTCCTATTTTTAGCTTAGCTAAGATTATATTAACATAGGATAAATGGGAGTTGGCCTAAAATTGAAGGTCAATGAGATTAATAACTCCATTTTATAGAATGATGTTTGGAAAGTGTTGATACATGCACAATTGAATGAACATCCCAATCTATGACATTGATTGTTCAAAATGGCACACTCAGTGAGACAGATCCGATTCATCCCACAAATAAAGTGTAATGAAATGACCTCAAAACATATAGTAATGGCAATAGCAATTAAATAATGTGTAATAATAAACATCCACTAAGAACAATAAATTCAAATTCAATGACAAAAAGTAAAAATTACAAGTAATCATATTCCATATTCAAATCAATACAAATCCTATCCATTGAGAGAGGGTGAAGTATCTTAGCCACTTGAGAGGGCATAGTCTCATATATGCAACAAAGGTGACATATTAGAATATGAAAGATGATTTCAACTACAACATAACTCTTCCTATTTGTGGACTAAATCAATATTAATCCTAACCTTATAGACTAAATCAAAATTAACCATAACCCTAATTCTCAAGGGACAACTACCATAACCTAGGGTCTAAGTTAATAAAAATAAAGATAGTCGACATGACTATATTGGAGCCATTCCATGGATTCCCCATTTAGAATTTTTTTTCCTCAAAGTTGGAAAAGACTAGAAAATGATATCAGTATCCCACATTGGATCTCCTTAAGGAAGATCCTTCCACTTGATGAGGAATTTTTGAATTTGGCAGTACCATAGAAGAAGAACTCTAGACTACAATATTGCTTCTAGTTGTTGAGTGGTTTGACCTTCTTTTTTGAGTACTAAAATATCTATTTGGGACTACACCTTTTTGCCAATAACCTATTTGAGATAATAAACATGAAAGACAAGATGGATGTGGGAAGAAAATAAAAGCTTCAATTGATATGGCACTTCACTAATATGACAAACTACCTTGTAGAACCTATAAAAGTGAGGAACCAACTTAAGGATGGAATCAGTATTTAGGGCAATTACTTATAGGTATAGAGGCACTAGAAAATTATCATTTAAAATAGCATAAGTCCTATTGTTTCTTCATGTAGTTCAGCGTTTATGTAAAATTATCTTTAAGAAGTTGAAGCATAACCCATTGTTGCTATAAAAAAGCATCCACCTAAGTCACCTTGGAGGATCTTGGAATATAGTATACCATAGATGGAGTTTTTGACCATACAATGCCTCAAATAGGAATATCTTAATGGAAGAATTATGAGAAGTATTATACCACTATTTAGCCAAAGAGAGCCAATGAACCTAGTGATACTACTTATCTTGAGAAAAATAATAAAGGTAAGCACCCAAATATTTAGTTACAATCTTCCTTTAGCCATATGAATGAGGGTGATAAGAATACATATTCAACCAGGTATCAGTAAGATGGAATAATTCCTTCCAAAACTTACTAGTGGAGATAGGGTCTTGATCATTGAAAATGGAATTGGGTGTACAACATAATTTTAAAATATAATAAAATCCTTGACAACCCTAATCATTGAATAAGGATGTTGTACTACACATAAATGAGCATGTTTGGAAAGGTGATCCACTACCACAAATATTTTCATTTTTCCATTAGAATTTGGAAGGCCCTCAATGAAATGCATGGATATGTGCTCACATTAATAGTTATAAATAGGTAAGGTTCGTAATAAACCAAGATATTTAATAGTTTTCCCTTGTTATGTTGACATACCTTGTATTTGACCATAAAGGTATTGACTTATACTTTTAATCCTTTCCAAGAAAATAATTGTTTTATCTACTGGTATATTTTCAAGAATCCAAATTGTCTAGCTAAAATATATATATGCAATTCTTGGAGGATAATAGTCGTAACAACCTATGATTGAGAAATATAAATGCAATCATTCTTGCAAAGAACCCCATCAATATATGAGAAAAAAATGTGGTAAGGAGGTAGAATCCACTTCTTGATTGAGTCGAGTAGTCTATGGATTAGAAATATAGTCCTCCCAAATTTATCAAAGCTATTATGGAAGAGAACTAGAGATAGGGTCATCATACCACATGTCCTAGACTCAGTCCCTTAAAGGACTTCATGATAGGGTCACCAGTACATCCATAGTAGGTAGTCCTAATAGGATCACCATACCACATGTCTTGGCCTCAGTCCCTCAAAGGAATTCGTATAGTGGGTAATCCTACCTGAATGGGATCAAAGCCGACCCACATCCTGCTCTTGATCCCATCGATTTGTATAGCCAATCTCACGGTCCACCATATATGCTCATGATTCCCACGAAAGACCCTTTGGTCTATCCACCCAAATTTTCTCCCACCCCTAGATCTGAAGGAGGAAGTTGCAGCCCAATATACATCTACCCTGCTATCGAATCTCATATAAATCATCATATAAGTACACAAGTAGGGTACTCCTCTAGGCCATAACCAACGGCTCCTCAATGGTGCAATCAATCAAATCTTAGACTAGCTCAAGCAGGTTCCATGGTAACCTCACTCTTGAAAAATCTAGTAGCAGTATGTTGAACATGAGTGAAATCAGCATCGTATGTCTCTTAGTTAGGATATTCATCTCATACCATACCTCCACTAGTACCCTACCGCTACTTAAGCCCTATCGAGCCACCTCCTAAAAATCACAAAAAACCCTCTAGATAACTGTGTCTTGTTGACTAACATATGTTGAGCTGATGGGGTATCCCTTAATCAACACAAGGAGAATCTTGTAAACATCCTTTAGAGTGATTGTCATCTCACAAATTTGAAGGTGGAAGGTGTTAGTCTGACTATCCCATCGGTCTATTAGAGTAGTTAGGTAGGCGTGATCCATAGTCATTACCTCTAACCTCATCACTTTCTTAAGTCCAATGGTCTCAATCCATTTCTAATCAACATCATAGAGGTGCTATCATGCAGTCCTAAATACAATTGGAAATATATGATGTGCTCTAATAAGTTGTACCAAATGCAAATCATCTCAGCTAAAACAAAAACAAAAAAAAACAACAAAATAATAACAAAATCCACCCCCAATGAGATCGTCTTGGGTCGAGACGGTCTCTCCATGAGGTCGTCCTAGGTTGAGATGACCTCAACAACAATCAAAATTTTATTCATTGGATATTCAAACACGGTTGTCCCACCCAAAAATGACCCCCAACCATAAAATATATATAGTCTCACCTCGAGACGATCTTGAAATTAAGGAACATGTAATATAATTACGCACTAAAAAAACAACACATAAAATCAAGCAATAAAACACATTTAACAACCTACACCACATCCTAATCTAGGGTGTGATTCCTTACCTTAAATTTTTTGGTGAGGTTCATTTCCCGCTTTAATTAGTGAAGTTGATTTTATTTTGAAAAAAAAAAGGAAGGAAAAGTGGTATTTATCTTTCTCCTTTGATCTCCTCCGATTGTTTAAGTCTTGGGTTGGTCCATAGTAGTAGTATGTCAATTTTTTAGAAATACTTCATGTTATAAATCGTTCTCCTTCTCCTCACTTACCTTTTTCTCCAACTATTAGCTATGCAAATGATGTCAAAAACATCAAAAAATTGCTTTTATATTTTTAAAATTGCATGACCATCTTGGGGTTAGACAGTTGCATTTACTGTAACCATCCTACTAAGGGACGACCCCAAAAATTGCAAAAATTATAAAATATATAATATATATACAAATTATTTTGGTTAAAATTATCTCAAGTGATCCTCGTATCCAGTGATTTACCCTACACACCTAGAAGTTGCAATGACTAATTATTCATGCAATATCGTCGGATGGGTAGATTACCATAAGGTCACTTGAACAACAACAAAAACCAATAATTGTCAAATCAATTCAAAAAGGACCCAAAGGCACCTAACACCTTTGGTCACATCAATTCAAAAGGCCCCAAAGGCACATAACCCCTTTGGTCACATAAAATATAATAAAACTCAAGTGAATATTGTATCTAGTGGTTTTCTTTATCAACCTGGTGATTGCAGTTATTGGTTATCCATGCAATTCGATAGGATAAGTAAATTACCATAAGGTCACTCATCAAAAATAGTAATAGAATGGTTGAAATCAAATTTGTAATGGGATATTCCCCCCTTCCACTTTTACAAAGATTCTACAAAAGCCAAAACAAGTCATATTGGTCAAGTGACTCGTCACTTTCATCACTTTCCATCTCCTCTATCAACTCATCGCATGAGGGGGTAGTCATATAATTGAAAAGTTCACAATCGAAGTCAATAATCAAACACTCAATCAATTCAAATTGCATTCATTCATGAAGCATTGCCAACAACTATCATATACTCCCCTATTTTTTGGGGCAAAAGCAAAAAAAATCAACAAACACATGGTAAGTCTGAAACCCAACCCATAAAAACATCTACCCATAACATAAGAGTGCCAAGATCAGGTATGCCCAAAGTTTTCATGAGTAGATATTGGCTTCACAATTAAAGTTGCTCTACCCTCTGGCCAAAAGGCTTACCAAAACCAAGTCCATCAAAGTGTTGGAATAAATTATTCAAAAATGTATGCTCTTTCCATGATTGGATCATCACACATTCATCAAATAAATGAACACCATCAACCCTCAATTTGACTACAGGTCATCTATTTTTGCTCTGCACTATGCTTTCACACAATGCATCCTGAAAAAGGGCATTTTTAGAAACCTAAAATACGTCATGTTGATGATACTACCTATATGTACCCCTTATAGGCCATATGATCCACCATGGGTAGCTATAGGGCTCAATAGTGGTTTCACCACTCACATAGGGAGGAATTTCACTTTGCATCCAGGACCATCCCACCAAAGTATGGCCTCCAGATACCATCTCACCATGATATGACCTCCAATCAAGGTTGTCTCACCCTGATATGGTCAAGCCAGAAGCAAGTTCAAATCCCTTTCCAAATTTAAAGCGGTTACACAATCCAGCTAAGCATAACGGTATACATAGTCAATTATGGAAAAGGTTCAAGAATGGGTAGTTACCTTTATTGAATTTAATCACTTCTTGGCTTCCCTTGCAATATTGGACTCCATTTTAAAATTCTATATAATGGCACCCAACTTTCATACATGATGATCAAGGAGCTATCATTTTAAAGCGATGAAGTGCTACCGATTTTAAACCATGAAGTTTCCAACTCTTTTTGCATTCTTTTCTCCATGGGAAGCATGCCAATGGATCAATTTAAATATTGAATATCTCATTCATTCTCCTTGTGCAAGGAAACGTCCTTGCTTTGGTGTTGAATTCTACCTCTTAATTCATTCTTCACGAGTGCACCAATTTGTCGACCAATCCATAGATCGAACCCGACATCACCTTGCATCATCCATAAGAAAATCAATCGTAGGTTGGCAGCCATCTCTCTCAGATAATGCCAACACGTATGACCATCTCTCTCAAATATGGCCTATAGGTATGACTATCCTGCATAGAGATGGCCTCCCAGGAAGATATTTGTTTCTTATTTTCTTTCTATTGTTAATATTTGGAAATATTTTTTAGTTACTATTTAGTATAGATATATTTCATTTTATACATGCATTTACCAGATTTCTATTATTCATCACTTTCATTTATCATTTCATCCGTACATGCTATTAACCTCTTTTTTTTCCTTATGTGTAGATTATAGGTTTTCTATGAGGAAGGAAGAGTGCAAGAACTCGACATCATCACCCCTTGTGGAGGTCATGAGAAACCCTCTTCAAGACAGTTCGTGGGTGTGAATAAGACCCTGCATGTTATATCCAATGATTTTTATTGTAAAACATTGTATCAAACTAGGTAGCATCTCTCAGAGGGATTATATTGTAATTAATTGAGAAATGGATCTATGATTAATAAAATAGGACACCATTATTCTATATTCTTATTTATTTTCATCATGGTTACATAGTCGCTATCTTGTGTTTCATTGCTTGGATGTACGGTCTCTTTCATCATTTTCAAAAAAATTCAAATCTCTAAACCTTTGAGGTTGACCACCTTATGTCCCCCTAATGTTTTAATGATAATTTTAATATAGTATTCAACTTCTATTTATTTAAGATGCATATCTTATTTAACCCTAGTTATGAATGATCAATCAATAATTTTTTAACAAAGGTTTTAATTCTTCAAATCTCTAGTTTGAATACCTTTTATCTCCCAAATTTCAAAAATATGATTTCTAAATTCTAAATTTCACAATATTATGTTGATGTTGATTTCCTTATAACTCTCTAATTAGAAATTTAGAAGTTTAGTAAAAGATATTTGCAATTTTTTTGTATTCCTAATTTGATGTTGAAATCCTTATTTCTCCAAAATTATCAATTTACAAATATTTCAAATTGATTTAAAAAAAAAAATAAATTAATTACAAAACATGTAATTAACTTCTCAAAACTTCAAATCAACTTTTCAAAACTTTACAAAATTTCTCAAAATGCAATAATAAGATATCTAGGGTTTGTATTTTCCACTTATAAACCTTATACCTCCAATAATTCAATTAATCAACGTGGAAATGAATTAATTGCATTCAACTTTAAGAAAACCAAATATTATTCACTCCTTATAACTCCAACCTTTAGAAAACCAAAGATTAACTTAAATAGAACCTCCAATATTCTAGGCGCTTGTTAATTTCATTGAAATATTCATTATCCAATGTTGACTCTTCAACAACCTTCTTTCTTCAAAATGCTCACTTGAATTTGCCAATGAATTGAGGTCGAATGAATGTGATCTTGTGCAATTTTTAGCCCATGTATTTAGTGATTACTCCAAAGACATTTGACTCCCTCCAAAAATATTTGGCACTCTTTTTCCAAGTGCCAAGTGGCACATAAACTCTTTTGCTCTTCAACCAATGTTCCTTTGGTGCTCCAATTTTCCTGTGCTCCTCATAACACTTGGTAGAAGCATTTTTCCAACTTTATCTTGTATTATTCAATGACGATATACCTTCCTAGGTATTATGACTTTTACAATGCCAAGTGGCACTTTAATTATAAATGGCACTTTCAAATCTAGATGTTATCAATTGATGTCTTTCACCAAAGGACACCATGAATTACATTTGAATCATTTCAAACCTTTGGTCTTCCTTATTCTGATGCTCTATTTGAATTCCTTATTTGCTACAAATCTATTGTTCACTTCAACGTTCAACCTTCCTTTCCTTTCAACATCCCTTCACAAATGCTTTATCTCTAGACAAGAACTCTTTGCCTCTTGTTGACTTTCATATATCTATTCTAATGATGATGTTCTACCTCCTTTACTGTGATTTTTCAATATTCTAACTTCTTGTGGTGGTGCTTCCTTCCAAAACTAGTGGCTCTCCTCCATTCAACTTTGACTACCATTCATATTGCCTTACTTCTATGTGCTCACTTTTACAACAGATTGTAGCTTGGTTTATCAACGATATGTGAGATATTTCAATGGCTTTGAGAGTTCCTTTTTTCAAAGCTTGGATGTTTGCTCTTTTTAACATCCTTTTGCACTTATTTTGTTTGTTTTAACACTTGAAATAGACCACCTCCTTTATGCTTTATCAAATTACCAATTTGCAAACCTTTTGGACTCCTTACTTATGAAATATTTAACTTCAACTTTTGTTGTTTTATAGTGCAGATTCAAGATCTACTGAGATGCCTCCTTCATCAACTTGGAGAAACTAAACTTAGAGTTTCTTTTTATTGATTTAAACTCTATAATATGGTGCTTATTAAAATTAAATTTTAATCCACTCTTTCACATAAGCGTAATAAACTTTTAAACACTATTTTTTCAAACCTTTTTGGACTCTTTTGTAGCTTGCTTCTTTGCTTCACCTTCTCACTATCAAAACTTGATGTCCAATACCTTCAATTTGTAGCTCTTTCTTTTTCGTAAGTTACTGCTCAAAATTTGCTCTCTCCTCTTTTCAACTTGCTCTCCAAAAACTTTCTTTCACCTTTTAAAACGCTATCAAAAAAATTCTTCTATATTATTCCAAATATGCTGCCCAGAAATTTACCTTTCTCCTTTCAAAATGCTACCAAGAATCTCATAAATATATAACTCTAACTCTTCTTCGAATGTTGTTCCAAACTCTGAAATTTGTAGCACCAAATGTTGTCCAATATGCTGCCTCTAACTCCTTCAATTTGCTAACTTTTTGCTATCCAAACATTTTATACTTTGCATCTCCAAATGATGCCATTTCTTCCTTCACTTTGCTATCCAAAAATACTTCCAAATATGCCCAAAAAATATCCAATTCATAACTCTATGTCTCCTCCAATTTGTTGCTCAAATTTGCAGTCCAAAACTCTTCAAGTGCTGCTCAAATATTCTGATTTCTTTTCCTCTAACTTGTTCTCCTGAAACTCTTCAAATTCTGTCCCAATTTTTTGTAATATTCTTCTTCAAAAATTAGCCTTCAAAACTTTAATGGATACCTCCAAAAATATCAAATTGTGGCCTCTTTAAATCCTCCTTCTCCTTCTTAGCTCTCATTAAATTTTATCCTCAAATTTGACCTCTTTTCTAGCCTATTTTTCAAGAATCTAAATGTCTTGAAGTCTTCAAAAATACTTTCAAAAAATTTGGCAAAATTCTTGCCAAAAACTTTCTCCTTGAATCAATTTCACAAATCCTTTTGGGCTTGTTGTTGGGTGGCAACAATATCCCAAATTTTTATGTGATTACCCTTATTTAGAAATTTTTTCTTCTTGCAATATTCTACCTCGAACTTTATTCAAATATTCTCCAATGGCCACTTCTTCAATTTTTAAATAGGGCTTATCTATTATCCTTCTTTCTCCTTCCAAATTTTAATGGGAACTTTTCCTAGGCCTCCTCAATCTTCTCTCTCAAATATCCTATCTCCTTTCTCAAATTTTTAATGGGACCTCTTATCTCAGGTCTTCTTTTTTTCAATATTCAATAAGGATTTTCTAGCCTCTTCCTCTCTTATCTCTTCCATATTCTATGGGACCTCTTCTCTTGGTTCTTCTCAATATTCAATCTTCAATGGGAGCTCTTTGGGTCTCCTCAATCATAAATATTCAATGGGAGATCTTTAGGTCTCCTTCAATCTTCTTTTTGCAATCTTCAAAATTTTCTATCTTCAATTCTTCAAACTATCCAACAAGACCATTCTCTTAGGCCTTTAATCTCCAATATTTTTCCGCACTTCCTAATAAATTCCTATGCGATAAAATCACATAGACTTTCACATAATCGAAGGTGAAATTCTTCTCTATCTATTGTAGGAAGCTTCTCAACTTTTTAGAATTAATTTTCTACAACAAAATATTAGAAAACTACAATCAAATACATTCAAATCTCCGAAATACCAAAATCAATAATCTTCTCTAGTTGTTCTTCAATCTAGTGGAAAGAAATTTAAATTGAGTCCTAGTCTTCATGAGTTTTTCTGCAACCCTGTGGAAATATTCTAGTCAAATGCAACTTGAGGTCTTATTCTACCTTAAAGTTTGCTTTATTATCAAACATTTTAATAGGACATCCTTGTTGGGTCTCTTAATATTGTCAATATCAAGATCTATCTTCAATATCTGAAACTATGTTGTAGACTATCTTCTATTCTGAGTTTATTCTTGGAATAGGTAAACTCAATCTCTCTTTAATCTTCATTGGTTTTCCTTCAACATAGTGGAAATACTATATTCTATGGTTTTCCTTATCCAAATATAATATCTTCAACCTTACTAGTTTCTCCTTGACCAATAGAAATATCCTTAGACTATTTGCAAATTTTTCAAAACCTGTGCAAGAAAAAACTTGTTGTAGCTTTGATACCATTGTTAACTTTTGATGCTTGACACTCAATGTAAATAACCACAATATCTCAAATAAATTTGCAATATAAAATATATAATAATAGCAATATTTTACTCATATATAACTACTGTAACAACTCATAAAATGGATACTAACAAATGCTCACAAAAATAATAACATGATATTGAATAAAGGTCACATACACCACACTCTCACATTCTCTTCTCTCCTCATATAATTCTTAGTCACATATATAATATAATGTGACTCTTCATATGGAGTACTCTTGGCCTTCACTCTTCTTGAGACTCTTCACTTTCCTATTCTAAGGACACATGTGCACTCATACATAAAGGACACTTGTGCACATCTACACTCATCACACTTGCACACTTAACTACATGACACTTGTGCATTTCCTGCATATTATTACATTACATAAAATATTTACTCATAGTCTAATCTAAGATATAGTCCTAATCTAAAGATATACCCAAGGTGGTTTATTAGAGTGTAGAATATAATGTAATATACTCCAACTATCTCTTCATATATTGTTAAGTTGTAATATTGACCATGATCTTAAGAAGGCTCTAGGTCATACTGAATTAAACTAACAAGCTTCATTTGATTATTTTGATTGTGATGTGAATATTTCTTGAGGCTGTGGGCCCTCTAAAAAAAATGCTTCATTGTTCAAAAAAATTGTAGTCCTGGGAAACCTCAAGGATTTTTTTCTCATCACATTTTTTACAAAGAAAGTCTCACGGTTATGTAACAAAATCCATTTTAGCCAATGTTGACCAAATTGACTTTGGATTCGTAAAAATTTACGGTTTTAAGAATCCTCTTGTTTTTTCCTTTGTCATGCTACTTACAAAGGAAGTCTCATGACCACGCTCCAAAGTCATATTTGTGGCATATTGAGGAATTTGACTATAGTTTTATGGGAAAACACGACCTTGAGCTTTGGACCTCACAATGACGGTTCTTTTTGGCTAAGTGCTTCCCTTGCTTCTTTAGGCGATAATTTTGATGTTTTTATCTCATGATCATGATCATTTAGCATCAAAGCCTCATTTTGACCAAATTGACAATGAATTGGAGGAATTTAATGATCTTGAGACAAATAGCTCATGGTCATGATCTTACCCACTGAGTGGCTTTGACTATCGTTTGATTGCAGCTTTGAGAAAACTCATGGTTTTGAACCTCTTCCTCAATACTTAGCCATTTTTTTTAAATTGGCTATCTTATTGGCTATGTAGCCTACTCTACCTATTCTTTCTCTTCTTCCTCTATAATGTGGTCAAAAATTGACCTACATATTTGGCACCTCCAACGATACTTACTTGCAAAGTTGCAGAACTCAAATAACTTTATCTTAAAATGAACACTTTCTCATAGAAGAGGGACAAAAGGGTATGTTGATTGCATGGGAAGATACTAAAGGAAAAATAAATCATGTAATGGTTGTAAGATAAAGTATGGTATTAGGTGATCAAAAATGGTGTGTACGAAAACTAAATGAGCCAATGGTAGATAAGAAGGGAAGATGGATATGAAAAGGATAGGGACAAAACATAGTATGAAAATCCACAAAATTGGGGGAAGAAGAGTTGGATGTATACAACAAAATAATGGGTATGTGACACTATTTACATATGAATGTAAAGATGCCAAACTATGGTGTTGGAAACAAAGAAAAGAGAAAACAAAATAGGGTGAAGGGAGATATTTGAGTTATGGATAACCCTAGTAAAAGCATGCCTCCATGAGTATATTTTGTTGCTGCTCAGAGTTACTTCAAGAATAAATAGATTACCATGGTTTGATATACCATATGCTTATAGGTAATCATCTATCTTTCTTACACTTATCTTGTTTTCTTATGTAGGCTTATAGGAACTTCTTTAGCTACTCATACTTTGCCATGGAAATATTGGTTTGTGCCCTCAAGATCATATATATACTAAGAATTTTATCCTCTGCTTTTCAATGTATGACAAACCTTATATATATTCGAGTCATGCGAGGCCATTTTATCAGCTAATACTCATGGAACTGCACCTCTTTGATTTCCAAAATATTTAGCCATTTTTGGGCTATCTATTTATGCATTAATTGGATTCTTCCTTCGTGCTACTCTATATTTATCTGGTGTCATGCTGCTCATGGTATGACATATCCCTCTCTTGCATGAGTTATAACAGTCCTACCTATGTCATATCAGATGTTTTGGTATACCTTCCACCATTCTTGAGTGCATTTGCCTTTGTCCATTGGGCTATGGAGCATAAAAATAATGATGGAGAGGGAAGATATTATTTATTAAAAATAATTCTAATAGAAAAATAAAATGGCATGTGAAATACTTGATAGATGTGGTAGATTCTACATCCAATCCCCCATGATTTCAATCCTCTGATATACCTTTTGATTTGCTCAGCTTGCTACCACAATATTCTCCTCTTATTTCTTTTAATTATATGTACGGGGTGATGTAAGGCATACGCTCTCACACGAGCTTGATCTACTTATTGCATTGTAGTTGTAGTCAACTATTTTATTTACTTGTTGATTATGTACACAAAAATATGGCATGTGTACCCATGCCTGGCTCCAAAGTTTTTTTTTTAATTATCCAATGAATCTGCAATGCCTAGACCAAATGGTACCAATTTTATGTTTTTCTTTGAATTCCTCATATAAAAGTTCACAAATAATTTCAATCTTGTTGTGATACCATTCTTTTTTTAATAGGGTAAAAAAAATATTTTGAAAGGGCCTACAACATTTTACAACACAAATTCAACCCATAAATTACACATATACCAAGGAAAAATAACAAGATATCCCCTAGATGTAAGATAAACAATATCCATCCTAGACCCTAATTAGCTACAATACTCTATTATGAACTTTTCTAAGTCCTCATGGACCACCTCATGGGGGATCCATCTCGTATCCTCTTATTTAATGGAACCAAATTCTATCATCCAATCTGCTAGTTTGTTACCTTCTCTATAGACATGAACAAAGTCAACTTCTTCAAAATGCTTTACAATCTCTCTAATATCTTGCACTATGTAATCAATTTTCCAATTAGTTTCTCCCTCCTTTTTCAAAATATTGATAATATTCAAGGAGTATCCTTCAAAGATAACTTTTTTAGCACCTAGATCCTTGCCTAGATTTGCACCCAGATGCAAAGCATTAACTTTAGCTTTATGACTAGTAGTAATTCCCAAAACATTACAGGCTACCTCCACCAATCTACCCTAATTATCCCTAAAAATTTCCCCTACTCTAACCTTACCTGCGTTACCTTTCGATGCCCCATCAAAATTTAACTTCAACCAATCATCTCAAGGTGGTTGTCATTTTACATTTGTTCTAACCCAAACATTTACCTCTCCAACACTAATAGGTGAAGAACACAAGCTTATACTGAGAGGGGGGGGTGAACAGTATAAGACCTCTTTTTACTTTCTCTATTTAACTTCAACTTCGCAAAGCAATGAACCAATAGCAATATCAAAGCAATGCATAAAGCAACACACAATGAGACACCAATTTTAACGTGGTTCACCCAACATGGGTTACATCCACAAAAATTTTCTCTAAAAAGCTTTCTCAAAGTTCTTTGGGAATCCTTCCCAATTACAATGTTTATGAGCCTCAGCCCAAAGGAGAATCCTTCCCCTCCTCATGAATTTATGAGCCTCCTGCCCAAAGGAGAATCCTTCCCCTCCTCACGAATTTATGAGCCTCCTGCCCAAAGGAGAATTCTTCCCCTCAGCTCTGGAAATGATACTTCAGAAGATCACCTACCTCTTATTCTGCTAGCACATGGAACTCCTTTCCACAAAAGACCTCCTATCCTCAATGCTCAACCTCAAGAGACCTCTGTCCTCACTGATCACCTCCACAACAACTCATCAACCTAGTACTAAACATAGTCAGTCGGTCCAGCACAAGTCTTCCTCACTTTGTCGGATCTGTCCCAAGCTCAACTCATAAAGCTTGAACAAATCAATCTCTGCTGCACACAAGCCTTCTCAAAGACTTGTCAAAACTGTCCTCGGGTTCTTCTCAAAGAACCACTTCAACTCTATCCTCAAGTCCTCTGCTAGGACCTGTCCAAATCAGCTCACAAGTCCTCCCTAGAACTTGTCCAAATCATCTCACAAGTCCTCACTAGAACCTGTCCAAAATAGCTCACAAGTCCTCACTAGAACCTATCCAAATCAGCTCACAAGTCCTCACTAGAACCTGTCTAAATCATCTCACAAATCCTCACTAGAACCTGTCCAAATTAGCTCACAAGTCCTCACTAGAACCTGTCCAAATCAGCTCACAAGTCTTCACTAGAATTTGTCCAAATCAGCTCACAAGTTCATCAAGAAAAACTTGCTTAGCATGAACCCACAAAGAGAATTGTTAGAGACCCAATGTGATTCATCAACCTCATAGAAGCATAAAGAGAATTGTTAGAGACTCAATATGTTCTATACTTAACTCCCAATCTCAATCTCAAATCTCATAGAAACATAAAGAGAATTGTTAGAGACTCAATATGTTCTATACTTAACTCCCAATCTCAATCTCAAATCTCATAGAAACATAAAGAGAATTGTTAGAGACTCAATATGTTCTATACTTAACTCCCAATCTCAATCTCAACTCAATCTCAATCTCAAAAGAATAAGATAGATGTAGTATGCTTTTCTCAAGAACATGAAACACAACCCAACAATTGCCAACCATGCAATATCTCATATAACAATGATACTCATGTTCTTTCCACAACCAATATCTTTTCTCAACCAATTAGGGCTTTAACAACAATGCTTATAGACAAGGTTTAACCAACATCATTCAACTCAACATTAACCTTGAAGCATTCAACCATTCACTACATGAAAAGGAAACTAGTAGACATCCTTTTCCCTCCAAAGATATTTGAACAAAACAACCACCAACATAAATCACCAATGCAAAGAATAACTTGCTCAAATCAATCTCAATGGAGTAAGCCCAAATCATGTATCAAGTAAAGCATTAACTTGATCAAAATAACCTCTATGGAAGCAACTCAACCATCAATCTCAAAATAGCCAACTAAGGGTTTCACCAACTCAAAGCAAGTAGCAAGACTTACTAACATAAACCCTAGTGCAAAAATGCTTCCTCTTCCTCAACCAAAATTATGCATTCACCCAAAAAACTCATCAATGATTTTAATGCATAAACAATCTTCAATATCCAAAAAATAGGATTTACACCAACAAGAATACCTAGTAGAAAACCTTTTCACTCCAAACTCAATTTCAGAAAATACACCATCAACAATATACATGGAAGAAGTTGCCCATACCTTTGTTTGAGGAAGAAGAGAATAGTTCTTCAACCTGTTACCAACACCACCCTCAACTTTGCCACCAAGTTAGGGTTAGATCATAAAAGTAACCACAAAAATATTTATTCCATAAAACACCTTATGACTCCAATCCTTAGAAGTCAACTACCAAAAATATAAAGCATACAAACAATATATCCTTTTACACCTTATTTCTCCAAATTAATTAAACCATGCTCAAGGAATAATAGCTTCTAAGAAAATCTCACTCAACAATCAAGCCAAAAATCTCAACCACACACTATCAACCTTATATCTCCAAAGAAGCATTTAACCTTAAAAATAATTTTAAATAAATCTGCCCAACCACTTCTTCTTTAACAAAATGCAGATTTTATTTAAAAAACCTTACCAAAAAAATGCTTCCGAAAATCGCGGGTCAATAGTGCCTCCGAAAAAATCGGAGCGCAAAAACTCTTCTCACACTCCATGGCGGGAGTCGAACGCTTGACCTCCCTTCAAGCGCCTTCGCAGAACAATCGTTGCCACTAGGCCAACGGTGCTAGCTTGAAGGCTAGCAAGAGTCTCCTTCTCCTTAACCCTTTGGCGGCGGATAAACGTGGTAAAAAAATGATAGCCGTAGCTTTTACTTCCCAACATTTGCGCAATTCGCATTTCTTTAACTCCATTGCTTTGGACTATAGGTTATGGCTTATATAGCCAAACTTCCATGCTATGCACGACGTCGATGGGAGGATAATTCAAACTTTTTGAATTAATATTATTTTGGTGCCTTTGAAACAACTTTAGGGTTTATGAAACCCTTTTGATTATTTAAAAAATAATCAAATGTCTTTTAGACCTTAGACCTTAGGTGGAGAACCCATTAAATTATTAAAATAATTTAATCACTAAATCAAATAAATAATTAATTAAAAAACCTTAAAAAGGTTTTATTAATTAAGTTATTTAATTAATAAGTGTCTCCAACCTTTGCATTAAGCTGAGAGTGGTTTTGAGAAAAACCCTTAATGCATCCACCTGGTTTTAATAAAAACCCTTAAACCTGCCATGGTTTTGATAAAAACCTTTTCATCTGCCACATGGAATCTCTTCGAAATCTTCTAGAAAATATTCTTTGGAATATTCAACCTTTGAAGCCAATAAATCCTCTTGACATTAATGCCAGTTCCTTTTGACATCAATGACAACTCATAGACAAGAAGCTAGGATCTCAAACCCAAAATTGCCAACAATCTCCCCCTTTGTCATTGATGGCAAACCATGCTTCTCAACAACACTGAAACTCAAAACTGCTGTATAGAAATTAGCTCCCCCTGACTTGAGGCTCTCCCCCTTACTCATATCTCTCCCCCTTTGTCATCAATGGCAAAGGGTCACCTTTGGGGCTTGGGACTAAGAATGAGCCTCTTAGCTTAGTCCCTCCCCCACCTCCTGTTGAGGTGATTAATTTTTGGGTGGGAGTAAAACTCCCATTAGGCACTGATCTTCATCAGTGTCTATAGTTGCCTTACCATGTCTTCTCTTGTTCTCCTTGTCCATATTCCTGTTCTTGTTCATGTCACTGTTGTTGTTCTTGTTATCATTCTTGTTCTTATCCATGTCTTGATTCTTGTGCCTGTTCATACCCATGTTCCTATTCCTGTACCTTGGAATTTCAGCTCTACATTGTCTAGCTATGTGACCTTCATTGTTGCACTTATAACAACTAACAATGTTATTTCTTTGAGGCATACCTGATATTTGACTCCATCTGTTCTGACCAACCCTGTTCCTGTTATTAGCCTTGCAATAAACAACCTTGTGCCCAAACTGTTTACAAGAGTAGCAATACCCTTGAAAGAAATTACCACCTCTAAATCTGTCATTTACCTTCCTCACTTGAGTCATGCAATGTGAAGCCATGTGACCAAACTTGTGACAAGCAAAACATCTGCCATTAAACTTTCCTTGATTTGACCTCTTAGGTCCTGTAAACTTTCTCCCCTTTTTTTGATTCCTATTTTTTGATTTTGTGCATCTATCACTCAAGGACTCTTTTTCTGAAGTACTTTCCTCATCAGAACTCTCTTCCTTTCGGAATCTCTTACTAGATTCCCAACCAACTTTGTTCCATGTGTTTCTTACCAAAACCAAGACCTATTTTATCTGTTGTCCTTATTTGATCTTTGATGATTGACTTTACCTTTTTGGTGCTATCTTCAAACCTGTAAAGCTTCTCCTTGTACTCTTTAGTTTCCTCTTTCAAGGAAGCCACTTTATGTTCCAACTCTCTACACTCAAGAACCTTAGACTCTAACTTATCCTTAAGTTTATGTGTCTTAGCTATAGAGAAGTCAAGACTTTCTATAAGCTCATCTCTCTCAATACAACATTCATCCAATTTATCATTGAGTCTAGCATTCTTCTTTCTTTCCTTTTTCAAAGCACTAAGAGCACTAACAAGTTCAGCTTCAAGATCTACTTCACCATCCTCTATAACTTCCTCTATTTGTTTACCTTTTGAAACATCAATGACTTTTTCATATTTCTTATCACTAGAGGTGCTACCCTTTTCTAAAGCCATACAAAGATCTTCCTCACAATTTTCCGAAGCATCCTCATACATAGTATAACTAGAAATCAATCCATCATTTGTGCAATCATCCTCAAGATGTCCAAAATTTCCACATCTAAAACATTTCATAAGGACAAATCTATGTTTCTTTTCTTCTCCTTTTTCTGTTAGGAACAACATCTCATTTCCAACATCACTTGAAGAACTTTCACTATCACTACTAGAACACTTACTTGCCTTGTCTAGGTAGAAACTTTTCTTGTGTTTGTGAGAGTACCTCTTTCCTTGATTGCTTTGCTCATCTTTATTCTTCCTTTGATGCATGTGCCTTTCAGAATCCTTGCTCTTATAATCCTATTTATCTTCATCACTTTCATCCTTGGCAGCAGTACAGTTAGTAGCATAATGACCAAACTTTCCACAATTGAAACACTTGACATATTTCATACCTTTTTGCTTTCTTGAGAACTTGCCCTTCTTCCTGTAATAGCCTCTTCATCACTAGAAGACTCATCACTATCTTGAAGCTCTTTACCCTTGGATTTCTTGGTAGCCTTGAAAGTTGCCTCCTTCTTAACATCAACCTTCACTTGAGTTCTCAACTCAAATGCTGCAAAGTATACTATGAAGCTCATCCTTTTTCAACTTATCCAAATCCTTAGCTTCCTCAATAGCAGAAATATTTTCACTAAATCTATTTGGAAGAGACCTCAAAATCTTATCACAAATATCATTTTCAACAAGCTCAAGACCTAGTTCCTTCATAGAGTTAACAATCTCATCCATACGAAGCATATAGTCACTAATATTTTCTTCATCATTCATCTTGAGTTGTTCAAACATACCTTTGAAGTGTCTCAACTTGGCCTTTCGAACATTTGCATCACCTGTATGAACCACCTTCAACTGTTTCCACATTTCACTAGTTGTCTTGCGGTGAATCACCTTGGTAAGATCCGCCTTCTAGACCCTTCAGGATTGCATTCATTGCCTTTGAATTGCTATGATGTAGGAGCCTCTCTTCCTTAGTAGAAGGACCATGCTCAGGAATGGTATACTCATCCTCAATCACTTCCCAAACTTCATTTCTAAGAGCCATAAGATGAACCTTCATCCTAGCACTCCAAAGCCCAAAATTTGCCCCATCAAGAATAGGTGTTGCATTACCACTTGTAGATTCCATTGTGTTCTTTACAATATTTTCCTTCAAGCTGTTAAACTTTTTGAAGGAACCCGCTCTAATACCAATTGAAGAACACAAGCTTATACTGAGAGGGGTGGTGAACAATATAAGACCTCTTTTTACTTTCTCTATTTAACTTCAACTTTGCAAAGCAATGAACCAATAGCAATATCAAAGCAATGCATAAAGCAACACACAATGAGACACCAATTTTAACGTGGTTCACCCAACATGGGTTACATCCACAAAACTTTTCTCTAAAAAGCTTTCTCAAAGTTCTTTGGGAATCCTTCCCAATTACAATGTTTATGAGCCTCAGCCCAAAGGAGAATCCTTCCCCTCCTCACGAATTTATGAGCCTCCTGCCCAAAGGAGAATCCTTCCCCTCCTCATGAATTTATGAGCCTCCTACCCAAAGGAGAATCCTTCCCCTCAGCTTTGGAAATGATACTTCAGAAGATCACCTGCCTCTTATTTCGCTAGCATGTGGAACTCCTTTCCATAGAAGACCTCTTGTCCTCAATGCTCAGCCTCAAGAGACCTCTGTCCTCACTGATCACCTCCACAGCCCTTGTACTAAACATAGTCAGTCGGTCCAACACAAGTCTTCCTCACTCTGTCATATCTGTCCCAAGCTCAACTCATAAAGCTTGAACAAATCAATCTCTGCTGCACACAAGCCTTCTCAAAGACTTGTCAAAACTGTCCTTAGGTTCTTCTCAAAGAACCACTTCAACTCTATCCTCAAGTCCTCTGCTAGGACCTATCCAAATCAGCTCACAAGTCCTCCCTAGAACTTGTCCAAATCAGCTCACAAGTCCTCACTAGAACCTGTCCAAATTAGCTCACAAGTCCTCACTAGAACTTGTCCAAATCAGCTCACAAGTCCTCACTAGAACCTGTCCAAATCAGCTCACAAGTCCTCACTAGAACCTCTCCAAATCAGCTCACAAGTCCTCACTAGAACCTGTCCAAATCAGCTCACAAGTCTTCACTAGAATCTGTCCAAATCAGCTCACAAGTTCATCAAGAAAAACTTGCTTAGCATGAACCCACAAAGAGAATTGTTAGAGACCCAATGTGATTCATCAACCTCATAGAAGCATAAAGAGAATTGTTAGAGACTCAATATGTTCTATACTTAACTCCCAATCTCAATCTCAAATCTCATAGAAACATAAAGAGAATTGTTAGAGACTCAATATGTTCTATACTTAACTCCCAATCTCAATCTCAAATCTCATAGAAACATAAAGAGAATTGTTAGAGACTCAATATGTTCTATACTTAACTCCCAATCTCAATCTCAACTCAATCTCAATCTCAAAAGAATAAGATAGATGTAGTATGCTTTTCTCAAGAACATGAAACACAACCCAACAATTGCCAACCATGCAATATCTCATATAACAATGATACTCATGTTCTTTCCACAACCAATATCTTTTCTCAACCAATTAGGGCTTTAACAACAATGCTTATAGACAAGGTTTAACCAACATCATTCAACTCAACATTAACCTTGAAGCATTCAACCATTCACTACATGAAAAGGAAACTAGTAGACATCCTTTTCCCTCCAAAGATATTTGAACAAAACAACCACCAACATAAATCACCAATGCAAAGAATAACTTGCTCAAATCAATCTCAATGGAGTAAGCCCAAATCATGTATCAAGTAAAGCATTAACTTGATCAAAACAACCTCTATGGAAGCAACTCAACCATCAATCTCAAAACAGCCAACTAAGGGTTTCACCAACTCAAAGCAAGTAGCAAGACTTACTAACATAAACCCTAGTGCAAAAAATGCTTCCTCTTCCTCAACCAAAATTATGCATTCACCCAAAAAACTCATCAATGATTTTAATGCATAAACAATCTTCAATATCCAGAAAATGGGATTTACACCAACAAGAATACCTAGTAGACAACCTTTTCACTCCAAACTCAATTTCAGAAAATACACCATCAACAATATACATGGAAGAAGTTGCCCATACCTTTGTTTGAGGAAGAAGAGAATAGTTCTTCAACCTGTTACCAACACCACCCTCAAATTTGCCACCAAGTTAGGGTTAGATCATAAAAGTAACCACAAAAATATTTATTCCATAAAACACCTTATGACTCCAATCCTTAGAAGTCAACTACCAAAAATATAAAGCATACAAACAATATATCCTTTTACACCTTATTTCTCCAAATTAATTAAACCATGCTCAAGGAATAATAGCTTCTAAGCAAATCTCACTCAACAATCAAGCCAAAAATCTCAACCACACACTATCAACCTTATATCTCCAAAGAAGCATTTAACCTTAAAAATAATTTTAAATAAATCTGCCCAACCACTTCTTCTTTAACAAAATGCAGATTTTATTTAAAAAACCTTACCAAAAAAATGCTTTCAAAAATCGTGGGTCAATAGTGCCTCCGAAAAAAATCGGAGCGCAAAAACTCTTCTCACACTCCACGACGGGAGTCGAACGCTTGACCTCCCTTCAAGCGCCTTCGCAGAACAGTCATTGCCACTAGGCCAATGGCGCTAGCTTGAAGGCTAGCAAGAGTCTCCTTCTCCTTAACCCTTTGGCGGTGGATAAACGTGGTGAAAAAAATGATAGTCGTAGCTTTTACTTCCCAACCTTTGCGCAATTCACATTTCTTTAACTCCATTGCTTTGGACTATAGGTTATGGCTTATATAGCCAAACTTCCATGCTATGCACGACGTCGACGGGAGGATAATTCAAACTTTTTGAATTAATATTATTTTGGTGCCTTCGAAACAACTTTAGGGTTTATGAAACCCTTTTGATTATTTAAAAAATAATCAAAGGTCTTTTAGACCTTAGACCTTAGGTGGAGAACCCATTAAATTATTAAAATAATTTAATCACTAAATCAAATAAATAATTAATTAAAAAACCTTAAAAAGGTTTTATTAATTAAGTTATTTAATAAATAAGTGTCTCCAGCCTTTGCTGAGAGTGGTTTTGAGAAAAACCCTTAATGCATCCACCTGGTTTTAATAAAAACCCTTAAACCTGCCATGGTTTTGATAAAAACCTTTTCATCTGCCACATGGAATCTCTCCGAAATCTTCTAGAAAATATTCTTTGGAATCTTCAACCTTTGAAGCCAATAAATCCTCTTGACATTAATGCCAGTTCCTTTTGACATCAATGACAACTCATAGACAAGAAGCTAGGATCTCAAACCCAAAATTGCCAACAATAGGTTCCAAATTCCTTGCCTTAGCTATCATAGTATCTTTAGTATTTTTTGGCTTGATAGGGTACTTGATAGATTTAACATTCTCCTCTAAAAAGTGGGTGATACTTCCAAAACTTCTCATTGCAAACCTTTTTTCCCTTTAAAAATTCTCTTGTTCCTCTCTAACCAAACTCCCCACACAAAATAAAATGGAATAAGGTTACAAATTACATTAAGATAAGGAATGAAAAAGGGTTTATCACATTTTTGTAACCACATAACCATATTATAAGGCATCACCCAAGAGATGCCCATATTTTTGATGAGGAGCTAGAAAATATTTAGAGCATAAGGAAATTCTAAGAAGATGTGTTCACTGATTCTTCTGCATTTTCACATAAACTGCATATATTAGAAAACTGAAAACCTCTCTTCTTATGAGCATCCACTGTTAGGATCTTATTCTTGAATGCTTCCCAAAGAAAAATCTCCAATTTAGGAACAGCTTTCTTACCCCAAATTCTATTCCAAGGGAAACCATTATCTACAACAGAATCCAAAATATTATAGGTTGTCTTCACACTGAATTCCCCATTCTTAGATCTGATCCAAACCACGAAGTATTTATACCTGAAAACACCTATGTAATAAGCCTTTAGTTTAGCTTTAAGGAGGTTTAAAGCCTCCAAATTCTTAGGTTTTACCTCTAAATATTTCCAACTCAACTGGTTTTCCAGTAAAGTAATGTAATCATAAATATTTTTACCATATCTATCTTCTAGATCTTCTTTCATATTAGAGAAAATATCATTGTTGGCTAAAGGGTTTTCATCTAACCAAACATCTTACCAAAAAATTATAGAGGCCCCATCTCCAACACACCATTTCACACCCTTCCACAAGGCCTCCCTAGCCTCCACCAAATGGTTCCATAAAGAAGAGCCATGACAAGGGTCCTGAATTGTAAGATATTTGGTATCCTCTTAGCTGTCAAGATATTTTTCATTAAGAATACTTACCCAAAGATTCTGACCATCCCTTAGAACTCTCCATACCACCTTAGCTGCCATAGCACTATTAACTAGATTGAGTCTCCTCAGACCAAGGCCACCATGCTTCTTTTGATGGCATATTTTTTCTCAAGCTACAAGATGAATCGTCCTCCTCTCTTCAGATCCTAACCACAAGAACTATTTTTGAATTCCTTCTATGATTTTAAAAAAATTAGTAGGGATTTTTCAAAGGGAGAGAAGATAAATGGGGATAGCCTACAAAACACTCTTAACCAACAATAATTTACCTGCTTCAGATAAGAGATTATTTTTACATCTTGCAAGTTTGGATTGAAACATGTCAACCAAACCATTAGTTATTCTGTGTTCCTTCCAGGTGTAGCTCTTATAGCATATATATATCCATTGAGTATTATCAAGTTGGGTATTGCCTCTTCTAAAGGATTTTGGATATACTCCTTCATCCATGATTGCTTCTAACAAAATTATTCAACCTTATTGCTTCCTTTTGGAATTTCTTTTTCAATATCCAAGTAGAAAAAGAGGAAGTTAGGGTTTCCTATACTCCAGTAGGGAATAGAAATGACTTCAGATTCCTTCTTTAGCCTTTTATTCAACTAAATTTGGCAATACTCAGATCAAATTATTTTTCATGTGGGAAATTATCTATTTTTGACCTTGTCCCATAATCAGTTTCCTTTGATTGGCTCACTTCTTGTTGTTCATATATTTTGATAAAAAAAGGATGAAGCCCCTTTTTGGGTATATTTATTACCTTCTTAACTCTAGAGATATCTACCTGGTTCAGCTCTTGATTGAGATATCCCTCAGCCTACCTAAGGAGATCTTTAGATAAACATATGCCAAATAATGGAGGAATATCAATAACCATTAGGTCTTGCATGATGACCCAATGTGGGTGTCTGAGTACCATCATCATAAATTTTCTCAAGATGTCTATTCTTTTTACCAACTTTCCATTGAATTACAATCATCCCGGATCTGTCACATCTATATTGAATATCACATTTTCATAGATATTTAGTGGTATTACTGAGATATTAGCTCTCGGGACTACTACACAATTATGTAATATACATTTTTCCAGTGAGAGTGGTAAACAAAATGGAACAAAATGCTCCTTACAGAGGCTTAAAAATCTCCCTCTTGAAATTACATCACCTCTTTCTGTTAATTTTCCTAAGGAGAGATCAACCAAATTTACCTATGAAGATACCAATAAATATTTTCTTAGATCTTGTTGTGGTAAAACAGAGTCTTTGAATAGGCTTTCGAATTGCACTATCCTTTCCATTCTCTCTTCCAATGTCATATTTGAAAATGTAATCTTCTATAAGCTTCAACCCTTCATTTATTCAAGGATATCACCACTAGGATATGCTCTTGAATACCTATTTGATTTTCCTTATCCTCATTTTAGAATTTAGGTATCAGAGGATGCTCATCATTATTGTCTTCTTTATGGATAACTATTGTGTTGAAGGCTATCACATTATCTATCAATGATGATGTTGGTAAACGTTTTTAGTATAAATTCTCTACCTATATGTAATTGTGTATTGAGAGTGGAGGTATTACAAGCATATCATCACTCTCTTCATTGTTATATTCCTCATTCTATTATGTTTCTCATTTTATGTTAAAACTAACATCCATGAGTTGTGATTGATTACTTTGATGGAACTATTGCCACTAAAGCTTAGCTTTGTTGGATTACCTCACTCTATAGCTTATGAGAAATATTTCTCCCCACAATTTTCATTTTGCATTGATCCTTGGGTCATCTTTTTCAATCCCTACTCTTTCTACAACTAATTATCCTAAGTAGTTGGGATAACATTATTTCCAGGTTTTTGCAATAGCCATGACTACACATCCCTAGGGGGTTTACTATGGGGTGGACTAGGGGCAATATCAAAAGGAGTGAGCTCTCTATGAGGGATTTTACCTACTATAATTATCCTATTTTCAGCATGGATGGCTTCTCAAAAGATATGGAGAAACTTATGTTCTTTGGACTATTGGATTAGAATACTTAGGCCATAATAAAATGCACGAATATAATAAAGATATACTTGGGTAGGGGAGGGTTGGCATTATTTAGAAATTATTTTCAACATATTTTTGAAATGGATATTGAAGTTGCTTTCTTGAGAAGTTCTCTTATGAATTAAAATTGAGTAATAAGTAAGAAAGGGTCTCCAGAGTCATTGAATTCATTAATGAGAGCACCAACTAGATCTACCCAAGTATGTATACTTTTGTCTTCTAAATACCTATACCACAATAATACTTTACCCTTTGAAGGATAGAACAAGTAACCTAATAATGACATCTTCGAACAGAATGTTATAGACAAAGGATAAAGAAGCTATATCTTGACAATGTTCGAACATAGTCTTTTTTTTTTATTCAAAGCCAAGTAGGTTTCTTATGGAATCCTTGAGTATCTCATGAAATATTAAAATGTCAAGAGTGCTTGAATCATACCAAGAGGGATAATATTGATGATTCGTGATCTAACCTTATAAAACTTTAGGGAATATATGGAATCTGACACATTCAAGCTTTTGACTTAATGTTCAAAGGGAGGATGAATGATTTTATAATTTTAAATTATTTCTTGAAATGGAGTCACCTGATGGACATGAAATATAATGGTAATGAACAAGAGCTTCCAATGTCCTATACTTAGGGAGTCGCCAAGTGAATTTACTTTCTCTTCTTGATGAGGTCAAGGCAATTCACTAAACCTTGGTTCCTTTGGAAAAAAATCAGTGGGACTCATCATCACTAAGTAGGAGATAATACATTTGTGAAATGTCCCATTGAACATGCCAAAAAAATTTATGTCTTGAATTGACACCAAGGTGGCAATGCACTATAACTATCATCTAATGGTTATTCTTGAAGGTAAGCACCTACTAGTTACAGCCCAGACCCAATATTAGATTAATAAAATTAATTTGACTCAACCTCCATAGTAGGTTGGTTCCTTGTCAACTTAATGAATGTTAACTCTCTTTAAGCTCAAATTAAATGATAAAATATTAGATATAGGTATGATAAATGGTTAAGATATATGAAATGTAAGGTGGATTGATGAAGCTAATAGAATAGGCTTCTACTCAAAACTCTTCATAGAACAAATATAAATAAATCACTGGAACTAACATCATTTATCTTCTGCTATCTTCACAAATAATGCTCTTAGTATACTACAAAAACCATTATAAATATGTGAAGTACTAGTAATCCAATATCAGCAAAATAACCCAATACTTGACTAATAAAAATGAATTCTCATAAGCATACATTCATATTATGAATCATTCCAACTACTCTATGGTAGCAATAAAATATCATATAAATAGACTATCCTAGAAACATTAACATAAATGACTTCACAAGTTGTTACCAGAAAATGAAGAAGATAAATAAATTTGAGGTAAAAATTCCAAGCAATGCTTATTTATTTGATTTGTAGAAGAAATTATAGTAGTTCAACCAAACACTTTAGAGAGGACACTTTGAAGTGAGGGCTCAAAATATATTTAGAGATGTTTACATTCATTATGAATCTGAGTATACAAGTATTTTTAGATGAAGTCTAGCTCTCTGCAACTAATTAGGATTTGGTGGACTACAACTATATTTCTTGAAATAGTTGAGCTCAAAAAAGTAAAGAATCAATCTCAAACATCCCCTGTTCTTACAGTTGTTCAATCACCATAGATCAACAACATAATCTTGTTGATCAGCCTTTTTAGAAGCTTCTAGGTGAAACCGCTTCATTTTCCCAATCTATTCACCTTCCATGACCTTTGGTTTTATTTTTTATGTTCATTCAACACTCTTAGTTGATTTGAATGTGGATGACCATGATTGAGTTTGCATTAATGAGAATTGACAAATCACTTCTTTTTGCTTGAAAACATGCCTTGGCTTTCACTTTTATATTTTGAATGACTTGCAATGTGATCATGAGAAAGCTCTGTTTATCTCTTTGCTTTCTTCAAAATTGTGCTTTATTTTTAGATTTGGGGCCATTTGACCAGTTTGACCATGATTTGGAGGAAATCCATGGTTTTAATACTTCATCTCTTCTTTGAACATCTTAGTTCATTTCCATAGGTCACCTCTTTGTCCCTTATTAAGTTTTAATATTGACCATAATATCAAGAAGGATCTAGGTCGTGTTGAATTAAACTAACAAGCTTCATTTGACTGTTTTTACCATGACGCAAATATTTCTTGAAGCCACAAGCCCTTTGGAAAAATTCTTTGTTGTTCAAGAAAATCATAGTCTCGAGAAACCTCAAGTATTTTCTTACTATATTTTTTACAAAGAAAGTCTCATAGTCATGCAATGAAATCCATTTAGCCAATGTTGACCAAATTAACTGTGGATTTGTGACAATTCATGGTTTCAACCATCCTCTTACTTTTCCCTTGGTCATGATAATTACAAAGGAATTCTCGCAACTGCACTCCAAAATTATATTTGTGGCATCTTGAGGAAATCAACTAAGGTTTTGTAGGAATTCATGACCTTGAGCTTTGGATCTTGTGGTCGCAGTTCTTTTCTGCTAAGTGCTTCCCTTGCTTCTTTAGGTCATGTTTTGATATTTCTACCTTACAATCATTATCCTTTAGTATCAAATCCTCATTTTGACCAAATTTATTGTGGGTTGGAGGAATTTCATGATCTTGATACAAAAAGCTCATGGTCATAGTCCTATCCTTCTAAGTGGTTTTGACTATCTTCTGACCATAGCTTTGAGAAAACTCGTGATTTTGAACCTCTTCCTGAACACTTAGCCAATTTTTGTAAAAATTATCTATCTTCTTGGTGATGTAGCCTACTCTACCTGTTCTTTCTCTTCTCCCTCTGCAATCTATTCAAAAATTGACCTATAATTCCATGGAAAAGTTTATTGGTCTCTTAATGTCTTTGTAGGATTCACATTCAAGGATAAAATATTCTCAATTACAAAGGTTTCACGTTCCATGACAAAACGTTTTTGGTTTCAAAATATTTTTTAGTCTCCTAAATTCTAGTAGGCTTCACATTCCATGAAAAAAAAAGTTTTGGTCCTCCCCTAATATCTTTGTAGGCTTCACATTCTATGACAAAATGTTTTTCAATCTCCACTACTAGTTTTGTAATATCTTTGTAGGTTTCACATTCCATGAAAAATATTTTTAGTCTACTAATGTCTTTGTAGGCTTCACATTCCATGATAAAATATTTTCAATTACAAAGGCTTCATATTCCATGAAAAAAAAAATTCGATCCCTTAATTTATCTGTTTGTCTTTGTAGGCTTCAAATTCGATGACAATGTTAGAAATAGAGTATATTACATAATTTGGGTCATGTAAATGTATCTTCCAAGGTACATACTTAGGAAATTAGATTACTTTAGGGGGAAGTTATCTAGTTACTTCATGCAATGTAATAAATACACAAGTGTCAATGTGCAAGTTGTATATATGCAAGTTATCCCTTGCACAACTAGGTAGAGTGTTGGCCAAGGAACCTATATTCCTATATAAGAAAGGCCTCATTGTAATACAGATATAGAGTCGAGGGACATAGTTAGATAGTGTATCTTATAGCATAGTACAATTTTGTGTAGATCACCATCCATTAGTGATGGGTGCAATGTAGTTGAGTAGCTTTATTAATGGAGTATTCATTTTCTCCATAGCTACATTGTATTTTTTTGTCATTTCTATTTATAACATATTTCAATCATCTAGTAGATTTACTTTCTTTCATATTATTATGCATCTTGTGATTGCTATCTCCCAATGTTCGTTACATCAAAATCTAACACTGGTATCAGAGCCATGATAGATCTAGCCATTGTAGGTCAATAGGAAAACCACCATTATTATTAAGCCTAATTTTTTTGTTAACCTGACGCGTTGCTAGACCAACCACTATCAAAAATTCTTAGAAGAGTCTAGGTGGTAGAATTAGGGAGAGCCCAAGTGAGGACTGAAATAATTCTCAATTCTAGAAATATTGAGATTACATATGACTAGAGTCTTTTCCACAAAGTTACAAGAAAAAATCATGAAGACTAGGACTCAACATTCAATCCACTAGATTGACAAGTTATCTAGTGAATATCATCCAAGATATATGGAATTTGCTAACTTGTGCCTAAATTTTCTTTTATTGTAGAAAATTAATTCCCAGAGGATTGGGACTCATCCTATAATAAAAATCTAGGAGACTCCAAATTCATTGCCCAAAGGTCGATGTGCCTTCACAGTGCAGATATTAGTTCCTTGTGCAAGAGAATAATACTGCAGAAGAAGACTTTTTGTGAAGATTCGTGGTGAATTCAGGAGACTTAAGATCTCCATTACAGGATTAAAGAACTTCATAGTTGAAGAGTAGGTAATAAAAGCCTTGAATAAGTCATAGAAGTCTTGATATTGAAAATACCATAGAAGCCTTGATCTTGAAAAGGCCATAAAAGCCTTGATACTAAAAAGGCCACAAAAGCCTTGATACTAAAAATGCCACAAAAGCCTTGATACTAAAAATACCACATAAGCTTTGATACTAAAAAGGCCATAGAAGCCTTTATACTGAAAATGCCATAGAAGCCTAAATACTAAAAAAGACTCCAGAAGCCTAAATACTAAAAAAGACTCCAGAAGCCTTGATCTTGAAGAAAAATTTAAAAATAATATCTGATTCAAAAGCAGATTAAGATTTCAATACTAATATTTTTGTTGCATGGAAAGAAGACTCAATGATTTAGGAAACTTCCTACAAGAAAGTTAGGAATATCATCTTCTTCAAAATCAACTCAGCACCTGAAACAAAAATAAAGAGATCAGGAGAAGATCTCATTGAAGAACTTCTAGTCTTGGAAGAAGAAGAAGAAGGACTAGAAGAATCTTACTCACATTCAAAAATAGTAAAATCAAAGATCCAAAAGAAGATATCTCCACCAACACTTCCAGGAGCATAAGGTTGAAGGGAGTATCTCAAGAAAGACCAGTATAAGATATAAGATCAAAGACCTTGGGAAGGTCTCAACGAGCATCCAGTAAAAGGCTAGGAGAGCCTTATTGAAGAAATCGTCAAAGGAGAACTCACTGGAGAAATCCACTACCAAGTAGAAGCCCCTAATAGTGAAGGACTTGGGACAATTGTCACCATACAATAACAAGCTCAAGAGAAGGAGAATTTGGCAAGGAGTGTCAAATCTGAGAAGGAGAATTTGGCAAGGAGTGTCAAATCCAAGAAGAAGAAATTGGTAAGGAGTGCCAAATCCCAGAAGAAGAATCTAGTGAAGACCTCAAAATATTTAAAATATTGAGAAGAAGATCCTGCTTGAAATAAAAATTCAACAAGAAGACTTAAAGATAGAAAAAGCTCACCAAATCTATGATATTTGAATATTACCTCTTATAGTAAGAAGACATCACTTCAGAGACAAAGACTTCTCCAAATCTATAGCAGAAGGAGAAGAACACAAAATGAGAACAAGCCACCAAATATTAGGCTCATGAAAGAAAGTTCGAGACCATATTTTGGTGAAGAAGGAGTTTTTCATTTAAGACTACAAAGAGTTGCAAGATCCTACTCGAAGCAGCAACTTGGTGATCTTAGACACCAAGATTCACATCCTCTATAGAAGCGGAAAAATAACTAAGAAAATTTTAAAAAGGTAAACAAATTTTGGTGCAAATAAACTTGTTATTTGGATTACTTATCAGATTTGTTATAGGACATTAATTTAGATTAAAGTTACAAGAAGAAGAAAAATTGGATTACAGTCTTCAAAAATTGCAAAAAGAGAAAAGTTCTTTTTAAGGTTCATTTGCACATTAATTAGGAGTTTATTCAATTTCAATATTACATCTATCAACTACCTATCATCTACTTTGGAAAAAGAAAAATAAGACCAAGTCCTATAATATTGATTGTAGTGAAATTACAAAATAATTATTGAAGGTTTATTTCAAATTATTCTTTAATAGTTGCAGTAAATTGATTAAGTGCATTATCTTGATATTTTATTGGAGTGATAAGGTTAAATTATTAGTGGATTTAAAGTGAAATATTATTAAATTAATTTGCACTATTCTATTGCTCTCAAAAGGAGAAGTTTTGTGTACTTGAGAAGGGCACAAAATCTGATTTGAGTCAAGTGTCTAAAGACACTATTAAAGCACATAAATTTGTAACACATAGTGTCCAAGGAAATCCACCAAAATAGGTTAGTACTATCCAAATAGCAACTAACTAAAGGTAGACAAAGAAGCTTTAAATATTGAGACTTGGTGAGTCTCAAATCTAAAGCATTATAGGGTTAATTGCATGGTACAAAGGGAAAAAAGTTATAGCTACAAATAAGCTTCTATATACATCATTAATGGCATGGATTTATCATCAAAGTATCAAAGCAAAAATGGCAAGGAGTATAGCCAAGGAGACATCCTCAAAACCCCCATATTTGTATTCGAAAATCTGCTACAAAACCAGAATTTTAGACCTGCAAAATAGTGCAATAAAAGGTGCAATAAAGAAGGTTTTATATACATATAAGGTTACATGGTATTGCACTTATACAATATGTTATATTTAGTAAGAGAGCAGATTTTAAGGTGCCTCAAAAGGCATAATATCTACAGGGTAAGCCAACCAAGGAAGGTCAAACATTAGCACTTTTATTCCATAGCAAAAGGAGCCACTCAAAGGGTTCACTCTTCACATATATTGGATGGATGAACCTGCAAAATCAAAGCCTACATAATACTATTATCAAGTTGCATTTACATAGATAAAAATAGTGCTCATCTACAAAGATAAGGCATCAAAATCTACTTCTACCAACGTGGGACAAACAACATAACAAGAGGCTATCTACATTGTAAAGAAGCACAGGAATCAGCACGTTGAAGGCATAGAAAACAAGGAGAAAAGGTGCTATATTCAAGGTCTTAAACTTGAAGAAGATCATACACCAAAGGAAGCACCAAAATTGCCATTTGAAGCTCCATAGCGCCACATCAATTCACCTAAAAAATAAAATATTACTTGTTATCCAAGAAATAAAGCAACCTAAGGAAAGGCATATGAAAGGAGTTATAATATTCTCCTTGGAAGCATTATAGCAAAGGAATTCATGTAGAGAGCTTGAATTCCACTTGGTATAAAATTTCTAAGGTGCTATTTCATATCTCAACACTCAAGAAACCTCAAGCAGGAGTTATAAAGGAAGTGCTCACACTTGTTATCTTACACAAGACTCACACAAGTGCCCACACAAGTGCTCATACATTATAGAGTGACCAAAAGCATTAAATAAGGAAATCGATATGTTAAGGTGAAGCACTCATACATAACGGATGTGAAACTTATCACAAAGTTCAAGATATTTCTTCCATAAAAAGGTGCTCAAGTCCAAAGCAGTCAACCATAGGAAAGCTAAATAACACAAGCTTATACTGAGAGGGGGGTCAACAGTATAAGATACAAATTTTTACTTTTCTTTCCAAAGTAGTATTATCCAATGCTATCAATTGTAATAATTAAATAATACATAGATCATCACACACATAAGAGACACAGATTTAATGTAGTTCACCCAATGTAGGCTACGTCCATGGGAAAAATATTTTTTATAAATTTTCTCAACAAATCTCTTAAGATCCAATTCCCTATTACAATGTTTATGGGAACCAACCCAAAGGATACACCAATCCCCTATGCTCAAGTTGATGTACCACTATCCATAGGAGACACCAATCCCTTTTGCTTTGGTTTGTGGACCTCTATCCATAGGAGGCACCAATCCCCTTTGGTTTGGTTTTTCGACTTCTATCCATGGGAGACCTCAATCCCCTGTGCTCTAATATTCTCCAAGCCTTTACACAAGGTTTGATCAAATATACTCCAAATATTGCTCTCAAATTTGATCTAATATTGCTCAAATATACTCACCAAACTTGCTCAAATATGCTCACTATCACTACTCAAACCTACTCATAAATCCTGCTCGGTCTAACTCATAAAACCTTCTCAGATAATTAATCAAACATACTAATAAAACCTGATTAATCTAGCTCACAAAACCTTCTCAAATCTGCTCCAAGCCTACTCACAAATCTTACTCAATTCGGCTTCACCAAACCTGCTCAAATCCACTCCAAACCTACTCATAAGACTTGCTCAAACTAGCTCTCAAGACCTACTCAAATCTACTCCAAACCTTCTCACATGGTTTGCTCAAATTTGCTCACAAAAATTGCTTAAATATTCTCAATTATTGCATACAAACAATTTCATATATCTTTCCCAAGTGCTTTCTTTGACTAAAGTAATTCAAACATATTCTACTCATAATTCTTTTTCTTCATGAACATATAGAGAATGATATCCATTACAAACAATCAATATGTTCTTATCACATTTATTAAGTCTGTCACTTTCACATGTATCACATTTATTTTCATTCACAAGATAGATCTAGTCTAGAACTTGATAATTGACCTTATTATGTACTCCCAAAAACAATCAAACTAATATACAAGTTTACTTCACAAAACTGGTCTATAACCCTTGCAAATTTGCTCTCAATATTAATTACAATAATGCACAAATTTGCTTCACAAAACTAGTCTATAATCGTTGCATATTTCCATTTTAATTTTACTCAAATCAATGCACAATTATGTTCTCAAACACTTACCCTTTTATTCCCAATATCATTCAATACTCATGCACAACTTGTTCTCAAACCCTAGCTCATATATTTGCAATTTCAATCAAGGCAATGCACAAATACTATCAACTTCAATCAATCACTAATGCACATCAAATCAATCATTATCCACCATATGATATCAAAAATAATTTCCTTAAACAAAACCATCATGAGAAAGGAATAAAATAATCATACCTCTAAGGCTGCCTTGATGATAATATTCTATGTGTATTGACTTCGCAAAACCTATCTTAAAATAATTTCTTTTCTTTTGTCACTTCAAAATAGGTTAGAAAATATCCTTTTCAAATCATCGACATTAAAACCCTTCTCAAAATATGTGCACAATAAGTCTTGAAAATAATACTTTATAACTTATGTTAGTCTCAAAAAATAAAGCTTGTAATCATGACTAAACCCTCATATTTCCTTTTCTAAGATGTGCCAAAATACAAACAATAATAGTGACAAATACACCTTATTTCTCCTTTCTAAAACATGTAAAATTACATATCACAATAATCATAAACACACCTTATCTCTCCTCTTTAAATATGCAAGGTCACAACTCTCAAATAATACCCAAATCACTTTATGTCTATTTACCTCATGCAAACATTACAATATTAAATAATAATCCTTATTACACATTATGAATCCCTTTAAATAAAATTCAACACAAAGTATTTTACCCCCTTTATATTCAACATGCACAGTGAACGATTTCCCTTGAACCAAAAAATATTATCAAAACTTTATTCATACCTTTAACCAAGCACACAATTTTCCTTTCTCACCTTGCAATACATCACTCATCGAATTTGACCCTATGATATCCTACCTCACGATACCCTAGTGCTAGTTGGGCATCTAGTTGGGCTACCCCAGTGGGTAGTCACCTCCACGCAGCATGATGGATTGAAGTTCTTCCCTTTCGATCAAAATGTTTTCTCCTTATTGTTGATAAAAAAAAGACTCTCCGAATTTGACCCTACAATATCCTTGTTCCCAGTGCCTTAACGCTAGCTCAATGACCAACTAGGCTAGCCACCTAGTTGAGTAAACACTACAACACTTCACCTTTACTATATATATCGTTGTTCAACCAAAACTTGTGTCCTCTTCCTTTTGCAATTCGTCAATTATAGCACACGAGGAGAAATCAAATATTTTACTCAAACCATAGTATGCCAATTGATTTTTGTCGTATATTATATCTTTTAGCCTTCCTCTTCAACAATGTCAGTGCACATGGGTTTTTCAAATTTCCTTTGCTCTAAATTATTTTTGGCACCTTGTCTTTTTAAACCTTCTTGATATTATAATAATTTAAATCTGAAGATTTAAATATTATAAATTTTTCCTTAAAACCTTTGTCCTCCATTTAAAACTTTTGCTTCAAGCACTTACATATTTTTTCATTATAATATTTAATTATTATAATTCTTTTCTTTTAGACCTTGGCCTTGTTGACACTTTTAAACCTTTTTTTTCCTTTTAAACATTTGTCTTGCCTTCTCTTTTAACCCTTGGCATTCTCATTTAATTATTTAAACCTTACCTTATCTTTTAAACCTTTGGCCCAATTGTAACAACCCCAATTATTACTACTTAACCGCTTTAATTTTTTTTAATCTTCCAAGGAGTATGGGCATAATCATGATCTAAGATAGAATAATTCCAACTAGACTATAAATTTCCAAGGCAATTATCATCAAGATATATTAAGACTTGGTCAGAGTCACTCTTGAGTAGAAGTGACCAACTTCTACAAAATCCTCATACCACTCGGATATGAGAATTCTCACCAAAGCGTAAGGTTTTTATCCCTCACCAAAGGGAATCACCCTTCACCATATTATCCACCAAGACTAGTGTGTAGGCGAATTCCTTGAATATGGATAACCACACCAATGGTTAACCATCATCTTAGTTGCAATCCCTCATCTCAATGATGGGGCCACTAAGATATATATCACTAAATGTGATTAACTTACACAATCCTTGGAATAGACATCTTAAGCACGATTATCTTCCCTTATTCCTCTTCAGATTTACTTGATATCTTTTTCATTTAAGGTATCCCTTTTGTAATATATCTGAATCAATTTAGGTATTACCAAAAGGTATTATTTTCACCATCATGATAGCATCTACTCCACATGTACATTTGAGAACCAACTCAGAATTTATGGCTTGGCTTGAGCTACAACTCAAGCCCAATTGCCATTTGTGGGATCAAACCCACTCCGAGCTCCAATTCCATTTACTTATCATTACTTTAGTTTGTACATATTTTAATATCTATACATGTTTTGTATAGTTCTTATCACCACACCACTTCATTCACATTACCCTCTTATTGCATAACCATAAACAACCATTAAAGCAAAGTATAGAACCATTAACATCTACTAAAGCAAAGCATATGAACCAATGCATCATAACCTTAAAGGCTACATATCAATTAATTATTAACACTTCTCTTTGAAAATTAAATAAATTATGATAACCATTGAAGCAAAGTATATAATTTCATAGCATTATACAGTGAATTAACTTTGGATTGGGAATTAATTAACAAATAACAAGAATTATCACATTCATATAAATATTGCTTAATCATTGCATCAAAGCACATAACATATCTAAAAAATTTAATTACAATGTTCATATACAAATAACATCTTATATACCATCTCAAATATTCTAATTACCACACTTATAAACCATTTTATCTACAACATGTTAAAATAAGTATATGCAATTTTCATTGGAAATAACAAATCAAACCACAATTAAAGTGACATAGTATTTATCCTGGGAACCCTCACGAGGAATAAACCCAGCCTCCAAAATATGTCTTTTTCTCACATTTCATAAAATTAGAGTACCATCATTACAATATAGGAAGAATCTTATGAATCCTCCTCAATCAATTATACCATAGTAAGAGATCAATTCGTATCTTATCAAGTCAATATGCAAATAAGGAAACATCGATTTCCTTTATCTAAGCCATTAGTAAAATACATAAGAATTCCACAAATTATTATACCTCCATGTTTATGAAAGATCCTTGGATACATATTAAGGAGAAATCTCTTTGGTTATCCAAGAGGGAATCCCATAACTTCCCTCGAGAATGAATCCTAATTTCATCCTCCAAGATTGACACACAATCAATCCTTTTTTTTACAAATTAAAGTACCATACCTTTAATTCATGACTCAACCATTCATTCGTATATTACATAGTCTAAAGTTAACTTCTTATCAAATTAAAAATTTCCACATCATCGATTTACCTAAGCTAATTTCTATAATATTTAAATAATTTCCCAAGAGTTATCAAATTTCGTCTTAACTCTCTAATATTTCAATATTTTCATATGGTCAACATACCATACCCTATACTCTTCACAAAACCTAATATTTTAATATTTCCAAATGGTTATCATATCATATACTAATGTTTCATCATCTCCATATTTCCATATAGGAAACATATCGCTATTCATATTTTTAGATAAACAAGGATCTAATTATTTAACTCATGTTTTATCAAACGATGTATGATTTATTACACCATACATATACTGCTTCATTCCAAATAATCAATCAGCAATATATAGTCTAAAATACCCCCAATTCCTTATTTTGTTGATTAGGCATAATTTCAGCTAACCTCATCCACAATTGAAACTGTATAAGGAGGAATGTCCATCGATCTCTATATGTTTTTGTGGAACTCATGATAACTCCTAAAATGTTTTAATCCACCAAAGTTTTCCATGAAGCTAATACATAACCAAAAGTCTAACACATGGCATCAATAATAAGGTAAGATCACACATGTTACCATTGATATAACGTCGACCACAAATATGTGACTTTCAACTATCGTATTGAGGTTAATATCATAAGGGGGTTTCACTAGTTTAGAAACATTCAAGAGCTCGAGCATGTCCCATGTGGGACATTTCCTAAGTAGGACTTCTCAATATCATGCCTAACCCTCGATCAAGTGGTAGGTATACATTATCCCAATCATAAATTCTACATTATTTTGAGTCGAATCCAATGTCAAAAAATAATTCTTCGAATTAATCAAGCTAGTATAACATCATGCTTGTTCGAACCATTTGGTAATCGTGACCGTCGATGATGATCAAAGTGGCCAATGTGGTTCACAAGGAACCTTAAAAATTTTAAATAACCTATAGGTGTCCATCCATTCCCACAAAATGGTTCATTTAGACAATTGGCAAGGTCACCCATTAATCCAAGTGCTCATCTCTAAGCGACTACAGTTAGGTATTTCCCAAACCACCAAACGTGGTCATATTTCAAAAGGGGGTAAAAATTTCCTTTTTCTAAGATCCTGAACTAAGTTGAGCAATGTACATCGACTTGACCTAAAATCTCCATGAGGGAGTATCAAATTCATAGCATAGCAAACTTTTATCTTCAAAATTTATCTTAGGTAGGTTTCATCAATTTATAATAATGTCGAGATTTGAAGACAGAGAGCTTAAGAGCTATGCAAACCCTAGGTAATCTAGTGGTCTTTCAAACTCCATGTTTTATGAATTTGAAACACAACTAATCCCATCCAATCTATCTTCAAGCCATGACCATTGTAAATAAACTCAACAAGGGTGAATATGGTTTACAAAATTATACTACGACGATGCTACCAGACTGATCTATCCATGATAAGGGTTTATTTTTTCTTATATTAATTCCACCTGATTACATATTTCATCGGAGGGGATCAAATAAGGTGGTCATGATTTAGGTTACATTCAATTGCACTGAGGAGAATATGGTGAAAGGCAATCCACCAATAGAGTGCTCTTGTTCTATAGACAAAGTAGTGGTTACCATAGGGATACAGTGCATATGCTCTACCTAGTATGTTTCGGTATAAACGATCATTTACTCGGTGGTAAAGGTTTCAAAATAGGGGTACAATGTATGTATACTATGGCTTTTAGATTACTACGATCGCCTAGATTGTCTAGGCTTCTTATGTCTACTAATTTTTAATTTATAAAATCAATATTCCAAGTCAATCAACATCTAAAAACATTCAACACAGGCAATAAAATTCCTAGTTTGATGATGACATGCTTGTATCATATATACAAGTGTCATTATGTCTGGGAATATAATCCAAATAATGGGTTTTTGGTATGCTTGTTGTAAATATACTACATATATATCTCTCTATAGTTCATAAGTTATATCCTATTGGAAAAACATAAACATCCTTAGATTTAGTCCATAATTTCCACCGTGCACGTCCGGTCAAAGCCAAAGACATCACATCAAACAAAGAGACATTCGAGGAATAGGTTTTAAGATAGATTTCAGGGTCAATCTGATGCCTTCCATTCCATGAGGTTTCAACCCAAATGAGATTGATCCTAGGTCTATCCTTCAAAGGAGCATTGATGTCATCCATGAATTAGCGAAGTCGAATTCCTAGTCAAGTGTGACAAAGAGAATAATATCCCATATGGACTATATAGGGGAGAATTTGGATAATAAAGGTATTTTCATACTCATAATGAAATAACCACCAAGGGGTGGAAGTGTAAACTATGTTGGTAGGTAGCGGTTATGATTTACTTTATGTGATAAAGGTGGTAGAGTATTTAGATTTTCTTTTACCCTAAGAAAACATAATAAATATTACATCCTATGTGAAAGGCTTACGAGCATCTATAATTCAAAATGTATCTAATTTAAATTAGATCAAGATAGATATATTATCTATTCAAAACTCATAAAGGCAAACATTCGATGATTAAGCTAAATATTGAAATTCTTACATTCTCTTCTCTAATTAAACTCGAAACGTACAGGAAGAGGAAGGATCTGACCTAGTATTCCTATGGAAGTCTTCCATCTCCAAATATTCTCTTCCAAGCTTCTAAGCCCTACTTCCTTCTAGCTCTTTCCCAAAGCTTATGCCCCAAAAATTACAAAATTGGTCAGATGCTTTTAGTTTAAGCTTTAGTATTCTCTCAGGAGCTTTTTGGTTTCTGATCCACCAAAGTGGAGATCATACTCCCTAGGCCCCCAAGTTTTCCTCCCTTATCTTTCGAATAAGTTCTCAATTTATAGGAACCTTCTCCTCTCATGAACCAAATAGTGGTATTATTATTTTAACATTAAAATATGCCTTGGGCCAAATAAGACATATCATGCCATGTGAAGGGTAATATAAAAAGTAGAAGAGGGTCCAAATAAGGATAAGGTAGGTGACCTTATTTTGTTTTGTGTCCCTTTTTCATGGGAACAAATACAAAACTAATACTATTAAGGCATAGAATGGATACAAATCTAGGACTATTAATGATAAGAGAAGAGACTTCCCTTTTATTTCCCACCAATGTAGAGATGCCATATGGGTAATTCCCCAAAAGATAGGATAATTCTTATATTATTTAATAATCCTAGAGTCCTTTTTAGTCCAATCAAAATTGGATCAACTTTGTGAGCACCTAATTATATTAAAATTAGGTTATTTATACCTAATTTATCATATGGTCTTAATTTTTGCAAAAGATAATTCTTCAAATTCATCTTTCACAAAGCCCCTAAATTAGCTTCTAATTAATTATCTTTTCTAGAAGATAATTTTGTAGGATTCTTTAGGGTCTATGCCCCTTTTTTTGTGTTTTAATTGATCCCTATGATCAATTAATATTACTTAGACAGGATTCGAGGGTGGCGGTCCGTGACACCAATCCACTTTGTTCCAAGTAAATCTTAAACCTATTTGTTCTTCTTTATAATATTTAAAATAAATATTATAAACCTTTTCTTTAAAACAATTTTCCTTGCTTTTAGATATACCTTATCTTGAAGAATATTTATACCTTGAATACCATGCAACCTTGTGACATCAATCCTTTGAAATCAATAACTATTGACATAAATCCTTTGACATCAATCACAACTCAATAACTGTTAAATTAGCTTACTACAGTCAAGAAACTCCCACTGATGGTCGGGACTTATCAAATCAGGTCTGGGTTCCCAAGATCATTCCCAAGGTCAAATTCTTTTGTCTGGTTGGCCATCCAAAATAGAATCCTCACCACTGACAACCTGATAATCAGAGGGTTACTCATTCCTAATTGGTGCATCCTGTGCAAAAATGCCTGTGAGTCAACTTTGCATGTTTTTCTGGAATGTCCCTTCTCTCTAGCAATTCTCAGCCAGGTTCTTAACACCTTCGACATCTCCACAGCCATACCTCATTCCATTCCCCTCATTTTTTAGCAATGGCCCCGGCATTTCAAGAGCAACCAACTTAAATTCATGTGGCAAGCTTGCCTTCACCTGTTCCTATGGCAGATTTGGCTAGAGAGAAATGCCAAAATTTTCAAAAATCAAGCCACTGATAAGAAGATTATCGTTTCCAGAATCTTGGCCCTTGATGCAAAGAATTCCTCTCTTGTTTCATCATCCAAACCCCCCCTCCTGGCCTTGAATTAGACCTAACCAAACTCTTCAATCTTTCTAACTTCTCTGTTACGCCCCGTACTTCTGTTGACAGGTCTGTCATCAAGTGGGTCTCTCTGCCCACTAGGTGGCACAAGCTATATTTCGACGGTGTAGCAAAAGGCAACCTAGGAGCAGCTAGTGGAGGAGGAATTCTTAGAAACCATAGTGAAGAAATAATATTGGCCTTTTCCCAGAACCTGGGAATTCAATCCAACAATATGGCAGAGGCACGGGCTTTGCTCCAAAGTTTGATTCTTTTGGAAGGTCTGACCATCAATAAACTTATCATCAAAGGAGACTCGTTGTAATGCATCAACTGGCTCAAAGGGACTGCTATGCCTCCCTGGGCCCTTGCTTCAATTTTCCAAGAATGCAAGGCTCTAATTGGTATTTACCCTGAATTAGTCATTAAGCATCAATATCGGGAAGGAAACAAAGTTGCGGACTGGCTTGCTAACAAGGGAGTCAACGAATCTGACATTCAAGTATGGAGAGACTCCTTCCCCATTGGCCTAAGGAACGATTCTTTAAGTGGCAATGTCTGCACAATGTGAGATGTTGTCAGGGGATTGGTTTGGGTTGCTCACGAAACTGGTCGTGATATCGTGACACCTTTTCACACCGGCTGCGTTTTTGCAACATGTCGCGATATCGCGACACTTTTTCTCTTCGACCGTGTTTTTGCAAATACACCACGATATCGTGACACTTTTTCTCTTCGATTGTGTTTTTGCAAATATGTCACGATATCGCGACACCTTTTTCTTCTTCGATCGAGATTTTGCAACTTGTCGCGATATCGTGACACTTTTTCTCTTTGGCCGTGATTTTGCAACATGTCGCGATATCGCGACACCTTTTCTCTCTGGTCGTGATTTTGCAACATGTCACGATATCACGACACCTTTTCTCTTCAGGTGCATTTTTGCAAATTATCGCGATATCGCGACAACTTTTCTCTACGGTCGCGGATCTGCAACTTGTCGCGATATCGCGACACCTTTTCCCTTTGGCCGAGATTTTGCAACATGTCATGATATCGCGACACTTTTCCTCTTCAGCCTCGATGGTGCAGTTTGTCATAATTTTGCGACACTTTTTCTCTCCGGCCGCAGTGATGCAACATGTCGCGATATCGCGACACTTTTTCTCTTCGGCCGCGTTGCTGCAACATGTCGCGATATCGCGACACTTTTTCTCTTCGGCTGCGATTCTGCATCATGTCGCGATTTCACAACACCTTTTCTATTCGGCCGCGATGCTGCAGCATGTCATGATTTCGCGACACCTTCTCTCTCCGATAGTGATTTTGCAACATGTCGCGATATCACGACACTTTTTCCCTTCGACCAAGACTTTACAACTTGTCGCGATATCGCGACACTTTCTCTCTCCAATCGTGATTTTGCAACATGTCGCGATATTGCGATACTTTTTCCCTTCGGCTGAAATTTGCAACATGTCGCGATATCGCGACACTTTTCCTCTTTGGCCTCGATGATGTATCATGTCGTGATTTTGCGACACTTCTTTTCTTCTGGCACCAACCTTGCAATTTGTCGCGATATCGCGACACTTCTTTTCTTCTGGCAGCAACCTTGCAACATGTCGCGATATCGCGACACTTTCTCTCCTTCGGCTGCGCTGCTGCTTATTGTCATGATTTCGTGACATCTTTTCCTCCTTTGGCTGCATTGGTGCAACATGGCACGATTTCGCGACATCCTTTCCTCCTTGCTTTATCCCTATGCTGTGGGCCACAAAAATGTAACTAGTCACGATTTCGTGACACCTTCCTTCTTGTGGTGTTTTGCTTCCTCTTTGATCTTTAGATTTTGGGCCTCCTCGGTCGGCTTGGAAATCATGTAATAACCTCTTGTACCTTTCAAGACCCTTTCAACCAATCAAAAAAAAAATCACAACTCAATATTTCCTACAATCTCTCCCTTTTTCATTGATGGCAACCCTTATAAAAAATATTTTACTATAACTGGATTCCTAATTTTCTCTCCCTGACAAGCTGCTCCTCCTTAATGAGTTCTCTCCCCCTTTGACATCAATGGAAAAGGGCTCCTTGGGGATAAATATAATACACTTAGCATAGCCTCCTCACCACCTCCTTTCTTGAGGTGATCAATTTTGGGATGGGAGTAAACCTACTCCCAACTTACAATGCTCTTCTTCTCTTTCAATATTTTTCCATATCTTTGTAGTCATACCTCTTTGAACCTTTTGGCTATCCTTCTTCTTGCTAGTCTTTAGAAGTTCCTAAAAAAAAATTCTACACCACTTTGCTCTATGTCCATAATTATTGCAATTGTAAAATCTAATATTGTAATTATTGAAACGTGTAAATGAATTGAAGTTCCTCTTTATGAAACCAAAATCATTTTACCATGAACCCTGAAATGTATAGCTCTATGACCAAAAATATTACATCAGTAGAAATATACTTGGAAAAAATATTTATCTTGCCTTGGAGAGTGTGATATCATGGTTCTTTCCTTGTATTTTTTGTGATGATCCTTGTTCCTTTATTGTGCATTGTTTTCTTCCTCTTTGATGCTTCCACTTCTTAACTCATCAACAAAGGTCTTAGTTTCTTCTTTAATAACTTCCTTTGAAACTTCTTTTTCTTTTGAGCTTGACTCCCCTTTTTGTACCTCTTGGCCTTCTTCATAACCTAGTCTTGTCTTGATAAATGGATATCTCTGTATTTTGATAATGTCATCCAAGGTTTTTGAGATTTCCTTAAACCTAGTTAACTTATCAAGATATTTTCCAAGTCCTTTATTTAGAGAGATAACTTCATCTTCTAGTTTTTCACACTCTATCTCTTTTACCTCTAACTGTTCAGCCATACCTTCTTCAATTCTTCTTGCCTCTTCAACCTTAACTCTTAAATTAGTGAGATCTTGTAGAATATTTGCCTTTGTTTTCTCATCCTCTTGTACTTGAGCCTTTAATCTTAAGTTCTCTCTTTTTAACTCTTCAAAATCAACAAGTTCCTCTTCCATATCAACTGTGGCTTCTTCTTCCTTTTCTAAATCTTTCTCTTTTTCTTGGTCTTCAACTATAGGAGCATCTTATTTCTCTTCTACTTGGTTTTCAATAGGAGTATTCTCTTTCTCTTCTACTTGGTCTTCAATGGGAGTATCCTCTTCCTCTTCTATTGCCAAAAATAGAATCTCTTCTTTTTCACTATCTGAGAGACTTTCATCATTGTCACTTGAAGCACTACTTGCTTCTTCAACATAAAAATTTTCTTGTGCCTTTGAAATATCTTCTTCTCATGCTTGCCTTGACCATGTCTGTTTTTCTTTTCATAACCAAATTTTCTTTCTTTCTTTTTCTTGTATTCTTTTTCATCTTCACTACTACTATATCCATTTTGTGGATAATAAGTTGCATAGTGACCAATGTTACCATAGCTAAAACATTTCATAGTCTGCATATTCTTGTGTTTCCTTGGACCCTTCTTATTTCTTCTTACAAAATTAGCCTCTTCTTCACTGCTTGATTCATCACTTGATTATGATTCTTTATCCTTTGCCTTCTTTGAAGATTTGAATGCTGCCTCCCTTTTGGATGTTTGATATTTTTCTATTCTCATCTCATAAGTTGTGAGAATCCCATGTAGTTCATCTATCCTCAAAGTTGCAAGATCCTTCATTTCTTCTATTGCTGAAACCTTTGCATCATACCTCATGGGAAGTGATCTTAAAATTTTTTGAACAATAGTAGAATCCTCAATATTTTCTCCAAGTCCACGAATGGTATTAACAACCTCATCAACATGAAGTAAGTATCTAGCAATATTTTCCTCATATTTCATCTTCAAGTCTTCAAACTTCCTTCTGTGAGTTTGAAGTTTTGCCATCTTAACCTTGTCATATCCTTCATATGTATTCTGTAGCTTATCCCACATTTCTTTTGTTGATTTTTTGTGCATGACTTTTACAAACTCAGATTCATGTAATCCACTTAAAATTACATTCATTGCCTTGGCATTATTTTCATATAGTTTCTTACCAGTTATATTTGTGGGAGGAGTTGCAGGTGGTGTGTACCCATTCTCAACTGAATGCCATGTATCAAATCCTTGTGCCATCAAAAATATCTTCATCCTCACACTCCAGAAAGCATAATTAGTCCCATCAAACAATGGAGCTCTATGTGTTGAAAATCCTTCTTGATTAGCCATCTGTGTTCCTGTAAGATCTTCCTTCAAGCTATTAGGCTTCCTTGAAGGAACTCACTCTAATACCAATTGAAGAACACAAGCTTATATTGAGAGGGGGGTGAATAGTATAAGATACAACTTTTTACTTTTCTTTCCAAAGCAGTATTATCCAATGTTATCAATTGCAATAATGAAACAATACACAAATCATCACACACATAAGAGACACATATTTAACGTGGTTCACCCAATGTGGGCTACGTCCATAGAGAAAATATTTCTTATAAATTTTCTCAACAAATATCTTGGGAATCAATTCCCTATTACAATGTTTATGGGCACCAACCCAAAGGAGACACCAATCCCCTATGCTCAAGTTTGTGGACCACTATCCACAGGAGACACCAATCCCCTTTGCTTTGGTTTGTGGACCTCTATCCACAGGAGACACCAATCCCCTTTGCTCTGGTTTATGGACCTCTATCCATAGGAGACCTCAATCCCCTTACTCTAATATACTCCAAGCCTTTACACAAGGCTTGCTCAAATCTACTCCAAAACCTACTCTCAAATCTATTTAAATATATCCCAAGATTTCTCACAAAGCTTACTCAAATCTGCTCACCAAACCTTCTCAAATATGCTCACTATCACTGCTCAAACTTGCTCATAAATCTTATTCAGTCTAGCTCACAAAACCTGCTCAAATCATTACTCACACATACTCATAAAACTTGCTCAATCCAACTCATAAAACCTGCTCAAATCTGCTCCAAACTTGCTCACAAGGCTTGCTCAAATATTCTTCACCAAACCTGCTCAAATCTTCTCTAAACCTACTCACAAGGCTTGCTCAAACTGGCTCACAAAACCTGCTCAAATCTACTCCAAACCTTCTCACAAGGTTTGCTCAAATCTGCTCACAGAAATTGCTTAAATATTCCCAATTCTTGCATACAAACAATTTCATATATCTTTCCCAAGTGCTTTCTTTGACTAAAGTAATTTAGACATATTCTACCCAAAATTATTTTTCTTCATGAACATATAGAGAATGATATGCATTACAAACAATCAATATGTTCTTCTCACATTCATTAAGTCTATCGCTTTCACATGTCTCACATTTATTTTCATTCACAAGATAGCTCTAGTCTAGCACTTGATAATTGACCTTCTTATGTACTCCCAAAACCAATCAAACTAATGCACAAGTTTGCTTCACAAAACTGGTCTATAACCCTTGCAAATTTACTCTCAATATTAATCATAGTAATGCACAAATTTGCTTCACAAAATTGGTCTATAACCCTTGCACATTTCCACTTCAATTTCACTCAAAGCAATGCACAATTATGTTCTCAAACACTTGCACTTTTATTCCCAATATCATTCAATACTCATGCACAACTTGTTCTCAAACCCTAGCTCATATATTTCCAATTTCAATTAAGGCAATGTACAAATACTATCAACTTCAATCAATCACTAATGCACATCAAATCAATCCTTATATCTCCACCATATGATATCAAAAATAATTTTCTTAAACAAAACCACCTTGAGAAAGGAATCAAATCACCATACCTCTAAGGTTGCCTTGATGATAATATTCTATGTGTATTGACTTCTCAAAACCTATCTTAAAATAATTCCCTTTCTTTTTCCACTTCAAAAATAGGTTAGCAAATATCCTTTTCAAATCATCCACATTAAAACCCTTCTCAAAAGATGTGCACAATAAGGCTTGAAAATAATACTTTATAACCTCTTTTAGTCTCACAAAATAAAGCTTGTAATCATGACTAAACCCTCAAAATTCCTTTTCTAAGATGTGCCAAAAATACAAAAAATAATAGTCACAAATACACCTTATTTCTCCTTTCTAGAACATGCAAAATTACATATCACAATAATCATAAACACACCTTATCTCTCCTCTCTAAAGATGCAAGGTCACAACTTTCAAATAATACCCAAAACACCTTATGTCTATTTACCTCATGCAAACATTACAATATTAAATAATAATCCTTATTACACCTTATGACTCCCTTTAAATAAAATTCAATACAAAGTATTTTACCCCCTTTATATTCAACACGCACAACGAACGATTTTCCTTTAATCAAAATTTTAATCAAAAATTTATTCATACCTTTCACCAAGCGCATGATTTTCCTTTCCGGCCACCAAGTGCACGATTTTCCTTTCTCACCTTGCAAAACAACGCTCACCGAATTTGACCCTACGACCTCCTACCTCACGGTGCCCTAGCACTAGCTAGGCATCCAGTTGGGCTACCCCAGTGGGTAGTCACCTCCACGCAGCATGATGACTTGATGGTCTTCCCCTTTCGATCAAAATATTTTCTCCTTGCTGCCAAGCAAAACAAGACCCACCGAATTTGACCCTGTGACCTCCTTGTTCCCAGTGCCTTAGCGCTAGCTCAATGACCAACTAGGCTAGCCACCTAGTTGAGATAAACACTACAACACTTCACCTTTACTATCCAGATCGTTGTTCCACCGAAAATCGTGTCCTCTTCCTTTTGCAATTTGTCAATTTTAGTGCACGAGGATAAATCAAATATTTCACTCAAAACCATAGTCTGCCAATTGATTTTGGTGGTGTATTTATATCTTTTAGCCTTCCTCTTCAACGATGTCGGTGCACATGGGTTTTTCAATTTCCTTTGCTCTAAATTATTTTTGGTGCCTTGTCTTTTTAAACCTTCTTGATATTATAATAATTTAAATCTAAATATTTAAATATTATAACTTTTGCCTTAAAAATTTGTCCTCCATTTAAAACTTTTGCTTCAAGCACTTACAAATATTTTCATTATAATATTTAAATATTATAATTCTTTTCTTTTAAACCTTGGCCTTGTCTTCTCTTTTAACCTTTCTTTTCTTTTAAACCTTTGGCTTGCTTCTCTTTTAACCCTTGGTCTTCTCATTTAATTATTTAAACCTTACCTTCTCTTTTAAACCTTTGGCCCAATCCACTTTGTTCCAAGTAACTCTTAAACCTCTTTGTTCTTCTTTATAATATTTAAAATAAATATTATAAACCTTTTCTTTACAACAATTTTCCTTGCTTTTAGATATACCTTGCCTTGAAGAATATTTCTGCCTTGAATACCATGCAACCTTTTGACATCAATCCTTTGACATCAATGACAACTCTTGACATCAATGACAACTCAATATGCTCAATATTTCTAACAAAAGCATAGTCAAAGTATAGTAAAGCTCAACATGGAAGGAAGGAAGAGGAAGCATTAAAATCTCCTGGTATTGAAGGTCAAACCTCTCTATATTTGCAGCACCTATGTTCTAGCATTAAAGACAAGGAATTCCAAAGCATAAGCATTGTTTCTAGTGCCAAAGGAGGACATTAAAGTGTTGTTATATTCAGCCAAATAAGGCATCAAATAGTGCGGTGATACAATATTCAAAGGTAAGTTTTAAATCCCATTTATTATATCTTTCACTATAGGGATATATAAGGGTTATAAGCTAAAAGTCAAATCTTAGATTTTGAAAGCAAAAACCATAAGGGATAACTTATCAAATTGAAATAATATTTGCAATTTAACTTAGGATAAATAAGGAATTCTACTTGGGATTAAAATATTTAATATTTTTCAAGTATTATTAATTTTCTAATTTTCCAAATTTGGGAGTGATAAGGGTTACAACATCAAACTAGGTTATAGGAAATTAGAAATACATGAATAAAATCCTAAGGGTTACAAAAGAGATTATTAAGATTTTTTGTTAATTTTGGAAATTTATAATTTTCTCGTCTCAAAATTTCTCAAAAGGGACAAAAGAAATCCAACATTAAAACCTCTTCAAATTGAAAAGTGCTTAGTTCAATAGGAGTAATAAGGTGTTAGAAAAGTTGATTTTTGATCTTTACAAAAATTGTACAAAATCAACCAAAATTAAACT